>JANBXA010000007.1:48355000-49555000 GCA_030556225.1 Cricetiscus sungorus | reverse complement strand
TGTGTAGTCCTGTCTAGCGAGGGATTCCTGCCTTTGCAGCTGTAACTACCTAGGAATGATAATAATGTCTGCTAATTCTGGGCTAAATACTCTCTGGTAGTCACTAAACGACCTTAAAAGTCATGGAACATTTAGAAAGGCTACCTAATTTGTTCAAAATTGCCTTAGTGAGTAGCCAACACAGTGGGATTAAAACCAAAGTCCTTTCCCACAACTAAGCTATGTGCTCTTTCTTGTTTTGAGATGAGATCTCATTGTATCCCAGGATGTCTTTGAACTTGCAGCAGAGGTTATAGATGCTTTGCCTTGCTGAATATTTGTTTCTAGATTTGAGTGTAAACATACTTGTCCGGATTTTTTTTCCCCCTCATACTACTCCACTTTATTCTTTAACCAGCTATTTACAGTTCTTCCCTTTAGGAAAGGCTCACAACTTTCTGACATTTTTAAAATGAACATTCCAAAAGAAGACATGACACTTTAGCATCCCTATGATATAAGAAAGAAGAATGAGACATAGGAAGAGTGTAAAGGTAGTTTTCCATATGTGGCCTGTTTTGAATTTCTAAACTGTTGAATTCCTCACATTTAATAAAAGCTTGAGACCAAGCTGTGTTAGAGGAAGATGAGACAGAGTGTGAAAGCGCTTTATCTGAGCTGTGGAAATGCTAATGACTGCTTCTGTAGCTGATAGACTGGGCCTTGTGTAAAGGTCTATCCTGCATCTAGGTGTGTGAAGTGTCTGCTTGGTAGCACAAGGCAAACAGCCTTACTGGGTAACATACTGCACTCTAGTGAGGCTGCCTACCTGTCTTCTGTGTAAAGTAAGGCTGCCACAGACAATATATCTCTAAAAAGAATGAAGGCAAATCATTGATTTGGAATAGTTTTCATTTCAAATCTTTTTCTTTCACCATCTTGTCATCTACTCTACAATGTATGTATTTAAAACAAAAGTTCCTTTATTGAGGAACAACGAAAAATAGCTTTTCCATCTTTGTTTTAAAAGAAGAGGTAAGTGGCTAGTACTTACTTCTTTAAAGGGAGTGAATTATTTTTGTTTGTTTTGTTTTTGTTTGTTTGTTTGTTTTTTGAGACAGGGTTTCTTTGTGTATCTTTAGCTGTTCTGGAACTCACTCTGTAGACCAGTCTGGCTTGGAAGTGGCTCATAATCATCATTAGAAATGAAGGTAGTCACAGTAAATATCCATAGGTTGTTGGAGGAAGACCAAAGGGTTTTTGTTTTTAGCTCTTAAATCTTTTTGAAACAGAAACTACTACCATATTGTTGTCCAAAATTTTAAGATAGCATGTTTACTATCCAAAATAGTGTTTTTAGCTAGTTTTTAATAGTGAAAAATGAAAAATAATGTGTTACAACAATTTATGTTGTAATAAATTTTCATTTTATATAATAATGCATGTAATTTGGAAAGAATTTTAGGTAGATAGATAAGAACCTTTTTAGCCAGTTGCTTGAAGTATATAGTATATATTTAGGAAAAATATTTTCAGAATTGTATTTAAAAGAAAAACTTAATTCTCTTGCCTCATTTTCCTCGAATGCCTGGATTATAGGGTGCTCCACAATGCAAAGTACTCAGTACTGAGTTGTTTGTAGAGATCTTGGGCTGTCTACCCTACTTAACTGGTCAGATGAGTTTGGAAACTGATGAGATTTCCAAAGGAAACTCATCTTGATTGATGTCTTTGGATGCATGCATGCCAAAGTGTGGTTTTAAGTTACTGCTATAGCATCTCTTGGCTTTTAAGCCAAGATGACCAGGAAATTAGAAAAAGGGTGAAATTGACATGCCTTGATGATTGATGATTTGTTATATATATTTGCTACCTTTTTACAGTGTTAATTATGAGTCAAAAGCTTTATTTACCTGAAAAGGAGTGACTGTAACGTAGTCAAATGGAGGAAAGAATAAATTGTGTTAGAAAAAAAAGCTTGTTTTTAGCTAATTCTAACCAAAGTCTTGCTGCTGGTTAGCAGATGTCATCTATATTAAATTGTCCAGTATCTTGTCCTCACTCAAGCAATTCTTGGCATAGGGAAGAGGCTCCCAGGGAACTAGGGTGACAGAATGCTGTGTGAGCCATATGGAGCTGTGAAAGCTTCTTTGCAGAGTAGTGAAAACAGATTAGAAGGATTGGTTCAATGATAGCAATTTCTCTATCGAACACAGAATCATATTTGTTCTATTTTTGCAGTGCTGAGACCTAGCCAGAGGATTTTGAGCCTTTGAGGGACGTTCCCTACCACTAGCTATATTAATCTCTCTTTTTAATTTAATTTTGATTTGATGTGTGTTTTGCCTGCATGTATGCATGTGTACCCATTTGTGTGTCTGTTGCCTGAGGAGGTCAGAAGAGGGCATCAGATTCCCTGAAACTAAAGTTGTACATGGTTGTGAGCCACAGTGTGTGTGCTGAGAACCCAGCCCAGATCCCCTTCAAGAATTAACAACATCTAGTTGTTAGCCATGAATCCTTCTCTCTAGCTACTTGTATTAAATAAATCTTTATAGGAATGGTTTGCTCTGTTTCTTTTACAAGTGGAATTGCTTGGTCATATGTATGATAACTCAGTGAGAAACTATTTCAAACTTTCACTTGCATTAGTAATGCATTGAAATTGTTTCACCTTGTCTCCACTTGATGTGATCAGATTTAAATGTTAATTGTCCTAGTGGATATAGAGCAGATAGATACCTCACTGTGATGCTAATTCACATTTCCTAATTACTAATAATACTTAGAGGTAGGTGTTCATAGTGAATGCTAATACCCTACCTCTGGTTGGATATAGTAGTTTCATCTTGCCAGTTTTCATTTTACTGAGACTCAATTTTCTTGTCTCTTCCTTTAGCCTCTGATTTCTCTCTTGAATCACATTTCTTCCCAACGCTCAAGGCTTATAGGGCCTGTGACCATTTCTGCCATCTACTCTGCTTCTAAACTTCAGCCACCAGAGGAAAATCACATATATTTATGGTTTTTGACACAGCTATCATTTTTCTGTAATTTTAAAATATTTTACTCAAGATAAAACATTTGTTTTGTTTTTATTTTTAAACTTTATTTATTTATTTATTTATTTATTTATTTATTTATTGGAGACAGCGTTTCTCGGCTTAACACTGGAACCTGACTCTCTAGACCAGACTGGCTTCAAATTCACATAGGTCTGCCTGCTTCTGCCTCCTTCATGCTGAGATTAAACTTTATTTATTCATTCATTCATTCATTCATTATTTATTTATTTATTTATTTATTTATTTATTTATTTATTTATTTATTTTGGAGACGGCGTTTCTTGGCTTAACACTGGAACCTGACTCTCTAGACCAGATTGGCTTCAAATTCACATAGGTCTGCCTGCTTCTGCCTCCTTCATGCTGAGATTAAACTATTACCAGGCTATATTTCAGTCTTTTCTGCAAAAGTTGTGTGAAACATTCAGGAGCTTTGTTTACTCTGCCCTTTCACTCAGTTCTCCATTCCAGTTTGGCTTGTTGTGGCATGCTCACTGTGTATGTATACATGAGAATTGTTTTTCGGCAAGCTGGAGACATGTACCCCGAGTACTTTGTACTTTCTTAGAACAGAATATTCTCTTAGTTAAAGTACATACATGTATGAAATGGCCAAAGAATACATAAAAGTTTCACTATGCACTTTATAATTTACAACTCATTCTTGGTCTTTGCTGTTCTTTTATGTAATAGCCTTTTCCCATCTCACTATGTGGTTGGTTTAAGCTGTTGTTTATAGGACTTTGACATCCATATCATTCTATCTCATTTCGTAGTTACCATCCAAATTATTGTGGAATTCTCTCAATTTCCTGTCCCTGCCTCTCCTATTTAATAAATACCTATACCTATACCTTCATCTTCATCTTTTTTGTGATGGGACATACACATTCCTCCTGGGTAAGGAAATTCTCCTTATATGTACAGTAGGCCAATACTATTAATATGGTAAGTAATGGTAGATTTTTAAATATAAATTAAGTGAAGTTAAAAGACCTGGAAACTCCATGTGGCTCATTGATACTATATTGAACAGCACATGTCTAGATTCCTTTATTTTGTAGTATTTGAAGGATTTTCTAAGACATCCACCATGGTCTTGAACTTTTTCATCTATGTGTATCAATGAATTAAATATCCTTTCCAAATACCCTATATATTACCTTAATCACCTTTACATAGTTCTTCTTGGTGTGTGTGTGTATAGACCTTCCATATATTCCTGACAGGATCCTCCAATTTTCCAACTTCTTTTTTTTTTTTTTTTCCCCACATATCATACAAGAGAGCAGTAATTCAGTGTATTTGCCTTCATGTTAAAGCATAGCACAGTAGGGACCATGTTTCACTTACTTTAGTCTTCTCATAGTTCATATTCAAACAAATGTTTAACTAAACTTTTGTCTCTACCTCTATATGTTTCCGTGGGTTACTACACTTGTTTGTGTAGCTTCCCATGTCTGTGAAAGTGACTAGCCTTGCCTGTAGCTGCCTGAGCTCTGCTTTCTACCTAGTCTCCTTGAGCTCTAGACCTTGATATCTGTAAATGCTTCAGCTGTGTTTTATTATTCTTCTGGATATCTAGAATCCAGCCTGTAGGTATTTATCTGTCAGGCCTAGTAGGCCACTGCGACTCTGCTCACACTAGGTTGAATCTGTACTTTCTTTAACTAAGGATTTCTATCCTGGTTTAAAATACTAACCAGGCAACATCCATCATAAACAAAGTGATCCTTTCTGTACATAACAAGTCACTGTTCTGCAGCTTCCCTTCTTTGGTTAGGTTTATATGGGTTTGTTTGGTCTGTTTTTGTTTTTCATATTGTATTGTGGTTTGTTAACTTTCTTGTCTTTCGGACTACAGTTGTCATTCTTCAAGTTATACAGCTCTAGAACTTTTTCGGGTTTCTTATATGTTACACTTAGAACAAGAGTTAAAATCAGGTGTGTGTGGTGTGTGTGTGTGTGTGTGTGTGTGTGTGTGTGTGTGTGTGTGTGTGTGTGTGTGTGTTGTGTACATTCCACCCAGATATATTTAATACTTGATCTTCAGGAAAATGCCTCTTGAGATGGATGATTAGTGATCATGACTCATATATTAGAATATGTGTCTCATTGTGTAGTTGCTTAGTTTGCTTAGTTTTCTATATGGACTCTCTGGGCCCAGATCATTGCTTTACCCCTGGGATGGTTTGCCTATTGCTTGAATCTTACAGAGGTGAAAGCTTGAGTATACCAATATTGAGAAGTGTTAAATTCTTTAAGAAGTGAGGGGTTTGTACAAAGTAGTTGGGTCACTGAGGTCATAATTAGGTCAGAAGAGAGTGAATTGGTCTATGGGAGTGAATTCCTTAGAAAAAAGTATTTATGAAAGAGGAAACATGGCTTCTTAATCTGGCTTCCTGTCTCATCATGTGATTCCTTCTGCATGGTTCCTGCCAACTGATATGCCATCTGCCATGAGGCCCCCACCAGAGATCAAACCTCTGGAGCCACCCAGTCTTGGATTGTCAGACTCAAAACAATAAGCTGAATAACCTCTTTATAAGTATGCATGTATTTTGTTACAGGAACAGAAAACTGACTAAAACAGTTACTTGGCCAGCAGTGTGACTTGAGCCAGTTCAGTGATTTCTCTGATTTCCTCACCTGTTTCTACCTCCAAAGGACATTGTAAAGATTAGAGGGAACAATGAAGACAAAGTATCATGAAAATCCTCTTCTGTTATTATCTTGTCCTGCTATGAGCTCACTGGCAGTTTATTTAGTCTGTTCTACCCCATTGTCTTTTTACTGGCAGAGACAGGAAGATACCTAAGTGAATTTCCAGTAGACAGTTTAGCAGAGAGAACCCAGTCAGCCAGGCATGGAGACACACCTTTAATTCTAGTATTGATGTTATGTAGTGAGAGATTTTTCTCTCAACCTCCCTCCCCCCCACCATAAAAAAGAACCAAGAGAAAGGTCATAAGTAGAGTTGTATTGGGGAGCTATTCCCTACTGCTAGTTAGTACTCTGTAATGGGAGCTTGGGAACATAAAATGACAAGTAGCAGATGATGGGGTATTGTGACTTTTAGTCCTAAGAGCTGTATCTCTGGGCACTGGAGTCTTGATTGTTTGTTTGTGTGTATGAGTGTTTTGCTTGAATATATGTTTGTGCAGCTTGTGCAAGTCTGTTTTGAGGTCAGAAGAGAGCATTACATCCCCTAGATCTGCCTGAGTGCTGAGAATTGAACTTGGTCCCTATGCAAGAGCAACATGTGCCCTTAACTCTGAGTATCTCTCCAGTTCCTGGCAGTACAGTCTGAATTTTCTCTTTCTTTTTTAACTTTTTAGAACATATAGAAATAATTTTTTTTGGCATTAATAAACTATAGACTATGTACCTGAAGCAGCACCAAATGTTGACATGCTCTTTTGCTAGACCTGTCAGTGGTGGGAGAGATAGAGACAGCTCTATGATGCTGCTTATAGCAGTCTGAGTTCTTTTCACACACTTCCATTCAGTTAAAGCTGGATCCTTGACTGTAGTAAGAAATTTCAGGATGAATGAATAACAATCCAACATGGAGTTTATTAAAAGGATGTTTTTTTAAAATGTGGTTTTAAATGCAGGGGTTAGAGAGGTGCCAATAAAGCACACCCAAGTGTATATATGAGCTTCTCAAGGTAAAGCTGTGCTTTATTATGTTCATTATAGTCATATATGTGACTTTGTGGGTTTCAGAGCTATGATCTTCAAAGGGTTACTGAGAAATGTAAATGAGGGGCCAGATGGTGAAAGGTGCTTCCTGCCAAGACTGATGATCTGGGTTTGGTTGCTTCCCAGGACCCACATGGTAGAGAGTGAACTGACTCTCCTTCCTTTGACTTCCACTAGAGTGATGGGAAGTGTGTGTGTCTACACACAAATAAATGTAATACTTTTTTAAAAATGTAAATAAGGTACAGGAAAACTCCTGAGGTAAAAGACAGGGTTACAATGGATAAGGTCAAACTCTAGGTCACAGAGACTCTAGAAATTCAGGTAACTTCATAATAAACAAAAATTTTCTTGGTGTCAGTCCCAAAAATATCCAAGCATGGAGTAAGACCACACCTGAGACCCTCAGTTCTCAGGCTTTAACCCCACCTTGCTGATTACTGTTTTAACATTTGAAAAATTCCTGTATGTGAATGTCTTCATAGCAAATTTTGTTATTGTGCTATGATTCTTGATTCCCAGCTGGCTTCACACAGACTCTTGAGTGATTCCTTTTCCATATCCCCATAACTTCCCCTTTCCTTTTTCTCTGCCTCAAACCCACCACCAAAACTTGCTTGCTTTCCACTAAAATATTCCTTCCATTATCTTTAGTAATAACCACATTTTTTAAAGGTAGGGCCTTAGGTGGGTACCCTCAAACTTGCTGTCTAGCCCAAGAATGACCTTGAGCTTCTGATCCTCCCTGCCAAGACAGAGGGATTTCAAGTGTGTGCCTCTGTGCCCAGTTTATGTTGTGCTTGAGGCCGAGTTCAAGGCTTCATGTGTGCTGGGAAGTCGCTTTACCAATTGAGCTACATCCCAGCCCCAGCATACTTTGTTACGTCTAGCTAACCAAAAGCATTTATTAATACTAAAATTGCAAATAGTGTTTCCCTAAAGTTTACAATGGAGGTTTTGTTTTGTTTACCCTTATAGAATTATTTTGGGAATGTAGTAACTCAAAATGAGAAACAGGTTTTAAGAGCTGGCATTAGCTAGGCATGGTGAATCATGCCTATCTCAGTACTCTGGAGGCTGAGGCAGATGGCTTAGTAGTTCAAGGCTACCCTATGCTACTTATACTGAGACATTATCAAAAATCAAACAAATAATGACAATGAAAAGTTGGAGTTTTCCTGAATCATTAAATGTGGATTATTTCCTTCAAAACTCTTTATTCACTCTTAAGTTTTGCCTTTACTTTAAGTCAGAATCTCACTATGTAGCACATTGGCCACAAACTTTTGGCAACCTTTCTGCCTCAGTCTAGCCTCCCTGAAGTGTGAGCCAACATTGAGTGAACACCATTTTTTGTGTATATCATCTGCATGAGTTTGTTTGCTTCATGTGATTCATTATTTTTATGTATGATGTGTGTGAGGGTGGATGCCTGAGTACCATGTATAGAGGCAGAGGACAACCCTCAGAAGGTAGTCAATTCTCTCTGTCCACTAAACTTGTATGCACAGGCCTGTGCAACAAGTGCTTTTTCTCAGTGTAACATTTCTCTGGTTCTGTTTGAATGTTTCTGAAACTGAGGATTAACAAAGCTGAAGGATATCTTGGAAATGCATAGTTTGGCCTGTTAGTAGTCTGTTAGTTACCACCTTTATAATAATTTAAAACCATTTTCATTTCTGTCATAGATATGTACTTAACTGTGTCTTGTGCTAAACTTTTTACCTTTCCCTTTGATTCATGAAGAGTCTTAATCCCTGAGAACTGGCTAAGAAGTCCTGGCTTTGACTGGTTTCCAGCAGCCACTTCTTTAAGAGTAGAATAGGTCAAGGGATTGGCATCTCTGATTTTGGGTTTGTGACATCCATCTCAAGTTCACATAGCAAAAGATGTTTAATGACCATTTCAGAAAATGTCTAGTGTTTTAGATTTTTATCCCTTGAAACTTTGACTCCCATTCTCCTTTATTTTATGTAATAATAATACAATAACTTTTTGACATTTGTTTTTAATTTATTTGTTGGTGGACAGTTGTGTGTAGAGGTCAGGACACATTTTGGGAGTTAGTTCTTATCCACCTTCTTGAAGCAGTCTCTCTTATTTCTGTCACTCAGCTCCAGGCTTGCTGGCCCATGAACTTCCATAGGAGTGTTGGGATTATAGGTAAAGCTACCACATCTAGCTTTTTAAAGTTGGGTTTTGGTGATTGAACTCAGGTCTTTAGGCTTGCACAGCAAATATGGTTACCGTCTAAGCCATCTCTTTAATCTTTGGTTCTAGCCAATTTAAAGGTATGCCTTGGATATGTTGACTTCCTTGTGTTGATGCTGGAGTCTAGTGGATTTCAAGTTTAAGACCAATTAAAGAGCTATCACTGAGCCCTGTGCTGGAGAAGTGGAAATCGGGTGCTTGCTGACTTCAGAGAGCCCAGTACCTAGCAGTTCATTTTGTGGCTTTTTTAACCACAAGCAGAATCAGAAAAGAAAAGCCTGGTATTTGGGGACAGAGTTCGACCTATCAGGTCTTCCTGTACCAGGAACTTGTCAAAGTTATGGCAATGTAGTGCTGAGGCCAGGTCTAATTGACTGTTAGTTTCAGAGTTTAAAGTAAGCTTTAAACTTTAAATTGGTAAAGCTGGTAATGATTTTTTTTTAAGCATTAAAAATAGTGAAAATGGACACATTGTGAGTTGTAATGGAGTGAGAAGGAGAATACTTGCCCACTCTTGTAATTTTTGTTGATTTCTTTTTCTTAAATGGCTTTTGGTACCATTAAATTCTCAGAGAGAGAATATAGATTCAAAAATCGCTAACCAAGGATTTGTCATTTACTGTATTACAATTAGGCTGTCATAGTTCAAAAGTTTAACTTTCTGGGGTCTGGAGAGATGACTCAGTGGTTAAGAGCATTAGCTGTTCTTCCCAAGGGTTCAATTCCTAGCACCCACATGGTAGCTCACAACTGTCTGTAACTCCAGTTCCAGGGTATTTGACACTCTCACACCAATGCACATAAAGTTAAAACTTAACTTTAAAGTTAGAACTTAAAAATCATGTGGTTAAAACTTGGGGGAGGGGCTTATTGTCTACTCAGCTGGATTGGTCTTGCAGTTTATTTCATTCAAGACTATGCATCATACCTAGTGAGTGATTTGTGTTCAGGAAGGTGATTAACCTGGAATATGTGTCTGGATAGTACTAATATACTTAATCTGGTAAAGTTGAGAATAATTTTAGACTTGAAGGGCAGCCTTTAAAAAAAAAATCGGCTGTAATATTTACATATCACTTGCTTTTAACAGTTTGCAGTGTTTTGTATGTCATGTTTTAAACTTTTTAAAAGACATGAAATAATGTATTTTTTAAAGATTCAAACATAATTGTCAAATATAGGAACTTCACCAGGCAGTGGTGGTGTGCATGTATTTAATCCTAGAACTCAGGAAACAGAGGCAGGTGGATCTCTGAGTTAGAGGACAGCCAGGGCTACCTGTATCAATAATAGTATTGATTATTTGGAAGTTTCATATAGTACACCCCAATCACATTCACTTCCAGACACCCCTTCCTCACCCCCCTCCCCATCCATCTCCCTGAAGAAAAGAATACCAAGTTTAATTTGTGTTGTCCATATACTTATTGGAACATGGTCAAATTTCCAGAGGCTACCCTTAAAACTGAGTCCTTCCTGACCCCACTCCCACCCCACCTCCAGAAGCCATCAACTGTGAAGAGCTAAACTACAGGATCCCTATCATGGCTTCCTCTGGGCAGACTGTTTTTTGTTCTTTCTTGAGGGTGGGGTTGTCACAGAACCTTCTATGTCTCTCATTCTCAACTGTGATCTGCAGTCATCGGTACCACTGCAAAAGAAGCTTCTTTGCCCTTTACAGTCAGAGGTAGCAAAGATCACGGACTTCCACTTCCACATGGTTTCTGGCAACAGCATGGACCTCCTACATCCACATGGCCTCTGGTGTCAGCGTGGACCACAGACTTCAGAACCTCAACATAGTCTAGTACAAGGCCACAGACATAACATGGTATAGACCTTGGAAGCAGCTCAAGCCTTAGACATCAGCATGGTCCCCAGTGGCAGTGAGTCCCATGGACATGGCCTTGGGTAGCAGCACAAGCTGAACAAATAAATCAATGTGGCCTCTGGGGGTAGCATGGGTCATGGACATCTACATGGCCTCTGATGGTAGTACGGAGCATGACATCCATATGGAGTTTGGAGTTTGGGCATCAACATGTCCTGGGGCAGATGGCTCTCCCTCCCACCCCCCACCCCCCACCCCCACTGTAGCATGGATTATGGCCTCTGGGGTCAATATGGATCCTGGAGATCTTTCCAGAAGTCCCATTCCAGAAAACGAACCATTCTCCATCTCAGGCATCCTGTTGAGGGAGATCATGTGGCTGGGCAATGTCTTTGGGGACAGAGCCTGCCTAAGTTCTAAGCTGCTACACACCACTGTGTCAGGGACATGTGCTCCAGTCCACCATAGCCTTCTCCCACAACTGTCACTACCATTGATCTCCAGTTCTGCATCTCTCCACCATCACATCCTGCTCTGTCCCTCCATCTTTCCCACTTCTCTGTTGTATATTTGTTTGCCAAAGTGATGTTGCCGTGTGTGTGTGTGTGTGTGTGTGTGTGTGTGTGTGTGTGTGTGTGTGTGTGTGTGTGTATTTGCCCAAACAGCTATACACGCAAATGTTCCTTGCAACGAGTCATTGGTCTGGGTCAAGGTTTCTGGTTTCTGAAGCACCATAATTACTATGTCATTATCCTATCACTGATATCCTGCTGTTTGTTGCCCAGTAATCTTGAGGCTAGGTAGGATGTCTAGGGGCAGGATCCACATACCTCCTGCCCTCAGTGCTGGTCACCCCAAGACTCACAGGACATGGATGTTGTGGGTACCTGTGGGTAGTGCCTTGGGCCTCTCCTTGGGTTAAGGAGCATGGGCTGCAGTGGTTCCATGATGCAGGCTGGCCCTATTCAGTAAAGATATGTTTCCATGGGAGAACCAGGCTGCTACACACCTCCTTGTCTTTGATGCTGCATTCACCAGGCATCATCTGTAATTGCCTGGTGACCCTGGACTCCCCCCACAAGCTCCTTTTTCCAGCAGGGCAACCAGAAGTTGCAGCTTCATGTGGGCTGGACCTATTGAGTAATGCCATGTTCTTTATCCATTGTAGCCATATTGCTCCCATACCTTTTGCTGCTGTGTCTCTAGTTGAACCATTCTCTGTTGCACTCACATAGTTTCTTTTCTTTAAAAGTTATTTTGTGAGAATGTGTATCATTTACATATTAACCTCTCCTTCCTCTAACTTCTCTATCTCCCACCCCTTGCAAATTCTTGGCCCTTATTCTTTGATTGTTATTGGTATACACACATAAATTTATAAATACAGCATGCTGAGTTATTTTAGTACTGCTCATATACGTGTGTTTTGGGCTGACTGCTTGGGTATGGCTCCTCTATGGGGCTCATCCCTTGAGCAGAGGGCTCCTCTCTCTTCATCAGTTCTTAATTGCTTGTAGTTTTTCAAGTAAGGGTGGAGACTTGTGAGATCTTTTTTAAATCTACATTGGCATAATACCCATTTTTTTATTTTAGTATTAAAAATAAAACAATATTATTTAGAACTAATGTTCTTTTTTAGAAAATAAAACATTTGATTAGTAAAATCTTGTTTTTTCCCATGTTATGCTTTTTATTAAATAATTGTAAATTCATAAGAATAAAGTTTATTATAGCCTAAAAATCTTAAAAACTGTTTATAAGTACTCAATTTTACTTTGATAAAATTATTTCCTTCCTAATATTTAGACATCCAACAAGTAAAACACAACACAGCAGCACCAGCATTTTTCATTTGTGAAGGACATTCATCTTAGGATGTGTGGTGGTTTTGTTTTGTATGTGTATGTGTGTTTTCCTTATTATGAAGTACTTCTGCAAAAGGATTATTATTACTTAGAACTTGATCTCTTCACTCAAATTCCTCATTTTAAATAGGAAATAATCAGTTCTATATATTTTGGCCTTTTTGAACAGGCCAGAAGAATTAGCCATAAGAACGCTAATACCTCATTCATTTGGCTAGAGAAGAATTTTCTTGCGACAGGAGGCCAACAGTCTTCTGTATGACTTTAAAGGCAGTCATTCCTCAGTGGGGATTTTTCCTCTGCAGTATTCAGAGTAAGCCAGGATCTGGGCTTGGGAAGGGCCTGTTTCTAACTAGAAGCCCTACCAGCAGGGCCTCCTTATAGCATTGTGCATTCTGCACTCTAAGCTCTGCAGCTCCCTAAAAGACCAGATCTCCAGGGTAGCTCCCAGCTTGAGCTACTCTGCAGATGTAGCTCATCTGCATGTGGGCTCTAGATGATATAGTAGCTGAACTGGCATGGGCTGAACCACTGACCGAATTTCTGTTGTATTTTGAGATAGAACATCTCTATTTACCAGGCCATCTTGAAACTCACTGTTAATCTGAGCCTATCTGAAATTTGTTATCCTCTTGCTTTAGGCTCTCAGTGCTGTGGTTACAGGTATTGGTCTTCATACCTGAAGAGGACTTAAAAAAAATCTGTGTACACACACACACACACACACACACACACACACACACACACACACACCTATACATCTGTATTTCTTACATATGAAATTTCAGGTTTAAATTAGCTTAAATGTTAGGTTTGAATTGGTCTGGTTTTGTTGATAGTATGTGTTATCACCATCTTCCTGCTGCATTCAAGGAAGTGATCATTAAATTTAGATCTTAGGAGGAAAGCTGATAGAAAGGTCCTTCAGAGATAGAGGATTCAACCTGCTTTTAGTGCCTGGGATAGTATTGGGATGGGGGTGAGAAAGTTCTGCTATCTAGAGCTCTGTAAGAGCTAGTAATATTGTGTGCCATGTCCTTCCAGAGATCAGACCAGTCTGTTACAGAGTCTTCTGAAAAAAGGCATAGCAGAGGTGTAGAAGCAAGGCCAGAAGCAGCTGAGGTACTGGTAGATGCTTTGTCTTTGATGGCTGCTACCTAGTAAAAGCTGGATCCAGCTTACAACAGGAAGCTGAATGCCTCTCCATTTGTGTTAGCCCATGGGCTCCAATTCTTGCCTCTGCTGCTCTGTGAGACAGAGCAGACTTACATGTTTTACCACTCTTTCTACTATATCTGTTCTAGAGACTCCAAGTACAGCAACTGCTGTTTTAGGCCTGAGCAGGTTTTAAGAAAAAGGAATTAGAAGCAGGTAGGTATAATAATGTCTTTGCTGAGGATTGAAACCACAACCTGCAAAAGCAGCACTCTACCACTGGACCACACCACCCACCCTACCCCCCTTTGCTTCCTTCCCTCTCTCTCTCTCTCTCTCTCTCTCTCTCTCTCTTTTTGTCTCAGGTGTTTTGATGGTAGTGATTTAACATTCTGGGTAGGATGCCTTGTAGTGAATGGGTATGTTCCTTACCCCTCCCTGGCATCACAGAACATGTGTCTTGATATTTTCAGTTGATGCTCTATTGCTCATTAGCTGTTGCTTTGGTTCTGCCTTGCTATCTGGCATAACCAGGAATTAGCAGAATTTGGAGTTTTTAGCAAGGAGACATGCTTGCAGATTAGGAAAGGCAGTGTTCTGGTAGAAAAGTTTGCTGCTTCAACTGTGGTGAAGTACAAGGAAGGTTGTATGTACAGTACAGTAAGGAAGGAGGGGAGGGAATTTTAAATCTGAACATCACAGCTTGTCATCATTGCATGATACCTGTCAGTGAGCATTCATCTATGGTGTTCTGTCAGACTCCGTTTCCTGTAATTCACTGTGGGTGCTGACCATATGTCAGTTCAACTTAAGACTGCAGCTTGAATACAGCTGTAAGGTAGGAAATCTGGCTTTGTTTTACTAGATGCTTGGGATTATTAGAATATCAGCTTCAAGTATTTTTACAATATTCCTAAAGTTAAGCTTATAGAAAGTTACAGCAACTATACAAATAATTTTCTGTATGCTTCCTAGCAGAGTCTGACCTCTTTTAATATTTGACCCAAAGTATTATTGTATTATTCTAGTCGCTGTGTTTTGTGGTTGTGTCCACATATATGTGGAAGCCAGGGGACAAGTTCAGATGTTATTCCATAGGAGACATCCATCTTGTATTTTGAGGCAGGTTTGATTTTCCTGACTTGGGACTAGCCCATTAGATAAGGCAGCTGGGCTAGAGAATCCCAGGGAACCTCCTGTCTGAGTCCCTGGCACGGTGTTCCATTGTCCTTTATATTGGTTCTGGGGGGTCTAACTCAAGTCTTGTCCTTGCATAGAAAGTATTTTTTACCAACAATTAATGTTTTCCTTGACTCTTTGAGAATTGACTTATGTGCATCATATATTGGGTTACCTTGTATTCTTTTAGCATATGGACGTTCACGTATGTTCTTCCTAAGGACAAGGACACTGTGTTTTATAAGGATATTACTGTTATATATATATATATATGTATATATATATATATATGTTATATATATAACATATATATATATATACCAGATTAAAACAGTGTAACATCAATAATATTTAATTGTCAGCAATACACTCTATATTAAATTTTCACCAATTTTCTCAATAATGTTTGGGGTTTTGCTTGTTTTTACATTTTTTTTTTTTTTTTGAGAGTAGGTCTCATTTTGAAACTCAGATTGGCCTTCAAACTCATGGTACTCCTCCTGCCTCAGTCTCCTGGGTGCTAGTTGGATAGATATGGACCACCATACATCCAGGTTCAATAATGCTCCTTAATTTGTTTATTTCAGTCCAGGAAATCTAATCTAGACTACTCATTGCTATTTCCTGCCACATGTCTTTGTCCTTATTCATGTTATTAGGAACTTTTTTTTTTTTTTTTTTTTTTTTGCTTTTACAGTAATTGACACTTTTGAAGTGGGTAGCAAACTTTTTAGTATAATCTGTCAGTTCAGGCTCATTTGTGTATTCATGACAGAGGTTAGGAAATGTAGTTGTTTTGGAAATGTCTATCTGTGGTATGAGCTACTCAGTATACCACAACAGGAGACATGTATATACCTATGTCTTTTTCAGGGATGTCATGGATAAATTTTAATGATCTGATTAGTATGAGGTCTGCTGGGGTCCTCATCTATTAATTTCCAGTTGTGTGGAGTCACTTATGGGATGCACCTTGAGACTTGATGTGTAGCAGCCTTCATGTAACCTTCCTCCACCAACTTTAACCCTTTCTTATAATTTTGCCTGAGTCATTTGCTACTCAAGTGATTAGTCTCAGGTCTTTAATAATGTGAGCTCAAAAGTGCAAGGAGCCTATTCCAGCTGCTGTGTGCCTTAGCTTTAAAGAGTGTGTGGTGTTGGACAGGAACTGGTATAGATTGCTTTCAGCACTTTGGCACCATGTGAGGTATCTGCTCCTTTCCTCTTTATTTAACAGCACTTCATGTTCCTGTTTTCCTGCTTGAGTTTTCTCCCTCCAGTTTCTTATAATTGTTTCCTCCAAAGAGATGGCTTTCCTAAGTTTATAGCCATCCTGTCACATTCCTGATACAGCTAAGCTAATTTATTAGTATTATACTTGACTATATGATACTCACTCCAGACTCACTGTGGCCTGTTATCTTATATAGCCTGAGACTGAAGAGCACTGAGTTGAAGGAAAAGAAAGATCCAGCCTCAGTTCCATAGTCTGTGAAGAAAGTGTCATGTATAGATAGTCTTGTTGGAAGGAGGGTGGAGCGAGTCTGTAAAACTTGTGTGGAAGGTTTTCTGGGAGGTTACAAACTTTGTGAAATGTTGAGTTATTTCTTAGATTTTTTTAAAAAAATTATTTTGTGTCCCACACATGTGATTTATTTTATTTTTTAAGGATGTATTTCTTATGTATGCAGACTGCCTGCATGAATACCTGCACACCGGGAGAAGATACCAGATCTCATTATAAATGATTGTTAGCCACCATGTGGTTGCTGGGAATTGAGTTCAAGACTGCCAGAAGAGGAGCCCTGTCTTAGTTCTGTCTTAGTTTTTTTGCGTATTTGGTCATTTACTCCTCTTGATAGCAAAGCATATGTGCAGCATTTTAGCATTAAATAATGTAATACTTAAGTTGGTAGCTTTGGAAAAGTCATGCTGCAGCTGTTAACTATATATTCATGAAATAGTAAAGTTTATTCTAAACTTTACTATAATGAGAACAGTATAGATGTGAAATCAGTGTGCATATAGAAGGGAGATAGTTATATGGATTTTCAAGGACACTTATTAAAATTTATTTTGCCTGAAGTGTATTGCCAATAAGACAGAAAAACAGTGAGCCTAAAATCTGAGGCCAGAATTTTAAAAATAGATTTGATAAATTATGGGCAATAATACTACTATTGAATACTCTGCATTGGTTTTCTTACATTCATTTATTTATTGTAGGAGGCATGGGTGGATGAGGGGTGCATATGGCATGCATGCGGAGGTCCGAGAACAACTTGAGTCAGTTCTCCTTCCAGCAGAAGGTTCTGGGAATCAAACTCAAGTCCTCAGGCTTGGCTGCAAGAACCCTTTCCGGTTGACTTATCTTACTAGTCCTTGCATCAAAATTTTAAGTACTATGTCATTTTTATCTAGAAATATAATTCCTAAAAACAAATGGAATCTTCTAACTAAAATATCTGTTTCTACAGTGCAAAATGTCATCATGGCTGCCTATGTATACAACAGTGAAATAGAGAAAGGATTTTGTCTTAACTGTAATTCCTAATTTCTAAACATTTGGTTTTGTGTGTTTTAAAGTTCAGTTTGAGCAGGATTATGTAATTAATTCTTAGAGAAATATAATCTTATATTCCAGAGAAGCTTTCTTGCATCTGATTAATCTGCAGCAGTAGAGGGACAGAAGCTGGGAACCTGTGCTGCGGGTCTTTATGGGACATGTCAGAACAGCTAGCACCTACTGCTGTCAGAACAGGACTAGGACCCCTGTCTCTAATAGCTGGGACAGACCTGTCCTTGGAGAATTGAAGGCACTCCTTGTAAAGAGGTGGCAGTTATTCTAAATTAATTGTTAAGCTTCAGTACCTAGTTTAACTTACTTTGGGTCAAATGTAACTTTTGCTCACATAGCCTGTGGCCCAGTGTGGAATAATTGGTAGGTTATGGTTATATATTACTATAATTTTTCATCTCAACACCCCTTTTTTTGTGTCACTAAAATAGTGAAAGCATTCCTTTAACTTTTAGATAATTAAAATGTGATAAATTTACATGATAAGTTTTAACTGTCTCAACTCTGTTTCATGTTAAATGTGTTACAGGAATGAATCTGAAGTCTGCTGCAGTAAAAAACACTGAAGGCTTTAAAATGTTTTCTTGCATAAAACACAAACTTTAAGTAGCTGCTTATGAGGATAGGAAAGGCAGGAAGCTAATGTCTGTCTCAAGACACAGGACAGCTGTTTGCTCATCAACCTCAACTGTGTGAGTAGAGACTTAAGCCTGTAACCTTATGTAAGTGGGCATAGAACTTAATTTTTAAAAAAAATCTCAAGTACATGAAGATACACCTGAGTCAGCATGATAAGACTTTAAAGCCTCATTTTCTTGTGGTAGGATTTGAGGGGTGGAATGGGTAGCAGGTATTTAGTCATGAGATACTATTTGCAGTAACACAATGCTAGTGACCACTCACCTTTACAAATTATCCTAAGACTTAGAATCTGCATGACTCATTTTCTTGTGGAGAAAAAGATTGCGATTTTTTTTTTAGATTGCTATTTATTGTATAGTTAATTTCAGCCAATAATAATATGTATATTAGGAATTTGTGGTATTAGTATGGAAAATTGTCCCTGATAATTTAATACTTTAGCAAGAACATTACCTGAAATTAAAGGAATGCTTTTTTCCTTTCTCTCTGTCTCTTTTTTGTTTTTGATACATGGTTTCTCAGTGTAGCTTTGGAGCCTGTCCTAGAACTTGATTTGTAGACCAGGCTGGCCTCGAACTTACAGAGATCCACCTGCATCTTCTTCCAAAGTGCTGTGATTAAAGGTGTGGGCCACCACCACCCAGCATGGAATTCTTATTTCTTACGTGCAGTTTGAAATATTTTAACATACTTTATCATTAAAGTACTTGGATAAGATAAATTCATAGTGACAGGAAATGGGTTTTTCTCTTTTTTCTAAAGTTACTACCTCAAAAATCTTCTTAGGAAGTCACCTTTTTCTCTGCTTCAATTTGTTGTTGTTGATGATGGATTTTAGGAATGATGTTCTAATTTGGATTCCCTTCTGTTTAGAAGAATGTGTTGTGTGTAAGAATGACTTTTTGGAAGTGTGAGGGATGGAGCAGGGTGGTTAGCCTGTCCAGACTCAGCATTTGACTGTGGGTGAGGCATAGAGCCACAGAGGCTGTTTGCTTGGTGCATTTGCATTTAAGATGAGTCACTTTCTCTGTAATATCACAGACTATACTTCAGAACAGCAAACAAGAAGACACAGAAAGCAGTGAAGAATACACATTGAATGTAGATATTCCTTTGAAAGCGAAGACTTCTGACCCACTCTGTGGTCAGGTGACACAGATGAGTATGTCTGAGAAGCTCAGAGGGGTGATACTATGATCAAAGGTTAAAGAAACGACAAGCCTCACTGTATTGGTGCTCTGGGTTATTTATTGAACAGGCAATTTTATTCTTTAGCCACGTTTTTGGCACTGCTCTTTAAACACACACACACACACACACACACACATACACACACAACTCTTTTTAGAGTCAAAAATAAAGTTCAATGAGAAAGAAGCCTTTCAGATGAACTTTTGATCAGATTAGGCAGAAAGAAGATTCAGTAGGAAAGGGAAGCCTGATAAAAAGAAGGCTTGTGGGAGCCAAGTAAGTGGGTAAGTGGGTAGCAGGTTTCTCTCTTCTGACACCCTGGAGGGAGTCTCTGTTCTATAGCACTCTTGTTAAAGGTAATGCTAAGGAGTAGTATCTACTTCAACAGAAGGTCTTTCTGGAGGATGTGCATGTCTGTCCTGTCCATAACCTCACTGGGAGATGTATAGGCTTGTTGATCCAGTTCTCTCTTACCTGGATTTATGCATTCATTTTGGCCTCTTTTGCTTCTGCATTTGTTATGCAGCATGATTAAGATGGAGTTCTGGTTACATGAGAGCCAGTGACCATGGTTAAGTTCCAAGACTATAGATCAGGCTGTTCTGGTTTTACATCCTAGGTATTACTATTAATAGCCAGATGATACTGAGGAATCCCTTAACCCTCCCATGCCTCTGTAAAACACAGTGATAATTTCCTACCTAACATAGTATAAGTTTCAGTGATGCACAGCACTTGCAAATGATTATCATTAATACTATTAAGCCTCTGTTTCTTCTTTGAGAGGAATAATACTAGGAAATATAAATCCTCGAAGTAACAGTTTAGTTTTGTCATGCTGAGGATTGAATCTGGGGTCTCATTCATGCTAGGCAACTACTCTTATCACAGCTACATTCTCAGCCCCCCAAATAATAGACTTTAAAGTTACATGTAGACGTTATGCATGCACAAACTCTCCCCAGTGAGTTTGGAGCTTA
Source organism: Cricetiscus sungorus (assembly GCA_030556225.1). Lineage (NCBI taxonomy): Eukaryota > Metazoa > Chordata > Mammalia > Rodentia > Cricetidae > Cricetiscus > Cricetiscus sungorus. The sequence continues at coordinate 49,534,619 of JANBXA010000007.1, read as the reverse complement.
GAGGATGACTGAGGGAGTCAGCTATCTCTCCTTCTACCTTGAGGGTCCTGGAGATCTAATTTGGGTTGGCTGCAAGCTCCTTATCCACTGAGCCATCTCTCCTCAGCCCAAGCTTAAACATTCAGAAACTATGAACATATTCAGCTAAAGTACCATAAGAAACATTCCAAGCACCTTTATGCATTTGTCCTTCCATTCTCAACCTACTGCTAATATCCACCCATTTCACACTTTTTTTTTTTTTTGAAGACTGGATTTCTCTGTGTAGCCCTGGCTTTCCTGGCACTCACTCTTTAGACCAGACTGTTCTAGAACTCACAGAGATCTGCCTGCCTCCCAAATGCTGGAATTAAAGGCACGCACCAACACTGCCTGATTCCATTTCATACTTTTGAGAGTCACATGTAGCTTAGTAACTTTGTTTTGGACAGTGCTGTTTTAGAGGATAACAGTAGATGCAGTGTTAATGTAAAGTGTGATTTTATTGATCACTTCATTCTGTTTGTTTTGCTCGATGTGGGTCCTGGAAACTGAACTTGGCTCTTCTGCAAGAGCAGTACACTAGTGCTTTTAACTTTTGAGCCATCTCTCCAACCATGAAATAATTTTTTCTAAGTATGAAATTGGTAGATGAGCAAGCAGTCATACAGATCCTGAGGTTTGTCAGTGACTACATTTTAGATTAAAGTTCACCATCTGACTTCTTCATGCTATGCAAATGAAGGAACTAACCACACCCAAGTATTGGTACAGTATTTCCTAATCCAAAACACCTTGGAAGACTAACTGATAGGTGGGCATTAGTGGTTCAGGAAGGAGCAGGTCAGATAATGTCTTTAAGAGAGTTTATGATAATCCCACTGAAGGCTCAGAGTAATTGTTTTCCACACTGCTAATCACACTTACTGTATATTTGTAAAATCTGTAGGTATTGGGGAAGATACCAAGCGTAGAATCATGGTCTTACATTCTCAAGGAAATCATGATTTAGTTACTGACTGTTAATCAAAATTAGCACACATGGAAACAGGAATCTGTTTACCATGAAGAATAGATAGATAGATAGATAGATAGATAGATAGATAGATAGATAGATAAATAGAAGATTGTCAACCAGGCTTACAGGTTATATATGTTACTTCTTGGGTGTCTAATGTCCTGTCTCCTCTGCTTGAAATATAAATAGGTCCACAGGTCTAGCTAACTTGCCTGAAGGTATTTTCCCCTGTTTTCAGAAATTTGGCAAGAGCTAAGCACTGTAGGTGACTATAAGACATGAACATTATTGGGAACACAGTAAGTAGCACGTGTAACTTACTTTTACATGATTAAGAAAGGGATATGTGGTGGTAGTGTTGTGTCCCATGGTATTTGGTTGGTGATAATAGTTTTGGTAACCGCTACACCACCCCTCCCCCACACATAAAGATTTAAACCTTGGGCCTTTTAGGCAGGACTTATATGTTCCTGGTCATTTTCTTCCTTTCAAGGAGTGGCCTCAAACTCCTGACCCTCCTGTTAGCCTTTTAACTTCTAATTAGTGGGATTATAGGCTTGGACAACCAGGCCTGGTTCCAGTTTTTAATCTAGAGGTACAGTTTAGAAAATTTAGGATGAATTGGTGAACTGTTAGAAGAAAAACATCTCAATTGAGAAATTTAGGATAACTGTCTAATTGATCTGATGGCACTGCTCTAAGGTGTTGATGGTGATTGACCTTTCCTCAGCTTGGCCTACTATTATGGGTTGGCTCTTAGGGACATGGAATAGTGCTGCCACATGAATTTTGGGCATTGTATAAATACAAAAAAGGAACTGTTGGACTTGGAGCAGTCTTGTGGTACACTCTGTCCCACTGTTCATTATTATTTTTCTGCCCCCCTCACACCTTTCCTTCTGCTGCATACCTGATGATCCAAAACATATTTTGACCACATAAACCTCACAAAACTATGCACATTGTTCTATTTTTTTAATATTTAGCTTATAATTCTGGCTCTTGATAGATGGGCTGTTTTCTGAAGTTATGATACTATGGATGTGTAGTTGGGAAAATGACATCAGAAAACAAGACTAGAATCCTGTGTTTTATTTAATAGGCATTGTTGATCATATTCTTTTCTACTTATAAGCAGTATTGAATACTCTTGTGTTATCTGGATGAAGGTTAAAGTGTATTTCTCCTGAGTAATTCTGTATTTCTTTGAATATTAAGCCTCTTCAGTACTCATATTATTCATACTAACTGGTAGGAAGAATAATATCAACTAGTTTCAAATTAGCTAATAAACCTTATAGACTTACTGCATTTTATATAGTGACAGTGTATTCATTGGTTGCTTTTCACATTTTTGAGGAGAGGGGAGAAAATCTTTGTGCAGTTGTGATTGCTTAGCATGTAAAGGCACTCACTGCCAGGCCTGACACCTTAAGCTTGATCCCCAGGACCCACATGTTCTGTAGTACAGTGCCATCCCCTCAAGAGCCCTCTGCAAATGCAATTACCTTATGGTTACTATTGTTATGATGAAACACCATGACCACAGCCATGGCAAATTATTACAAAAGGAGGCCTTTTAATGGGGGCTTGTGTACATTCAGAAGAGTAGTCCATTATCATGGCAGGAAGTGTGACAGTATACAGGCAATCATGGTGCTGAAGAGGTAGCTGAGAGTTCTATATCAGGATTGGCACAGGCCAGGGAACACAGTGCCTGGCTGAAGCATTTGAATCCCTAAAGCTCACTCCTAATGACACATTTCCTCCAACAAGGTTACATCTCTTAATAGTGCCATTTTATATGAGCCTGTAGGGGCCATTTTTATTTAAATTACTATAGATACAAATTTAATTTTAAGTATGTATGTGTTTTGTGTGTCTGTGTACATGGGTATGTGTATGGGTTCACAGGTGCCCACAAAGACCAGAAGAGAGCATTCTAGTTTCTGGAGCTGCAGTTACAGGCAGTTTGGTTTGAGAGAACCAAACTGAAGAACAATACATGCTTTTAATGATGAACCCTCTCTCCCATGTGCCTTTTATTATTATTACTTTTTAATAAACCCACTCAGTCCACTTAGTATTGCCAATATGTGTATGTTTAGGGCCATCTACTGAAGTAGGGGTAGCCTCTTGGGCAACATACGCTGAATGAATGAATGAATGAATGAATGAATGAATGAATGAATGAATGAATGAATGCTTTATGTTCTATAAAATTTGACAAAAGCATCTAAGGAGTGTTTGTCTTGACTGACAGACAGTTCAAGGGTACAGTTATGATGACTGGAGTGTGTAGAGCGGTTGTCACATTGTATCCAGAGCCATGAGTGCCAGTGCTTTCTTGCTTGTTTTTCCTTTTTGTGCAGTCCAGGAACCCAGCCCATGCAAAGGCTCTATCCACTTTCAGGGTGGGTCTTCCTTCCGCTGAAAATACCCTCATAATAGGTACACACTGAGAGGCATATGTCCATGATGATTCTAAATCCAATCAAGTTTACAATGAAGACTAGCCACCACAGACAGCACCTCTGGCTTCTTATTTTTTCTCTACTGTTTTCTCTTTGATAGCCATTTTTACTTACTTTGATGTCATACAACATTCATTTTTGTTTTGTTTGTTTATCACTCTGAATTTTCTTCAAAGCAGTATGGAATATGGAGAAATGGTAGTATGTAGTGAGCAGTACTTGTTAAGTCTCCTTCTAATTCTAAGTTGGGATAATTCCCTGCTGCCTGATGGTCTAACATCAAAATTCCTCGTTGGCATAGATAATAAGCTTTGCACAATGTTACCTTACTCTGTTTCTAAGGTTACTCCACCATGCCAAGCACACAAACTTATTTCCTAGGAAGAACGAGGTCACATATTTGTTAGCTGTGGACACATATGAGCATGTAATAGTGAAAACTGAGACAGCCACAGGATCACCAGGCAATATAACCCATGGAACCACTACTCATTTATTGAATTGCCATTATATTGAGTGTGACTGTGCTTGTTTTTATCCCTCTGCAATGCTCAGTATAAGCAATTAGAAAGTTTGTGTTAGGAAATAATTGATAGGTCATTTTATGAACCATTCCCTGACACTTCTACTAAGGAAGTAGAAATATGAGGCATTTTCAACTAATTCCTAACAAGTAAACTATTATATGGCAATCGTGCCTTTGCTGAACTGTATGTAGGCTTCGGACAAATGAATCTTAGATTAATGACTGCATACATACATCATTATGAACTCAGATATTGACTAAAAAGTCACCCAGTTCAGTTGTGAGTTTTGTACTACTTTATCTTGTAGTCATCATCTGATGGCTCTTTCTGAGAATCCCACGAGGTAGAAAAGACAGTATCACACCTACCTCCATGTAAGGGGTCTGGGTTCAGCATTAAGCAGACAGTGTCATAACCAAAACTGGCTAAAAAAAAATATGCTAGTCTGTTCTTTTCATTGTATATACAGGGCCCTGTATATACAGTTGGCCCTGCATATGTGATTGTTCTGTAGTGAATTGTAGCCATTCCACTAGTCAGGATATGTGTTAGCCCTTACTTCAAGTGACTGAATCTTTACTGGAAAAAAGCCCCTCAGCCTCTGGAATACCATGCGCTTTGTTACATGCTTGCTTGTTTTGTGGTACTAGGGACCAAATCCAAAGCCTGTGTATGTTAACAAGAACTCTACCATTCTTCCCACCCACTGTGATCTTCTTTCTTTAAAACAAACAAACAAACAAAACAAAAAAACCATACCTCTGTGACCTTAGAATAGTTATATTTCTAAATTTTTGGGGTACTTGTTAGCACTTTGTGGTTTTGTGAATATTTTGATTTTGAAGGTAGATGTTTAGGTACATGAAAATCAAACAGTATCTATGCCCTTTCTTGTACCTACATGATTGAACCCATGGTAGACCCATGCTGGTCTACCATAGAGCCACACCTTTCTACATTGATCCTTGCAAGCAGAAGCTGTGGCATAAAACAGTAGGCAGCACAGGTCAGCATGTCATCCTTGAATAAAGCTGTAACAAAAGAAAAACCGGTTTGCTGTCAAGGAGTCTTGCTGTGTTTTTTCCTAATAACATTTCTAACCAAGCAAGTTTTTGAAAGCATTCATGTGTTCATCTGACTTTTATGGGAATACCTGCTAGATATGTTGAGCCTGGAATAGGAATTGGCAGACCCTGGCCCACTAACCAAATACTTTGTATTTTTTTATTGTAAACATATTCATTAACAATATGAATATGTTGCTTCTTTTCATTACCGAGGTAGAACTGGAGACTTGCAATAAAAAACTGTATGGCCCACAAAGTCTGGTACTTACTATTGGTGTTTAGAAGAACAGTTTGCTAACATCAGTCTAGTATACTTGCAAATACATCAAAATTATTTGATTTTTCCCCCCTTTCTCTCAGCCCTCACAGACATTTATTTGTTCATCATTTATCCATCAGTTGATCCTGAAGGGAAAGGCACTGCTGTTGATTGTAGGTCATCTGTAGCTATAACAGTCTGCTTCTGGATTTACAGATATCAGCTTTCCCAGCAGGCGTGTTCACTGAAAAGGGAACCATAAACCTTAATTCTGTCAAAGGGTGACTTCTGTCAGTGTCACATGGACCTGGAACTATCATGAGGGAGAAGGCTTTATTCCAGCGAGTTATTACCACGGATCAATCTCTCTGCGCTCTCTCTCTCTCTCTCTCTCTCTCTCTCTCTCTCTCTCTCTCTCTCTATACACACACACACACACACACACACACACACACACACACACACACACACACACACACAAAATACCTAAGTAATGAAAATGAAACAAATGTAGCTACTCTAATCATTGGCCTTTTGTGATGAGAAGAGGGAACTTCAATTATAGAATTGCCTCCAATGGCCTCTGGACATATCTGTGTATTGTATTCATGTATCTGTGAGGGCATTTTCTTGATAGCTGATTGGTAGAAGTACCATCCCTAAACAGGTGGTCCTGGGCTATATTAAGAAAGCTGCCTGAGTAGAAGCCCAAACAGTACTCCATGGTTTCTGCTTCAGGTTCTTTCAGAATTCTTATAAAAGAAAGGATCCAAGAGAAACTAAAGCAGAATCTGCACCAATAGTTAATAAAGTCAGTAATTTTATTGTTTCATTAAGAACTGCTGTTTAGGGATGGAGAGATGACTTGATGGTTAAGAGCACTTGCTGTTCTTGCAAAAGACTCAGATTTCAGTTCCTAGCAACCGCATAGTGGCCAACCTAGTCACTGTTTGGTTGCTATGAAGAGACACCATGACCAAGGCAATGTCAGTTTCTGAGATTTAGTGCATTATCATAGTGGAGAACATAGAGACACACATGCTAAAACAGTAGCTGATCCAAAGGCTGAGAAAGAGAGACAGAGGCAGACAGACTGGGCCTGGCATGGGCTTTTTAACCCTAAGCCCATTCTCAATAACACGTTTTCTTAAGGCCACACCTCCTAATCCTTCTAATCCTATAAAATAGTGATGCTCCCTGGTGACCAAGCATTCAAATATGAGCCTGTGGGGCTATTCTCTGAAACCATCATAGTGACTCACAGACATCCTGAACTCTAGTTCCAGAAAGGAGATCTAACATCCTCTTCTGATCTCTACTAGGCATGCATTGGTCTATAGACATACTTCCCTAAAAGTATGACATACATACATCTTTAAGAAAAGGAACAACATACTTTTTTCCCCTTTCATTATTGAAATTATAATATAATTTCTTCTTCTTTCCATTATCTTCCTCCAGACCTTCTCATATTACTTCCTACCTTGCTTTTTCAAATTTCTGGTCTCTTCATTAATAGTTTTTACATGGGTGCATATATCACACACTCCTAAATAAAGCCTCTGTGGTGTATTGTTGTTCTACTTGTATGTATGGTTTCAGAACTGACCATATGATATCCAGTAACCAGTTGGTGTGCTTTTCCTTTGGGAAGACTATTTGTCCTATTTTTACCATTCTTTAGTTGCCTATAGTTCTTTGTGTAGGGTTGAGGCATTGTGGGCTGTTCACCATTCGATATTTGGCTTAACCATTGGTGTCATCTTTATTCAGCTTGTGTCTGTGCAGTCATGTTGGTGAGATTTTATGGATTTAGCTTTTGACATTACCAGGAAACATGACAAACTCTCTGATCCTCCAATTCAGTGGTCTTCCAACTTCCTATTGCTGTGACCCTTTAATACACACAGTTCTTCATGTTGTGGTGACTCCCCAGCCATAAAATTAATTTGTTGCTATTTCATCACTATAATTTTGCTGCTGTTATGAATTGTATTATAAATATCTGATATGTTTACAACCCATGGTGTGAGAACCGCTTGTTGCTCTAGTTCTTACAGCCTTTCTGCTCCATCTTCTGCAATGTTGCTGGAGCTTTAGGTGCAACAGTATTTTGCAGATGCATCCACCAGGGCTCCACAACTCTGCATTTTGATTAGTTATAGTTTTAGTTAATGATTTCCATCTGAGCAATATGTCCAAATAGCTAGCCATCTCTCTAGCCACTATAGGATCAACTATTAAGATGAAATAAAGACCTTCCCAGGGGTTTTGGATAAAGCGAAGTTGGTAGTGATTGCCCAGTATGCATGAAGCCCAGAGTTCTGTCTCCAGCAACAGTATGAATGGTACAGCGCATGCCTGAAACCCTAGCACTTGGGAGGTAGAGAGTAGCAAGATTAAAAGTTTAGCTCAGTAGCTATATATGCTGAATTGAGCTATATGAGAGCCTTAAAAGCATAAAATGAATAATAATAATAACTTTTTTCAGGCTAAGAGTATAGGAAAAAAGCATTTAATAACGTCAGACACAGCTCAGTGCCACTACTGTGGTGTCAGCTGTTTTATCCTCTCCTTTATACTGCTGACATAGATGGCAATGGATTGAAAAAGACAAGCTTGTTTGTTTTTTGTTTAGTTTTGAGACAAGGTCTGACTGTGTAACCCTGACTGTCTTGGAACTTGCTGTCTGATCTTCTTGCTTCAGTCTTCCCAGTACTATTATTCTATCTGTGTGTTACCACACTTGGTGATTTTTGAAATGGGAATTTCTCTATATTGTGTAGGTAGCCTTGGAATTTGAGTGGAAGTGATCCTGTTGCTTCAGCTTTTCAGTACCTAGAAGTACAGGTACATGATACCACATAGGGCTATAAATTGTTATCATGCAATTGTTTCAACCCCCTTAAACTCAGAAAGCATCTCAGGGAATCTCCAGTGTTCTATAGGTAGGCGTTGCATACTTGGTTTAGAGGGTACACTATAGCCAGTAGCCAGACTGATTAGGTTGAATACTAAAGTATCTGTCTCTAATAGATGTAATAAAGTCAGTTATTTACATTTTAAAAAAATGTACACAATTTCAAGAAGTTTAGAGAAAAATATTACTGAACTGAAGAACTTAAGCAAGACAGTCATTCACAAAGGCTGTAAGCTAAATTGGAGATTTGCTTAAAAGGATGTAAGAGATGGAGGTGAAGTTAATTCCTTAAAGGGATGGAGAAGGAGATGAAGGTACTCCTTTCTGTACAGCTACTTAGTAGCAAAGAGTGCAAACACAGAACCAGGGTTTTTGTATCTCCTTCACAGGCCTGTCCCCAGGGATCCATTTCCCCAGCTAGGCCCCACTTCCTTAAGGTTCCACTGCATCCCAAAGCAGTGCCACTAGACAGGGAACACACATTGCAAACATCCGCTTGTGGAATCAAACCCCATTAAAAATGGAAAAGACACAACTCATAGTAGACAAAACAAAAAAGATCATACAACAGAAAACTGAAGACAGAAGTGGATGCCCAGTAGCCAATCAGAGTGTGCAGATGCCCTCTGGTGTGCTAGTACCAGTGATGGTGAAATAATAAGACATGGAGTCACAAGAATATTTAAATAGAAGGGAGGGAGGAAAAAGCAAAGAAAAGTCATTCTCTGATTGTAGAGTACAAAAAACAGAAATGAAGGTGTTGAACATCTCAAAGTTTGTTGTGCTTCTCCTTTAAGGCTTGCCTGATTAATCCAAGAGGAGATCTCCTCATATTTTTATTCTGTTTGAGAAAATACATAGGGATTCAGGGATTCAAATGTGGACATCTTTGGAGCCATCATCCAGCCCAGTATAGAAGACAGTACTCAGTATGAGAGAGCCAAGGAAAAGCCTGAGGCTTATACTGACCAGAAAGTGTAAACATTTGTAACTGCTTTGGGAAACTGGTGGTTTCTGCTGAAGTTTAATATCCACATATGCTATGACCCAACTTCTCTAATCTTAGATATGTTGTACTCAGCCAAAGTATGGATGCATGTTAACTTAAAGTTACATAAATAAAAGTTCTACATGATAAAGTTCCAAAATCCCCTTCAATATGAGATAATCCTTTGCACCATGGAACATACTGTGTAGGAATGAGAATATATAAACTGCAGTTACATAAAGAGCATAGTTGAGCCCCACAATGTTAGGTGCTGTATAATTCTTTACAAAGCTAGTATAGCATGCACTCAGTTGCGCGTGCGCGCGCACGCGCGTGCACACACACACACACACCACTCCCCACCATGCCCACTATGGTTGGCCTTGAACTTGAAGAGCTGGGATTAGAGGTGTGTGTCACAGTTTCTAGCTGCTGTGACCCCCTTTTGATATGATTTGTCATCCAGGCCCGTGGAAACTTCTGATAGCAGTAGCGAGGCAACACCTCTTAATGTTTATATAGTTGGCATGTAGGAATGATGTGCTGTGCTGCATGTTTTCTAGAGAAATATCTTCAGAGGTCTTACCCACATGTTAGGAAGACTCAATGGCCTTTTTGTCTTTCAGTGCAAGCAACAGCAGGAAAGAAAACTCGACATAGGGATCTGGGGACTGCTATGCAGAGAGTTAATCAAGCCTACAGTACAGTAGGAACTTTAACCTGAACCCCTGTTCTTTCTTCAGAGTGAGCAGCTTCCCTCCCAAGTGTTTTCTGTCAAGGTGTGTTTTCTATTTTCTTTGTGACCTTGGTTATCTCTGCAAACTTTCTCTCTCTCTCTCTCTCTCTCTCTCTCTCTCTCTCTCTCTCTCTCTCTCTCTCTCTCTCTCTCTCTCTCTGTGTGTGTGTGTGTGTGTGTGTGTGTGTGTGTGTGTGTGCATGATGTGAGATCATGCAGATTCTGATGCTCAGAACTCCAAGAATTTACTATGCCAGATTGGGCATTAATTGATTTTTTGATCACTTACTATTAAAAAAATTTATAGTAGAGGGTACCTGAGGTTCTACTTTGTTGTCTTCTGAGATCCCCTTTTTATACAGTAATAGAGAACTAGCCATCTCTGGGTGGTAAGCTTTCTAGTGGCTAATGAAAGACAGCTGGGCATGGTGGCGTATACCTTTAATCCCAGCACTCAGGAGGCAGAAGGAAATGATCTCCCAATGTTTGAGGCCAGCCTGGTCTACATAGTGAGTTCTAGATCAGCCAGAGCTACAAAGTGAGACACTCGTCTCAGAAAACAAAAACAAAAAATCAGAAAGGCAGACTGGAAGGACTTTAGGAGTTTGTACTATAACAATAATTCACAGTTATTGGTATCTTTATTTAACTTGCTGCATTATGTGTGCACACACATACACATCCAACTTCTTTTGAAATTATTAGTAAAGATTCCAAACTCAGGTCAGGGCCTGACAGGATGACTTAATGGTTCAGAAGCTTTGGATTTGATTCCTAGCACCCATGTGGCAGCTCACAGCCATCTGTAATCCCAGGTGTAGGGGATCCAGTGCCTTCCTTTGGCCTTTTACAAGTCTCAGACAGGCATGTAGTATGTATACATATATTCAGGCAAAACGCGTGTGCACGTGTATACCAGATGTGTGACTTTGGGCCAGTTATTAAATTTTTTGAGTATTTTATTCATTGTTAAACTGGGGTCTCATAACACCATCTTGGAGAATTGTTTAGAAATGGGTGGCATAAGGATAAAGCAATATTCACACAGTAAATTCTGAATGACTGAAGCATTAGAGAGCAGAGGAATGATAGATTGTGTTTGACTATGAAGAGTCTGTTCAACACTTTGAATTCATTTCATGAGCTGTTGTATCACGACTGTGCTAGTCAATGCCGGAGCTTATTCCTGTCATTTTTACCTCGTATTTGTAGCTGTGCAGTCAGTCCCACAGTACAGCATGAAGAATTGATCTGCCTTCTTGGCTGTCTTCTTCGTTATGCATATTGCCCCCTGATCATTTCAGAGCCAGATTGATGTCCTACAGATTGTTCATCTACCAAAAAAAAAAAAAAAAAAAAGCAGTGTGGGGTGGGGCAGAACTGGGATTTTCCATGGTATTTATTCTTCACATAAATTGTCACCTTTTGTGATTTTTCTTTTGATCATTTTGAATCTTTACAGTAAATAAGTATTGTTTCAGTGTTTTGAAAATGAATAAATAAGATAGACTCTTTTTATAGTTACCTGTGTAATACATTGTGTCTCTTGAATTCTGAAAAATTGTTGTTAATTTGCCTCAGGACAGGGCAGTTTGGTGTAGGAAATAGCTAGAGGGAGATGATACTGCATTTTAATGTTAGTTTTGAAGTTTAATGTTATAGTAGAAAAGCTTGATGGTCATAATTTGCTTTTATCTGTGCATGTTTACCCAAGTCTTCATAGAAATACATGCTTGTCCCTTGTGATTTTCAGTTATACTGCAATTCTTATCTGTGTTGGAGAGAAAGCTTCTTTAATTTTATATCACTTTACTCTGTTACTTAGTAGCATGGTATAGTAACAGTTTAAATAATTGTTTCTACATTGTCCTTTTTCTGTTACCTAGCCCAAGGAGCCTTGTTAGGTATCCCTGCTACACCCCATGTAGTCTCCACTTACATAAAATTTTAAGTTCAGAGATAATGTTTTTTATCTATGTTTTGTACATAAAGAGTAAGTCAGTTTTGTTCCTCTTTTTCCCAAAAGAATCTGTGTTAGCCCTCTTGAAGTGATGTGGCTTGTGTTGCTGTGGCCTGTGTTGAGGTAACTGTGTATATTTTGTAGCAGTGAATTCTCAAAATGTTGATTCCAGAATCTTATGCTTTCTAAGATTAATGAATACCATGAATATATTTTGCCATATATATCATATAATTTTGTCATATTATATCATATGACAAGTACAGGGGAAAATTTAACACTAACTCATTTTAAATGTTTTAATGGAAATTGCAAATGCCCCTCCCTACACATTTTCTTAGTGGCGAAGCATAATAAAACAAGATGCTCATGGTTACTGAGGATTTAACATATATAGTGCTGTAAAGAAAACCTGAGTTCTTGTAGTTGAAAAGAGAATGTTTTAATAAACTTACTAGATGATAAAAGGTAGTGTTCTTTTATTACATCAAAGTTCCTTCAGGGATGGTTTCAGCTTAGACTCTGACACCATATAAAACCTCTTTGTCTTCTGTTGGCCTGTTTTTCAGTTTCAATGAATCTTGTGTTCATGAATGGTTTTGTACTGTCATATATTGAGTACTTGATTCACTGATTTAAGGAGGTCTTTAAAGATTTGGTTCAGTGTTGTTTAATCACATTTTATTAATGACACCACTCATTTCACTAAAACACTCAAAATATTGGAGACTAGTTAAGCCCTTTTCTGTCTGAATGCTTGAATGTTATCCTTGGTAGTGGCTACTTTTGGTTGGTTGTTTTGAAGTGACAGGTACACTTCCTTCATTTTTAAGAAAATGTTTGCTTGGGCTAGAGAGTTGGCTCAATGGTTAAGAGCACTGACTAAGGACCATGTTTGGTTTAAGACAGGTAACTTGTTGATTAATGTTATCCTGAGGATGGTGTTGACCTCCATAGGGTTCTAGGACTATACTTTTAAAACTATTTAGTTTAAAACCTGGACATTGGTGTAGCTGGGCTTCCTGGATGAATCCCAGCTCTATTACATAGTTAGCTTTATAATGATGAGCAGTCATCCTGATAACAAAACTGGACAAACATGAAAAGAGAGCACAGGGCTGAGGAGGTGGATCAATGGATAAAGTGTTTGATGTATGATTGTAAGGATCTGAGTTCAGATCCCCCACAGTCACATAAAAAGCTGGGCACTGCACCATCATACGTCTATAAATCCAGTGCTGGGAAAGTGGAGACAGGAGGACCGCTGGCAGTGGCCAGACAGACAGTCTTAGCTGTACTGTTGAACTCTGGTTCAGTGAGACAACTGTAAGTGCTAGGTAGAGTGACTGAGGAAGACATCCAGTTTTATTTTAACCTCTGGCCTCAGCACAGATGTGCACACCTACATTAATGTAAACACAAAAGAGAATTCGATAGACTGTCCCTTGGGAACTTCTTGTCATCAAACTTTAATGTTAGCTTCTCTACATTCTAATTGTCTTTTTATTTGCATATGACTGTGCAGGACTGCAGGAGAGAGATGACTGGTAGTACATGCTTCCCACATACACTCTGACATTCTGAAAGAACTTGTCATGGAATGAAAAAGAAACTTGTCAAAACTTCAGGTCATATTTCTAGATAAAGACCTAAATACCATCTTTAATAGTTTGAGACCTTTTCTGATGTTTGGAATTTTTGTTTTTCTGCTTTTAAGCAGAGTCACTCTAGGTAGCCCTATGCTAACTAACTAGGGGTCCTCTTCATTCAATCTTCCAAGTGCTGTATTACAGGTATGCATTATCACACTCTGCTAGGACACTTCTTTTGTTTGTTTGTTTGTTTGTTTGTTTGTTTTGAAGACAGGGTCTCACTGTGTAAAATTGGCTGGCCTAGAACTTCCTATGTAGGGATTGGAGAGATGGCTCAGAGGTTAAGAGCACTGACTGCTCTTCCAGATCTTGAGTTAAATTCCTAGCAACCACATGGTGGCTCAAACCATGTGTAATGAGATCTGGTGCCCTCTTCTGTCAAGCAGATTTACATGGAGGCAGAATGTTATATACATAATAAACAAAATTGTAAAGAAAAAGAACTTGCTATGTAGATCAGGCTGGATTAGATCTCACAGAGATGTGTCTGCTTCTGTCTTCAGATGATGGCATTACAGGAGTACTTACTCCAGCATACTGGCAGGAACATTACTTTTAGTGGTAGTAAGTTACTTTTAGTGATAATAAGCCTGTGGCTTCCTTTTGTAGTCCACAGAGCTTTATGGTCCTTAGTTCTTAAATTTGGTACATTCCTTTACCCTCATCAACAATCTTCAAAATATTCAGATGGAGAAAACTCTGGTTTCTTTGAACAGTGACTGTTTTCTCTTAGGTGTTTACCAGATCAAGGCAATTTCAGTGACAAAGCGTTTTCTGTTTTATCTTATTCTTCTTGGTCTGTAATACATAAGGATGTACTTGTAGTAACCTTCCTTTAGAAGGGGATATTTTTAATAAGCCTGCTGCTATTACTGTTTGCTCTCATGGCTTGTTTGTGCCAAATAACCGGTTGCTTTCTGAGAAAAACACCATGTGAAGTTCTTTATCTGCTTTGATTGATCATCACCTTCATGTGATTCCCAAATAGTTCCTGAGTCCCAGCATGCTGTAACTAATGTCTCTTTACTCTTTAAAATTAGAAATGCTTGAGACTTTTGTTCTGTTTCTATGTACAGCCATGGAGTGGTAAGGGAAAGGGCACAAATGTGGGGTTTTCTGTTTTTTTTTGTTTTTGTTTTTGTTTTTTTTTTTCATTATAAAAAGCAGATTTGTATAATGTACGGCTGAAGTCTTGTGGTTGAATTCTTTACCAATCCTTTAAATTTCAGGTGTGCAACAGAAGAACATGGCTCAAGAAACTAATCACAGCCAAGCACCTATGCTTTGCTCCACTGGCTGCGGATTTTATGGAAACCCTCGTACAAATGGCATGTGTTCAGTATGCTATAAAGAACATCTTCAAAGACAGAACAGTAGCAGTGGTAGAATAAGCCCACCTGGTAAGTAATCCAGATAAAGCCATGTTCATGACAAGCTCATGGGGTATATGCAATACCTCCTTTCACTTTCTGTAATACTTACAGTGTTACATGCATACCATTAAAACAAAAAAGAAAAATAAGAGGTAGAGGATACAGGTATTGCTAGTGGTAGGGCACATCCTTAGCATGCACAGGACCCTGGCTTTAGCCCCTAGCACACCCACAAAAGCTTTCTCCCATCAGCAAAGAATTACAAAATTGTAAATTACAGAAGGAAAACCTATATACTGTGTTTTGTGGAAGGTTGATCTGTGTTACTCTTAGATAAGGACTGGGCTGTTTGAATCACTGATGTGCAATGTACTTGTATTGCAGCATCTTCTGTCAGCAGTCTGTCGGAATCCTTACCAGTACAGTGTACAGACGGCAGTGTCCCAGACACTCAGTCAGCACTAGAGTCTACGTCCTCATCTCTGCAGCCAGGGTAAGGTACCTTCTGAAAGGTAACTCAAAAACTAATGAACACTAAAAGAGTATTGAGTTTTTGCTTGTTTTTAATCACTAGTTACAAGATGCTTTTTACTGTTTTTATGTCAAGGGAGAGCTTTTTCAAGTCTTCAGTCCCCCTTTGAGACATCTTTTCCTTTATTTTTCACATTGCATTCTGACCTGATGCTGAAGTCCCTTTAAACTAGCCCATGTTTGGTTAGTTTTCCATATTGCAGTCCTACATGTATTAGTGCCTTGAGTCAGAAGAACCCTTTCTGTGACTCTGTTTTTATCATGAGGTAATACTCACTTTTTCTTTTTCTTTCTTTCTTCCTTTTTTTTTTTTGAGCACAGAAGTCAGAGATAGAGGAATTAATATAGAAGTTCATGTTTTAACCCCTGAAAATCGTGGTGCATGCCTATAATCTCAGACTTTTAAGAAATAGAGGCAAGGAGATTAGGAGTTCAAGGCCAGGCTCAACTATACTGCCAATTTGAGGCCCTTGTAGACGAGAGAAAGAGGGGGGAGGGAGTGAAAGACTTACTTCCATATTATTTTGTTACAAAACAGTCTATTGAATTTTCGCACTATGGTTCCTTTTTAAAAATCCATAGTAGATGCTCACTTACAACTCTGTTTAACTCTGCATTAGAGTTTCTGAAGCAAGGCTGCATCTTTCTACTGCATTTATGTGGGATGTACAAAAAGATATAGTTTTCGAAGTATAACCCTCAGGCCCAAATTAATCCCTGGTTTCCCGCCCCGTGATTATGTTAGGTTATGAGTATGTCTCTGTGTTCTGTAGTTAAGTGGTACTTACTGTGTCCTTCAGTTTATTTGGACATTTGGAAGATGATCTTTTCAAACTGAACTATTATTGGGTGCAATGACATTTCACCCAAAGGAGGCAGGAGTTCTCTTGAGCCCAGGGCTTTTAAACCATCCTGGGAAAAAGAATTAGCCCCTATTTCAAAACCAAAGAAGAAAATTAATTTTAAAATTTTGTGTTAAAAAATGAAAATATCTTTTGCTTTTCTAGCCCTGTATCAAATCAGTCACTTTTATCAGAATCTGTAGCACCTTCCCAAGTGGACAGTACATCTGTGGACAAAGCAGTATCCGAGACAGAAGACCTGCAAGGTTTGCATATGAATAGAGCATGTGTTTGTTGTTTATTAACACTTGAATTCTGTAGGCCAGATGCTAGCATAGACTTGGATGTTAGAAAAGTACCTGCTTATAAGTACATGGTTTGATTGTTTTGAGAAGAGTATTTTATATTCTCAAATATTTAATTGATTAGAGTGTTGGGATCCATTTCCCACTTATACAATTAATTAGATCAGATTAAGATTTAAATCTGTTTGAAAAATATAATAAGAATGAGCAGTAGAGGCATTAAACTATTATGTTCTGTTATTTTGGCCATTTAAGTATAAAAATCTTTCTTCTCCAAGCACTGGGACTACTGGCTTCCAGGAATCTGGCTGTCTTTGGTTTTGAATGATTATCTGATGCTTTTCTTCTTGGTTGCTGGGCACTTCTCTCCCCATGTGGCCTATGGTGCAGTAGTCAGCCAGCTGCTTGCATCCATAGGGTGGCACCCCATGCTCTCAACAGTGGTTCCTTGGATTTAAGCGGCTCAAGAACTCTTAGAAATTATCTGAAGGCATTTAGAAGGTTCTTAATCTCTGCTAGGTTGTATTATCCTGTCATCTAAGGGAATGTATTGTACCAGAGGTAAGTTCAGGGATGTGTGACACTGGCAGGGTTCTAGGATATAGCACACTGGCCTCTGCATCATGTGTGGTATGGTCATGTTTGTGACAGATGATCTGGAGTATTCATTTGAAGTTTGTTGAATTTTAGATTAAATTATAGTTATCTTTGGTTTATTTCTTGACTAGTCAGTCAGTACTTGACTAGACTTACCTATTTGAGCAGATTTTCCTACAGGATGTGACTATGCGATGTGGCCAATATAAATATTTTAGCCCACCCCCACATTGTACTATAAATTCAAAAAGTATAATTAGTGGACAATATTTTTGTAAATAGAGAAGTTTAAGGAAAAGGTTGTGGGGTGTTTTAAATGGATAAAAGGAAAATATTGATTAAGTTATTAATTAGTTCTATAAACTAATACAGGTGGTATCAAAGCTCAATTTTAAAATAGTGACAGTGATGTGATTACTTTAGACTGGGAAGCTGAGAAAGATATTGATCACAGAAAAATATTTTAAATATTTTATTTTTAATCATGTATATGGTCATGTGCATGTGAGGGTAGGCACCAAGGCCTCTGATCATCTTGAAGCTGAGGTTGCAGGTTGTGAGCTGCTCATTGAGGGTCCTGGGAATTGAACTTGGGTCCTCTGTAAGAGCAGTATGTTCTTGTAAATGGTGAGCCATCTCTCCAGCCTGTTAACAGAAAATGTTAATAAGTGAGGAAGATGTGATGAATTTAAAAATTTAGAGAGCATATTTGGATGATGTAGGTAGAAAAAAAAAGTGATGAGGATTGTATTTGAAATTTAGAGGGTCTGGTATAGGCTGCTAAAGTGAGAGTTTGAAAGCAAAGCAAGGTGAGCCAACAGTGAAACAGAAAAACAGTCATGTTTGAATCCTGAATAGTTTCAGGCCATAGACACCCACTAAAGATGAGTTCCCAGGAGCAAATGGTATTAAGAAGGAAGCTAACAGAGAAAGAAGAAAACAGGGTTGCCTCTCACCCAAGAAGTTAGTTATGTGTGTCTTAGAACAGAACACCTTTTAGATTGTTGTCTGAAAAGAATTCATAAAGATTAAAGATGTGATGGTGCATGCTTTTAGTTCCAGAAGAATCGGGCAGATTTCTGAGTTCAAGGCCAGCCTGGTCCACATGGCAAATTCTAGGATGACAGTCAGAGTTACATAATAAGACCCTGTCTCAAAAAAAAAAAAAAAAAAAAAAAAAAGCCTGGCAGTGTGTGGTGGTGCACACCTTTAGTCTCAGCACTCAGGAGGCGGAGGCAGGTGGATTTCTAGACTAGCCTGGTCTGCAGAGAGAGTTCCAGGACAGCCAAGTCTACACAGAGAACCCCTTTCTGAAACAAACAAACTAACAAGATTAAAGGTGTAGTCAGAGTTGAACAGTTCTACAAAAGTTAATTAATAATGCATTAAAGTTGTAAATACTTTATACTATTCTAATATATGGAGAACGTCATAGTTTCCTCCAGCCTACCCTGAGTGCATTAACTGAGAAAGTGGTTGTGATGTATTAGGGATTGTGGAATGTTTTTAAAAGTTAAGAGTTTCCTTTTGACAAGTATGCTTTGAATGACATTTAGATCAGTATTAAAACTTTTAAGTTCCTTAAAGACTTAACACTCATAACTTTAGCATAATCAGATATAAGGTTCAGTTTCACCTAAGGTTAGGAAGGGATTAGGATTTAGTTTGTAAAGTCTCTTAACTTACTAGCCTCCTTTGTGGAGGCTAGAGCATATGGCGTCTCTGTTGCAATCCACTTTTTTTTTATTTCAGATAGTTTCTTACTGGCCAGAATTGATCAAGTTGTATAAAGTGACTGGAGTGATTACAAGCATATGCCACTGGACCCAATTGTTGTTTTATAAGCATAGCTCTCGAGGACTAAAATGCAGGTCTTCATATTTGCAGAACAAACACCTTACATCTATCTATTCATCTGGAATAGCCTCCTTTTAAAAAAAAAATTAATTATTTTAAAATTTAAAATATTTTCCTTTATCAACACAAATTTAATATGCTTCATTGTATATAGATACTAACATATAGACACACCTCCTCTACACATAATTTCCACGCTGACCAAATCAGAATGTTTTCATCTAATGAATGAGTAAAAAGAGACACCACAGGCACATGATTTGGGGAGCTGGAATCTGGCTGCCACTAAGGTGCTGTTCTCTCCACTAGACAGCATAGTGCTTATGGGCTGGAATTTGCTGTGTGCATCTAGTTGGTATGTCCCTCTTTGTTCCCCAAGGATCTACTTGATAGGCAAGCCGCCTGCTACTGTATTCCAGTGTCACTGGGGCTTTCAGAATATCATTTCCTCTTCGGGTGTTGTGCTTATAATTAAAGTATGATGCCACCAAGTAGGTGCTGCTTACATTTTGGCATCATGGCTCTCAAGGGCTTTCCTCGGCCCTAAATGAAAATTTACCTGTTGCCATACATTTGCTGTTTGGTTACCCTTTTTAATTAAAAAAGATAGCGGTATCTCAGACTCTGAAAAATCTTAAGTCATACTTTTTTTTACAGTTCACAAAAACTATCTTAAAGACAAAATACATAAGCATTTTGGTGCATTCTACACTACTGTACTAGATTGGCTGCCTTGTTGAAGATAGAGCTGAACTTTGGTTGCCCCTGCAGCTCTCCAGGTCTTAGGTGGTACAGACTGAAAAGAAGATGGGGTTTAGATACAGAGTTTCTGGGTTTGTATCTTCATGCTCCCCTGACATTTTTGCACTGTATTTTCATTATCTTTTAACCATGTCCACCTTATAGGACATTTAAAATAATTCAGAGGCAAAGACTACAGAGACAAGATGTGCTGTACAAACAGTGAAGGATATTCTTGTTTTGCACTGCCCAAATGATTTCAAAGTTGTTGGAGGCTTAGAATAAAAGATGAGTGTAAAGCTTTCCAGTGTAGAATGAGTCAGCGTTTTGGAGGGCTGGGCTGTCAAGGACAAAGCAGAGGGAACCAGAATTCTTAGGGAGAGTTGTTAGATCAGTAGTTCCTAGCAGTTAGAGGTTCTGTTGAGCTAACTTGAGTCTATTATTTAGGAAAGCTAATATAGTGTAGAAATTAGGGATTTTAACAGATTTTGAAGAATGGGTAAAAACAGCCAAGACGCTCTTAAAATTACATGACTTAACAGTTCCCAATTCCAAACTTTATTAAAAGATAAAATGACTCAAACTGAAGTGCTGTTGTGAAGGCACACACAGATCAGTGGAATAGTCCGGGGATACACTCAGAAGCTAAAGGGCAGTTGATATTAAACAGAGGTTTAAAGTCATCCAGTGGAAACATGAAAGTCTGATCAAAAGAATAAGTTATATCCCTGTTTCATAAAAGATGTAAAAATATACCAACAACATAGCCAAAATCTACATGAAGATAAGGGCCGACACTGTAAAATCTCTTAAAGAAAGTGTAATTTTTGTGGCTTTGGATTAAAAGTTCCTTAGATAAAGACACTTAAAGCAAAGAGGATGGATGGATGGATGGATGGATGGATGGATGGATGGATGGATGGATGGATGGATGACTTTTGTTCATGAAATGAATAAAAAATCAGTACGGAAAATGTTTTAAATCATCTTATCTAATAAGAATGCTTAAAGAAGTAAAATTTCCTGCTGGAGGAATGTAGCTCAAGAGGTAGAGCACTTGGGCAGCAAGTATGCATGGGGTCCTAGTTTAAATCTAGAAAATAAGGAAAGAGATAGTGAAAGAGAATATGGCAATCCTATGAAAAATAGGCAGAACAGTGCTCAGTGGCTAAGAGCATTTTATGTCCTTGCAGAGGACTGGGTTATCTCCCAGGACCCACGTGGTGCTTTGTAACCATTCATCACTCCAGTTCTAGGTCCAAGGGCACAAATGTATGTTCAGACAAAACATTGTCACACAAAATAAAATATATAAATCTAATAAGAAATTAAATACAGTGTGGAAAGTTCTCTAAGGATTATTAGGGTGTTTGTAAGGCAAGTAGACAAAGATATTTTTCCAGAGAAGATGTACAAAGTGACAGCAAGTGGAAGGATGCTCTGCATCAGTAGTCACAGGGGAACTGCAAAAGCATACTCATAATGAATTAGCACATGGCCCTCCGCAGACGGCTGCAAGCAGTAGCAGTAACAAGTGTTCTTTTGGTGTATGTAAACTGGGATATTTGCACATTATAGGAATTCAGAAGAGTGTTAAGGATTAATTATCAGGTGAACTAGCATCCTCACTGTTAATTCTAAAGAGAATAAAAGTATGTCCTTGCTTGGTGCTGGAGTTCACTGGAGTTGTTCTTGCCTTCCAGCATGTGGCTTCTGGGGATTGGACTCAGGGTGTCAGGTGTGGCAGGTAGTCTTACCTGCTGAGCCATCTTGCCAGGCCTGTTTCTACTTAATATGGTCCCTAGAAAATAATAAAAGTAGGACTTTTTTCTTTTGGGTGCTAGTACCAGATCTAGTCTGATTTTCTATTGGAAGTTTATTTTTTTTCTCATTTTACATGAATTTTTACTGGGAAGAGCTTAAATTTTATTCCGTTTAAACCCACATTTAAGAAAATGATGTCCTTTTTGAAAGGAAAATTAAAGTTAGCCCCAATTGGTGGTTTTACTCATCTGCATTGAGTCCATAAGTCTCTGGAGAACTACTGTGTCTTCACTGGGTTCAGAGTGGATAAGCGGAACAACTGAACTCCTTAGCTCTTATCCTTCACTGGGCTGGGACTCTGCTATAGAATGCTTGTTGTAGCATGCTTGGGCTCTGCAAATGCTGCACACCAAAAAAGTGTTATCTGATTCTTGCTGAAAAAAAAAAATATGTATATTATAGTATACAAAGATACTGTATCCACCACCAACAGAAAGTGGGCATATTAAGATAGTGTTTTGGGCTACTTAGTAATGTCTTCCTAAGTTCAATTTGGTTTTTCACTGTGTTTATGAATATGCCCCAAACAGGTAGTATTTAAATCATGTTGTATACTTGCTATTACATTTGTATTCTTTTTCTGTTTACAGGACCCAGAGCAGAGGGCCTTGTTCCTCTTGAATGTGATCCTCCATGTGGGTAGTTAAACCACTCTTACATTTTGAAGTCTCTTAACAACAGTGGCCAGTAAACCATGTCTAGTCAGGGTTCAGTTAGTAGTTCAGCTGGCAAGCATAGTACTATTGCTTTTGTTGCCTTTATGTTGTTACATTGGCCTCACCACAGACCTGTATGACCAGTGGGTATGACATAGTCACCTGTTCTTGATTGCTAACAATACTCGGTGTATTTCTAATTCTCGTTTCCCTATATGAAAAACCTATCTAGTTCTAAAGAAACTTAACTTAAAGGTCCTTAACTTTAAACTCAGTTAAGACTATGGTTCTTTGGCTTCTTTGCTACTAGATAACTCTATCTGGGATTGAACAGTTCCTTTTATATAAACAGAATTGGATAAAGCATTCTGTGCTCTTAAATCTCACATATAACCCAAGGAAATGGGAATTTCTTGGAATCAGTCTTTCACAGAGTACTCATGAATTGTTTTGAGTTAAGGTTGTGCTGATAGTTTGGGATGAGCAAATGTTCTCATCATCTCTTGGCTATATCTGATACTTACCTCTGGCTTATGGGATTTTTTCAGACAGCCAACCAGTCTTTAACTTCAAAGTTGTATCTGCCATCAGTAATTTGTCTTAGTCTTCAGGGCTAATCAGCAAGTTTCACTGTTGAGGTGTGTGACACAACTTGTGTTCAGAAGGAGGACATGAATTTTTACTCTTTTCTATTTCTAGATACTTTTCAAAATTTCTTTAAACCAATTTTTTTTTAGAAAAGAAATCTGTTATAGTGTTATTGACATAACAAAGCATTGATTTGTTTGACTACCATATCTTTTAGAAAACTGGTTAGATATATGGATTATAAATTTTAAAATGTACAGGCTCATTTTTTATTACAGTTTAAATTATTTTGAGCTTTGTGTAGAGACAAAGACTAAAACAAGGCATCTACCCCTTGTATAAGTAAGCTCACATTTTAAGGGTTTTTTTGTTTCTGTTTTTGTTTTTTTAATAGAAAATAAAAAAGTTTGTGTCCCTGTTGTGTTTAAAAAATACAATATGGCCAGGTGTGGTGGCTCACACCTGTAATCCCAGCATTTGGTTGAGGCAGGAAGACAGTGAGTTTGAGGCCAGCCTAGGCTAGAGAGTAAGACCCTGTCTCAAACGCTGTGAGAAATAAGGTATATATTAGGAGCAGCTTCTCTGGCCTGGGTTTAGCTTGTATAATGGAGTTGTGCTGCAGAATTCTTCATTACCATATGTTCATTATTCATTTGTTCATTCATATGTATGGTGTTTTGTCTGGTATCACATTTTAATACTAGATGAGTTAACATAAGCAACTTATAATCTACTAACAAGTGTTGAGTATCTGCTATAAATAGCTGGCTATGGAAATGCCCTCCATAGGTACAATGCAGATGACTTAATGAAGATCCACAGACATTTATTCCTTGGGTGCTGTGACAGGTTTCTGCCCTCAAAGAATTCACTTAAGCCATGTTAAATAGACAGTTGCAGGAGCTTAGAAAGAATCGTCAGAGCACAGAATAGAGAGGAGACTGTAGCAGGTTTGTGCAAACAGGTAAGACAAGATAGAGCTAGTTGCTGAAGATCACGCACAACAAGAACCTCAAAAGAGCCTAACATCCAAGAAAGATGTGTCAAAGGAAGTCAGGCAGCTTAAGGAATGATATGATATGTCCAGGGATAGGGTGACTGGATTGAATGGTGAAGATGTATCCCTGGATTTTACCCTGGGGAAGAGTAGGGAACCATCAGAATGTTTTAAACTATGTGCTTTTTCACCTACAACAGATGAAGCATGGGTTTTAGGGTGGAAAGCTACAGAGTGTTGATGAGAGAAGGGTGTTGGATTGTGGTTGTAAAGAACACACTTGGTTGAAATGTGAAAGCCTTTGGGGTACCTTATAGACATGAGCCAGAATAGTGGTAACTCCTGGGAAAGGCCAAGTTGTGACAAAATGGGCAAGTTGGCTACTTACTGTTTTCAAACTAGATGTCACGTATACTAAGCAAGGTTGCAGACTCTGTCTCTGGAACACTCAGGAGAGCCAGGGTAACAAGTAACAGAAAGGGCACATTAACAGGGTTTAATAACAGTGACCCAAACTGAGTTATAGTGCATCCGCTCTTGATTTTAGTATGAAAACGCATTATTTGTTAGTTTTAATCTTAAAGTTTCCTTGTTTTTGATTGTTTTTCCTATCATCTTAAGTGTTTTGGGAGTAGAGATAGGGCTGAGAGTCTCATTTTGTTGCTTTGGCTGGCCTTTTACTACCTGTAAACTAGGTTCAAACTGCAACCTTCTGGGTACTGGATTATAGACATGTGCCACAACACTTGGCCTAAGTGGTTTTTTTTTTGTGAAACATTCTGAGAACATTGGTATTCCTGTTTTCTAAGAAGTAGACTAGACTGTGAACAGGGTTAAGTTTTTGTATGGCTGTTTTCTTCTTGTACATTCCCTTAAACCTCCTAGGTAGTCAGTGTCAGTCTCTCTCTGTTTCCCTCCACCTTCCTCCTTACTTTAGATTCCAAAGGAAGAAAATCTATAAGCCACTGTTTAGACTCACTACTAGTGTATTACAAATTACCTTCTACCTGTGTGCATACATATATTTAATGAAAAGAGGGTCATGTTTTATAAATAGTCCACATTTATGAATATCTTTCCTGACCTATAAATTGGTTCCTTGGCTAGTACTTTAAATTACAAATCCATGGGATGGTGTGGGGCAAGGGTCAACCGCCACCCAAACACCAAATCTTACTGAATAATTAAATTTGCTACCCTTCTGTTTTTGTCAGCTTCAGTATCAGATACAACACAACAGCCATCTGAAGAGCAAAGCAAGTCTCTTGAAAAACCAAAACAAAAAAAGAATCGCTGTTTCATGTGCAGGAAGAAAGTGGGACTTACTGGTAAGGGCTTCCTTGGATGGGTTTTAAAGTTAAAATCATGTTTTGATTAACTTATGTGCACTGTTATTGGACATAATTGGTGGTGGATATGTGCTTGTCAGCTTCTGGATTGTCTTTTTCTTTTTCTGCATTAAAAATTCATGTCAGCTGGGATTTAGAGTATTGACAATTAAGGACAATGTGAAGAACAAAGGTGCCTCCTGCCTTCAAGGAGATGGTATTTTGGAGGGACTTTGGTAGGCTATGAAATACTTTATGTAAAATGGTGCTGATCATAGACCATGCATGGTCAGTGAACTAAAAAAAGCAAAGCAGTGTGGTGCAGTGTGGAAGACATTACTGGTGCTGTAACTCGGTTATCAACATTGTTAAAGGACAGCTATTCAAAAGTATTTAGCAAAGAATGTATGTTAAGTGTAGTCATACTGCCTTGAGCATTCAGGGACAGACATTCTGTGATAAGTTTATATAAACAAAGGGCAGTGGAGGTATGTCAAGCAAAGTGCAGCCTCCTCTATATGAAGGAGCTGTGGGCTAAGGCCAGGCCAAGCTTTGTACTGGGCTTCACTGGAAAGTGATGTAGCTACAGATAGTTTTGCTAATCATTTACTTGGGCATTGTGCCTAATACTTGTATAAAAATCAGAAATAATGGTCAAAGAATAGTAAGATTTTGAATGAAAATTATACTTCAGCTGGGGGAATGGTTAGCATATGCCTATAATCCCAGCACTTGGGAAATGGGGACAGAAAGATCAAGGCCAGCATATGCTACATCAGATCCTGCCTCACAAAAATAGAAAAGAAATGATGCATCAGGATTACTTCATGCTAAAGAATAGGTTGTCACTAAGGAAGGAGATTAAAGTATGATGTCAAAGTTGATTTAAAATGTAGATATTTAATAAATACCAAACACATCCTTTAAAAGTTTCATAAAGTTTTTAGACTTCTTGACTATAGGTTTAGGACTTAGTTTTCATCTAATTTGTCTATTTTTTGCTTCATTTTTTAAAATATTTGTTTACATATTTTATGTATATGAGTGCTCTGTCTTCATGCTTACCAGAAGGAGGAATCTAATCCTATTATAGATGGTTGTGAGCTACCCTGTGGTTGTTGGGAATTGAACTCAGGACCTATGGAAGAACAGTCAAGTGATCTTAACCACTGAGCCATCTCCCCCCCCCCTCAGTTTTCTATTACATAATGTTTCAGAATATGCTTTTTAAAGTTAAAATGTGGTAAAGAAAGTGAATGTCAATCTTTAATTATTCTTGATCTCTTTCTTTAAATCAATAATAACATAAATACCTGATTTGGAAAAGCAA
This sequence comes from Cricetiscus sungorus, assembly GCA_030556225.1. NCBI lineage: Eukaryota > Metazoa > Chordata > Mammalia > Rodentia > Cricetidae > Cricetiscus > Cricetiscus sungorus. The sequence continues at coordinate 49,508,070 of JANBXA010000007.1, read as the reverse complement.
GACTGTCACTCTCACTGTAGTTGTATTTGGGTTTCTACCCATAGAGCATATCCCTAAAGTTAAGTCGCTTTTAGGTTTTTTGTTGTTGTTGTTGATTTGGTTTTTCCAGACAGGGTTTCTCTGTAGCCTTGGATGTCTCACTCTGTACTGAGATCAGTCTGGCCTTGAAATCACAGAGATCCACCTGCCTCTGTCTCCTGAGTGTTGGGATTAAAGGTCTGCCCTGCCAGTGCCTGGCTAGTTAAGTAGCTTTTAGCAGCCTTCTTTTTCATAGGAAGAAATTGTGGCCGTATCACAGATGAAGCCAGTTCAGAGAAGCAATCAGGGCTTGCCCTAGTACAAACATCTATTTGTAGATAGGAGCAAGAAAGGAGGCTCTCTGCTAGTGAGCTGAGAATGTAGCTCTGGAACTTTGCAGTGATTCTGCGTAGACTTAACCTCAGTGTTACTTAGCATGAACTGTGGGAAGAACTTACTATCTCACCCTCCTGTCTAACCCATGCTGTGCACATATTCATCCATTTCCAGGGTTTGAATGCCGGTGTGGAAATGTTTACTGTGGTGTGCACCGTTACTCAGATGTACACAATTGCTCTTACAATTACAAAGCTGATGCTGCTGAGAAAATCAGAAAAGAAAATCCAGTAGTTGTTGGCGAAAAGATCCAGAAGATTTGAACTCCTGCTGGAATACAAAATCCTTTGACCATCTGCAAACTAAAAATTGACTTGAGGTTTTTTTTCCTAGTCCTTGGGAATGTAGAGCACCGTATCTTGCATAGACCTTTGAATCATGCATGTCATCAGAAGAATAGATTTTTGTTTTTGTTTTGAAAATGACTCTGAACATTTATTTCCATTGCAGTTTCTGTGGCTGAAAAGAAGTATTATCCTTTTAAGATCATTTTAATTTTAGTTGAGTGCAGAGGGCTTTTATAACAAATGTGGAGAAATTCTGGAGGGCTGTGATTTTTCCAGTATTAAACATGCATGTGTTGATCTTGCAGTTTATTTCTCATTGTGTATGTATATATAGCTTTTCTCTGCAGCACGATTCCCTTTTGATAATGCCCTTCTGGGCACAACTAGTTATCAGTAACTGAATGTATCTTAATCACTATGGCTGCTTCTGTTTGTTTTGTTTTTCATTAACAAAGGTTATACATATGTTAGCATATAGTTTCTTTGCACCCACTATTTATGTCTGAATCATTTGTTACAGGAGAATATGTGCTGATAAGGTTCTAAATTTATGGGTTTATTTTTTTTTCTTTTTTTTTCTTTTTTTTTTTTTTTTTTTTCAAGCAAGGGAAAGAGAAGCTGAATGCATTTCACTGCTGACTGCAAGTTTCTTTCAGATTATTGTTCACTGGTCTGTGTGTGCACAATATACAGGATGATCTGAAGTCATTGTGCTGTATTTATGTTTATTCACCAGTCTTTGATTAAATAAAAAGGAAAACCAGAAAAAAGTGCTGCTTTTTTTCCTTTCTGGTTGTTAATTTTCTCTTTTTAAATCTTGTGTACAATTTTGCTTTCCTAATTTGTTAAGAGTCCTTTTTGTCTTACATCTATTCATGCTAATTTGTTATGCCATTATATTCTTATGAATTGAAGACCTTAGCCTTTTTTTCAAAACCAGGTTATTGAGTTGTCATATCTTCTGGCCCTCATCTGGCTGTCATGCATTCTAATATACCAATGTAACATCTAATGGGGGCTTCTTTATTCCATAGGATTAAAGATATCTTAAGATGTGTATTGGTAAAAGAATTATAAACTAGAAATTATAAACCCCCTAAAGACCTGTTTGTCCTCTGGTTTCCTAACTTTTCAGGAAGTTAGCCTGTTAAAAAAAACAATGGCTGTACTTTATAATACAATTTTTTTTGATGTAAAATTTCTTAATTTTAATTACTAACTAACTATATAAGACTGTTTAATACTAAAATTATTTAGATTTAAATGAGGACTAACCACTGTAACTGTCTCAGGAGATTTGAATAAAGTAAGCCAGGCATGGTGGTGTGTGCCTGTAACTCTAGCACGTACCAGACAGATCACTACAAGTTCAAGGCTAATCTGGTCTATATAATCAACTTCAGACCAGGATAATAGAATTTATCAAGGAGGAGGAAGAGGAGGAGGAGAAAAAATGAAGAGCCAGAGCCCTTTCATAATTAACAGAATAACATGACTAGAAAGAGATTGATTGATTGATTGATTGATTGATTGATTGATGAAAAGTCTGCTGTGTTCAGCCTTAGATTTAATATGTAGCTGAGAACATATTTGAGAGGTATAAAAGGTAGTAAATGTAATGCTGGAGATGGGACCCAAACTGCATGCCAGGCAAGCACTCTACAGACCTACATTCTAGGCAGGGATTTATTGGGGCCAGTGAAATAGCTAAGTGCACGAAAGTGCTTACCACAAAAACCTGTTTTCAGAACCAAACTCCAGAGAGCTTCACCACACTCATGGGCAACAAACAAAATAGTAAATTTATGAAACAAAACTAGGCCAGGCAGTGGTGGCACACGCCTTTAGTCCAGCATTTGGGAGGCAGAGGCAGGTGAATCTTCGTGAGTTCAAGAACAGCCTGGTCTACAGAGTGGGTTCCAGGACAGCCAGAGCTACAAAGAAAAACCCTGTCTTTAGAAACAACAATGAAATAGTATAGAAGGGATTTTCTTTAAGCTGTCTATGTAAAAGATATCAATCAGAGAAACCAAGCGTCTACCAAAAAATACAAACTGTTTCAAAGCAAGCCAGACAGGTGCATATTTTACTTTGTTTATTGGAATGGTGCCACTGGAGTGACACCATGAGCCAGAAGCAGCACTCAAGTTTTTTGAACATTTTATGATTTTGGCAAACTTTAATAAATCCAGAAAGGAAACACTAGACATAATAAGGGCTAGTTAGGTGCTGAGATAGAATGCCAGTTTTCACAATTTTATACCAGTTAACTAAAAACCAGAAGGCATCCTTCCACAGTAGTGTCTGAACAATACCAGTCTCAATACCTTGAGATTGCGATAGAATACACGAGATTGCTTACCAAGACCAAAGTGGTCTCTGTTGTCAGGTAAAGATAGGGTGTTGCTTCAGGGAAAGGAGACATAGCTGGATGAAATGGTTGTATGGAAAAACGAAATTGATTCTTTTACACTATAGAGAAGAATGTTAAAAGATGGAAATGTAAAGTGACACTTTAAAATTCCAAGAGAATCGCCTAACAGACCTTAAGATATTTACCTTTAGCGAACATGGGGCGACAGGTCACTTAAAGCTACAGTGCAAATCAAGACCACAAGGAGATAACCCACCACTTGTCAAAAAAATTGAAGCCTAGCAGTAGCAGTGTTGGAGGGTTTCCATGCTGCTGTTTTGAATAGTGGCTTGACTCTCAAAGCTTGTTGTTACTTTTTAAAGCTGGGCTCCCCCCCCCCCCAACCCCAACATAGGGATTCTCTGTATTGCTTTGGAGCCTGTCCTGGAACTCGCTCTGTAGACCAGGCTGGCCTCAGACTCACATAGATCCTCCTGCCTCTGCCTCCTGAGTACTGGGATTAAAGGTATGTGTCACCAATGACCGCCTTACAGCTGGGCTTTTAATACACCCTTTCTTCCAGAAGTTTCACTACACACAGAAGAGAAACCCAAGTCCTTGCTGAAGAAGAGTGGTGGGTAGAACGTGAGGTCCATACAAAGTATAAAATAGGAGCCAGGGTGCAACTGAGTGGAGAACACACTCAGGGCTCTGTGTTCAGTACTCTGCAATGCAGGGAAGAGGGGTCTGAAGATGAACCTCTTACAAATTGTAGTGAAGTTAAAATGAGGACAGTGATGAAAACTTAACTCTGGCCTTAGATGATAGGCAGCATAGGCTGGTAAGTGACAGTTGACAGCTTTTGGGGTAGCAGGTTCAAGATACTCCAGTAAGCAAAAGGCTTTCTGAACCAATGCTGAGTGTCCTGAGCAAAGGATTATGATTAATCCTGTTTCCTTTACCTCACACTGAGTATTAAAAAGGAAAGTTAATTATAAAGCCATTTGATGACCCCATTTTGAAATTGGGGCTGGTACATGAAAAGACGTTCAGTTATGTTTTTGAGACAGGGTTTCTCTGGGTAGTCCTGGCTGTCCTGGAACTCACTTTGTGACTTATTGTGATAAGTACCATGACCAGTAGCCATTTGGGAAGGAAAGGTTTATTTGGCTTTTAAGTCCCAGATCACAGCCTATCCGTGATTAAGGGAATTCAGTGCTGTTTACTGCCTTGTTCCCTGTGAATTGCTTAGTTTACTCTTCCTACACAGCCCAGGACCACCTGCCCAAGGGTAACACTGCCCACAACTGGATAGATAGGTGCTGGGCTCTCCTACATCATTAAGAAAATGTCACAAACTTCCCTACTGGCTAATCTGATGGAGGCATTTTCTCACCTGAGGTTCCTGTAGCATGATAAAAGATCTAGAGACTGGTATTAGGGTTCAAGCTTAAGATCAGAGAAGCAAGGCAGCTAGCCACTGGTTTTTACCTCTACCTCAGCTCAGACCAAGGGGGCGATCCTCATACTGCTTCCCACTTAACTACTACTCGGATTCATTCAGACTGCTGTGGTCTCCTCAGCGTGGCTAGACAGTAATCTCACACTTAATGTCTCTACCTTTTATACCTCTCAAATCCTGGGATTAAAGGCTTCAGCTCTGATTCACTTTCCAGTAGTCCAGGGTGGTCTTAGACTCAGAGATCCATGTCTACCTCGTAATCCTCAGTCCTGGGATTAAAGGTGTGTATCACCAGTGCCTGATCTCTATAGCTTGAGGTTGGCTTTGCTTTCTGAATCCTCAGGAATAAATAATAAATAATATCCTGAGGCTCCCTCTGTGCAGATGATGCTAGTGTGTTGGTAAAAAATTAGCCACAGAACAGGGCTTTATACATTTATTTATTTGTTTATTTGTTTATTTTCTGAGACAAGGCTTCTCTGTGTAGCAGCCTGGCTGTCCTTGAACTTGCTCAGTAGACCATGCTGTCCTTGAATTTATGATCCTCTTACCTCTGCCTCCTGAGTGCGGAGATTAAAGGCAAGTGCCATGACCACCTGGCAGAGCTTTGTACATTAAAGGGAATGTATAATCATCTTCCTGGCAGGTTGTATAATCACTCTTGGTAGGTAAGCTAGTGAATCTAAACACTTAAATGTAGAATACAGTGGCAGAGGGAATGCTTGCTTTAAAAGAAAAAAAAAAAAACATTTTATGTCTAAGTATTTTGCCTGCACATATGTATGTGCACTTTATGCCTCCCTATTATCTGGAAAGGCATCAGGTCCTTGAGCTGGAATTACAGGTGGTCGTGAGCCACTATGTGGGTGCTGAGAACTTAATTGGGATCTGTGTACAAGTAGCAAATGTTCTTAACCACTGAGCCATCTCTCCAGCCCTTAGAGACTGCTTTCTAATGTATTCTACCAAATACAGTATGTAATAATAGATAGTGCTTCTCATAAATGTCAATGTGAAAGTCCTTAACAAAAACCTGCCAAGTAAAACCTAAAGATGTATTTTAAAAACTACACAATTAGGCAGGACTTAGTCTTGCTCTACAGGGCTAGTTGTACATCTGAGATCACCTCAGTCTAAGAAAAATCATGGTCATATTAATAGATACAGGAAAAATACAACAAAATTCAACACCCATTCATTCATGCTAAAAAAAAAAAAAAATGGGAATGAAGAGAAACTCTATAGATTAAAAGAAAAGGAAAAAACATACCCCAAACCTACCTGGTATAATAAGTGACAACTTATTATACTTTCCCTCTGAAATAGAATGAGGCAAAAATGACACCCCCACACACACTTTCCATCCTACTTTGTATTGTTCCACTAATAGGAAATGCTACTCAGATTGGGAAGGGAGTGAGACCTGTTTCATTTGCAAATGGCACAACCTCTATATAGAAAGCCTGGTAACTATAGAAGCAAGTATGTTGCTTGCAATATATAAGTCAGTTCATACCAGAAGAACATTTTGAATATAAATTAACGGTTTGAATTACCTTCAAAAAAGTTGTAAGTCTAGTGAAGTTTAACATTTATGTCAGAAAAAGTCTAAAACTAATGACAAATCAAAGATAGATGGAACTGGAGAGCTGGTCCATAGTCATTGATAGGGAGACCCAATCTGTACTCCACTCTGATTTGGTAAATTCATTGCAATTACAATAATCCCAGCAATTTATATTTTGGACATCAATATGAAAACAAAGTTAAGAATAGTTAAGATTATTTTTTTAAACCACAAGGTCAAAGTTGATATTCCAAAATTTAACTACATTGCTCCCATAATGAAGAATGATACTGCTAGAAATAAACCAACATAGATATGGTTAACAGATCTCACAAAAAGAGAAAGAGCCTTTGATGAGCCTTCCTAACCAGCAGTGAGAAATGATGGAGGTATCGGGGAGGATAGGCCATGTGAGGAGAGGAAAGAAAAACTAGGTAAAAATAATTGAAAAGGTTACATTAATGTTTTCAAGGAGTATACAAATAACCAGGTGGAGGAAGGAAATCCATTCAGGACCCAGAAAAGAGTCGGCAACACAGATGAGAAAGTAAGCAAAATGGATGAGAAATTCAGCAAGAGAATTGTTTCTTGTTTGTTTTGAGTTTGTGTAGCCATGGATGTCCTGGAACGCATTATGTAGACCCAACTGATTTCAAACTCACAGAGATCCACTTGCCTCTGCTTCTCAAGTCCTGGGATTAAAGACAAGCTTTGGGGGGGGGGGGTAAAAGCATAACAGAACTTCTCTAAGATTTCGACAATAGACCAAATCTAAGAATCCATGGGGTACAAGGATGTGCAATAACTTAAAAAAAAAAAAAATCCACAGAGAATGCACATAATGAAATTAGAGGAGAAAAATGTTAAAGAATCCAAATGCAAGGGACATTTAGAAACCCTAATCAGCATGATCAGATATAATGAACTTCTTCATTATGTAGTGTATAAAAGTAGATCATTAAAAGAAGTAAAAGTGGCAAATCACAAAGGCAAACATATCAGAATAACATCAGACCTCTCAAAAGAAACGCTGGATGTCAGGAAAGCATGGATGATAGATTTCAAGTTCTGGAGGTAAATAATCAACCTATCACAACTATCTTTTAAAAACACATGGAGAAATAAGGTCATTTCAAACAAGCACAAATTATTGTAACTCATGACCACAAGCCAGCACTACATAGAGTATACTTGGAGAATCCTAGACACAGAGGGGAAAAAAGATAGGCTCAACCAAGAGAACACAGTAAAGAATAAATTTCATGAGAGGAGTACCTGAGCAAAGAAGAACTAAGGGACAACCCAATGTGCCCAACACAATTAATAAGCAAATTCATAATCCAAATAGGGAAGAAAAGAATGAGTATCCAACCAATCAGAAAACCACCAACAAAATTGGTATGAATTTCTCAGTAATAGCCTGAATTTCTGGGCCTGGTTTTGCCTGTAGTCTATGTACTCAATAGGCTGAGGAAGCCATAACTTTGAGGCTATTCTGAACTACTTAGTGAGTTCCAGATCAGCCTTAGCATCAGAATGAGAACTTTGACTCAAAAGAGAAAAAAAGTAATGATTAAAAAATAATCACCTAAATTATCTTCAACTCTCAATTCAAAGAAGCAGATTAGTTGATTGCATTATTAAAAAACAAGATCCAATTGTCTTGCCTCCAAGAAACATACCTGTATGGCATAACTCAATTTACCAAATGAATAGAAGCCAACATGGCTATTCTGATAACTGAAAAAATAGACGCTAAACCAAAATTAGAAGAGGTCACTACATGCTAGTAAAAAGAACCCACTGAATACCAGTAACAATCATGAACATATATGTACTTAAGTTTGAATGGAGCTCTCAGTTTCATAGTACAAACACCAATGGACTTTAAAAGATCAGAATCTGATAATAATCTTGGGTGACTTTAATATCTCACTCTCAACAGTAGGTAGGTCATATGGACTAAAACTCGACAAAGAAACTTCTAGATGAAGCCGATTTAACAGACATCTGTAAAATATTGCATCTGTGTATTTTTCTCATTGCTGTAACCAGATCCTTGACAAGAGGTACTTAAGGGTGGAAAGGTTTATTTGGGTTTATAGATTGAGGAGATGCAGACCCACAGCAGGGAAGGAACATGGCACAGAGTGAGGGAAGAGGCTGATCACATGGATGTGGATTGCATCCACATCCAGGAAGCCAAGAAAGATCAATACTGGCGCCTTTCACTTACCCAAGGCCTCCATTCCAAGGGGTGGTGCTGCCCATATTCAGTTAACCAAAAACACAGCATAGGTGTGTTTCCATTGTAATTCTTAAACCTGATGGTCAAGTTAACAATATTATATTAAACATTACACCCTCCAACAGCTAGAGAGTACACATTCTCAGCAGCCCATAGAACTTTCTCTAAAATAGCTCATAGTTTAGGCCATAAAGCACGTCTCCGCAAATAAAAAAGAATTCAAATAATTCTTTGTATTTTATCAGATTGCGTCCTGAAGCATTTGCACCAACACAGCCATAGTCTGAGTGGTACTCCTACAGACCTCACTTGAACTATCGCACACTCCCAAGTTTCTAGACAGTGATTAGCCGTACTTTTAATATTTCTGGACCCAGGGTCCATTATCTTTCTCCCTCTCTCTCACTACACACACACACACACACACACACACACACACACACACACACACACACAACGGGTGCGCGCAGCATGTATGCCAGGTACTACCCTAGGCAGTCAACCAACGTTAACTTGAGTTCTTGTATCTACTCAGAAGCGACCTCCCCCTAGTATTTTACGGAGAAAAGCTGAAGCAGTAGAACTCAGAGGTTAAACCCAGGCGCATCACACTTTTCCGGATGTTGGCTTCAACTCCTCACTTCACCAGCAACAGCCCTGGAAGCGTCTTTGCCGCCCCAAAGCAAGGCTAAGTAGGCAGGGGAGCTGGAACAGGGCGTCGTCAATATCCAATGAAGCCGGAGGAGTTAGAGGCAACCCTGGACAGAAGAATGGGGTCATCGGGTGGATCCCCAAGTGCAAAAAAAATGGGGTCCGGGAAAAAGCTCGGCTTCTAGGAAGGCGGGGCTGCTTTGAAGAATGGCGGGACCTCAGAGATTCTGGAAATGAAACACCGACAGGGGCGGAGCTTAGGGCGAGGGCGTTCTAGATGAGAAAGAATACCTGTACCCTGGTGTTGGACCGGGTAGGGGCCTGTTTGGACTTAGGGGCTGAACGGTCCCGGTTCCGAGATGCAGAAGGGGCAGGACCAAGGCGGGGCGTGGACGAGCCAGGGTCTCGGGCGGGGCGATCCCGGGGTTCTTGCGGATAAAGAGGGCTGTCTTATGTGTCGGGATGGGTGCGATGGTATCGTGTGCTGGAGGGTCTCCCGGGGCGTGTGCCGGCCGGTTCCGGGGTGGAAGTGAGCGGGAATGGGGACATGCCCGGAAAAGAGGCGGGGCGATCGAGGGGAGGTGGAGAGGCACGGGAATGGGGTGGCCCCGGGGCGGGTGCTGGGTGGTACAGGGGGTGGGCCTGGGGTAAGGGAGGTGCGAAGAGTGCGGGACAGTCTGGTGCTAAAATGGTGCCTGTGGTGGGAAGGCGGTCCTGAGGGGCGGGTAGGGGTGTTGCCAGGCGGTACCGGGTACCGGCCTCGGGCAAGAACAGTCCCAGGATTCCGGGCGGTCTCTGTGTCTAAGAGTGCTCGGCTGGGCTGATTCTCGACCTAAACACGGTCCCACTAGCCAACCCCTGCTCGCCACGGGCTTTCCTTCCCGGTGCTCGTCATCATGTCCTTTATTCCGGTGGCAGAGGACTCCGACTTTCCCATCCAAAACCTGCCCTATGGCGTTTTCTCCACTCAAAGCCACGTGAGCTTCGGTGCTTGGGCTCGGGCGTGGGGAGGTGGGAGTTCCGGTCAGTTTCTCCAGAGCCTCGGTGGAAGGCGCCTGTGGCTCGAAAGCGGCTCATGACCCACCATATCTGTACACGATGTTGAAATTCAGTCTCATCTTCGGTGGGGTTGTGCGAGAACTAGATGCAAAGAAGAATCCTGTGAAGTACCAGCTGACTCCCATATATTTGAGCAACTCTGGGCATTCAAGCGCTTCCTGGCTTAGAAACTGTGCAGTCTAAGATACCAGATTCTTTTACCTCTGGCCTAAATTCTTTCTGCTCTAGTGTGAGCTGCTAGGCATTCCCTGAACTAATCACAAGCCCTGTGGGGCAAGAGAAACGAACTTTGACTTGTACGCATAATCTGATTAGAAAGAAATCTTTGAAAACGGTTTGAGTGGAGCTGAGCTGTCAGCAAATACATAAGGATTCCTTGGATGGGAAAAGCACATCCTTCTGAAATGTTTGTGGTATTTTCTGCTTGTTTTTTTTGCTCGCATTGTTGATTCAGCTGTAAGCCATAAAGCCTTGGGAACTGCTTGCACCTAAAAGGAGTCAGAATATCTTTGCCAGGATTTTCAGGTAGCATAGGTAGAATGCTTGGCTAGCAAACATCAACGGAAGGAAGGAAGGAAGGAAGGAAGGAAGGAAGGAAGGAAGGAAGGAAGGAAGGAAGGAAGGAAGGAAGGAAGGAAAGAAGGGGTTCCTGGCAGTTGGTCTCCTTCCTAGCATCTGTTGCCCAGATGACTGCCCTTTCGTAACCTGCCTGTGCTGAATGCCTTGGTCAGTAGAGTCAACTGGTGGTTTCACAACCAGTAGGCATGATTAGATGTTGCAAGGACACAAAGTTAATGTGTCATCCTTTCCACATAGGAGTTGTTGTGTGGAGCCTTAACCTGTGCCAGCCAACCACCTTTTGGAAACAGAATACTCCCTCTGGCCTCCCCTCATACTTTGCCCTCAGCAGAGATACAACTTTTTCTAGGAGCACCAGTGGTTGGTTAGGCAGGAATATTTGCGCAGGCAAGCACATCTTCAGTACTTGACTGTGTAGTAAGGAGCTGGGATTTGCTCTCCCAAGGGAATCTGGAGTTGCTGTCCTTTTATCTGTGGGTAGAGGCTTTTCAGACACCATATGCTGTGGTTTCTTTATTATCATCATTATCATCATCATCATCATCATCATCATCATCATCATTTTAGTTTTTTGAAACAGGATTTTTCTGTGTAACTCTGCCTGTTCTGGAACTAAATCTGTAAACCATGTTAGCTTCGAACTCAGAGATCTGCCTGCTTCCTGAGTATGGGGTTAAAGGAGTGCCAATATGTCCAGCTTCTTCTTTTATTAGTAATACAACTTTAATTTAATTTTAAAATTTAAAGTTTTTGAGAATTTTTCTTATAAACACTGCATCTGCATCATTCCTACCCCTCCCACTGCTTGATCCTGGAGGCCATTGTTGACCTCCTGTAGCTCTTCATCTACTGGGTGGCGCCATGTGGAATTTCCCATCAGCATTGGGAGACCAACTAGTGTCGTTGTGCTGGTCTTAAGGCAACTATATTGTTGAGAGTTCCTAGGTGCATTTCTCTGGTCATATCTAAGGGAAATGCCCTATTAACAGGCATGCTGGACCACTGGCTCTTAACTGTCTGTCTGCTCCCTCTTGGGTGGTTTTCCTTGAGCTGTAAGAGTAGGGATTAAACTGCAGATGTATCAGGGTTGGGCACCCATGATGAGTTGTTCTCTGCATTTTGACCAGTTGTGGATCTCTGTAATGGTTTCTATCTATTGAAAAGTGAAACTTCTTTGATAATGGGTGACAGTTATACTTACCTGTGGCTATAAGGATACATATTTAGAACACACTTAAATTATATTGGTTTAGGAAAATGGCAATAGTAGGTTCTCTTCTTGGGACTGTGACCTCTCCAGCCATAGGCAGTTGGCTAGGTTTATAGTAACAGGTATGGATTTCCTCTTGTTGATAAGGCCTTACGACAATTAGACAGCTGTTGGTTACCCTTGAGATATAAATACCATTATTACCTCATTGTGGATGACTTGTTACTCTAGTGATTTTTTTTTTTTTTTTTTTTTTGTGGTTCATAGGCTTTAGATCTGGGTAGGATTACTCCTCTCCCTTGACAGCTGTTATACTATAGACCTTGTTCACACATGACTAGGCAGGGAATACCTTAATTAGGTCACAGAGCTGAGTCAATGATAGAGGTTCCTTCTTGCCTTTAGTAAGGCATAAGATGATTGCCCCAGGGTCTGTCTTGTACATCACCTTAGCAGACTGTCACTTGGATCCATGTAGCTCAGCTTTGTGTTCTTTGAATCAGAGTGGGAAGATTGAGTCCCATGGAGATACAGAGCCGAGGACATAAGGGTTCTTCAGCGAAGCTTTTCGGGCTTGTGTGGCCTTGATATCTCCCCATCTCCTAGGAGCTGCCTTGCAGCCCACTGAAAGGAGCAGGTACAGGAGACAGGATCAGCCAGGAATTCTGCCTCTCAGCTCCCATGAGTTTCCTAGAATGGCAGAACTGCTGACTCAGGTGTCAAGGAAGCCTGGCTTAGGACAGGAGGTGAAGTCTTTCAACATGCTTAGTGTTGTGGGTTCAGAGACCAGCCTTGGCAAAATATTTGGGCCACTGTGTTCATCTGAACTCATGCAGATCTTTTATGGAGGCATAAAAGAAATTCATTAATGTAGTCAGAGCACTGTGGTTTCTGCAGCGCCCTGCAACCTGAGTTCTGCTGCATTCGAGCTACCACAGAGCTGGTACTCCTAAGTCATTACTTGTGGAACACTCACTGCTCCATGGGAGAATGGCCCTGAGCAAAGCTCTAGGCCCAGTATGAAAAGGAATTTAGGTTCTTGGTAAGGTGGTGAACAATTCATCACTAGAGGCATGTAAGCAAACTGAGAACTTTGCCTCCACAGGCTACCTGTTCGTTTCCATTAAAAGATCACAGTTTTTCTTTCGTTCTTGTCCTGGTTCCTGGTCCTGTCTTTATGAGGGTTGTCCCAAAGGAACCCATGGGTCCCTAAATATTGGGTGTCTGTCAGAACTGACGGTGCCGTTCTCCTCCTAGCCAAAACCACGGATTGGTGTGGCTATCGGTGACCAGATCTTGGACCTCAGTGTCATTAAACACCTCTTCACTGGGCCTGTTCTCTCCAAACACCAGCATGTCTTCGATGAGGTAGGACCATGTGTCATGGATTGCTTCATTTTACCGCCTACTACAAATGAGTTAGCATTTTTCTTAGTCACAGGTTATCCCTGGACAAGTGTGGGGGCTGTTCTGAAACATAGGTGACAAAGGAAGTAACCTTGACACCTTAGGGTGGTTTCTCAGTAGAATGTGAGCTCCTAAGTCCAGTGGGTCTTGCCAAGTTGCCTATAAGGTGAGGATATTATGTAACTCTGGCTCCCTTTTATACTGGGTTGTTCAGGCTTTGGTATTTCAAGGCCTAGGAAAACCTTGAGAAAAGGGGCCATGAGCCTCACTCACTGTGTAGATTTGGGTACAACTTGAGACAGTCATCCTGGCCTCCATGTTCATGGGGGATGGTTGCTCAGTCCTTCAAGGGTACAGTCCTGGAGCACCCAGCTTTGCTTGTGTCAACAATGTAGGGTGGCTGTGTTGTCTTCTAGGTGCCTGGGGACAGCCAGCTAGGCCTCCACATCTGTGTGGGATGGGTCTGACTTTCCTCCCTCATCATAGGTCAGCTCTTAGGATCTGCTTTAGGTTGACACACAGGAAGCTATTTACTGAGTACCTCTTTTGTGTGGGAGCTTTGCACACATCCTTTCTGTCAGTTCTCCTGGCCACCCTCTGGCACAGACTCAGTATTGTTACCAGATAAGTGGGACTTTGTGCAGTTCGTGGGTTGCTGCCCACATAATAGCTCTTCAGCATTGATTGTGGGCTGCATATCCAGGAGTAGACAGGGCATCAAGAATGGTGACCAGCTTTCTCTAGCTCTATGCAGAGACAACAAAAATGTGAACAAAGGTCCTGACTTTTGAATGCATGGAGATATGTGAGCTGCAGGAGGGATGGCTCAAGGATTTTCTCAAGCATAATGATCTCTAAACCTGTTTTGGTCTTAGACAACTCTCAACAGCTTTATGGGCCTGGGCCAAGCTGCCTGGAAGGAGGCAAGAGCATCTTTACAGAACTTGCTGTCTGCCAGCCAAGCCAGGCTCAGAGATGACAAGGAGCTTCGGCAGCGGTGAGGAACACATGAGAAAAGAGGGACATATCAGGGGAGACGAGGCTGGGGTAGTAGCCAGTGCCCTTATGCATTGATAATAGCCTGGTTTAGTCAGGCCAACTTCTGGGTTGCATGTTGGTGGGAGGGCTCTGGGCCTGGAAGACTGAATGCAGCCCCTGATTCTGTGTTTCAGTGCATTCATTTCCCAGGCTTCTGCCAAGATGCACCTTCCTGCTGCCATAGGTGAGTTCTGTTTCCCTGTTATGTCAAGCAGAGTAGTTTAGTGGGCCTAGATGGCTGGACACATGTGTTGGATTCCTTTATCTTGGTGGAAAGAAGAGAGAGTGAAGGTGTTAGGATTACCAGCTGATCCCAAGTTAGCCTTGCCTCGGGTTGTCTCAAGCCTGCTCCCTCAAAGAAGCAGCATCCTGTCTTAAGTTTGTAACTAGTTACGTGGCTCCTGTTACAACAATTTGCTCCTCCTTCCCAGAAGGTTGTACTGTTGAGCACTCTGAGCTATCAGGAGAAAGACTCTTGAGGAAAGCCAGAGGGCCCTGGAGGGTCCATGTATGTATCTGGCCAGGTATCTGATTTGACTAAACCAGGAAGTTGCTATCAGTACTTGATAGCTTGAAGCTGAGATGGGGCCATCAGCCTGTGGCCAGGCATAAGCTGTATCCTTGTATGTCAGCCGTGAGAGGGAGCCTCTGCTCTTGGCTTGGTGGGATGTTTGTGATCTGAGAGCTATACAGTTCTGCCCTGGAAGGATGGGATTTCCTGAAACAGTTTCTCCATTCTGCAAAGTCTTCCAGAGATGCTAGTGCCCACTGAGAGGTGCAAGGTAGGCTGGAGGATGGGCTCGTCTCTTGTTCCCTTTTGGACTGTGCTATGCTGTCTTCTAGGGGTCCTTCATCCTTTCTAGATAACTGATGTTGTGACTTCTTGTTTTACATGGATGTGACTGTTTTTGTGATAAATACATTCACTCTTCTGTGTGTAGGACTGAAGGTGGGAAGTACAGCTCAGCCTGGCCACCCCTTGCCTAGCTGGGTCCCAGACTGTGTTTCCTCTCCACTTCTAGCCCAACCTGCTATGGTTGGGGTACTCAGCTTTGCTTTGGGGGGTGGTAGTATAAGGTTTAGGAAGATGAGTAAGCAAACTACCCTAAGTGGGTTTTTTTTTTTTTTTAGTAGATTTTAGTAATTCATTCACATATGAGAGAGGGGCACCTGCAGTTCATGAACCTCCATGTTCAGCTCATCACAATCAATAGGCACTGAAATACAAGTTCAAATACAGAGACAAGATGCCTTGTTCTTGGTGCTGAGAGCCAGCCACATGAAATAAGGGCTGAGTTGGGACTGGCCTGAATGGTGACAAAAGTTTCTTGAAGATCTGCACACATGGGACTGGAGCACAGTGAAGCCCACTCCAAAGAAGGGTTCAGTAGTGGTGCCTTAGATTTGCCAGGACTTAAACCAGCCAAGGAAAGGGAGAAGTAAGGCTAGGGAGCAAGCATATGTTAAGCAAAGGTATGTCAAGGGTCAACCCTGTGGGGGTCACAGCAGTTACATGTGGTACAAGTTGGGAGGGAGTGGTAGCAGCCATTTCATACTTAAATTTCATTGTCTGATTCAGAAAGTGTGGGTTAACTTTTTTCTGAAGGGGTCCTTGAATCTTGAAGAAGGGTGTGAGTCCCTACTCTTGGGACTGGACTTCCTCCATCTAGGTCACTGGCTGTTTTGGGTCTTCCTTCTGCAGGAGACTACACGGACTTCTACTCCTCACGGCCACATGCCACTAATGTTGGCATTATGTTCAGGGGCAAGGAGAATGCGCTGATGCCCAATTGGTATGTCCTAGGCCAGATGTTGGGATAAATTCAATATCATCTCTTTCTTTACCGTATGTTTTCCCCAGGAGCTGCAATGACCGTTTTTGGTCAAAGCAGCCTAGGAAAAACATTAGAACTGATGATGTTACAGCCTCTGGAAACAGCCGACCTAGCTTCTGGTTCCCTCAGCATGACTTTGGGGTGGAGGGGGAGCTATCAAGGGCCTGTGGGTAGGTCTCTTCCTCCTATCTCTGGAGAATAGACATGGGATTAGAATTCTGGTGATGCTTGATCTCTAGATTTTTTTGGCTGGCAAGCTGCCTATGGTCTAACTAGGAGCATGCTGAAAAAAAAATCAGAAATCTAAAATACTTCCAGTATTTTAGAGGAGGAAGGCTCAACCTGTATTGTCTTTATACTAAAGAATATGTGCACAAGGCAAACAAAGGGCAGCACTGAAGGCCACTCTGAATCACATCACAAGAGAAGGCCTCTTGTTCCTACTCTGCAAAGGAAATGCAGGCCAAAGCCTATGGCTCCCCCAGCTCGGTTCACATGGGTAAGGATGCATTTCCTCACCGAGCCTAGCCCCTCACTTCCTCATTCCTGGTGTTTGGATAGAGAAGTTCTGGCACCTTGGTGGCAGGCAGCTCCTTTGAGGCTGGACAGTCTGCTGGATAATTTTCCCTGAGGTCATGAGAACAGACGGTTTCTGATTGGCTGGGAATAAACACAACCTGGAGCTCTATGGCTGCAGTCTATCATATTCACTCACCTTAAGCAGGAGCCTGGAGACCTGGCCCAGCCTGCTATGTCCACCGAGTCTGATCCTTATTGCCCATCTTCCTGCTGCCACGGACAGTCCTTGTAGCTACATCACTCTCACCTGCCTCTGTCTTCACATGGCTGTCTCCTCTTCTGTCTTCTACCTTGTACAAAGGCACTCTGGGATATAGGGACTCACATGATCCAGGGCCATTAATTACATCTTCCACAAAGTACATGATCCAGGGTCATTAATTACATCTTCCACAAAGTGGGGTATAGGCAGATCTTTTGGGGGAGCCGCCACTCACTGTGGTGCAGGTATAAGCTCTTGCTTTTCAAAACAACCGTTGGTGTTTTTCATATGCTGTCTTCTCACCGCATTATTCGGTGTATCCATCTAAGAGCACCCCCAGCCCTGCCTTGTTTGGTAGTGTTCTGATATTTGGGAAAACTCTTTTCTTTCCTCTCCATATTCTTGTTTTACAAGTATCTTCCTACAGTGTTCCCCAGCCTTGGATATCTATTTGTTCTGAGTTTTATGATTTATTCCTAGGGTTCCCTTATATTGGAGGTGGACAGGGCCCACACAGCAATCAGCAGAACTCTGTCTGTGGTCAGAGAAACCTGGGTTCTTTATTTTTCCACCTCACTGTATAGCTAGCTCTAGGTGGCCTAGAACCTACTATGTACACAGGCTGCCACAAGCTCATGGTACTCTTCCTGGCTCTGCCTTCTGAGTGCTAGAGCTGCAGGTACTCCCTGCCCTCGTCTCTTCTTAAAGCTGGATAAATTCCCCCTGTGTGATATACCACATTTGTTTTTTCCATTCATCTTTCCGTGGACACTTGGAATATGTTAAATTTGAATAATGAGTGTATACTGACTCTGTCTCTTTCTGAAGTTTAATTTATATCATGAAATGGTTTTGGCATCCATACCCTCCCACCCTCCTTTGTTAGGCTCCACTTACCTGTGGGATACCATGGCCGGGCTTCCTCCATCGTCATATCTGGCACCCCAATCCGAAGACCCATGGGACAGATGAGACCTGATAACTGTAAGTGATTCCAGTAGCCAGGCCCTGCCAATGCCCAGCTCTGCCCTGTTGCTATGAGCTCAGTAATCTGGTGCTGATGGTTCCTTTCATGTGCTGTCTCTCCAGCAAAGCCTCCTGTGTATGGTGCCTGCAAGCTCCTGGACATGGAGTTGGAAATGGTGAGTTATGTGTAGTTTTATTGAGTGCGATCCACAAAGGCCTGCATCATACAAGCTCTCTTTCTGGGAGAGCAGTCCATGCCTGTCCAGCCGCAAATAGCGGCCCTGTGAACCCATCTGACCATTGAGTGCAGTTGATGCTTTTTCTTCAGGTTCTGTGTTTGTGAATTCACGTGCTGGCTAAACTTATTCGCCACCCAAATATTAACACAAGACATGGCCACACAGAGAAGTGGAAATTTTGAATCTCCTGATGCACACACTTGTCCCTGGTTGAGGTCACAGCAGGCTCCCTGTCTTCTTGTCACAGTTCTCATTCTATAAACACGTGTTACTTTTCTGGTCTGTTCCCCCCGCCCCCCACGTTCTTATGTGCTTTGAGCTAATTTTGTTATTTATAATGTCCTCCACGTGAAGGGCCCTTGTACTCTCCTAACTGCAAGGGGGAAGGTTTCCCTTATAGAGATATGTGTTAGGAAAGCCTCCTTCTTACCTATGTTGTAGCTATTGATGGGAAATTCAGGGTTGATGAGCCAATACCCTATATGGGATATTGTTAACAAAAAAGGGGTAAAATATGGTTAGATAAAATGATTTATTGTTCAGTTGGTGAGTGCTGTAGCCAGTGGCTCTTTTCTCTTGGTGGGAGCCCTGTTTCACCTCATCTGTTCACATTCATGGTGACTTTATGGAGCGTCTCATGAATAACAAGCATCAAATGGCCATATCCACTTCATTACACCTGTGGAAGAGCCTACACCATTTCAGAAACATGTTTATACCAAGGCTCCTCATTTTATTTAGATTGAGCATTTTATGAAAGCGCTCAAGACTCACATGCAGTTGTGAGAAATGAGGTGGAGATCCCCTGGACTTGAAAGTGGTGGCATGCTTTGTGCCTAGGTGCCCTCGGGTCTTTTGTCTTTTTATCTTGATGAAAAAAAAACTGCATTGTTTAAACCCAGTCACGTAGCAAATAAGCTGACCTTGGTTTCATGATTGTAGTTGATTCTGTGCTTTGAAGGCACCCACTCCCCCAACCCCGTGACATGACTGGGTGTTCTATCACACGATGCCATTCATCTGGGGACAGGTTGGACTATGAACCACCATGTCAGGTGCTTCAGCATGAGCACACCTGATGCTTTTTTTCACAAGCATCACAGAGCTCAGATACTCGGTTATGGAGCATTGGGAACAAAGGAAGGAGCAGAAAGACCTGTGGTACCCTGAGGGTCAGGAAGAAACTGTCATGGGGCTGGCAGGGAAACAGGTACACATGGAGTTCAACTTCTTTCTTAGATGTCCAGTGAATTAATACCATGTCCTCAGGCAGCCCTGCTTCCTGGTTGGACTTTGGAAATATTTTCCCTTTGCTCCGTAACCCACAGTGACCCAGAGTGGACAGGTCATCTTGATTCTAAACAACTTTCCCTATGACAGGCTTTCTTTGTCGGCCCTGGGAACAGATTCGGAGAGCCAATCCCCATATCCAAAGCCCACGAGCACATTTTCGGGATGGTCCTCATGAATGACTGGAGTGGTAATGCCTGGTGGCCCAGCTGTTGTTGTGCTCTGAGGAGCGTGCACAGGGTTGGGAACGGGGTAGGAGGCCCGAGAAATGCAAGGGTGGTCCCACACAGACTTCTGACTCTGAGGATGTAGGCCAGTCACAGCCTCCCTAAGCAGCTTCCTCGTATGTGGAAGGATGGTGCTGAACTGACCTAAGCCTTTGGCAGACCCCACCTATCCATTCACTATGGCCAGCACCATCATCCCATTCTGCTGATGAATGCTGTGTATGGAGGGATTTTAGCCAGTGACTGAGCTGAGACTTAAAGGTCAGCAACTTTCCATCGGAGTCCCAGCTTTGTACCCTGATACCATGTGTAAAAGGACATGAGCTCACACATCCCAGGAGAGGGCCTCCCCCCTATTCAGGGATTGTCCTGTTACTCTTTGTTGTAGCCTGGCACGGTGCCTCCAAGGACCTCTGTCTTCACACCAAACACCCTTCTTTTCATTCCCTGGAGGTCTGGCTTGCCAGAGCCCTGTAGAGAGGTCCATGTAGGTCAAGGGTAGGAAGCCTGTAAGCCATTATGAGTCCTAAGCTTGTTCTTCTCCCATAGCACGAGACATCCAGCAGTGGGAATACATTCCCCTTGGGCCATTTCTGGGGAAGAGCTTTGGAACCACTATCTCCCCATGGGTGGTATCCATGGATGCCCTCATGCCCTTTGTGGTGTCCAACCCAGAGCAGGTAAGCACCCCTCTGCTGAAAGTTCCTGCTTCTACCCTTTCCTGCTGCCCTCTGAGCAAATACAGAGACAGTGGCCAGGCAGCTGTGGCTCCAGGGATTTCTCTCCCTCTAAAACAGAGGGGAAAGCATAATTTTCTTGCCTTCAGTGATCTCTGAGTTCAGGGACTGCCTGGTAAAACCATAACTGTACAGGACACACAGCTGCCCCATTGTGCAATTTTGGTTTGTGTAATGGCTCCCTCTGGAGTCTAATTTGTAGAATGCATTTGGAATAGAGGGCATAGGGGAAAGTGCATTGTCTCTGAGACACTTCCCAGCTCCCTTGCCCAGGACTGGGCTAGTGGCCCTTGCTCTTACTCCCTAGTTTGTCACAATATGCTCTGTCCCACCCCTTCAGTGCAGTCACTCTGCCTTTATGGCCTTATGGCCAACACCTTGCAAGCCCTAATTTTCATAGACGTTCGTTCTCTCAGATGTGGCTCTATCAAATGGCCTATCTGGTCCTCCCGTGTCTGTCTTTGGGTCCTGCTCTCTTCCAGAGGGTTCTGCTCAGGACTCTCTACTTACACTCTCCTTGGTATTGTCTCAGCAACTGTGTACTGCTGCATTTCTCCCCACCTATTCATGCAATTTTATGCCGTGGGGACTTCCTCTGCAAGTCGATCCTTCATAACATCCTGCAACGCTTTCACTCCCTCTCCTTGGATCTTCTGTAGCTGTCCCCATCATAGCACCCTCCTTTCCCCTCTACAGGTCTCCCTCCACTCCCCCTTTTCTGCCCTCACAGGATCTACTGGGCCACTGCCTTCAATGACCCACATCTTCCCTTATCATCCTTCCTCCAGGTCTGTCTTCACAGGGCTGTCTGGACCCCAGCTGCCTTTGTCCTTCCCAAGTACCATTTATGTACAGCTATCACCACTCCTGTCCCTTCCCAACTAATCAGCATTGTTTCCCTCTAAAGTAGCTTCAGGCTTCACCCTTCATGCACTGAGAAGGAGCTGTATTCCCCACTAGCATCACTAGTCACACTGTTGCCATTAGAAGCACACAGCTGTTCAGATCACTCAGAGTGACCTTATGGCCTGCTAAATGACTTTTGTTTTGTATTTTGGGGAAATGCTTTCCCCCTCCCAATGTATAGCATCCCTGCTTGGCTATCAACTGCCTCTTCAAGTGTTCCAGCACCAAACAGGGCTGCGGATTTACTGTTTCCAGGCACCCTGCCTTCCGGGGTACCTGCCTGGCCCTCCCTATTGCCCTGGCTTTTTCTTAAAGATTCTATAGACCATCTTGCCTCCCATGGTCCCCTTCCCAAACCTGTCCTCCCTCAGCTTTCTGCACATTGCTCCTTTGGCCCTGAGACTTCTAACCTGCATGTACACCCCGTCTTCAGCTTATTCTCTCAAATCTATCACATGTGACCTCCTGATTCTTACTCCCCAACCATGGACAGTGTGCAGGCACTGCATCTCTGGAGAAGAAACGCTGCTGCCATGTGGCACAGTCTGTCCTGGAGAACAGAGGCTGCTGGGAACTCAGCCCTTCTAATAGCTACCTCTCTGATATGCTCTTCCCTCTAGGACCCCAAGCCCTTGCCATATCTCTGCCACAAGCAGCCGTATACATTTGATATCAACCTGTCTGTTGCCTTGAAAGGTATGTTGCAGGGTGAGTGGTGTTGCCCATGCTCAGCAGGCAGGCATGGGCAGGCGCCATTGTCCCAGGGGAGCCTGAGCTTTGGCTAGGTGACTCTAGAGGCACTTGTTCCAGTCTGGAACCTGTGTGGGGCTCTTGTAAAAAGAAGAATGTGAGGGCCATCCTCCAGTTAGAGATATTGTCCTATATGGGAGCCTGGCCCTCCACTCTGTTTGAGTCTGCTCTTCCAGCCAGAGTCTATCTAGTCTCTGCTCACATCCATCACTTCCAGCCACCTTATACTATACCCCGGATGTGTGGTACATTTCATCAAGTGCCTGTTTGGAAGTCTCATCTCAGAGGCTCATGGGACTGTGAGAAGCAGGGCT
The DNA here is from genome assembly GCA_030556225.1 of Cricetiscus sungorus. NCBI lineage: Eukaryota > Metazoa > Chordata > Mammalia > Rodentia > Cricetidae > Cricetiscus > Cricetiscus sungorus. The sequence continues at coordinate 49,485,750 of JANBXA010000007.1, read as the reverse complement.
CAGCCCTAAGCCTCAGATTGAGTAGCCCAGAGATCCATGCTGATGGCCTGCCTCCACCGAGCCTTGCCACAGACTGAGCTGTGGTGTGGGGGTATTGACTCTACAGGCCAAGGTCACTCTGTGGTGTGAGAAGCCTGCTATATAGGCCATGATGGAAGTTCAGTCTCAGATCGACTCTTGTCCAACTTTGGAGCTTGGGCAAGTTACCAAGTAATGCCCTAGTTTGTCATCTGTGAAAGGAGAATTATAGCATTGGATTTATTATACAATGGTGATGACTAAGGAAACTGATCCATAGACCTAGGTCTAGACCTAGAACAGAACCTGTAACTAGGAAGGGACAGGTGTCATCTTCATGTTCAGGGTGGAAGAGAGCTTGCTTGGGGGACATATTTAGAGACATTTACTTCCCCAGGGCCAAACTCTAGCTGGCTCCATGTTCCCTCAATTTCCTCCTTTTGTTTGTGATTACACACAGGGTATGCTGTGTCCTTATGGCCACTTCCTGGGTTTCAGCTTTCATGAGTGGCAGGAGACTTCCTTCCTCCCTCCCTCCCTCCCTTCTTCCTTCCTTGCTTTCTTGCTCCCTCCCTCCCTCTTTCTTCCTTCCTTCCTTTCTTTCTTTTGTTTAGTTTTTGTCTGAGACAGGGTTTCTCTGTGTAACACCCCTAGCTGTCCTGGCTTCAAAATCACAGAGATTCACTTGCCTCTGCCTCTCAAGTGCTGGGATTAAAGGTGTATGTCACCACCACCTGGCACTTTTCTTCCTTTCTTCCTTCCTTCCTTCCTTCCTTCCTTCCTTCCTTCATTCCCCCCTCCCTCCCTCCCTCCCTTCCTTACTTCCTTTTTTTTTAAACAATGTATTTAAATTTTATTTTATATGCACTGGTGTGAAGGTGTCAGATCTCCTGGAACTGGAGTTACAGATAGTTGTGAGCTGCCATGTGGGTGCTGGAAATTGAATCCAGTTCCTTTGGAAGAGCAGCCAGTGCTCTTAACTGATGATCCATCTCTCTAGCTCAAAGAGTCAGTTTCTTAAGGATTGAGTAGGATCTAAGAGCCATGGCAGCACCCCCTGGGAAACTGCTGGTCCCATCCTTTTGTGTTTCAAGTCAGGAAACTGAGGCTCAGAGAGGAAGATTACCCTGAGTCCTGGGGCTTCCTGGGGCCAAGCTAGAACAAGTGCCAGGGTTGTAAATTCCAAGCTAGTGCTTTTACTCACAGACACATTCTTGCAGGGCCTTCCTATCTTGCTCTTGTTCTGGGCATTTCTCTGTCGGTGAAGGGCGCTGAAGTGGAGGGACAGGATAGGAGTGAAATCACAGCATCTGGACATACAGAGCTCAACTCAGTTTTGAGGTTCCAAGCTGACATCAGAATAACAGGGCTGGGAAGCAGCAATGTGGGCACCTTGACCTTCTGTGGAACTTCAGAGCACGCCTCCTGTTGTAGAGGGGTAACAAGCACCAAGGGAAGGGAATGGGTTTTGAGAGTGGGAACATATGACAGCACTAGACAATCCCTGGCATGAAATAAGTGCTCAGTAAGGACTGCTGGCATTAATGGTGAGCTACTACACTATCTGTCATTACAGAAGTGTAGCAGGTAGACCAGCTATCCAGAGAGTAGCAGGCTATGCTTGATCAAGGTCACATATAGGTTTAAGCCTATATTGTCTTTGGTTGCCTGGTAGATATTAGAAGCATTGTAGGAAGAGGTATTCTAAAGCCATGTCTAGACTCAGTGGCACGCATGCATCTGTCAGTGGTACTTGCTGTGGGCGTGGGAGAAGAAACTGATAGCTTAGGTGAAGGTATTTGCCATTCCCAGCCTAGATGGCCTTAGTGGGCATATCCCAGCTCTGCTACCCTCTAAGCTTATTGTTCCACAGACTAAGTGAAATCATAGCAGACAAGTGAAAGTAACTTGAAGGTTTCCTTTCTGATAAGTTGGAATAAATCTTCACAAGTCTCACTTCTCAATTTCTGGCAGGAGAAGGAATGAGCCAGGCGGCTACCATCTGCAGGTCCAACTTTAAGGTGAGTTTGAAGGCCAGTAGACTGCTTGATGGAAGGGAAGAAAGGAAGAGGAACAGGAGAATAGTATCCACCTAGATGACTGGTCAACCTGAGAGCTGGGAGTCTCCACGATCCTGTTCCTTTCTAGACATGCATGATATCACAGACTCCTGTCAGCATGGAGGCTTCTACATAGATGTGGCCAAAGTTTTCTGGGCACATTTCACATCCTGGAAGGGCCAGCCTCTGGATCCCATGTCCTCACAGACTGGAGTGATAACAGTGCTGTGTGTGCCCACATGTGAGGGCCTGAGGTTGACAGGGGTGGGGAGTGTCTTCCTTAGTCACTCTCCATTTTATTTTTGAGACAAGGTCTCTCCTTGAAGTTGGAGCTCACTAACTGGCTAGGCCAGCTGGCCAGTAACCTCAGAGATCCTTCTGCCTCTCCCTCCTTGGTGCTGAGTATACAAGCGCACATTGCAGCCAGATTTTTATGTGGTCCATGGGAACTCAGTCAAACTTGGGTCCTCATGCCTCAAGCTTTACCAACTGAGACATCTCAGCGGCCCGTTTACTTTATAATCAAACCTTTTAAGAGTATTATTTTTAAAATTGTGTGTGCATGTGTGTGTGTATGCACGTGCATGTACAAACACCTATTGAGTTCAGGGAACTCCCTATTCCTAAAGATGGTATTACAGGGGGTTGTGAGACACCAAACATGGTTGCTGAGAAACCACCTCAGGTTTTCTGCTAGAGAAGTATGTGCTTTTAAGTGCAGTGCCACCAAAGAGCAAAGGTATCTTGTTTTGTTTGGTTTTTGTTGTTGTTTGTTTTGTTTGGTTGGTTTTTGTTTTTTTTTTTCAAACAACAGTACACACATATACAGATATAGTACAGATACGGAAATGCTAAAATTGAAAGTGTGGAAACTGAGATTTCACAAAACAAGCATCCCTGTGTATTCAGCACCCATGTCAGAAAGGGGAATTCCCCACCCTCAGCAGCCGATTGCCTCTTTACAGCTACTTCATCACTTCCCCAAGGCAGGCCACATCGCCTTGCTTCTCTTGCCATAGAGACTTTGCTTGCAATAGGAACTTGCCTCATTGCTATAAAAGGTGCAGTTATGCCAGCTGTGTGGTGGCTGATGGGCATTTGGTTGCTTCTATATTTTGGTCACCCTTGAATTGCTGTCAGCATTCTAGTACATATCTCTTGGAGTACACATGTGCACATTTCTGTAGGGTACATATCCAGGAATAAAAGTGCTTGGTTATAACAGAAGCACATGTGCGCACGCGCGCGCACGTGCACACACACACACACACACACACACACACACACACACACACGCCCATGCACATTCACACTCAGAAACACACACACTAAAAAAGCAGAGTGCATACCTAGGAATACTTTTGAATAGCTTTCCAAGATGTTCCAGCTCCATGAACCTAATCAAGAGAATCCCTCACAGGTGTGTCCAGAGACCAACTGAATCTGGACAGTCCTTTGAAGTGGTTTCTGCCCCACTTGGTTCTAGAATACATCAAGTTGGCAACTGAGATTAGCCACCACATGAACACTCTCACTACAGCCATCTAAGAAATTCCGCTACTTCGTGTATGAACATGTAGTGTTTGCCTTTCAGCTCAGCCATTCAGGGGATTGTGTATTTCCGTAACGACTAACCCAGCTTGGCACCTCTTCATGTGCTCTTAAAGACAACATGGCTACTTAAAGACTCTATGAATAGATGCATTTGTTTTACATAACCTTCCTTCTAGTTAAAAGAACTAAGGAGTGTGAGGCGGAATGGATGGAAGTATCCAGTTCTGAGGGATCTATTGCCTGCCTGTATGGCTGTAGAAAGGACATGCAGGAAGATATGCCATTGTGGAGGCTTGGACATGCATGACCTCTGAGTGTTTCAGGCACAGGAGAACAGACCTCACATCCCACCTTCTCATTACCATCCTGCTCTGACACTCTGTTAAAATCATTTCATCTCCAGGGCCGGTGTCAATTCCAAGTCCTGGGGGATGGTCAGCTAGGCCTTGGAACTGTAGGAAAGTCAGTCCACCAGGAATGGCCCTGGGAACTTCCAGGCCTGAAGTGGCCATGAACACATAGGCCTGAGCAGAATGAAAGGTTGAGAAGGCCCAGCTTTCAGACATCTTGGAAAAAGTGTCTTGGGAGGGATGAGGTTCCAGAGGAAGTGAGGTTAGAGCTGGTGAACAAGGTGGGTCAGAACCTTAGCAGGTGGGTAGCAAGTCGTCTGTATAGAGGAAGGCAAAATCTCAACTAAAACTAGACAGTCATAAATTATAAGTATGCATGGAGTGTGGATGGCAGGGAAGGCATAGAGCAAGTGGACTACATCCTGCGCAGAAAGCAAGGTGCCCACACATGTCCTACTGTGTCCCTGTCCCCAGCATATGTACTGGACCATGCTGCAGCAACTCACACACCACTCTGTTAATGGATGCAATCTGAGACCTGGAGACCTCTTGGCTTCTGGAACCATCAGTGGATCAGTGAGTCTCAAACTACCCGTGTGGGTCACCAAACCAAAGATAAGCAAATTTAGCAGGTTGGGGGTAAAATGCTTCCCTACTACACAATGACCAAGAAAGACCTGTGTGAGAACCAGAGCTTGACTCTGTCTCTCCAGAAAGCAAGAGCCATTCTATTTAACCTTCTCTTCCTCCTAGGAGGTGACCTCACAGCTGCATCCTTCTTATCTACCCCTGAGCAACCATGAGCCTGGAGAGAGGGGTGGTGAATAGATCACACTCTGTGTGATCCTGGCCATGGTGACTGGGAGGTGACAGTCTCTTGACAGTGGGATGGTGTTGGACATGACATTGTCTGGGGTTGTGAGCTGCAGTCTATGGGATGAAAAGGCACACAGGCCCTTGGGCACACTGTGGGCACAGGACCCGTAATAGACAACATGCTCACCTCACAGAAAAGATAAAGGCACACCCTGTTGAGCCACCAGGACATATCCACAGTGGCCTCAAAGGTTTTATGGTCCCCTGTGTCTCACTGTAATGTCCACACTATAGCTGGCCTTTCATATCACCAAGATATAAATACATGCCACTTTCCCCTTTTCTCTTATAAAGGAACCTGGAAGCTTTGGCTCTATGCTGGAACTGTCCTGGAGGGGAACAAAGGCCATCGATCTGGGCCAGGGGCAGACCAGGACCTTCTTGCAGGATGGCGATGAAGTCATCATAACAGGTGTAAACCACAAAGCCCCACAGGCCAAGAGTACCCATCTGGAGATGGAGCCATCTCTCTTCCTTGCACTTACTGGCATTTGTGGGTTCTGTGTTTGCATGTTATGCCCTGGGCTACAGCCTGAGGACTTTGTGTGTTAGTATTCACACAGGAAACATTATGAGAGTCCATTTTGCATCCCTTCCCCCAGCAATTGTCCAGTCATGATGGAGCCCTTGCTTTCTAGACTACGTCCCAGATCATGGGCAGGGGCTGACCTGGAACTGGGGTATGATAGTACCTTATATTCTCCTTCTTTTCCAGAAGGAGCCATTCTGCACTCCACATATTTATTAATAGCAAGGAAGGCATGATCATGGTTAGAAGACTACTTCCTGAAGTCATAAACACCCCAGTGACCTCTCAGGGTCTCACCAGCAGTGTGACCATTGAGGAACTCGGTGTTCTGAGACTTGATTGGCTTCCTCTTTACAATTTGATGACAGCTATAGGACTATGCCAACAGCTTTGCTCTTGGTAAAAGTGCACTTTTACCCTGGAAGGCATCCTGGGACTCCTGAGATGAGGAGTAGCTCACACTACAGTGGCTCACATTGGCTCACACTGTAGCATCATTCGTGCACTATTGTACAGGTTACACACAGGTTGGCATTCATGGAGGCCTTGCAGACAGTGAATAAGGAAGTCTGGTTTCCCCTCCAGGCAACTTGTCTGTACAGTCCCAATTCTTTTCATTTTGGGATAGCTAAAGCATGGAGTACATGTTACAACTAAAATACTTGGGTTAGTAATGATGTGTATCCAGATCTTCTTGTTTTCTGCTGTTTCACGCAACTGTTTCTAGAGAGCCAAGTATCTTGACTTTCTTGATGGGGCCCTCTCTGTAGGGCATTCTTCCATGGGACCTATAACCATCTCCTACATTCCCACCTGTCCTGCTCTCAGCCCACCAGCCACTCATTTCCTTGTGTGTGTCTTCTGCTCTCTCATACATACTTCCTTGATGCTGCCCTAGTACCCAACAGTCTGTCTTGTGTACTAGACTTCGACCCATTTCCTCATCGTAGTCCACTGAATGTCTTTTTAAGGTGCTCTGTCCTGTCTATGCTATTGATATGCTCCAGATAGCTCGCTGGTTGGTCCACAGCTGGAACCCTCACAAAGCTTCTGCAGTAGATCTATCAGTCAGTCCTTCTCACTGGGTCCTCCTGCTTGCCCCACAATGCTCCTATCTGCCTGAGATCCTCTAATGGTACCTATCTGCCACCTCATACAATCTGTCACTTTGTGTGTGATTCAGTATGGCTCACTCAGCTTCCTTCTAATATAGACCCTCAGCTATCATAGCATCACTTTTCTTAGAGTCTGTGGATCCTCACCTTGGCCTGGCACAGCCTTGTTCAGCCTTCCCTGCCTCTAAAGTAGTCACTTTTGTCCTCTGCCAGCAGCTCACTTAGTATCATTCAAGTCAGCAGCATGCCTGTCAGCTGCCATACATAGCTGAGGGCTCAGGTTCATTTCCTGTGAGGTGATAACAGCTCGTGAGCTTGATGGTCTTCTCTTACAGTTCTAGAAGGCAGAAATCTCCCGTGCATCCTCCCAGATGCTGGAAGAAAGGCCTATTCTTGACCTTCCAGCTATAGTGCAACCAGCAGAGCTCCAGTCCCCATTCCCATTAAGACACAATCTTGTTCTCCTTCTTAAGCCTCCCCACCCAAATAGCCTTATTTGAAGATTGTCTCTTTCTTTCTTTCTTTCCTTCCTTCTTTCTTTCTTTCTTTCTTTTTTTTTTTTTGTTCTGAGACAGGGTTCCTCTGTATTGTTTTAGAGGCTGTCCTGGAGCTTGCTCTGTAGATCAGGCTGATCTCAAATTCACAGAGATCCACCTGCCTCTGCCCAAGTGCTGGGAATAAAGGTGTGTGCCACCAACACCCAGCTTGAAGATTGTTTCTATAACCACACCTGAAAGCCTTTACACTGTGAGGTAGGTTTTTAGGTTCCAGTGTGGGACCTGTTGTCTTTGGAGTCTGCAGCTCAAGCTGAAGTACATAGAGACTGGCTAGGCACACCGTTTAGTGAGCTGAACCAAGGAGAAGGGTACAGAGCTCAAGACAGCAAGTGATACCCCAGGATTGGTCACTACCCACTTTGCCCTCACTGATCCTAATTCTTGCTAATTATACAGTGTCTCATGGTCTCTATGCTTCAATGTCCATGTATTCAACCAGTTAGAGGGGAAATATTAGGATAGGTTGTGTCTGTACTGAAAATATACAGTTTTCTTGTCATTATTCCCTAAGCCATGCAGTGTAACTCTTGACAACACATTTGCATTGTCGTAGGCATTGTAAGCCACCCCTAGATGATTTGAAGTGTAGGGACCATATGTGTAGGTCATATGCAACTGTCTAGGAGCTTAACCTTGGCCAACTGTCTGCCGAGCCTAGCTGTGTTATGTCTAATTACCATGGTTTCATTTTTTTACTCCCCCAAGCCTTTCGGAAATGTGTCATTGCCCCAGTTTTTCAAAGTCAAAAACCTAGGAGAGGATAAGGGGACAAGGGAGGTGAATCATGGCAGATCACACAGACGGCAAAGCCAGGATACAGTTCCTGTTATGAGCTGCTCTCTCCCAAGTTACACCTCCTGATGTCAAGCAAGTACCCCAACTGCTGATTGCCAGTTTTGTGTCTGATACTGCTCCAGTTCTGGCCAGCCAACCCCAGGCTCTTGCTGTGGTCCTATGGGTTGGGTTAAATCACATTTTGAAGTGCAGATGTGGGAAAGACAGGAGAGAGAGAGAAAAAATGACATTGGCTTTCTGATGCCATTATGACAGAGCCTGAATAAGCTGCCTCTAGCAATGCAGTCTTGTCTGGGCAGCTGTCAGGCCTGAGAAAAAGGGCCTTGAGGCTGAGGCAAACAGCCCCATGATGTCCTTGATGTTTGTACCACACAGTGCAGGGAGAGTCCTTTTCTGTGTGGCTGTGGGAAGCAGGATCCACAGGCCCTCTGGTTTCTTCTGCCTTGGCCATGAGGCATGCAGCATCAGGGCCTGTATGTTGCCTCCCAGCTTAACACACTCTGGTTCTCTTTGCCTGTTTCCTCCTGGCTTCCTCTGGTTTCCCTTTATCTTGTCATTTCTCTGCTTTCTGCTTTCTTAATGAGGAGACAAGTCCCTCTGTCTCTCCTTGATGACTGAGTATGTGGTAGCTTCTCATGTATTCCATGGGTACCCAGTCCTCATCCTTCATATATAGAGACCACAATTGAAATCTGCATCCTTACTCAGGGTCGCCAGATGCATACAAGCAGAGCCAGGATTTGAACCTAGGCCCCTGCCCCAGTATGGCCTCTGCAGGGAACCACATAGGAGAGGAAAGTAACCAAACACCATCCTTTTGAGCAAGTGGCTTCAGGCATCAGTCCCCAGCCTTGCCTTCTGTCCTCAGCGGGCATTCTGCTTTGGACCTGCAGAGACTGGCACTTCTCTGCCCACTGCCCTTCAGCTCACAGTTAGTTGAGACTTCTGCTTTGGCATCTGAAACATTGCGACACAAACTCATTTCCTTTCCTACAATCATGTGATAGTGAGGCCTCTCACACCTGCCTCTGTGTCTGTTATTCTTCACCACAAAGATCTGCTGCCCATCTGGTCCAGGGAACCATTGGGCTTCTTGGCCTCCTGTCTTCTCAGTGGCGTGCTTGAGTTTTCTTCCCTGGGCAGCTGGGATCACATTTCTCTCCATTCATTTGTTTCTCACATTGAGTAGCAGGAGGCACAGTTCCAGGGAGGGAGCCAATCTCCAGGGTTGGGGTGTAGTGGGTGTTCACTCTGCCCATGACCTTGGGCTATCTGGTCTGATAGAGGCAGTGCTTCTCAGGGTCTTTCGTTCTCTTGGGTGGGAAAGACCAGGTCAGGCAGGGTGAAGCAGCATGTGATTGGTCCACAGCTTTCCAAGGACTCTGCAACTGGATTTACTATATCCTGTATTCGTGAGTGTATTTTCCCCTTTTCATATCTTAATAAATCCTGGATACCCCTTAAAAACATGCACATGGATTTCTCACTGCAGTGGGGGTGTGCAGTGAGTTAAATGAAAGGCAAAGCCGTGGGTTGGCTTCCACCCTGAGTAATCCCACCATTGTCTTTATGCTGCTCCAGCCCACACCCTTTGAAGCAACCCAGTCTAGGAAGTCTGCAGCTCTGTGGCTAATACTGCCCTACTGTGTTTCAGGTCACTGCCAGGGGAACGGCTACCGTGTTGGCTTTGGCCAGTGTGCAGGGAAAGTGCTGCCTGCCCTTTCACCAGCCTGAGGCTCCAGAAACCACAGGCCACAGCCTTGCCTGCCAGGGACCATGCTGCTGCTGCCCTTCACTCAGGAATGAATAAAGCCATTTTGCTTGTGGAAATGCCACAAAGTTGTCTATCCTTGGTTTTATCCAGTTGGTCAGTGTTTGCTGCTCCCATGGAGGCAGTCATTAGTTCATTTCTTCCAGGTATGAGGCTGAAGGCCCTGATGGGGTTCTTTATCAGACACCTCAGGCCTTCAATATCTCTTGAAACATGGGGAGAGGATGGCCCCTGAAGTATTAAGCACTCCCCAGAGAGATGACAACCAATGTGTGTGCATGCATGCATGCGTATATGTATACATGCATACGTGTACATGGAGAGAAGCACACACACACACACACACACACACACACACACACACACACACACAAGGGGGAGGGTGGGCTATTGCAGAGACTTAGAGCACACACACGCACACACACGAACACACACGCACACACACACACACACACACACACACACACACAGGGAGGGTGGGCTATTGCAGTGACTTAAAGCTCCAAATCTGTAGTGCAGGCTATCTGGCAAAACTTTTCCCTGTGGCTGTCAACATGTAACTGTCCTAGGTGCACACCTAAAGCAAGGATGGGATGAGCAAGGGTCCTGGTGTTCGCCTTTCTCCTTCATACCCATTGGAGCCCAGAAGCAACCCTGCCTGAGGTCCTCTGTCCTTGTTCTACACAGTAGCCCTGGCCCAGTTTCTGAGTGACAAAGAGGGACAAGATACCTATGACCCTTCTTGGGCTAGATGAGTGAGAATTCAGGCATGCTAATAATTAATGCCATTCATTATTCATTCATAGCTTTGTAAGTCTCTGACCTTCCTGAGTCTTATGAGTTCCTGAGCTCCTTGTTTTGTTTCCCGAGTCTCATAATTCTCACTCCTCCCTTCTTTCTGGAGGAAACAGTTACACAAGACTCCATACCTTCCTTCAGCTTTCCCCTCCTTCTGAAATGTTCCTTGGGCCTTAGAGAAGATGATGTAGATGTCTTCTTATTTGCTTCCATTTATTTTAGAATTGGGTCACTGTATCACAGTAACAGTCACTGATTCTCCAGTTTGACCCCTCGTGAAGTTCCATAATAGCACTTGTCATCCACTACAAAAAGAAAAGGAAGTTTCCCTCCATGATATAAGCTGATAGTTGCAGTAATCTAAGGATATATGCACAAATGTTTAGAATATAATTTATTAGGCACACATTTCTGTTTAACAAACAATAGCAATCACCTCCCCAACTGCTGGGATTTGCCTTGGCTTACAGTTTCAAACAGGTTCCCTCTTGTAGAATAGACCTTAAATCTATTCAGAATATTGTTGATTGCCTTTATAATAGTCATTTCACTATGGTACCCGTAGGCACATCTTGCCTGACATGTTGATAGCATGGTATACTAGGCACTAGGTCAATAACCAAGAAGAACAATCAGTGACTATACCTCTGAGGCCTGTATGGCATTTTCCGGCTCTACAAAGGGAACCTCCAGACCAGTCTCAGCTTGATTTCTCAAGGTCCTTTAGCTAAAGTGTGTGGTGCTTTTTTTTTTTTTTTCCTGGTTTTTCAAAACAGGACTTCTCTGTGTAGCTTTGGAACTCTCATTGTAAACCAGGCTGGCCTTGAACTCATAGAGCTCCACCTGCCTTTGTCTCCTGAGTGCTGGGATTAAAGGTGTGAACCACCACCACCACCACCACCACCAGGCACATGTGGTGCTTTCAACAATACAGGCTTAACATCTACTTCCAGCATGTAATCTACAGCAGAGACAATAGATTTTATGTGTTATAGTGCCCTAGTCACCACTCTGGCCAGCAACTTGAAGGGAGTGCAGAAGTACATACAGCCTTTCTCTCAGGGAACACTCGGTTTCTCCATCTGCCTTGCCTCCCACCCGCAGAAACAACTAGCAGTCTGAAATGGACTTTGGAAGGCTTGATTTCAGTGACTGACACATTGACAAAAAGCATTATCTACCTCTTTTATATTTTATTTATTTTTTAAATTGATACACAAATTGTACATGTTTATAAGCATATCATAGGATGTTTTGATATGTATGTATATTGTGCAGAGCCAAGTCCAGGTAACCCCGTAGGTCCCCTCAAACATTACTTCTTTGTAGTAAAAGCATTCAAAATCCTTTCTGCATGCACTTTGGAATATGCAGCACTATAACACAACAGAACCTATTTCTTTGGTAACATAGGATGCAGTGACCGGGTCCCCTGGTCCCTCCCCCCTCAGCTTCCTCTCAGCTCCCTCCTCTCAGCTTCTTGGGGAACAAGGCTTTTTGACGCCATATTTGACATCATGAGGACTTGTTTTTCTGTGCTTGTCTCATTTCACAAAATGACCTCCAGTTCCGTCCTTGTCCCAATGACAAGATTTCATCCTTTCTATAGATGAATCAGATTCCACTGTGCTTAGGTACCACACTTTCTCCATTCACTCATCCACTGATGGATATTTATAAGCTCTCCAGCTCTCGGATCTTGAGAATGATGCTGCAATCAACATGGGAGTGTAGTCCTTTGAAATCCTGGTTTCATTTTTCCTTTGGATAGACCCCTAATGTGGGATCATATAGCATGTCTAGTTTTAATTTTGTGAGGAACCTCCATGGTGTTTTTATCATGGCTGTGTTAACATTTCTTCCAGATAATGGTGTGTGACTCATGAAATTGAGTGTTCCACACTTACAATAACCATAGATGTTCTGGGTTGGGAATCTGGTGACTCACAATGAATGCTTCTATTGGTGAGCATGGAGGGAGTCTGATAAATTGGAAGATGGATTTTTGCCATGTTGGGTTTATTAGGGGAACTAGTGTACAGAAAAGGGGGTTGATGCACTGTTGGGCAGTTTTTCCCATACCCTAGAAGCCATAGGATTACTGATACCCTGCTGGGGAAAAGGAGACTCACTATAGAGCCCAAGGGTTCACTGGGACACTTCGCACATCTGGTGCCGTATGTCCGTCCTGGAAATATAGGGTTCAAATTCCTTATTAACTCTGTGGGGACTCTGATGCTCTTTGTCTTGGGACTACGGCACCCAAGACCTCTTCTGGGAGTTCTAATGTACTTCAATCTAGACCTGCAAAGCCTCTTCCTAAGTCCTAAGGAATATGTTAACTCATTAAAAACAAGATATTCGTCTCCTCTCTGAACGAGGTAAAATACCCCCACAGCTGAGGTCTATGCAGGGGATGTGGTGGTGGGGAGACCACTACTGCAGTCCATCTAGGCCTCATGACCACCACAGGGAGGTTGTGCTAGCCCCTCTGCCTTATATTGGCTACATTCCAGTGTAAGGTCTGCCTGAATATGGGGCAACATTGACATTATCTGGGGCAATATAGTATCCTCAGGACTGTTTCCTTAAGATTAGTGTTTGCTTTCCCATCTTAGCGGAGTTCATGATGGATATTCGGTGTTGCTTGGTTATTTGTTAGATACTCCAGTGTGCTGACATACAAACATCTTATTACTCAGCAAACCCACCCTTTAGTGTCTATTATTTTTGGTTATTGGGAGACTGAAAAAGGAAGCAAAAGGTATCTCCAACTCTTGTCCTATTGGCCTGGAATTGTACAAGGACCTTTTTTTTTGTTTGTTTGTTTTGTTTTGTTTTTCTTTCTTTCTTTCTGGTCTTGGGGATTGAACCCAGAATCTCAAGCATCTTAAGCAGATGCCCTGCTACCAAGCTATAGTCCAACCCTAGGCAAGAGTATTAGATGTACCTGTGGCACAGCTCCTTTTGCCTGACTCCACCATGCAGCAACACCTGCTGGGATCTAGTTGTCCTTCCTTGTCTCTTCAGGCCTAAGTAAGTCTGATGTCTCATTGAGGACTGTCCTTGGTATCTGGCATTCTATTTCCTGAACTCCACCCAGCCTCTGTGAATGTACTTTCTTTATTAATATTTCAAGTGCACCTCTCCCTCCTGACAGCTAGCCACTGACAGTTACAGAGAGCCTTCCCTGGGGGTAAGGAGGGAAAGTCTTAGTAGATGACTATCAAGGACTTATGGAGTCAGCGCAGATGGGCAGAAGCAAGTATGATTGAGACTGTCAGTTTGTATCTATTCCCAAACTGCTGTGGGAAACTCAATGTGATCACCTCTCAGTAGCCTGGGCCATAAGTCACAGAGACTATTATCAATATTATCCATCCTACATGGCAGAACCAGTCTTCAACAGCAAGGCCATGGGACAGGGACCCATTCTTGTGGTCAAAAGGCTTCACATTGTTTCCACTTTTGTGCTTGAAAGCAGGACTGGCCTCTTTTGGAAACCTCTGAGGTCCTAGGACAATTTTGTGAGGGTGGAGAACTACTTGTTGTTCATTCCAGCAAGAATATATGGGACTAAGGGCAAATAACAATGACAGAATACTGGCCTCACATGAGTTCCATACCCAACAATGTGATCACTCCACCAAAACGAGGCAAAATATGGACATTGAAAAAGGAAAATGGCCATTTATTGCCACACTGGGGCAGCTGGGTCCCAGCACATCAGTCTCTGAGAATGTTCAGGGACCACTTTCCTCCTGGTGGCTATCATCTGGCTTTTCTTTTCTAAATATTTTTATTGCCCTATTTGTCTCCAGGACACCTGACCCTCACTCTGTGTGGCCTACCACACAGGCATGAAAGGACTGACTGTGCATCCACCTTTGCTGAGAGCTTGAGGTAACAAACACAGAGGGGCTTCCACACAGCACACCACTGTCAGCAACTTGAACCCAGTCACCAGATGCCTTTGTCTGGAGACTTTGTCATCATTCTCTGCCAGAGAGAGTTTGCCTCTCTAGCTGTCTTTTCCCCCAGCCTCTCTTCATTTCCTTTCTGCCAGCTTCCAGTCTACAGCATTAATATTTTGCCACAGTGTTTCCTCTTCTATGCACAACTACAGAATTTCTCTCAGCCAGCAGGAACTTAGGAGGGTGTTCTAGTCTCTAGGGGACCACTTCCTCCATCCTTCAGAGCAGAGAGCACAAGAGAATGAAAATTTGAAATTCTTCCACCCTTCTCACCCTCTCACAATCAAGTGACAGAGATGGGGCCTCCCTTCTTTTGAGGAGAGATGTGCTATACATTTGCCTTCTCCCCTACTGAGCCAGCCCCAGGCTCAGAATAGCCACTTTTATCTCTTTCTTCTTAGCACAAATATAATGGGAAAAGGAAATCCACACAAGTATTTGCTGTAATGGTCTGCATTGCTATGTATGAGGGGACCTGTGTACAAACAGACCTTAAACATGATAAACGTGGGGGAAGCTGGGAAATTGGCTCAGCAGGCAAAATGCTTGCTGTGCAAATGTGAGGACCTGAGTTTGAATCCCCGAGATTGAAGCATTGCCCATCTGTGATTTCAGTACTCCTGTGGGAGATGGCAGGCAGAGAAAAGAGAATCCCTGGAGGCTTGTGGATTTTCACAACAATGTGAAAAGCATGTGAAGTTGAAAGAGTATCTGAAGCTACACAACCAAAGGTGCTTATAGACAGCTTGCAAGAAGATGAACATGAGAAGGGAGAGTGTGGACACGAAATAGAAACCACTGCTCTATTGCCTTGTCAGAAGCTTGACTCTAGAGATGCAGGGTGGATTTTGAAATCTCCTCTTTTCTCAAATGTTATTTCCCTTTGCCATAAAAACAGCACAAGGAGACAAGGGGTCTAGGTTTGGGGAGTTGTGTGAGACCAGGGGCCCTGGGCAGTGCTTCTCAAACAGGGATGTATTGCCATCCAGGCATCTGGCTAATGTATATTCCTGGTCCCAGCCTGCCTAGTCTGATTCTCATCTGTCTAGTCTGTAGGTCTGGGGAGGAGAAGATGGGCTTCTAGCAGGTTCCTGTGAGCAGGTGTGGTTTGCCCTCAGCAGGCAATCTGAGGAGCACAGCCTGAGGCATCCTTCCAGAGAGCTCCAAAAGGAAATCTTCAGAGCTCTTCAGATCTCTTCTCCTTCCTGTGCTGTCATTAATAGCTGGGAACAGGCCCTGGTTGACTTTGTAAACCCATCCTAACAGGTTCCCACAGAAGTGTCTGCGGTCCATGAGGTAGGTTTCTGAGGAAGGCTTGGCTGAAGGTGATGCTTCATAGCCACTCTTGAAGCCTGTGCCAGCTGTCCCTTTTGTGCATTCCACTGTGTGTGTGTGTGTGTGTGTGTGTGTGTGTGTGTGTGAGAGAGAGAGAGAGAGAGAGAGAGAGAGAGAGAGAGAGAGAGAGAGAGAGAGAGAGAGAGAGAGACAGACAGACAGACACAGACAGACACAGGCAGAAAGATATAGAGACAGACAGACAGAGAGAGATAGAGACTGGATATGCCCTGGAAAGTCACCTCAACAGCATCTGTCCACGTTTAGGGATCACCTAGTAGTGACAGTGTTTTGGAAACCTCTCTCCTGGGTAGCCTGAGATGTCTGGGGACCCGTGGCTTGAGTGTGTGTGAAAACACAGACAATGGTGACAATGATGCGAGTCAGTAGACCCCCTTATGCTGTGGAGTCATGTGTAGAAGAGGTCAGAAGGCAGGGTTCTACTCCTAGGGTGAGAGATTCAGGGAAGGACGCTCCTGTTTGCTCATGTTCTCCCATCTTATCCCAACAGCAACCTTGTGAGGTAGATGTTACTCTCCTATTTTAAAGATGAGGAAATGGAAGCTCACAGGAGCGGATTTATATAGGGGCCATATAACAAGAACACAGGAATTGAGGATGGTGTGTGTGTGTGTGAGTGTAGTGAGATATTCACTTTGTCTGCACCTGTGGCACAGACCACACCCATTGGGGGTGGGGACAGGGTCACATGTTACCTGGGGGAACTAAGTCTGAGGAAGGGGTTCCTGGAGCTCTCTTGCTTGCAGCACGGGGACAGGAGAACAACTGGAGGCATCCTTGGGACCAGGAACCTGCTGGTGTTCATCTGTCTATGTTGTAAGTTATTTCTCCCTGAATAAACATCCATTCAGCCTATCTGTTTCTCCTGATCCTTATTAAACCTCAGTATGGGGGGGTTGTGGTCTCTGACCTAAAATCTTTGTAGTAAGGTCATAGATGGAGGGGACAATGTGTAGGAGAAGAGGATGAAGGAAAGACCAGAGAAGAGTGATCACCAGCAGCTTAGTCTCGGCTCTTACTGTAGCATGGCTGTTTTCACTGACAGATGACAGATTTCCCCTTTCTATCTTACAATGAGGAAACTGAGGTACCTAGAGGTGAGGTGACTTTCTCAAGATCATACAGCCTTTGAGTGGTTGAAGCAGGATTAGAACCCAGATCTTGCCTGGAACTCCTGGAATGCTGAGCTTCTGAAGGTTACTGGGTGAAGTAATACATGGGAGAGCATTGTGCAAATGCAAACATGAGAGACAGAAAAGGACTATGTTCAGTTATGACCTACACAGTATACCCTCAGTCACTGAAAACAGCCATGGTATCTTGACAGGCAGAAAGCATTCAAGCTATCATATGAATCAATGCAGCATCATGCATATGGTGTGAATTACTAAAAAATTTCTTGTAAAAAAGACTTGAAGAAATATATCAAAATGATGGCTTCTGGGAAGTTGGATTATAAGTGCTTTTCACCTCCCTTCCTTCTATTTATAGTTTTCTTTTATTATATTTATATTTCTTCTATATTTTCCCAAGTGTCTAAAGTATACATCTCATTTTTAACAGGAAAAATATATCCCTCTATATTGTAGTTTTAAAAAAAGAAAGAAAGAAAGAAACACCATTTGGAAGTTTGTGTGCCTTGTGAGAATTTGCAGGAGAAGCCTCCTGAATTTTCCATCCTTCCTGTCCCTCTATTGCTAGGCTGTGGGTAGGGGTTGTGGGCTTTCATTGTGCTGTGTGTTTGAAGGACAGTCTCCTGACCATTGTTTGCAGATCAGAGTGTCTGTTCTTTGTTCAGTTTCCAAAGGTGTGCAGGAGCCTAGACAGGCAACCATCACCCTTAAGTCTCCCAGTGGAGTCCCAGGATGGATCCCACTTGCCCAAGTCATGGCTTAGTAGTCTTCTCCCCAGGCTTCCCCAAACTGCCTTGCCTCCAGCATGCGGGCATTTCTCGCTGGTGGTCATTCGAGAGCCAATGAGGTGAAGGTGAGCCTTCTCCATCTTTGGGTGTTCATAGCCACTCCCAGCCTCCAAGCGCTTGCAGGATGTTGGCCAGGGTATGCAGAGGTGTATCCTGGGACACAGTTGGTGATTTGTCTTGTGCCTCAGTCATCCAGGTGCTGCTCCTCCCAGGTGGATGTGGGGATGGCACTGTAGGGGTCCATAATGACCTTGGCACAGCGGATGATCATGACTATGAGGAAGAGGCAGAGGAAAACGAAGCAAGCCAAGGTCAGCCCCTTGTCCACATCCACATAGACTGGCTCAGGAGTAGGTTCCTCCATCCTGCAGCAGTGACTGTGGGCTCCCAGGGCTCCCGCCTGACTGGTACCATTTTCTACCCCTGTAAAAAGAGCCAGTCAGTGAGGAAGTCAGGGTCACTTGTCTGTTTAAGTTACCCCCCAAGGTCAAGAGCTTTCTGCTAAGGACACCTCATTTAGGGGTACTCATGGTTGCAGCCTGGTACCTTATAGGCAATCTTCATTTCCAGCAATATGCACCCCAGGGTGGTGGTGGTGGAAGTGGGGTGATGGTGATGCTCAGCAGGACATGGGTGAAATGGGCTGAGGGACCATCTTGAGGGCAGTTTTCTGTAGCTATCTCCAGTCCTAAGGCCCTTAAGAAAGTCATGAGGGCAACACTCTCCACTCCGCAAATGCAGTGGCAGAGCATGATTGAAACACTTTTAAAAATGGGTGGAGGATGTTTCTTAAGAATTAAGTAGAACCTTGATGTCTAAAAAAACTGAGGGCTGAACAGCCAACAGGGACAGGCAGAAAAGAGCTGCTGCTGTAGGGCCGCGAGAGACAGGGGATTACATTCTTCCAGGGTCTCTCCAGGGCTTGTACTGTGGCTCAGACTGCCTTGAAAGGTATGTTTGGGACAGGAGGTGTAAGGTTGGAGCAGTCAGGCAGACCCCAGCCCTGTTCTGCTGCTATACTGGGTGTGGCAGCATCCCTCAAACACCTGGGGGTGCCTTACAGACTTTGAGGCCCAATGCTGAATGCATACCTGCATTATAGGGACCTCTGCATTAAATAAAATTGATCCTGTGTTCAAAAACCCAGCACAACCTCTGGCCCTGGGATTGGCCAGTTAACAAATAGGTGGGCTGGCACAGGACTGGGGGTGGGGCAGAGAGGAGGTCTAATTCAGTTCCAGGCCAGTTGCAGTGCAGAGAGCATGAGGATGAGAGCCAATTCTCCCTACAGGCTCGTTTGGTTAATATGGAAGCTTAGCTACAGAGCAGGTAAATGACAGCCAGCATCCCACAACCCAACCTCAAAGCATCCTCATTTCCCTTTAGACCTTCTCTATCCTCAACCATTCCTGGACCACTGACCTGCCAGCTGGAGTGGTCAGCACTTCAGGAAGACCCCAGGTTGAGCTGCTCCAGAAGGTTAAGATGGACAGTTGAACATCACAGCTTGGCAAGTGTGTCAGTGTGGCTTCTCAGAGAGCAGAGCTGTAGGTGGCTGGAACAGAAGTACAGAGGACTGGATGTTTCTGTAGAATTCTACCCCAAGTGAGACCATAGCTGGACAGAAAGAAAGGGTGCCCTACAGCCCTTCTACACACTCCCCTGTAGATGGAAGTTTCTGTCACATCCAGTCCTGCAGCTGTTTAGTCCCAAATAAATACACAGGGGCTTATATCAATTATAAACTGTATGTCCAGTGGTTCAGGCTTCTTAGCTCATGGTGGATTTTCTTTCTATTTTGTTTTCCAAATTAGTTTCAGTCTTTAAAAATCACATACAAAGAAATGGGTTTCATCATGGAATTTTCATATACACCTAGTTGTGTTTCACTGATCTTTCCCACTTCCTGATCCTTGGTGAGACACTATTGTGATTTCATGTCACATTTATTCTATTACCGTCTTTTTCTTCCCCTTCCCTGTCCTTCTTTATGATCTCTTTCCTCTCCCCCCTTTTAGTTTAATGTCCTATACCCAAAACTCGCTCTGTATATGCATGTATATGAAACTAAAGTCCTCATAGCAGAGAAAACACACAGTATTTATCTTTCTGCATCCGAATACTTCACTTAATGTAATGGTTTCCAGTCATATCCATTTTCCTGAAAAGATGATGGATTCATTTTTCTTTATGGCCAAATAAAATCCTTTGTATATGTGTTCCATGTTTTCTTTGTCCATTCATTTGTTGATGGTCATCTAAGCTGATCCCATTTCTTAGCTATTGTGAATGACATAACAATAAATATGGATGTGCAGTTGTCTATTGTATATTGTTGACTTACAGTCCTTCCTTACAACCCAGCACTTTTTAAACTTTTAAAGTTTTGCCAATTTGGGGGGGTATCTTCTAGAGGTATTTTTCTCAGTATTCATAAATGTATAGAAAAACTGAAAGACTTGTAACACTGAGAGTTAGTGAGGTACCTACCTATCTGTCTTTCTCACTCCTGAATGTGCATTAGATAAGATGTAGACAGGTCCATCTCACTCCAGAGCAGCAGCATTCACATCAATAACAGGGATTCACTGTCTGCTCCTAATTTCCTTTTTTCATTACGCTTTCTGTGTGAGTGTGTTTACTCACTCCCACACATCCTGTGGCTCATGTGTAGGTCAGAGAAAAACTTGTGGGAGTCTGTTCTCTTCACCATGTGGGTTTGTGACCAATCTCAGTTCATCAAGCTGGGCAACCATCTCACTGGGCCTCTTTATAGTTTCTTTTGAGAAAGTATACTTTTTTTTTTAAATTGAGAATTTCATAGATGAAGAGACTGGGATACAGGAAAAGGACAAAAGGACAGGGCTAGTTTGCAGTCTCAGAGTAGTGTCACACTGGCACTTGGGGTGAGCCTAGGATTCTGTGACCCCCTCCCCAGGCTTCAGACCCTGCAGCCAGCATGGTCTCCACATGGCCTCCAAGTGGCTTTCTGAGAGGAAGAAATGTTGAACTTTCTACTCCTGTGTTGCAGAGCAGAGGTAAGTCCTCTGGTTTTTCAAGAGCCGACTGAAGTTCTAGGCAAGTGGCCTCAGGTGAGTATCAGACAGTTTGTACATGTATGACTCAGACCTCAGCAGACTCACCTTGTGACCCTCTCCTGTCTTGTTTGGCTCTAGATCTTTGGGGTTTATTCCAGGGGAATATGATCAGTGTCTCCTGACCCAGGGGCAAGTGCCAAGAATGTGACCTCAAAGGGCAGACTCCCCCATGGTACCCTCCAGATGCAGAATGCTCATTAACCTTAATTACTAGGAGGGCACAAGTCCCAGACAGCTCTGTTTCAAAGTGAGTACATGACATCTGGGAGGGAACTCAACTTGGAACTGAGCTGCTGTACCCTGGGAACTGAGCTGTAGGCTTTCACAGTCACCTGCTCAGTTGGCTCCAACATAACTGCATCCATTTCTCACAATGAGTGGCCTAAGCCAGTGTTTATCCTCCATCCTCTGACTGCAAGTAGAAAGGTCAATGTTGATGACTCGGTGAACAAGAGACATTTAGGCAAGAAATGGTTTCTGGGTTGACCCTGCAGACTTGTCAAAGCTGGTAGTATCATGGTTGGGTTGTAGAAGATCAGGAAGGAAAGAGTCCTGCCAAATGCCAGGGAAAACTAGGGTGTGAAATAAAGAATAAAAAATGCAGAGTCTGGGAGCAAAGTCTGAGTCAGAGGTGTAGAAAAACCTAGGGATAAGGTTGTCACAACTGATAGAGTAGATAGACACAGAGTTTGTTCAAATTTGTGTGCTATGCCAGGCCAAGTTGGAGATGCTCAGGGGAAGCTCTCAGTCCCTCCTCTTTACTTTATGACCTTTCCTTAGAGGAACCTTGCTTCTATTCACTATAGCATTGGTAACATTTACTAGCATGCCAACCACAACAATTTATACCCAAGTAAGACCTTATTTGTTTGTTTGCTTCTAATCATGTAAATACAAATTCCAACTCAGCAAAAAGTTATAGAGTCAAAATCTGCTTGATTGAGGGGCTAGAGATATGGCTTAGTCAGTAGAGTACCCTGCAAGAATAAGGAAGGAACCTGAGTTTGATCTTCAAAACCCCACTTTAGAAAGGGCCAGATGCGAGTTCTAGAACAACGAAAGAGAAGAAGTAAAAGGTAAACAGATCATTTGATCTTGAGAAATGACACCTGGTATTGTCCTCTGGCCTCTGCATGCATGAGCCCACCTGTGCATTCACACCTCCTCATGCGTGCCCCCCCTTCTGTTGCTGCTGCTAGGGGGCTAGAAATCTGTTAGTGCAAATACATTAAAATGTCCTCAGAACTTAGAATAGATTTCTGGAATTTCACCTCCATTGTGTCACATAAGTACAGGTCATGGCCGACTTTGCTGCGTGTCTTGGGTTGTGTTTGCTTGCTGCCCTCTAACTGTTGCTCTTGTTTTCTGGGAGCCACCTGGTCACAAGACAAGGATTATTCCAGACAGTGTACTAAAGATTATTACTAAGGGTTGATTTAAGTTAAATTGAGATGACAGCACATATTAGTATCAGGAAGTATGGTAAGAGAAGCTCACGCCAAGTTTCTTCTACTCCACTAAGACACAATGAACCAAATGTACTTTTGTGGGTCTTGTTTGTTTTCTCTTTTTTCTTCTTCCTTCCTTTCGTCCTTCCTTCCTTCCTTTCTTTGTTTTGCAGAGCAGGATCTCTCTCTACCTCAGTCTGCCCTACCACCTCTACCCTAGAGTGCTGGGATTACAGGCATGTACCCATTACCATGTACAGCTGGCGTATATGTACCTTCTCACAGGGCCACTATTGGCATTACATTGAGATCTCACTACTGTGACATAATCTTTCTGCATAATTTTTTTTTTAGTTTTTAAAATTAGCACATAAGGTATTAGTTGTCATAACATTTTCAAACCAAGTATGTTTTAGTGATTTTCCTCCCCTGATCTCCCCACCCCTGTTACCCTGATTCCTCTTTGTAGCTCTCACCAGTACCTTTTTTTTTTCTTATTATGTACCATGTGTACATAATTTCTAACCACTTCTGAGCCTCTCTTGTCAGCTATCTTACTCCTAATTACTTCTAAAAATCCTATTTTCAAAACCCTGTCAGTGCATGGATCTGGGGGACAGCGTTCAATACAGGACAGTGTGTGGGTTGAAGGCACTGCCAACTTACACCAGGACTGGGTCCACTTCTGCTGGCCTCCTGATGAGAATTCAGATTTGGCCTTTTCCCTCCAGGAACCAAGGGCAGAAAATGATGGTATTGAGAGAACATGCCACTTGTCACTGAAGGGATAAGCAGCAGGCTGCAGCAACATTGTGAATTCATGCAGGGCAACACGAATCAGGGCTGACAATGAGCATTAATCAGGTTGTTCTATAAATAGAAGCAGAACCATTATAGAAGGTGACCTATCTGAATCACCTCCCCAGCTGACAAATTGGTTAAGTGGATGCCATTTTCCCAAGTCAGAGGGAACCAATCACATTGTCTAGTGGGTGTGTACTTGGTCGCTCTGCTCTCCATCAGAACACTTAGCTTAGTTGAACTGTTAGAGGAAGGTGATGAGTGCATGGTAACTGATGATGGAAACCATGACAACCTTTAGGGCTGAGCAGAGCATGGGTGGAGGAGCTAGTGGAATTCAGTACTGTAATCAGGGCTTAACTTTACTATCTGAATATTTCTGGTTTTTTAGAAGCTGTCCAAGCAAGAAGGTAGCATGTCACAGCACTGCTTCAGGTAAGAGCAAAGAGTATTTCTGCTATGGCTATCGTACCACACTTTTAATCACACCAGTTTTTGTTTTTGTGTGTTTTTTGTTGTTATCATTTTTGCTTTTTGTTTTTGTTTTTTGTTTGTTTTGTTTTGTTTTGAGACCTGATCTTTCTGTGCAACAGCACCCATCTAGCTGTCCTGGAACTCACTTGGTAGACCAGGCTGGCCTCGAACTCAGAGATCCACCTGCCTCTGCCTCCAGAAGGCTTGGATTAAAGGTGTGCATCACCACACCAGTTCTACTGGTTGTCACCTTGGATTGGCCCATAGCTAAAGATGGATACTGTAAATTTAGGTAATCCAGATTACTAGTCTTGGGTGGAAACAAACTTTTGTTTTTAATTTAGACATCAGAGTGCCTTGGCACTGGGAGATGAGGATATTTTTCTCTCAAAACTGCATGTTTACTGGGTAAGCTCAGCTTCCCCCAATTTCATGACAGTTTTCTTGGAGCACTCCAAGATTAAACCCTGTACATCAGCCATTATCTCAGAGCCTGCTTTGATGGTCAGCTGACCTGAACCAAACAGACATTGGTTCCTTGTATTTGTCCCATACTGAGATATCTAACTCCTACAAAAAGCTAGTTGTAGGAACATAATGTGTTTGTGATATTAATTTTGAATCAGACCGAGTCCTTGTCCTCAAATATTTCAGCCTACTACACCAAGTATCAAAACAAAAACAAAAAACAAAAACAAACACAAACAAAAAGCAATAATTGTGACATCAACATAAGGAAATAATGCTCTAGAGAAAAGACCAAGGGCTGGAGGGATAGCTCAGCCATTAAAGGCTAGGCTCCCAACCAAAAATATCAGCCAAAAGGCCAAAGATGGGATTAGACAACCTTTTTGATAATATTGAAACAATTAGTTATGCCACTCAGGGGTCCCCTCAGCCATCTCAGCAGGAGTCGGGGTTAGGGAGGAGAGTATCCAGAAAAGAGGCTTGCAGGACCCTTTGGTCTACTAGAGTGAATCCCTGTGACAGTCATAGGAGAGCCACCATGTTTTTGAGATGTCATGGCAACAGAAGCACAGCCAGCTTAGACTAAAATGGACAGAACAAAATGAGAAGAGGCTTTTGGCTCCTGGCCTTGTCATGATGAGAGATATATGCATCACAGAGCACAGAGAACAGAGATGGTAAGTACAAAGGGGAGTACCCTAACTAAACAGGAGTAGACTCTCAGGCCTTGAAGACAGGTCAAGTGATTCCAACTGGGTTTTGAAATTTCATGGGACTAATGACTCCTTTCTTCCTCCATTTGTTTTTTCTCTTTTAAAATGAGAAAGCATTTAACAGCTGTTTGGTGCCTGTAATACCACTGCATTTCTGGAGAAGATAATTTTCTTTCCAGGTCCACAGACATGGGAGAATATTCCCTGGGGTGACTCATGTTTATGCCTCAGCCTTGTCTTGCAGAGATGATGAGATTTGGGACCTTGATTTGATGCTGTAATGAGCTGAAAGTTTGGGGGATGCTGGGATGGAATGGATGTACATTAGTCTTGGGGTCAGAGAGTGGATTACAGAAGGTTGAAAATTATTTACCATAAATTCACACTATAATCCTTGGAAGTTGTGGATGTTTTAGGATTAAGGGAGTTTGAAGATTTGATTATGTCAAGGATATACCATTCTGAATTACCTTGGCTCTAAGTAATTGCAATATCCTGATATATAGGAGGGAGAAGGAGTTTTGGCTATAATAGAGGAGAAGGCAAGGTGATCAGAAGCTGGAACTTATGTGACCAGGAGCCAATAAATTCTGGCAGCTTCTAGAAGTAGAAGACAAAAGGAATGGATTTTTCCTTGGAGCCACCAGAAGTAATCTAATACCTTGATTTTTATCTCTTAAGGTGCATTTTGGATGCCACATTCCCATAACCATAAATAAATACTTTTTGTATTATTTTAAGTCATCAAACTCATACTAACTTATCACAGGGCCAATGGGAAACTCATAAGGGAGTCTTGAAAACTTTTAGAATAGTGCACATTTATTCATATCTTTAATAATTTGTCTTTGAGATGTCTTTCCCTATCACAGTGGTAGTCATTTGCCATCCATCTTAAGACCAGCCCTGCTATTTGTCACTGTTTCTATGTGGTTACAATAACAGCCACTGTCTGCTTTAGTTCTTCTTTGTTTGGGGACAGGGTCTCACCATGCAGCTAAACCTGGCTAATCCTTTAGATCCTTGTGGCCAGTCTATAAAAGATACAAGCTATTTCTGCACTGTTCCCGTAAGCTCAGAGAAATGGGAACAAATCAGCCAAGGACACATGAGAGCATGGTGATTGTTATGAGATAGATGCAGCATGATTCACTGGCATATGGTCAGAAAAACTGCACCTTAAAATTGAACCAAGGACCAAAATGAGGGAGATAAGTGAGAGCCAGCTTTGGGCATAGGCTGGGGCAGGCAATGTCAGTCATAGAACTGTAGAGAGGGAGAGAAAGACATTGCACAAAGCCAAGGAAAGCCTTAACTATGGTATCACAGAGGTTGTAGCACCCAAGTGAAGGTATGGATGCTTGCTAGTGTAGCTTTACATGGCCCTCCTTCCAACCTGCTGGCCCATCAGGCTGTGGAGCTCTACCACTACCTTATGCTGGCAAGCCAGAGCAAGAACAGCAGAAACAATCCTGAAATACTATGAGCAAAAAGTAAGGTGATGATCTTGCTTGGCCTTGCACTAAAAGACCCTCTCCTCCAAGCATCCTTGGGGAAACTCTTATCTGTGTAGCACTAATAGTAAAATTCCAGAGACAGATATTGGGGCTCAAGCTGAAGATCAGAGAAGCAAAGCTGCCAGCCACCAGAGGGCTCTTACCTCTACCAATACTCAGAGGCAAAGGGCAATCCACCAAACCTCAGATTGCATCTCCAGAATATACTTCTCCTCACCAAATCTCAGGATGCTGTTCCCTAAGACTGCACTGAGCTCCTTATAATCTCTCTAGTGCTGGGATGAAAGGTGTGAGCTGTATTTCTATTTTAGACTGATTCACTTTCATGTAGCCGTGGGTGGCTTTGAACTCACAGAGATCCATTTTCCTCTGTCTCCTGAGTCCTGGGATTGAAGGTGTGTGCCACCACTGCTCAGCTTCTATGGCTGTGGCTAGCTTTGTGTTCTGCTCTCCAGGAAAGGTTTATTAGACCATATACAATATATCACCACACGTGTCCCTTACAGAATCACTGTCACATGGAACATATTCACTTTTAACTGATGGGGCACTGAACAGTCCTGCCAGATGGACACTACCTTGTCATTGTTTATGAAGGACATAAGCAAACAAAATGAGTAATTCTACACAATTTTTCCACAGTGTCATGTGAGAAAAACACACACCACAGAGACACCTGTGTGTGGGTGCAAATCTTGTGTGCATTGGTAGAGGACTTTGAGAAAGGATGAGTCTCTCTGTCTGTAAAATGAGACAGGTCTATTGTATGGGATTTTCATGCAGACAAAAGGCAAGAGCTATCATTCCCTGGCCTACATCTTCTCAGTCTCTCACTAGCCTAGGAACAGGATGCCCACTGGGAAGTCCTGATGAGTTTGGGTCTTTACACCCGTGCTGGTCTCCTCTGAGACTTGTTTTCATGCTGAGCTTTGTTACTTGGGCTGACAACAAGCATGAATCCATGTTTCTGGGATTTACCTTGCTGTGAGGCCCCTGCTCTGCTGGGCTCACATAACTCGTGTGTAACTAGGGATCTGGATTCCTTTGTTGGCTTCTGGCCACACACCCTATGCCCTTTTGTCTTGTTCAGTCCTCAGTCTTAGATCCAGCTTGGCCTACATGTGACTGTACTAAGAACAACCCCATGGTGATTCCCACCAGTGTTACCCACTGGAAGGGAGAGAACCCCACAAAGCTGCACTCCACATCTAGCCTTGGTGGGTGACATGGGAGAAGGCTGATTCCTGTCCATGACTGTCTCCTGTCTGGTGCCTTCAACCTTTAACACCAAGGAGAGCTTTTCTGTTCCTGGTTAAGAAAACCTAATGCAAACATATCTTCTAACAACTAAGGCCATCATCTACCCAAGAATTCAATTATATTTGTAAAAGAAGAGAGAAAAATAGAAAGGACATTAGAAAAATAAATGAATGTCCCTTGAGCTGAAGAAAGCCTCACGTCTTTAGCTTAGAAAGATCAAGCAAATACAATATACTTTAGAGGGAAAGGAACTCTATTCTTCTTAATGATAGCAGATTTCCAAAGATAACCTGTCATACACAAAAAGGATATAAAGAGTAAGAAGGAAATGAGTTATCTAAGCTGGGGGGGGGAGGGAGTGGGCGGGCTCATTCCTAGGCTACTGTAGCTTCTCTACAGTTTAGATTAGGAGAGCATCTTCAGGGCACTGAAGGAGAAGATTCAATACTGAATGGGACTGTGTGCAGCTGTGAGAGCAACAAAACCAGTTTCTTGAGACAGTAGAGGATCTTAAATACTCATGCATGCTAGACAGATACAACACTCAGCAACAACAACAAATTCTGTGAAGTAGTACTTCTGCTACCAAGAACAAATTGAAGAGTTCAAAAGAAGTAAAGACATGCAGAGGATTAAAAAAAATCAATAAAGCAATAACCCATGCAATCAATTATAATAGTTTAATGCTATAAGTGCTAAAAGTAATTTTTGAAGATGCTTCATAATAATTTGCATTTCAATTTAATATTATTATGACAAAAACTTGTGAGGGAGTGGAGACAGAAAATTAGGTATATTTTTATATTTGTATAATGCTAATGAATATTATTTTTAAAATACGATTATGAGTGTAAATTGTGGCCAGGCATTGGTGCTTCAATCCCAGAACTCAGAAGGAAAAGGCAGGAAGATCTTTGTGAGTTCAAGGCCAGCCTGGTCTACAGATCTAGTTCTAGGACAGGTTCCAAAGCAATACAGAGTAACTCTGCTTTGAAAAATCAAAAAAAAAAAAAAGTAAATTGTAGAAGATATTTAGGCATTTAATGATAACATTGGTAAAATGATAGCAATGATTTGAATAATATAATCAATAAGATAACATCCATTATTATCGAAATTTATATGTACTAGCTGTACAAAGTAATGGGTTTCACAACCACATTTTTATGTTCATACATTCTACTTTGATCTTATTCCTCCTCTATTACTCTCTCCTGCCCTCCTGATCTCCTTCTGCTTCATCCCTTTTCATATCTCTAATGGTCCCCTTTTACTATCATGACCTTTCTGCACTGAAGTTCCACGTATGAAAGAAAACTTACGATACCTAGGATTTTTCTGAGTTTACCTTATTTGTTCAACATGATGATCTCCATCCATTTCCTTACACATAATAATTTCATTCTTTATGACTGAATGAAACCCTAGTTATTTGTAAACACTAAATTTTCTGTATTCCTTTATCCCTACAACAAACAAAATGTGACAACCAAGGCAGCCTCAAATCTTGTACATTGTAAACAGTGCAACAAAGCATTTAGATATTGAAGTGTATCTATTGCATGCTGACTTTGGCCCTTTCAGATATGTAAACAGGAGTGTTATAATTGGATCAATGTGGTAGTTCAGGTTTTCATTTATATTGAGGAACCTCTATACTGATTTGCCTGGCCATTGGATAGTTTTCATTCCCACCCAATTACAATCCCAAATAGTGTATGAGGATTCCATTTTCCCATGCATCCTTGTAAACATTTGTTGTTTCAATTTTCTCTATAATGGACATCCTGACAGGAATGAGATATAATATTAATGTAAGATTTATTTATTTATTCTATTTTTTTTAAAAAAAAAAAAAAAAACAGAGTTACTCTGTAGCCCAAAATGGTCTGGAACTTACTAATTATCCTAGGCTGGCCTCAAACTCTTAGTGATTTTCTGGTCTCAGCCTCTAAGATTACAGGTGTACTCACTATGCACAGATTTCAATGCACCTTTGCTTTGCATTTACCTGATGGTTAGATAATGATCGTTATTTTTCCCATGTATTGATCAATCATTTCTTTCTTTCTTTTTTTTTTAGATCAGCTGTTTCTACTTCATTTGAAGAGTTCCCATCAGTTCACTTGCCTACTTTTTTTTTAAACTCATAATTACTGGCTCTTTGGTTCAGCTTTTTTGAATTCTTTATGTATTGTGGATATTAACTGCCTATCAGATAAATAGCTGGTAAAGATTTTCTCCCATTATGTTGGTAGTCTTTTATTCTGTGATTTCCTTTGCTGGGTAGAAGTTTTTAGATCAATAGAAGCCCATTTGTCAGCCCTAGGAATGATTTCCTGAGCTCCTGGAGTTCTTTTCAGAAAGTCCTCATGCCAACATCTTGAAGTATTTCCTCTGCAACTTTTGCTAGTAGCTTCAAGGTTTTGGGTGTTACTTTAAGGTCCATTTTTGAGTTGCTTTCATATGGGGACAGAGAGGGGGCTCTAGTCTCATTCTTTTGCATGTGGATATCCAGCTTTACTGGCACATGAGGCTGTCTCTTCTCCAGTGTAAGCTTCCAGCAACTCTGACAAGAACTACGTGACTGCTGTAACTGTGAGGACTTGCTTATAGGTCCTTCAATCTACTGTTTTCCATGTCCAATATGTCTGCTATATGTTTCTGCCATATTGCTTTAGCTACTGTGACACTGTGCATTGTTGACGTCCGATATACCCCCAGCACTACTCCTTTTGCTGAGTTCTTTGGATATTTGGGGTCTTCTGTATTTACACATAAATTTTAAGCCTTTTATTTTCATATTTCCTTGAAGAACTTCATTGGAACTTAAAAAATATTTATTGTTTGTTTTTTATTAATGTGTATATATGAGTGCCTGCATGAGTTTATGTATGATTGGGTGCCGGGGGAGGCCAAAAGAGGGTATCAGAACCCCTGTAATTGGAGTTTACAGGTAGTTGTGAACCACCTGAAGCAGGTGTTGGGACCCCAACTCAGGTCCTCTGAAAGGGTAGTTAACAATCTTATACTCTGAGCCATCTCTCCAGCCCTATATGTCATTGGGATTTTTAAGATGCAATGAGACCATAAATCTCTTTTAGTGATGTGTCCATTTTAATGATATTAATTTTGTTAAACAAAGGAGGTATTTGGAGCTTTTAGAGCAGTGGTTCTCAACCTGTGGGTTTTGATCCCTTTGGCAAACCTCTGTCTCCAAAAATATTTACATTACCATTCTTAACAGTAGTGAAATTTTATAATGTTATGGTTGGGGGGGTCACCACAGCATGAGAAACTGCATTTAAGAGTGGATGAATTAGGAAGGTGGAGAACCATTGTTCTAGAGCCTTCTTCAGTGTCTTCCTTCACTCAGTGCTTGACAGTTTTCATTGTTCTAGAAGTCTTTAGCACCACTGATGATATTGATTCCTAGGCACATTATTTGTTGTGGCTGTTGTTAATATAATTGTTTTACTTGTTTCTGTGTTAGTAAAACGGTTTAAATGTGTTGAAAAGCCACTGCTTCTAGTGTATTTATTTTTATTCTGACACTTTGCTGACAAGTTTTATTCAAATGTTAGAGTATCCTGATGGGGTCTATAGGGCATAGCATCATATAACCAGAAAACTGGGATACTTAGGCTTCCTCGTCCTTAATGGTGCTCTGTTTAGTTGTTTCTCTTTCCATAATGTTCTGGCTAAGATTTCAAGCACTGGTAAGAGTGGTGACAGGGATCATCCTTCCATTAGTCCCAATTTTAGAAGAAGTGGTTTCTGTTTTACCCCTATTGAGTGTAATGTTTTTAATCAGGTAATTAATTTTACATCCTGGCTGTAGCTTCCCCTCCTACCACTCCTCCCAGTCCCTCTCCACCTCCTTTCCTCTGTTCCCATCTCTCAGTCCACTCCTCCTCCATTTAATGTCACTGGTCCATTTGTCATATGTCATCTTTATTATGTTGTATTAGTCACACCCCAGGAGCAGAGTTCGTAATGGCACAAGAGGAATGGTAGCAGGCAGCTGGAGCCAGCAGCTGAGAGATCACATACTCAACAACAAATGTGAAGCAGAGGAAATGGGATTGGAGGTGGGTGAGGCTATAAACTCCCAAGCCCATTCTCACTGACCTATTCCTCCAGCAAGGCTCCACTGACTAAAATTCCTGCAACCTATCCAAACTGTGCCACCAACAGAGGACTACACATTTGAATATCTGAGCCTATGAAGATCATTCCTCATTTAAGCAGACTTGGTTTGATGATAAAACCCTCTTAGGATGGCTCTTTGCTCCAATACCACTGAACAAACCAGAAGATAATGCCAATTATCCCATTTGTATCTGCCTGCTCCACAGATATCAGGTCTCTTGTATTAAACTATACTTTTTCAGAGTATGTGACTGTATACCTTGGGAAGCTATTTTGCTTACAGCTCTATTGAAAGGATCTCATCCCTTCCCTTGCAGTGTTGCCAAATGCTCTATGTTATAGTACATTGTTTCTTTGAAAACTTGAACATCTACTCTGGGTTTCACCTGGTCTTTGACTATCAGTTGCTCTCCAGCATCTTTCCACACCACCTACCTCTGTCCATATCTGTGCCTTTCTTTTTAGTCTCTTAGAGATGGGGAAATGTGCTGGGTGTCTACTGTGTCATATTTTCTCCTTGCTAAAAGACATTCTCATTGCCTATAGATGTTATTCATTCAGTTTAAATCCAACAGAACAATGATTTAATATAAGAATTGATGGGAGATGTTATTCTGTAAATATGTTTCTCATATTGGTTAATGAATAAAGCACTGTGGCCAATGGGAAAGCAAGATAGGCGGGGCTAGGAGACAAGGAGATGGAAAGAGGAAGTTGTTGGGAGGAGTCAGCAGCGGGACCAGACCCGTGGCGGTGGCAGGGAAAAACCTACTCATAACATAATGGTGTCAGAAGTGGGACTGAGAACATTCACTTAAAACTTAACAAAAGTTTAAAAAAAAGTTTTAGAAACAAAGGAACAAAGACAATCAAGGCTTCTTGGTAGCAGCATTTTTCTTGGTTGAAGTTTGTTTTGCTAGAAACAAAGATTTGTGCAGCTCCTTTAAGAGAGGTTTCCTGACTCAGCATAAGTGGCAAAAAAAAAAAAAACCGCACTGATTTTAAAGAGCTCTGATAACAATTCACTTGTGTGTATGAGAGCTGGCAATGGCATTGATCATATCTCCAAGCCAGCAGCATGCTGCTCGAAGCAGCATAGACCAAGGCAGTGAGTACAGCTCTCAATGCTAGCGGTAAAATAGTCGCCGCCATCTTGGATAGACTGCAACTAAAAATGTGGCTTTCATTTTAGGAATGTTGTTGTTTAGCAGATAAAAGACTCATGGCCAAAAAAAAGATAAAGATTTAAAGACAGATTCACATTAAGAAGAAGTGCTAAAGGTTTGCACTATGTTTTAAAAAAAATACGTTGGCTTGGGAGAGAAAAAGAAACAGGATACAATGGTTTAAAAGAGAAAAAAGGAAGTAGAATGGCTGGGTGTGGTGGCACATGCCTTTAATCCCAGCACTCAGAGGCAGAGGCAAAAAGATCTCTGTGATTTCAAAGTAAACCTGGTATGCAAAGTAAATTCCAGGACAGATAAAAGTTACACAGAGAAACCCTGTCTCAAAATATGTAAAAATAGAAGTAAAAGAAATAGAGTAATATAAAAAAGCCACGTAAAGATGGAAAGCACAGAGAAACTTTGGATACTATACGCGATTCTGTTATCTTTAAATTGTTTGACTGCTGAGAAAAAAACAACAACTGATAAAAGAAATGCTGCTGGATTAATTCAATTTATATATTTTCAAAATGCTTTGACTCCAAATTTTAAGTCTAAGGACAAGTTACTGGGGGAAAAGATTTCTATTTTTGTTTCCACAGAAAATGAAAAGCTGTGGATTCCTTCTAGACTAATGTGGCTTGATCAAGCAAGACCCCCTGAAGCAACATCAATGGGACAATGCAGCCTTGCAGAACACTACAGCCAAAATTTCTGCATCTTCTTAGGATCCCCATGACTGTGCCCCCTACCAGCAGGAAGTAGTTTGGAAAAAACCACGCCCCAATTCCCAAATATTGTTTATAAATGTTTGTTTTCATTTAAGTGGGCTTGGTCATAAAGGGCTAATGATCACAAGCAATCTTTTTAAAGGTAAAAGGTGAATTATGGTATAGATATGAATGCTTTGTTTTGGAATGAATTTTCATTAATTGATACAATTTAAGGTCAATTTTGTGATGAGTATATTTCTCCTCTTGTTTAGGCATTATGTTTGTATAGCTCAGTTAAAAATGTAATGTATAAATTAGTACAGATTATGGAGAGTTACCTATGTTAGTTAAAACTTAGAGTTAAGTTAGTTAGGATTTTTAGATAAACAGAGCTGTATTTGAGATAAATAGGCATTCTTCAAACCTTTCAAAGACTTACAGAATATGGCATTTAAAATGGTTTAGGGTTTTTCTTGACAGTTAGGCACAACTGCTCCTGGTAACACCACCTGCATCAGAAAGGAAGATGGACATTGAAGAAACACATTATGGAGTTTGCTTCTAATATGGCAAGACTAGCCACTTGGGCAAGGTACTGCTTTTCTGTACTGTTTGACTTTATTCTGAATAAACTGGACATGCAGGACCCATAGAAAAGGGACTGCTAAAACAAGATGGACCATGCTACAGGATTCCTGCTTCATGAAAGAGTCTGCCAGACACACTATGGCCTATGGGCTGAAGACGGAACATTACAGAAGAACTTCAGGTGACTGACCAGGCAGTGAGTTGTCTCTGTCATTTCTAGAGTTTATATAGTATCCTTCTGTGGTCTTTGAAGGAGTTGAAGACAGATAGTTATGGTTATAGTTTTCCTTAGGATTAAAGATAAGTTACATATAGGACTTTAGACTCACAAAGATAGGATAGATGATATTTTCTTTAAGTCTTACAAAATGTTAATGGACTAAATATTGTTAACTGTGATTCTTATTTGATAACTGTTGTATGGTATATTTTGCTATGTTAAGGTTAAAACCCTTCTTTTTATTTTAGACAGAAAAGAGGAGATGATGGGAGATGTTATTCTGTAAATATGTTTCTCATACTGGTTAATGAATAAAGCACTGTGGTCAATGGGAAAGCAAGAAAGCCGGGGCTAGGAGACAAGGAGGAGGAAAGAGGAAGTAGTTTGGAGGAGTCAGCATGTAGAGCATAGAGAAAACAAGATGCCAGCCCGCTGCTCTCTGATAAGATGACCACATGGAAATACTTAGATAAGTAGAAATGGGT
This sequence comes from Cricetiscus sungorus, assembly GCA_030556225.1. Taxonomy (NCBI): domain Eukaryota; kingdom Metazoa; phylum Chordata; class Mammalia; order Rodentia; family Cricetidae; genus Cricetiscus; species Cricetiscus sungorus. The sequence goes on along the minus strand of JANBXA010000007.1, from coordinate 49,450,973 downwards.
TAATCATTAAGACAAAGCTAGCCAATAAACAATGATAATAAGTGGTCAACAGCTTGTATCAAATACAGAGTCTCTGCATGTTATTGGGGGCCAGCGGGGCAGCGGGACTAGGCAGGCTGGCGGAAAACATACATGCTGCAACGGTGGTGGCGGGGGGTGGGGGGGTGGGGGGGTGGGGGGGGACCTACTCGTAACAAAGAATATCCATAAAAAATACCCATAAGTTCTAAAAAGTTGCAATTTTATGACAGCCATTCTAACCACAAAGGATTAAACAACTGGACAAAGCTATTGAACTTTGTGATTTAATTAACATTAAAATAATTATTGGGTTAATGATGAAGTGCAACTACAGAATATTTAAAAAGTCACTGTGTGAGAATAAGATATAATAAAACCTATGGGGTAAGATGGATGGCAGTTGTTGACTATAGTCAGATGCAAAATCATGATGTTTTTCATAAAATAAGAGGAAACAAATATAGTGAAACAAAAAGACTCAACCAAAGAAGTTGTATAATCAGCATCAAGGACATCTGGAAGATGAGGTTAGCAGAGTTAAGAGTGGTAATTAATAATTCACAAAGCAAATCAACAGAATTAAAAACCAGCCTTACAACCAGTTCTTTGTTAAAATTTGCACCTAAACAAAGTTGTGGTACATTTACTCTAGAAGAGAAAAATCAATTTACAACCATAGGAAGGAAATAATCTAGAACCATAGACACTAGGGTGATGAAAACCCTAATTAGCTGATTCTCTGTAAAATTCCACCAAGATACAGGAAAACTTCAATGATGAAAATCTCAAATTAAAAATCTTTATGGAATGTTTGCCCTGAGTATTTTTTGAAATGAGTTGGGTCCCAACAGGTGGGTCAAGTCTGAGTCCACAAAGCTGACTATCATCCTCAAGGATCATGGGCTGCCCCTGGAACAACCCTGGATCAAGGTCACTTATTCTTGTTCTGATAACACTGGGGTTGTCTATTCATGTGTCCTCCTCACCATTGTGAGTCCTAAAGCATCAGCAATATATTTCCTGCTAGCATTTCCACTGAGTTGCTCTGCTAGAGCTCCTATTTTGAATATTTGGGTTATGATTTAAAGCACCTCAGAGTGCTTATTTATAAACAAATGGATGGTTATTTCCAGGTGGAGTGACCTTTAGGAACAAAGCAAACAAAGTTGGCTCCAATCTCATACCCATAGTTCCTCAAAGTAGACCTTAGGAGTGCAATTGAGGCTCTCTCTTTTTTTCTTTAGCCCTCCTCCACAAGTCCTAATGTCATAGGACCATCAATCTGCTTTCCCAGTTGGGCTATATTGCTGGAACAGTAGTTGGCTTTCAGTATTAAGAATTCAGAACACTCCTTAACCAGCAGCAATTAATGCCTCTTCTCTCTATGGCGACTGGGGTTTCATGGCTCTTTCCTTCCTTTATATTTTTGTTTAGGGAACTGTGGACTACCAAGGATATAGAAGCAAACTTCTATGTCTTCACTTCTTCAGGGAAAGGAGAGGGCCATTAGCTAAGTCTTCACATTCAAGTATGCTCGGTGTATGTGCCTGGATATTTCTGGAATCTTCCAAGATCTGATCATTAAAGTATATGTCTCAGAAAGACATGGTAAATTCTCATAACAGACACAGGGAAGAAGCACAGTGTCTTTTAATAGTGTTTTCCCTAAACTAAAGTACATTCCTTTCTGCAGAAAGAAATTGAGATTCTGAATTCCTGTAAATGGAAAAAAATCCAATGTTTTGCGAATTAGAAAGAGGTATTTCTTGCTTCAAGATTATCTTTTATTTGTTTCCATGAACTGAGGTCTTTACCATTCTTCCTTAAAAACTTTACAGCTGTTAAATGGCAGCAGGGAAAACAAGGAGACCAACCCTTCACTGTCATTGCAAAAGTAATGTGGGACCTTGATTACAAACCATCCATCTTTCCATATAGAACTGGAAGCAGTAAGATGATTCAACCTAGTGAGGCTGTTTTAGAGTTTCTGGTAGAGCCAGAAACTTGATAAAGGATTCCCATATGTCCCCACAGGGAAGCAAAACCCCGGGACTCTGGTTGCTGATGCAGCAGCTCTTCACAACATTGACAACTCAGACGTTTGGTTTGCTTGATTTGGTTCCAGCTGCACAGAAGGTACTTTCTACCACTAGCAAACAAGAGTCAAAACTTGTCCTTCCTTTCTCTCTCCCTCCCTCCCTTCCTCCCTCCCTTCCTCCTTCACTCCCTCCCTCCCTTCCTCCCTCCCTTCCTCCTTCACTCCTTCCCTCCCTCTATCTCTCCCTCCCTCCCTTCCTCCCTCCATCCCTTCCTCCCTCCCTCCCTCTCTTCTCTTGTACATCCATCATTGTGGGTAGAACAGCAACAAATCAAGCTTTGACCATGAAGGAAAAGTCTAGGAGACTGAAACAAGTCCTCCCAGGAATCAAGCCTAGACAAAGTCCAGAGAGAATCCTTGTTAAAACCATGATTTTGTATATCTGCTTCTGTAAATGATTTTGGTAAAATTAAGATAATTCACAACTTTTGTGTATCAAGCTTAATTAATCTATTCTTTTATTGTTTATGTTTTTTGTCACTCTTAAACTTTTTTGCCCTGATATTTTAAGTGTGTTCTACTTGTATATTCTAGAAATTTGAAACATGGGTTTTCACATTCAGGCTTATAGTGCATCTGAAATTGATTTCCATGTAGGACCTTAGCTATGCATCTTCCTATACACATCAGCAATTGCCTCTTCTGGTTATTGACTACTCTGTCTTTCCTTCATGATTTATAATGCCATTTCCAGCTCATATCTCCACAGGCATCCATTTCTGGATGCTTTATCACTTTGGATTTGTTTACTGCCCATATCTGAGCCAATTCCACACTGTCTGGAGTTGCATTAAAACAGCATTATCATGCATCTTGCAGCATGCTGCTCCTAGTCCCCCTTGCAATTTTCATTCAACAATATCCTAACTCCTTGCTGCATACAGGCTAAGTGGATCTTCTTAAGTCAATGAAGAACTCTATAGAGATGCTGACTGGATTTGCATTGAAATTATAATTGAGTTATTATGTACTTAATATCAAGTCTTTGTATTCATAAGAAGTTATTTAGACTCTCGATCATGTCAACTAATTGTATTCTATAATTTTATTGGTAAGAGAACTATTGTTTTTGTTTATTCCAAGGTATCTTGGGTCTTTAGCTTTGATAATCAGTAATATCTTTTTTCTTCTTACATTGTACAGACTGTTTTTGGTATGTAGGATACAATATAAATTTCTATATGTATAAAGATGGTGCTGGCAAGATGGCTCAGTGGGGAAGGGTTCTTATCATCAAGCTTGACAATCCAAGTTCAATCTCTAGAGCCCACATGATGGAAGGAGAAAATCAACTCCCCAGACATGCACCTTGGTATGTGTGTGCTCTTGCTCCATGCATACATGTGTATGTTAGCACATTTGCAATAAAAATTACTTTAGAAAAGAGATGAGCGTGACTTCTTGAACCATTAGCATCCTGGTTGGCTTCAGGCAAAGCTTTATAAACTTTCTTAAGTGTTATCAAATATGCATTACTTCTACCCAGATGTTGAGGTCCTGAGAAGGATTTAATATTAAGTGGGACATATGTTTTTTTAGCTGGAAACAAGACAATAATGTCAGTGAAGGCTAGCAAAGACACCTGGACATTTTCTTTTTGAATAATGGTCCCCCCCCCATGTTTTCTGTGGTGACTCAAGCCACTGTCCTTCATATCTTCCAACTCTCCTGGCTGTGTTAGGAGACTCCTAGAGTATGCCCATTAGTTCAAATAGAGAGTGGCATAACACATAAGCCTAGAGTGGATATTAAGACATTTTGCCTGAGAGGAACCAATCCCAACACTGGACTGCCTCAGTTTCTCCTGTCACCAGGGCAGAGTACTCCAGGACCTTTTTACTGAAACATCTTTCACTCTGACCCAAGGCTCTGTGGCTCTTCTACTGGGGACAGCTCCTCTCCTGATGGGGGTCTCCCTTTGACATGGGGGTCTAGTGTTCACCTCTGATGACCAGTGTGACCCTGTGTGCTCCCCTGACTCTGCAGCTCCCCAGAGAGCATCCTAACTTCTTAGTCAACATTGCTTTAGCTTTTGATTCTATTATTTTCTGAATTTGCCAATTTCCCAAGGATGTAAAGAAAGAGAGAGGAACAAGTAATCAATTACCCCTTTGCGATGATCAGGATGCCCCCATCTTTTGGCTCTTCTTTCTGCCTGTTAACTATGATATGTTCTTCATATCTTATTCATGGAGCTAGTGACTTACTGAGTTTCATTGCATGCACACAGCAGATGCTTTTAAAATTTCACTTCTGTTTGTGGAAATCCATCATTTCCTCCATGTTTCTCTTGACTCCTAAGTTCTAGCTCCTTTAATGTTATAGAGGAAAAAAAAAATAGAAGCAAGAAACGTGTACAAGGAGTATGTCCAAGCAAAAAAGCACCTGCACTTCTGTAGCAGACTTAATGCCCTTCTCAGATTTAGAGGCACCCACCTTTTTGGGTTGTTGAGGGAAACTTATTATCAAGTCTTTCATGCTGTTCCACAATTTAAAAAAAAAAAAAAAACTCTTTTCAAATTAAATGGTCACCTGATTATTTTTTTAAAAAACTTTTTACCTAGGGTGAGTTCATTTTTTTTCAGGTGTTATGAGTCCTGCTTTCCCTCCTTACTTCTCCTCCAGCTGATGTGTGGGTGTATGGAGGGCCATTATGACTCTGTGGTGTGGTGTTGAGTATTTTGAGACCTATACAGAGTGTTCTGGACACATACTGATTTATATTCCCTGGTAGGATGACAATTAGATGTGCCTGGTCCATCTGGCCTTTTGGGAGAAGTGCAACATTTGCCCCTGTTTCTGAGTCCTCGCTAAGGCTCTCTGTCCTAACATTGAAGCTTTGCTGTCTTTCCATCGCATGTAACAGGATGACTGTATGAGACATCATGGCAACCTGACTAATAGGCACAGGCAGATGGAACAAAAAAACATGAGTTCAGGTGTTTTTGACTCATTACCTCCATTCCATTCTTCTTGTACATGATAACTATGGTTTTGATATGCCTAGAATCCTGAAGCATCCTCTGTGCTCAGTGAGTGAGCCCTTGTATTTTTCATATAAGCCTGGGTATTTTGAAGCCCCCTAGTTCAGACTGAAGTGAAGCTGAGAAAGGAGATTGTGTTGTTTAATACCTTCTCACTTTTTCTCTTCCTTCAATCTCCAAGTCCCCCAGATTGGGATCAATAGGGTTTTAGGATTTCTAGATCTTCTGCCTGATCTTTCATTGATCTCTTATGACAGGCTCACATTGAGGTAAACACAGGAGAGTGCTAGAAACCTTTAAAGATGTCTACTATTGTAGTGACATCTAACTGTATGGCAGGGACACTCTCTTTGAACATGGCATAGATTAGCATTGTGTGGGTTCCAAATAGTGCCTGTTGGGTCCTGATAACAGAAATAAACCATGTATAAATCTACAACTGGTGAGAAATTGATGAAAACGATAAGCATTCATTCCATGGCAAGCTTGAGATGTATCAATATGCATAATATTCTATTCTAGAGTTACAAGCCAGTGCAGCCACAATGGGGTGACAGTATGAAGACATCAACTCTCCCACAGAATGAAGAAACTGTGATCTATATATTATTATGGAAACTTATGGCTGTAAAAACATCCATGGTTCTTTTTATTTGTTTTTTAAAGGCAGTATTTTTTCTTGACAATAAACCTCCACATAGGAAAACACTGATGTCATAGATATAGAACTTTTGTTTGACATAAGTGAAAGTGGATATTTTAGGAACTCTGTGTCGTTTTGTGAGGTCAGCCTTCTTAATCCAGCCAAAGTATGCTAGAACAGAAATGCATGATCATATTTAGAATTATTTTAAGGACTTGAACTTTTAGGTGTAAGAGTTATTTCCTAAATAGACCCTGAATCTGTTGACTAATTTCCAAAATGCCTTTCTAGACCTCTAGGATCAGTAGGATTACATAAGGCAAAAATCAATTCTGGTTCCATATCTGCAGGGAAGTAATTGCAGACTGTACCCTGCTGGGCTGGCAGACCTGATGAGTGTCGCTAAAAGCCTCTCTTGATGTGGGTGTCGCCTCCATTAGCAAGCAGGAGGACTTTCAGTTCCTATTTCTTAAATATTCATAACCTCCTAAATGTCACAGACATGAGCACATGTTCACACACTTCTGTTGAGAAAAAAAGTGTTCAAGCTTTTAATGGAACCAAAGGGTCCCTACAGGTCTTTCTGTGTCTATTGAGGTTCAGCTGTGACTCATGGCTTTAAGGTCATTTGATTTTTCTGTCCTGTTCCTTTGTTTAACTTGCTATTCATTATTGATTAGAATATTACATAGCTCCAAAGGGAAGAGGTAACTTGGAGAATGCTGCTAGGCATCACATGGTTATTGCCTGATAGCAACACAAAGAATTTTGTCTGATTATTATTAACCTTAGGGCAGTAATGCAATATTAATATAAATTAGAAACCTTATTGGCCTTCCTCTCAGCATTTGTTCACATTTACTTTCTGCACTTTTTGTTGACCACTGTCTTGGTCAATTTGGGTCGCTAGAGCAAACACTATGTATTGCTTCCTGTTCTGTAGGTTGGGAAATCCAAGATCAGAGAAAAGATAGGTTTGTTGTCTGATGAGGACATGTTGTACATAGGCAGAAATTTTTGCTGTGACATTGTGTAAAGGAAAAAGAAACAAAGCCCTCTGGGACTATTTTTCTCTCTTTTTCTCTGTCTGCCTGTTTTTGCTTCCTGGGGACTGAACCTAGGGCCTATGCAACATAGGTAAGAGCTCTTTTCTGGGTGGTAGTGGTAGACATCTTTACATCTTTAGTCCCAGCACTCAGGAAGCAGAGACAGGTGGATCTCTGTGAGTTTGAGGCTAGCCTGGTCTACAGATCCAGTTCCAGGGCAGGCTCCAAAGCTACACAGGAAAACCCTGTCTCTAAAAACAACAAATAGTATGAGCTATTTTACTGGACTACATAAAAATATGGAAAAATCTCCATATGCTCATAGATCAATAGGATTAAGATAGTAAAAATGGCCATCTTACTAAAAGCAATCTACAGATTTAACACAATCTGCATTAAAATCCCAGCACAATTATTTACAGCCATTGAAAGAACAATAGTCAATGCCACATGGAAAAACAAACAAACAAAAACCCAGAATAGTTGAAACAATCCTGTAAAATAAAAGAACTTTCAGAGGTATCACCATCCCAGACTGAGCTATAGTAATAAAAACAGCATGGTATTGGCATAAAAACAGACAAGTAGATCAATGGAATGAAATAAAAGACCCAGAAATAAATCCAAACACCTATGGACACCCAATTATTGACAAAGAAGCCAAAATTATACAATGGAAAAAAGAAAGCATCTTCAACAAATAGTGCTGGCATAACTAGATGTCAGTATGTAGAAGAATACAAATAGATCCTTATCGATCACTCTGCACAAAACTCAAGTCCAAATGGACCAAAGACCTCAACATAAATCCAGTTATACTGAACCGATAGAACAGAAAGTGGTAAATAATCTCGAACATTCTGGTACAGGTGACAACTTCCTGGACAGAGCACCAACAGCATAGGCACTAAGATCAACAGTTAATAAATAGTACCTCATGAAACTAAAAAGTTTCTGTAAGAGAAAAAAATAGGACAAAAGGGCAGACCACAGAAGTGGAAAAGATTTTCACATCTGACAAAGGGCTGATTTCCATAATATATAAGGAACTCAAGAAACTAGACATCAAAAAACAAAAAATACCAAAGAAATAATTCAATTAAAATGGGATACAGATCTAAACAGAATTTTCAACAGAAGAATCTTAAGTGGCCAAGATATACTTTAAAAGATTGTCAACATCCTTAGCTGTCAGGGAAATGCAAATCAAAATGACTCTGAGGTTCCATCTTATACTTGTCAGAATGGCTAATTTCAAAAACTGTAATGGCAGCTTACACTGGAGAGGATGGAGTTAAGAGAAACTATATCGGCTGGTGAACCTGTAAGAGTGGCCACACCCCTTTGGGCGTGGCTTCAGGCAGATGGAAGCAAAAGAGGAAAGTGTGAGGCGTGGTCTCAGTTGTGTGCTCTCTTTCTCTTGGGTCAGCCTATTTGATAGGAAGGGCAGAGACACGTACGGTTCTTTATTATTATCTGTGTAAGTGTTCCCCAATAAACACCCATTTATCATTTATCTTGGATCTTGGGTCTAGTGAAATCTTTACACCTCCCCTGCAAGGTACACTCCTCCACTGCTGGTGGGAATGCAAATTGTATAAACACTTTGGAAATCAATATGGCAATTTCTCAGAAAATTGGGAATCTATCTACCCAGCTCTGAACATAGTTGAAAAAAGTGTCCTTGTGGAATGATTGAGCATCCTTAGGCTACATGCCAAGAGTGGTATATATGTTCATAGCAACATTATTTATGATATCCAGAACCTATATGTCCCTCAACCAAAGAAGGGGTAAAGAAAATGTGGTACATCTACACAATGGAATATTATTCAGCTGTTAAAAAAACAATGACATCATGAAATTTGAAGGTAAATGGATAGAACTAGAAAAGAATCATTCTGAGACCCAGAAAGACCAACATGGTAGGTACTTACTTCTAAGTGGATATTAGCTGTAAAGAAAAGGATAACCATGCTACAATCCAGTCCCAGAGAGGCCATGACACAAAGGAAGCTCAAGAGGGGAAAGCATGGATCTCCCTGGGAAGGGAAATAAAACAGATCTCATGGGTACACTGGGGGTAGGTGGTAATGGGAACATGAGGAATGAGGTTGAGGGTTGGATAGAGGGGGGGAAAGTATTGAAAGAGATGATTTGAAAGGGGGTGAATTTCTGAGTCAGTACAAACCTAGTGTAAGGTGAACTCCCAGGAATCTATGAGAATGACTCCAGCTAAGACTTCTAGTAATAGTGGAAACATAGCCTGAACTGACTATCTCCTGTGGCCAAGCAAGACTGCCAGTGGAGGGAGAGATTGGGATACCAACCTATCCACATAACCTTTGATCTACTTTCTATCCTGCCTATAGAATGTGCTGGGTTAAGGGTGGTGCAGAGATTGTGGCAGTGGCCAACCAAGGACTGATCTAGCCTGAGACCCATGCCACAAGAGTATGTCTACCCCTGACACTTCCTGGATGCCAGGATCCAGAGGCTTGATGCCCCAGAAACTTAGGATAGAACCAAACATGGCTGTAGAAACAAAATGTCAATGTAATGATGCTTAATGATACTCTGCTATACTCATAGACTGGTGTATACCACAATTGTCATCAAAGAGGCTTCATCCAGCAACTGAGGGAAAAAAGATGTCAAGATCCATGGCCAAGCATTGGGCATAACTCTGGGAATCCTGTTGAAGAGAGGGAAGAAGGATTGTACTAGCCAAAGGGGTCAAAAACATCACAAGAAAACCCCACAGAAATAATTAACTTGAATCCACAGGAGTTCACAGAGCTCTAAATAGACAACTAGGGAGCCTACATGGGACTGGCCTAGCCCTTATATACATACATATATATATCACAGTTGTGTAGCTTGGTCCTACTTGTGGGACTCCTATTACTGGGAGCAGGGTCTGTCCCTAATGCTTTGGCTAGATTTTGCGAACCTATTCTTCATACTAAGATGTCTTGCCCAACCTTAATACAAGGGGAGGAGAGTGCTTAGTCCTACTGGTATGCCATGTTTTGTTGATATCTTTAGGAGGCCTGCCCCTTTCTGAACAGAAGTAGAGGGGGAGTGGCAGAGCAGGGTGAAAGAAAAGAATGGGAGGAGAGGAAGTTGCAGTCAGGATGTAAAATAAATAAATTTTAATTAATAAAAATTTAATTCATGTATATGTATCTGTGTTTTATCTGCTGATATGTCTGGCTACCACATGCATGCAATGTCTGTGGGAGTCAAAAGAGGATGTCTGGAACTGAAGTCGTAAACAGTTTTGAGCCTCTTTTGGGTAATATCGAGCACAGGTCCTCTGGAAGAACAGCCAGAGTTCACAACCACTGAGCCATCTCTCCAAACTGTGTGTGTGTGTGTGTGTGTGTGTGTGTGTGTGTGTGTGTGTGTGTGTTTAAAAAACAAAACAAAACAAAACAAAACACCTCATTTTTAAACAGTCTAGCTAAACTGCCTAGGATGACCTTGCTCTTTCTTTTTCAGTTCAGGCAGGCTTTTAACTTGTGATCCTCCTGCCTCAGTGTCCCAAGACTATTTTAAAGGGGCACTAATCCTGTTTCTGTTAGATCCCCTTTAAGTCTAATCAGTCCCAACAGTTGTTCTTAATCCTATTGAGGTTGAGATTAGCTGTCAGTCTCCAAATGTCATAGGACACCTTCAGATCATAGCACCAGCTTTTCAGTCTTGCTAGTTTTCTCATTAATGAACTAAATTTATCATTGTCAGTTGCTCAATCTACACTTGTGTGAGAGTTGTAATTTAAGGTTTTCAAAAATGAGGCTTTGATACTCATTTAATCATGTATAGAGACAATGTAATGGCTTTATTTTGCCTGTAAAGGAAGGAAGTAGATTCTTTCCAAATGTATAACACAGTTTCACTTCTTCTAGCATATGATTTTATGATACTCCTTACCTAAAGGCAGCTTCTGTGATCTCCTGGAAACCTGTGAAGACTTGAAAATGGTTTGCCTACTTGGGGTCCAACAGCAAGAACAGGAAAGACTGAGAGCTTGGTGTCTTATGACAGTCGGGGAAGGTGTCCTTGGGTTCTTGGCCTGTGCCCATGCGGGTTCTGGATATAGCTCTAATCTGTCTGAATTTTGCCCTGTAGGCTTCCATTGCTTAAGCTATTGGCTATAGAAACCCGGGCCTTGCTGTCTGCTGCTTGACTGAAGTGGATTCCCAGCAGTTCTTGTGTGTTGTGGAACCTGAGCCCTTGTCTCTTCTATATCCAGTGGCTGACCCCAGGCCCTGTGATGGATTTTCTCCCCATTTCTGCTAAGAGTTAGCTAGAGGAGATAGACTTGGATTGCAGTCATTGTAACTAACTATCGTTTTCATAATTTAGTACTTTAAAAGAAATGTGTTTATTTTTTCCCTAAATCATTAAAATTTAGTGCTATGGAGTCCTTCACACAACCCTCTTGCTGTTATAAGATGTTGGTCAAATCTACAGTGGTGCCTCTTTTACATCCCTGATACTGGCAATTCGTGCCCTCCTCCTTTCTCTCGTATCAGCTTACAACTTTTCCAGTTCCTGCACCAGCAGCTCTTGAAAGCTTTCTGCTTTCTGTTTCATTGCTTTGGCTTTTGTCATTATTTTATCTCCCACCTTTGATTTTCCTTGAGTTTAATTTACTTTTCTTTTTTCTACCTTGCTGAGTTGGGAACTTTCATTATTGATTTTTGACCTTTTCTCTTTTTTCAAGTCCTCAATTGGAGTTGTAAACATTGCTAAAAGAAACGGCCTTAGCTGTAACCTGCAAGCTCCAAATGTTTTCTGTCCTCAATTATCTTCTTCTTTGATGGGTGAGTTGCTAAAGGGTGTTGCTTGATTCCCACACAGGTAGAATGTTTCTAGCTATCTTCCTGCCTCTGCTTCTTCCTCTTGCTCCTTGTTTATATTGGGGGAGGGTCTTTAAGGTTTCTTTCCAGCAGTCCCACTGTCCGAAGGACTTACTGTTCCCAACTTCTCTTCTGCATCTCGCCCCCTCTGCCATCTGACTAATAAGAAAGATTAGGAGATAGTTCTCTGACCTCCTTTCCCCATTCCCTCTGAGTATTTTGCTTTGCCCTGCTACATTTTACTTCCTCTGACAGTGTCCCTGAGTGCAAGCCACCTCGTTAAGAGCATAAGGGTAGTGAACACCATAGGAGAGATTTATGAGCCAAGTCCTATACATTGTCTTGTGATATGCAAAATAAGGGGGGAAACAAGGGAGTTTGGAAGGGTGATTCTCGGGAGAAAGCCTGACTGCCAGGGTTCTTTTTCTGCTGTATCATCTCGTTTTGATTATTGGTCTCTGACTATCCCTGTGGCCTTTTTCCCCTGCATGTCTTCTGTCACATTCTTTTCCCTTCCCTGCAAGACCTGTACTTAACATCATGTAACGATAAAGAGCACATTAACTTTTGCAATGTTATCTTAGCAGACTGAAAAATTGTATGTACACTGAGAACAGCAGCTGCCGCCATTTGCCCATAAATAATATTTTGGAAGAGAACTTCCATACATTTGTTGTCACTAAGCATAAACAAACAGTGGACCCTTATGATTACTCAGCCACGAGGCTTTGAAAACCTGTGGAGATCTCATGTACTTTGGGTGGCATGGAGCTTCTGGGGTCAGGATGGGCCAGAGCTGTGGCAATCAGCGGTAGCTCCCATTGTGACTAGAAAGGAAGATAGATGAATGGGGGTGGGGACATGGCTGCCAGAATAGGATGGACTCTGGCTGTGGAGAGCACTGAAGGCAGGAGAGAGTTGGAGGAAGGGGGAGTGGTGAGAACCAGGCATGGAAGCAAGGTATTGCAGCCATAGGAGTTGCTATGAACACAGGGATAGCCCTGACTTTTGTGACTGAGTCCCCTATGAGTCTCGGAGGAATTGTTCGTGATCTTGGCAGCCTCCAAATATGTTAAACCAGTGGCCAAAAGCATCTTGAGGAAATTGGATTTTCATTTCTAATCTGATTGGCATTTAATCTGCTGCCCTTTATGTGATTATTTACCATTTGCATTGCTAAATCCTGGCAAGGAACTCTCAATTGATTTTTCTCCTCCAGACTGTCTCACTTGACAGCCCAGTCCGGACTCTACCTTGTAATCTTCCTGTCCCAGCCTTCTGAGTGCTGGGATGACAGGTGTGAGCAACCATACTTAGTCAGGATGGAGTTTTTTTTAATGTTAAAAATCGGCTTCTTTTTCAAACCAAGAAACTGAGTTGGATGGCATGGATGGACAATGAGTGTCCTCTTGGTAGTATGATGGAACAGCATTTGACCAAGATTTCCTTTCATAAAAGCCCTTAAAATCCTCACAAATACCTCAAGCATAGAGCTCCCAAGTAACGACACCACCCCTCCCCCCCCGGCCCCGTGCTCCAGCATCGAGTTTCTCTGTCTCTAAAAGACAGCCAGAGACACGCAGTAGTAATGCCTCACCACCACCACAGTTTAAACCCCAAAGGCCTTTGCAAGTAAAGCTGGAAACCAGGCCCTTGCAAACATGACCTGTGATGCAAAGTCTCAGCTCTGGCTGGCTTCTTGACTACTAGCAATGTTGTCTTAGACCAGCCATGCACTGCCAAGTCTCAGTTTCCTTACCTTTACAATGGGATAGTGATTTCCCCTAACCACTACATCTCCAAGAATGATAAAGGATAAAGTGTTTAAAATACAGATCTAAGGTGTTTAAAATACAGGTATGCTCAACAAGAAAAAATAATAAAAGCAAGCTACTGAACCGGAAGAACCAAGTGGTGTCTGAAGAAAACAATGTAAGTCTGTAGTAGTCTACAGTTTGTGTTTTTGTTTTTACTGTTTCCTTCTGTAGATGTCCAGTCTTCCAATCATGTTGTAGGTATACAAGATGTCCCCATCCTCTAAACTATGATGCCACCTTACTGTCAGTGGTCTCTTACAGGATGGCCACTGCTCTCCTCTGCCAAGGGGGCATCTCACAAGGACCAAGTCCTCTAAGACCCAATCACCCTGCTCAAAGTGAGCTTGGAGCAGGGCCTGCATGGCAAAGACCAGACTGCACCAGCTCAGATGATGGTGGTGAAGATTCTGGGGAAAATGTCTCAAATCCACATCCTAAACAGTGACTCACACCAACTGTAGGGAACTATAAGACACCAGCTTGGCTGTCTCAGGAGTGATTAATCTCCCTGAAATTAATGGTCCTTTAAAGGCAGCAGCCACGGAGGCTGTGTGCATCCATGCCACAGAGGCTGTGTGCATCCATAAAACAGGTTTCATTGCATCTGTAGAGATGTTTGCTGGAACAAACATCCACCTCCACACTGGATCCTTGAAAACCCACAAGGCTTGTTCATGGCTTCTAAGTGGCCAGGAATCAAATCACTATCACAGCTCCTTACTGCTTCCTCCATCCCCATCAACAGAGGGAAATGCATCTTCAGAACAGGGGTGGTCTTGCTGAGGACAAGCTGAGTGACCCTGAGTCATGAGACATATCTTTCCCAATATTAGATGTGCTATAATAGGGGACAGGGTCCTTGTATGTAGTGAGTGAGGCAGAAGCCAAGAAATAAAACAGTCACCTCATTAGAGTACACTTACATACCTCATGTGGGGAGGCTTTGGGGACACATATATGGATTATGGAAAGCTGACATTTTGGAGGCTGCTCCTCTGAGATAGGAACATTTAAGATGAAACTTTGAAAACAAATTACTCATGCATTGTCTTAATCTAAGAAATGTGTAAAGTCAGTGAGATAGTTGAGTCAAGGGTGAAGAGAATCAGGGCAGGATCAGAGTCAGGGATAGAGGGAGATGGGGCTGGTTTATGTATAATACGGAAAAATAAACACAAGCATTCCACCCTGTGTTGCTTTGGAAAATCCTCAATGTCAAGATGTTTCTGTATCACATACAGCCAGGGCTGATCCTCAGTACTCCACAGGGCACCTATTCCCTGGCCACTTCTGAGCACAGACCTGCTACTGTCTTTTCCTTACTTCTTAGCCAAGCCCAAGAGGGAGCAACAGTGAGAAGTTGAGAGCCTTAGGCTGGGGCCGGTTCTCAGGGTTTGAACAATGACTCTGCCCTTTGGACTGTGTGACTTTGGATAGATTTCCTGATCTCTCTGTACTATTCAGCCAGGGATTTCCCTCTGTTTTCAGCTGCTCTTGAATTTCAACTGGAACAAAGGAAAAACAAAAACAAACACAAACAAACAAACAAACAAACAAAAAACCAGTTGAACTGGCTGGGCCAGAAAGGCAAAAGGTACCTCTCTGAGCTCACCTAAACAGACAGAGAGCCAGTGTGTAAGACTCCTCAACCCACTGAGTGATAGCAAGGACCTGGAAAGTTCCCAAGACCCATGAACCTAGGGAACAAGTTTCTCCCTCTAAGTATGCAAAGCACCACTTAAGGCAAACTGTGGAACGTGTACAGGAGAGGGGTACCCTGACCCCAAAGGCAATGGTACATCTGATCCCTGGTGTGGTTACTGGTCAGGATGCTGGCCTCCCTGGTTCAGCATCACATAAGAAACTTACTCTAAATCACACTCACTTGTATAACCTAGTTGTGGGTTTGACTGACTGGGGCAGAAGGCATGCTGGGAGTGGCCTAACAAGACTGTGGAAAGCTTCAGGGGGAATCAAGTCCCAATTTCCATTTTCAGCCTGTCCTCTCTCCTGAGGAGGCTCTACAGATGAAGGTCTATCCTGGGGTGTTCCTGGATACTGTCCTGGCACCACAAAGTCCTCACGGTGTGGTCAAGACAAGAACCCTTCCATGCCTTCTCACCATGACATAACCGCCCCATTTTCTCTCCTCAACATCTTGTGTGGCTCTGTGCTTTGCCAACCAAGTACTCAGGAGCACATCCCTTATCTCCTTCAAACCCCAGCTTGCTCTTCTGGAAAATGGGACATACAGTAATTGTGCTCCTGACGTGGAACAAGCTGGGCTGATGTTTACTGGGGCAGTAGCTTCGTACCTGGCTCAGAGTGAACATAGCACTGTGCACCCAGGAAGTGGCCCACTTTTGCCTGGGAACTGTCCAGAATTCCGCAGGTTCAGACTGTTACACCACAAGTCACATAACAGCATGCATGAGCAATGGTGTATCGTGGAGAGCTCCCTGAGGGCTGCTCTCCAGAGAGTAAGGAGTCACTTGGATCATGCCCTCTACAGTGGGGATTTCCAAAACATGGTAGTATGATAGAGGATGGCTGACTGCTCATGGGCAAATCTGGTTTAGAATCCAGGGGGTAGGAACCAATTCTGCATTTTAAAATGGTTAGACACCATTTAAAAAAAAATGAAAGCCATGAAATGTACGGACAAAATTACAAAATTTCATTTCTATGTCCATAGGTGTTGGGTACAGCCATACATCTTGACCAACAAGCATTTGTGGCTGTTCTTTCAGCTGCTGAGTAGCTGTAAAAGACCAAAGGGCCAACAAGTTCTGAAGTATTTCCATCTTGGCCCTTTATAGAACACTATGTTGATTCCTCTTATAAGTTCTGAGAGATCCAATTTAGCTGTTTTACAATAAGCTTTTCCTAAATGAGTGAGCACATTTTTCTTGTCTTCCAAGTCATCAGTTGGCACTCTGAGTACACAGTGATGCCAGGGAAAGCTGCCGAGGGACCTCCTTCATCTCTCACCCTCATCACCTCTATCCCTGAGCTCTGCCTTCAGGATCTGCCCTACTCAGCTTTTGGGTTCCAGGTCTTACCTGAGTCCAGGGTTGTCTGTACCAGGTTTTCCTCCCTGGTCTCTTACTATCCACTTCTCTATCCTGTGTCCACTACCAGACAAGATACCTCAAGTGGCAGTATTACCAGCAGCTTTCTTTACAGAGCTCTGTCCAGGACTCTCTGGCTGAGCCTTCTGACTCTTGTTTATGTGAAGCCCACTGCAGATCACTGCCTTGCCCCACTGTCCTGAACACACCGGAACCTTTCTCCTATCAGTCTCTGTGCCTGGACTATCCATCCTCATTGCCAGCTACAGTCTGCAGGCCTGGCTATATTTTCCTTTTCCTTCCGAAACCTTCCTTTCTGGACTCCACTACAGAGGTATATTTTATTATTAGGGTAGTGGAGCTTAAGATCCAACCTCCCTACTTGCATGAGCCTCTTCTAAAGTCTCAGGAGCCACACACTGGAAGAGTATGCTCACATGATCCCCTATTTCAGCAAATTCCCAGAAGTTAGATACAGTGGCTGCAACTGATAAGAGCCACAGCCCTCGTGCCAGCACTCAGACTCTGGGCTCCTGTCTGCAGGTCCCTGAGAATCTACAGTATTTGGGGGACTGGGGTGTGGAGAAGTTTAGTTGGGGGATGCACTTAATAGTGATTTAAAGCCACATATTTATTTAGTTCAAGACTACTTTTGCACAATGAGCTCACAAGGGTTCCAAGGGTATTTGATGGCAAGGAGGAATTGAGCCCTGGCTTTTCTGCTAATCAGCTGCTTTACAAACACTACTGGGTTTTTTTTTTTTCTGTTGTATGCTAAGCAACTTATCAACAGACCCTGATTCCTTAATTAAAGGCAGGGTAGTTTGTATTTAGAGACATGCCAATGTCTAATGCTGTTTTCCACTCTTCACTTGTTCCCATGTATTTCCTTCCCCATTGCATCCCCCATGCTTGCTGGGATGCCTCACATGGACTTGTTGCCTCTTCCCACTCTCTTCCCCTGAGCTAAAGTGGTTCAATCATCTGTGAAACTCTTACTAACTTGGTGTTTATTTGACATGAAATACTTACTCCCAGGAAGACAAGAGGCAGCTCACCCAATCTCACAGAGTGTGGACACTGAAGACAACCAGCTAATGGATGCCATCAATTCATGGAGTCATTAAGATTCATAGTGCCTGGGAAAACTGGAAATGCCTAAAAAACTTACTGCCTGGCCATGAAAGAACATTGACAGAGGTTTCTTCATGGCATTGTGAGCTATGAACTTAATTTTTTTCTGAACTAAACCAATAAAGTATAATCAACTATGCAAAAAGACTGGCAATATTTATATTTTCCATAGAAATAATAACATAAAAGTAATTAAAATATAAATAGCAGATCAAAGATCAGCCAAAACTTGTTTTTAAATGTCATGGAAGTGAATGTGTGGCTAGCTTAATCAATAGAGCATGAGATTCTGAAAATGTCATGGAAGTAGATTCAACAATTAACTACAGATTCTTAAGTGCTGGAGAGACAGCTCAGTGGTTAAGAATGTATACTGATTTTGTAGAGGACCCAAGTTCAGTTCTCAGAACCCACATCAGGCAGCCCACAACCATCTGTTACTCCAGTTCCAGGATATCTGAAACCCTCTTCTGACTTCCACAGCCACCCAAATGCATATATGTACGCACACACATGCAGACACACAAAATAAATAATGAAGAATTTAAAAAGGTGTTCAGTTTTCATAGATTTTGTTGTGACTATCCCTTTTCATTGTTATTCTTTTCCTTTTACAAAAGGATAAAAATAATCATTTTATTATTTGTAATTTGCTGTGACTTTTCTCATTCAAAATGTTTGACTTTTTTAACTTACTTTTGTTCTGTGATTACAAAGGTCTTCTCAAATTGCATAACCTTCAGGAGCCATAAATCCTGCATCTGCCGTCTGTCCTTTGTGTCTAAAAGAGATCATGTCTTTCTCTCCTTTCTCTCTTCCCCTCCCTTCATCTCTCATTTGCCTCTTTTAATCAGTGTACCATTTGGGCACAAGGCTCACCTCTGCTATTAAACTGCTACACAAGAATGCTCTCCTTACTCAGCTGCACACTCATCTCATTACTGCTGATAGCTCTGCCCCCTCCCCAACCTCCAGCTCTTAGCCACTGTGTCAGTTCCAATTCATCCTATGAAGTTGAGTCTCTCCCATCTGGAAGTCCTGAGAACTTTCCAGACATGCTGTTAAGGGGAACAGGATCTTAGAAGCTAATTTGTCTCACTGATTCATTGATAAGCATTCTTGAAGATGTGTCTGCTTATTGAAGACACTCTGTTCAAGATACAAAGATTAGGGGCAAATGCCACTTAAAGGGAAAATAAACCTAATGAATAAAGGCACACACAGCAGTTACTGTCACTTGGAGATAACAGGGCAGCAATGTGACTCTCCTTCCAGGCTCTTGGGTTGTTCTATCAAACCCTGAAGTAGCCCACTAGGAGCTCACACCCTACAGAGACATACTAGATAACCACAAAGATGCTGAAACCCTAAACCTGGCAGTGAGCTCTGCACTTCATCTCCTGTACACTGCTCTCACCAGGCCTTTCTAGAGAGAAGAATTACGAGGAGAGCCGTGTGGTCCTCATACAAAGAGAGACTAAGGCCAGTACCAGCTACCAGGGATTAGAAGATGGAGCTAGAGCTCAATGTATTTGGAGGGTAACTTATAACCTTGGCTCCTTCCCAAATTCAGGGCTGGAGGAACCCCAGAAGGGCATCACTGGAGGAGGCTTCCCACTAAGGAGTGACCCCACTCTGTGAGAGTGTGGTTTGGACAGAAGGAGGTGGAAGAAGACACATCCCAATTTTCCATTTCCTAAGAGCAGTGTGCCTGTAGGTACAAAGATCTGTCTCACCTCTGCCCCTCTCCTCCCTTCTCCATCTCCTCTTCTCATATGTTATTCTCCAATCCCCTAAATCCTTAAACACAATGTGTGCTTTCCCACATTCATGTCTTGCTCAATAGGCCCTTCTGCCTAAAGACCCAAAGAAAACTTTATGAATGGAAAGCTCCCTTTTGGGTTACTTATGATCAAACGTGTAAAGACTTTGGTGGCTGTGAGGGCAGCCTGCTCTTCATCCTCTCCACTTTGGTATTAGTGGACTCTTGAAACTCTGTGGGACGAGGAGAGTACCCATTTTGCCTTCCACCCTCCCCATATGACAGAGCTGAACAGGTCATAGGTGCCCATCAGTATTAGTCCTGGGTGTACGTGTCTGCAAGGCAAGCTTGTGGTTGGCTTTCCCTCTCCATAACACCACAATGATAACATGCTATTAGCCAAAGCCATGAGTCCTGATGGTCAGTGAATTCTGAAAACCATAAGACCAAGCATCCTCCAGGAAATCTGTCTAAAGCAGATTGGAAGGAGATGCAGAAATGTCAAAGTCATTGTCTTCTCTTCCCACAAGTAAGGAAGACAGATGCGCAGAATGATAGCATGCCCTTTCTCCTGCCAGGCTCCCCAGTTGGAAACACTGTTATGCCCATGTACTGGCTGGTTGTGTATGTCAACTTGACACAAGCTAGAGTTATCAGAGAGGAAGAAGCTTCAGTTGAGAAAATTCAAGAGAGTCAGCTATAAGGCATTTTCTCAGTTAGTGATCAATGGGGGAGGGCCCAGCCTATGGTGGGTGGTGCCATTCCTGGGCTGGTAGTCCTGGCTTTTATAAGGAAGCAGACTGAGCAAGTCATGGGAACAAGCCAGTAAACAGCTCCCCTCCATGTACTCTATGTCAGCTCCTGCCTCCAGGATCCTTCTCTGTTTGAGTTCCTGTCCTGACTTCCTTCAGTGATGAAGAGCAATGTGGAAGTGTAAGCCAAATAAATCCCTTTCTCCCTACCTTGTTTCTTGGTCATGGTGTTTCACCTCAGGAATTGAAAACTTAACCAAGACAGTCCATATCACACTTTTTTTCATTCCAGCATCACCCTTGGTGAGGTTAACAGAGCAGGAATGAGACATGGGGCTTGTCACTGCATTCACTTATGTTTCATGTTACAAAGGCTTAGAAGACCTGGGGCATCTAAAGAGCCAGGGAATGCACCTGTACCTGTGTGATGGCAGCTTTGAGAAATTGTCTAAAAGGAGTTTCTGCAGCCCAGATGTCCTTTATTGTGCTTTCTGGACTTGGTAGCAATTTTGAATCTCTGAAGTCTACAGCAACTCCTGGTTCATGATGCGGAAGAGAGTCCAGTGATCCAGGGAAGAAAGGTTCATTTCTTTTTCCCTCTCCTGGTGAGAGGGTTGAACCCAGACCTTGTGCATACTATGCGCTCATTCAACAACTGTGAACAACACAGTTTTGAAGGTGGGCTGGGTCTTGCTATTAGTTTAGACTGGCTTTGAACTTGATAAGTATCCCAGGCTGGCTTTTAACTATGTATTTCACACCTTTACCTCTGAAGTGTTGCAAATGCAGGCATGTACCACATCTATCTGAGAGCAGAGGTTAATGGAGAGGCCTCAGTATTTGGACACTGTGAGGCAAGAGCAAGAAGCCATTCTCAAGTTCCATCTGAGTCCTCATTGACCAGAACAGTTCCCTTTTGTCTCTGTATTGGGGTATCTCCAAGTTTGAAATTCTGCAGCAACCACAGCTCACTAATCAATTTCCACAAAGCACGTAAACCAAAGGTCACAACATGGTGGCTGTCATGTTGATCTGAACAAAGTTATATGATGTTTTCATTTGAAGGTGTTGACAACTGAAAGATTTCAAATGAAATGTGCTGTTTTGGAAAGATTGTCTGGCTATGTTGGGGCAGTAGTTTGGAGCAACACAAAGCTGAAACTGAGTTACCAGCACCCTTTAGACTGCCAGTGGATCTGTTCTCCAGGGTCACCTATTCCCTGTCCCTTAAACTCATCTGCTTCAATCATCATGGCACCTGCCTGGCTTCCACAGGCATCCACTGGCTTCCACAGGATTTTGCCAGTCCATGAATATGCAGATTTCAGGGAGCAAGCTTGGGATGAGAGCCTTCATGCTTTTCTGTTCTGAGACCCGGGAACCTTGGATTCATAAGAGATTTGTTGGACAGCTACATGAGCTGTGGCATCCACCTGCCACTTGTCACAGTCCTGAGGGAAGATGATGCCAAGTATACTTGCTGTTTTCCCCTAACCTGACACCCAGAACAGATGCCAGTCACTACTGCCAAGAAGGCCTGGCTGTGAGGAAGGGGCCCCAGGGACTCCTGTGTGACTTTCAGAATGGAAGATATTATAAACCATTCCAGGCTAGCAAACTGAAATCATGTTCCCTGAGCCTGGGGTTCAAGGTGTGCCCCAGATGATGGCTATTCCAGTGAGTACCAGGGCATCTGGAGATTCCATTTGCCAACAATCTCTTAGATAAGCTGAAGAACTCCAGAAGGAGAATATGAGTGGCCATTTGGGGTGAGTTGTGAGGGAGGGGTGGGGCTGAGTTCTGCAGTGGTCATATCTTCCACGGGCTGGTAAACAGGATGCACACATGCCTTACACAAGTGTAAGTTACCCTCCAGAGCTAATGATGGGGGTAACACAGTAGGGTTCTTTGCCATTCTCATCTTCCTTTCCTGCTTCCCTACAAAATTTAGATACAGAGCCCCTCCCCTTGTGCTGTTGACACTGTCTTGTCTTGGGACACTGTCCTGGGGATTGGGGGCTGGAGACCAGGCCCATCCATCACTAGTTAGTGAGTCCTCTTAAACCTTCTCATGAATATTGTGACACTCCATCTCTGCAATTGACAGGTTGGTGGGAGTAGGTGGCACAATGAGTGTTTTGTTCAAGTGGAAAGAGCTGTTTGTCAGTGTTCGGGGAAGAGTAGTGGCAGGTAGAGGAACCTGACACTTAAGAGCCATCCAGAGGGTAAAGGAGTGTGGCTTTGCCAAGGTTCCCCTGTGTCTGATCTTCATTCATCTCTATTTCTACCTCCTAGTCACTAAGGGTTTGAGAAATGGAAAGATCAATCCAGCATTTACTCATTACCTTTCACTGCTAGGAGTCCTTGAAAACACCTGCCTAGTTTTAGATGAACATAAAGCAATCATGATCAGCCTTTACCAATGCCTCCTTCCTTCTGAGCCCAGCAGGCAAGCCTCAGAGGCCCAGATGAGGCTAGAGAATGTGTGTGACACCCAGGCTCAAGGTAGTGAGGGGTGTGCAGCAGCAGCATGTGTCAGAATCAGCGGAGCTGCAGTGGTCCTTACAGCAAACTCAGGATGTCTGAAGGAGGCTGGGTCACTGGCCAGGCAATCTGCAAGATTGCTCATGTGTGCAGGAGTTGGAGAGGTCTTAGTTTCCTGAATGGTAAAGCACCACCCTACTGAGTCAGTTGTTCTGACCAAATATAATGTGTTCGACCAGGGTTTGGATAGTTCTGGCAGCAGGTATGAGTTCCACCCAGGTGCAACTCTCTGAGGTTGGAGCCAAGGAAACTCAAATGACTAGAAATTTCTCTCTGCGAAGTTTCCTGACAATGCTGTTGCCATGGGTCTCAAACTCTGTCATGTGGATCTTTCCTAAAGGGAAGGGAAATTCAGCACCTCCTGCCAGCCAGACACCTCATACCTTAACAAGACTCTCACATGGTGTTCCATCAGAAGCTTCCACATAACTTGAAGCAAGTATCTGGGTGGGCAGTGAAGACAGAACCAAGCCTTGGTTTTAATAAATGGTCTCACCACTCGTTTATTAGCACCAAGACCTGAGTGACTCTATTTATATGTTTGGCTTCAGATTCTCGTATGCTCACATTTGATGATCAGAGTACCCACCTCCTAAAGTCAGGATGACAGTGAAGGCAAGGGTGACACTGTGGACAGAACCCAGCAGTGATGATTACTCCTGCCAGTAGTCATCAAATTCCCTCCACAGGAGAGCATCTGTCACCCTGCCATGCTACAACACCAAGGCTTCTCTACTCTGTCCCCAGACAGCCCCAGACAGGCATTGCCCTTGGCAATTTGTTTACCTCAAGTCTAAGATAAGTGCAGTTTCCCAAGAAGTTGTCCTGGCTATTTATTTTGTAAAATAGTGACAAGCATTACTTTGATCATGAATCTGGGAGGTGACTAGATTCTGCTGGGGGTGGTTCTGTGTTTTATCATATGGTACTTGAGGCTGGGGTCCTGGAAAAGACCCTTTACTCACAGCTCCAGGCCCTGGCATAGGGAGATTCACAGTTGGGGTTCTTCAGGTATCACTTTTTCTATGTGGCACCACACAGTGGCTTCAGGGCAGCTGGTATGGCCAATCAAAGGTCATAGAGTGAGTGTCCCAAGAGAGACCAGCAAACAGTGGCAAGGCCTTTGCCTCCTCTACCCTGAAAGTCACATAGGACCTCTTTCCCTTTGCCTGTTGAGGCAGCATCAGTGGCCCTTTCAATGTCTGGGGGAGGGAGATAGACTCCTCTACATCATGGTGAATGACTGCAAGGAAGCCACACTGAGCTTAGTCCCTTCCACCCCTGCTCTCTCCACCTGAAATACTATCCCTGGCTCTGGAGTCCATATCCCACCTCCTGAACAGAACCTTCTCCAGGGTCCTGCCTGCCCATGCTTTATGTTACAGGACACATGGGTCTTAGCACTTATGGACAGTTTACTCTGCTTCCTTTTCATAGAATGCAATCATATGATCTTTGTAATATAAAAACATCACAAAGATGCAGAAAGGAGGTAAAAACTAGAGGAAATATTGAGATACTGGTCATGGGTCTGGGATTACAGGTAGTCATTTCCTCTTTTTATATATTCTCCAGAATATTTTGAAAGCACCATGTAGCACATCCTGTATAATCCTAAAAATGTTTCCAGAAAATATTCTAGTGGGAAACTGGTTATGTATTTAGTGATAGAGTACACATTTAGCCTCACAAGACTCTAGGCTCAGTCTGCAACATTGTAACCGAACCATAACTGCCACAAAATATCACTGGTAAACTCTTACTGTGTGAATCCACAGAAGTCAGCTACTCAGTTCTTGTTCCCACAGGGGAGTCTATTATCTATAATTCCAAAATTCATTTTCTGTAAAAATGGAAACACACACACACACACACACACACACACACACACACCCTCAGTCCTACAATGAAATTGGAGCAATCCTGGGCTTTTGCTACACAATAGCAATGGTGAAGGAGACCATATCATCAAAGCTAGAAGCCCCATGACTTCTCTCCAGATCCAGGTCCTGACTTTGTCTTGTGATCTTTCTAGGCAAGAGCAATGAAGATTGGGACTGCCTCAGCTGGACTGAGAAGCCTTTGGTCCTGGCACAGCTGACAACGGATGATGTCAAGACTTTTGTGGAAATCAGAAAATTAACAAATGCCCTTTCAAAGCCTGCTATGGGAGCTAATGTGCATTTAGAAGGGGAAACAGAACTTGATTTTTTATTCATATGTTGAGCTTAGGACATCGGAAGATTTGTTGTTTATGTCAAGCAAGTATAAAACCCTGATGTATATGCCCAAGTTGGGCGAGTGACAATCATACTTCACTCTATCAATTTTTTAAAAATGTGCATTATTGCTTCTATACCAGGAAGTTCTTGTCTAGGGGATTGGGACTGGGCTCCTCACTGTATTGTACAACGAGCTTTCTGGGTCATTTTGGTGGGTACCACTTTCCTGCCTTTAGCATGATAGGATGCACTCTAGCAATCAAGTTAGTTTGCCAAACTCACTTCCCTGGGCATGGTGCTGGGTTAGTCACACATCATCCTCTAAAAGCTTCTCTTAAAGCTTAGGAGACCATGTTCCTGCCTCTGTTTCATCCTGGAGAAAAAGGTGCTCAGAGCATCATTTGAAAGTGGAGTTAGGATTTGAAGCCACAGCAGGAGAGTTAAACAACAAAGGTTCCTGTACATCTCCAGTATAATTACTCATATGGTTCTGAAACTGGTCAATATGCCAAGTTGGGTCTTGACAACTAGATCCTTTCTGTTTCCATCTGTACCCCAACTTAGAACAGCACCCATGTAGGAAGCTCTCTTAGACGCCCCTCCTCATCCCCTCACAATCAGAACTTCTGAGGGACCTCTAAGAAGCACACCTCATATCTTTTGGAAGAGGAAAAGGGTTGCCATGGCTAAGGCTTTGACTGCTGGTTTCTTAAGGAAGAAAAAGTTCTCTCCTTGGCATCATGGGTTGGAGCACCTTCTCTGACCGTGAGTACAAGCGTACAGGGGATGGTGGGGGAGTAGCAGTACTCAAATCATCCCTCTCCACAATAGTGTAAAAATTCTCTGTCTCTCTCAGATGAAATCTCAGAAATCAGGGGAATTGCTGCAGAATAAAATGAATTCTCAGAGTGCTGCATTTCAGTGGGCATGTATATTGATTAACAATAATGTCCTTGTTCACTTGTAGATGTGGCCGCTGGGGAGAGCACGGCTTTCATTGCTCTGCTTGCTGAAAGTGGCAGCTTCTCTCCATTCTTCTGCAGAGCTAAGAATGAATATGTTAATATTGTAACTGGGACACGGGGAAGGGGACATAGGCTTTGCTAGCGACTGAACAATTCTGCTATAGGGTTGATGCCAGTGAAACGGAACTCCCTTCCTGGGAGTTGGGCCCAGAATATCTATTTGTCAAATCAATTGGCCCAGGGAAGACAAGGGCCCCTCTGAGATTTTAGTTAATAAGAGAAGGCAACACTATTTTTCAAGAGTGGGGTCATCTTGGAAGATGAAGGCCATTGTGTTAATGAGAGTCTGGCTGGCAGGACCATCTAGCCCTTCAGATATCCAAAGGTCCCAGTTCTCATGCATGAAGCCTCCTTGCTATGCCAGGATGCAGTCTGCCTCCTCAGAAGTGCAAACAGTCTGAACCTTAAGTCTCATTCTCTCTGATGTCTTAGTTGTATAAGTCACACATAATTTAAAGTAGTCCAGGGAGGACACAGACACATTCCTACCAAGCTACGCAGAAGAACATCAAATAACCTAGAAGGCATGTGTCTGTCTGTAGACTCTTGGGACATGGTGGTCTGTAGAGGGACAGATTTTGTAGGATGCTCATTGGGCTTAGGAGAGGCGAGGATGACAGGAAGGAAGAGAAAATCCTTTCCGAAATTTCACTTTTGTATTGTTGTCCTGGCTTAAAACTCCTCTTTCTATCAGCCATGGTACCCCACTACAGATAATTTCTCAAGTCTACTCTAGGGAACTCTTGAGGAGGATGCCAAGGTCTTATTCAGCACCATGATCAATTAGCAATGTCTGCTCTGGGCATATGGAGGTGTGACAAACACAAGCCATTTATTTACACCCTTCTAGAATACAAAATGTTCAACTTGAGCCAAGGAAAAGTTGCATTGCCAGGAAGAAAGAGTTTTGATGATCACATGTATCAGGTCATTTGTCAGCTGTCAATCTCCAGATGACAAACACATGTCATCATGCCCACAGAGCATGAAAGTTCACACCTATGGAAAGGACAATACACTTCATTCACCTTTTTTATTCTAGTCTGGATTGCAGGAGCAGTGGCACAGTTCTGCCCTGTTCCAACCTCCCATCATTCGGTCTCAAGGGCAGAAATGAAGTCCTTGGGATTCTAATGGGGCCAAGACCTAGGAGTCAGATCTTTTAGAGACAGAATACAAAATTTCCCAAAGGTCAAAGTGAAAAACTCTACATGAAAGTGAAATGCTGTTGAGGCCACTTTCTGACTGCCCAGGGTCATATCTCCTGTCACTAGCAGGTTTCAGAAGAGACATCTGAGAGGTTCAAGTCTAAGTGGCTAGGTGCCCTTTCTTTTCACTCCTCCGCCTGGGCTTGTCCTTGCCATGTGAGTGGTAAACACTTGAAAGTCTCTCTATAAATACATGACGCTATTATGAGTCACTTAAAAGCAAAAAAAAATATGCTTTAAAAATTCTAAAAGGTCTTGAGTGCCAAGGTTGGGGCTAGACCTTGAGGAGAGGGCCAAGGAGA
Source organism: Cricetiscus sungorus (assembly GCA_030556225.1). NCBI lineage: Eukaryota > Metazoa > Chordata > Mammalia > Rodentia > Cricetidae > Cricetiscus > Cricetiscus sungorus. Next base: position 49,423,476 of record JANBXA010000007.1, on the reverse strand, counting down.
CATTTGCTCTGCTCTTAGTCTAGACCTGGGGTGCCTTGTCTAGCATTGCTCCAGGAGTGGACTTGACTGGATTGGCAAGAGAATGAAGAAAAGAAAGACAGCAGACACAGAGACAGAAACTGGGGATCATAGTGGAAGTGGTCTCAGTCCTCTGCTAGAGAACACTGCAGCACTACAGAAAAGCAGTGTGTTTAAGCAATGTCATACAATGAGTATAGTTCAAGGAAGAAGGGTGCCATCTTCAAAACCAGACATCTCAATTTGGAACCCAGGTTTTCTTATCCTTGATCAACCTTGATTAATTAAGGTAGCGCCTTTAGTTATCAGTTTCCTCATCAGAAAATGGAGATAAAAATCCAATAAAAGTATCTGCTTAGAAACACAAGAACCCATATAAGAGCTGGGCTCAGTGGCTTATACCTATAGTCCTAGCAAGTAAGGCAGAGACAGGAGTACTTCCAGTTCTTACAGACCATCTATCTGGTCCAGCTGAGTCAGTGAGCTTAAGTTAGTTAGAGATCCTGTTCTAACTAACTTGAAGAGTGATTGAAGAAGACACCTGATGTAGAAGTTCTGGACTCAACATGTACTCCACTACATACATGTAGGCCTGTACACATATGGACACACACACACACACACACACACACACACACACACACACACACACTACACTGCTTGTATACAGACATAAAATGTGACTGTGAAAGTTACATGAATACATATACAAAATGCTTAGTGCATGGCAGGTAAGCGCAACTGACTTGGTATTGATCAATTATACTAGAACTTAATAAATAAGGGGAACAGAAAAGTCACTTGCTTAAAGTCATGTGATTAGCTACAGAGCCCAAACAAAACTGTGACCAGTGTCTCTCATACACACACTCATGAGCTTTCTCCCAGCTCCCAAGGGTCCCAGGGTAACTGAGTTTCACAGCTCCCACCCTGAGTCAGCAGGAAACACAGATTCCCATTTACGAACCTTCTGATGAGAGGAGGCAAGTATGGCTCATTAGGAGTATTTCCTTCCAAAGCAAATACTCAAAAATATCACTTCCAAGAACAAACTTCAGTCACATGAAACACTCACAGACATGGAGCAATTCCAGAGCCATTATGCCTCCCTTTCACATTTGAACTTATTAGAAGCATTAACCTCAGAGACTTGGAACCCTGTCAGTTTCACAAACACCATTCCCTCTACTGTGGCCAGGCAGGATAATGTAAGGACATTTTCTTTGATATCATTTCAGTTTTCATTTAAGTCTTGGAAATAGGGTTGAATTTGTGCCATACCATACGTGGGTCACCACAGGGCTGCTATTCTGAGGCTGTGCTGTGATATTGTGCCCGCATAGTGTAAATATTTGTCAAAGAAAGATTAACTGGTGAGGCAGTAAATTCAGAATGACTGCATCTTTCATTAACTCAGCAAGGAAACAGGCTGGAAAGATACACAGTTCACTAAGTCAGTTTGCAAGCAGCCATTGAACCTCTGGTTATTTTTTTTTTTCCTCAGGCTTTTCACTAGTGCATACATGTCCCCTTTCAAACCTAACCTTGTTTCTTGCAGACTTATGTTTGCCTTTTAACAGCCTGGAAGTTGCTATAATTTTCCACATGTAGATGAATTCAGAAACATATTATACCTCATGCATTTATTACCTGCACTTTGCTCAGAAATAATAAATGGCATTACTCAAAAAACGATTAGAGAATTAACTCCCTGGAACTAGAGTGTCTTAATGCAACAGTACAGAGAATAAATGAGTAGCTTACTACCAGTTTCTTGTTGGAGTAAATGTAAGGCCGTTTGCTACAGGGTACTTTCCTAAGGGGGGGGGATTGCTTGAACAACCCCCCCACGTGTTCTCAAAGTTGGTGCAATATCATATCACGAGCTACCTCCAAAAATATAGCCTTAACCAAAGTCCAATTTAAAAATCACACCCAAAGGCTTGGTGTTTGGCTTTATGATCATCTAAACCTACTTCACAGAAGATCGTGAATTGCAACAAATCACATTATTACAGCCCTGCTGAGAAAGTGGCTTGCTGAGGCTGAGGGAAACCTAGGGGATGTGATGCTGGACCCAGGATTCACTGAACAACATACTCTGGGGAAAATAGCAAGGCTTCTTGTGTTTATAGTGTCCAGCCAGAAGACTAGATCCCCTGGCTGGAATTAGGAAGACCAGAGAAATCTGAGAGGATGTGGAGGCAGAACCTCCAGGCTGATGCAGAACTGGTTACAAAGATCCTCTCCCAGGAAGGCTGTAGGGGGGCTGGGTGAGGCCTCTTTTCTGGGTACACAGCTGTCTTGACAGATCCATATGACTCTGGAACCCCAGGGTGAATCCAGTGAGAAGGTGCATAGCCTTCGACTGAGAGTTCCCATTTCAGAACTTTCCCAGTGGGCAATCAAGACACTATTATCAAATTTAGCCCGATAACACACTTTTCACAGCATCGCATGAAACATTCTCCACTGACATGGGGTAAAATATTGAAAACTTGGGTTAGGCTTTTCACACAGATCAGGACAAAAACCCGAGAGAAACTTGACATTTCTTTAGAACGACTGCCACTGACCGAACTTTCCCCAGATGTCCCATCAATCATGACCTTCATCAACTACACTGATGAAAATCTGTTCTCTGCTGCTGGCAGCCACCAGCACAGGGAATTTTAGGCGCTGAACTTGACAAGAGAGAAGTGGTAACTTTGATTCAGTTTCAACACACTCTTTGGGTTCCTTAAAGGCCGAGGGTGGAGGATCTCCCACTGGGAGGTGATGAATCTGAACCCAGCATTACTAGTTTTCTTGGTGTTAAGACCAGAGTCCCACAAGGCAGCTGTCCGCTGCTAAGCCTGAGCCATTCCATCTCAAGTGCTGCATTTACCGGCCGCTCCCGACTGACCCTCCAGGTTGACCGCTAAGGTAATAGGCACTGGGCTGCCAAGGGGTCCTGTTGTCTAGTCCTGTCAGGTCTCCTGGCAGCCAGCTTGTCCAGGCCCCACTGCATTAGCAGATGCCGCTCCTGCTACCTGGGACTGGAACTGATCCCCCCCACAGGGCAAACGGTGCTGTCCCCCCTCCCCGCTGGAAGGATGCTCACGCTGATGTTTCCGCAGTCTTACCTGGCCAGGCGAGTCCCAGCGCTTGGGGACCCAAATGGGCCAGTCCGCCCAGGTCCGGAAGCCCGCGGCTCCGGTGCTTCCCCCGCGGCTCCGGGCACGCGGCTCCCCAGGTCCTTCTCGGAGGAGCAGCCCGACTGCGGTTGAGTCAGCGCCCGGCAGCGGCGCGGTGAGCCCAGGACAGCCGCCGAGAGCGGCTGTGAGCAGAGCCGAGGCCGCCCTGGCATTTTAAAGGCGAGGCTTGGACGCTGTTCAAGCGGAAACGCAGGGAGAAACTTCGGCCCCTAGTGCAGCGCAGGCTCGTGGAGGGCGCACCCTCTTTGCAAAAGTCCCGCTGTAAGGCAGAAAAGCAAAAACCAGACCTCCAAACCATGAAGCTTTCCCGCGGGGACCCCTCTGCCTTATGTTCAGTACCTACAATTAAAGTTGGGGATGAGACTAGGAGGCTGGTTTGGAAAGTCTGCTGGGTGCAATAAGGCAAGAGAAAGAAGAAGAGGAAAGAAGGCAATGAAGTATAAGTTACTGAGTGTATCTTAGTGTGCGCTATGAGTTTAAGCTGGGAACCAAGAGGAACACAATTGCAATTTGCAGGGATTTTATTATTAGGAAAATCCAAAATAAAGTTCCTCCCAATGAACTGGTAGGTTATGATGATATAAACAGAACAAACTCATAGTGTTATTGTCAATAATACGGGCGATAAATCCTCTTTGCACTAATAGAGCAATCATAAATACCTGGAGATATGAACTCACGGTTACAGTAGTCTTGCTCGGGGCTTTGTTGAGGCCCAATAAGCAAAAGGTATTTCTTTCTGGTAAGAATTGAATCCACCTCTGGCTTTGGGTGGGACCTGACATTCCAAGCTATCCAAAACAGGACAGCTGATTCAGAGGCGGTGCCAGCCAGCTGCCTGGTAGAGAGACCACCACTCAAGAAGGCTAATTTAAGACAGGCTAAAGAAATGGGAGGAATAATCATCCCTTTAATGAGATAGTATGCTTTTTCTTTCTAGAGCACGTTCCCCTGGAGTTGCTCAGAGTCATAGCTCAGAGTCAGAGCCTTGTGGTTCTGCTAAGGTCTCTTTTTCTAAGTTAGAACTGAGGAAAACTATTTTCCACCATCTCTTCATTCTATCTCTTTGTATTTGGTGCTGGACAGAGCTGGGGCATGCTTTAACCTCTTGCCATGTGGCTGCATGTCCACCATTTGGCCTCTTACAGAGAGTCCGGCTTTCTGTTTTCCTCCATCTTCCTTCTCTAAAGCAGCCTACTTGTGCTGTTTTTGTTTTGTTTTGTTTTTTTGGGTTTTTTTTTTTTTTTTTTTTTTAACAAGAATGAAGCTGTCCTCATGCTTTCTTCTAAGTGTTTAAAAAGTTTCTTTTATTAATGGAACTAAGAAACCCGAGAGAGGACCCACATTTCCTTGGTAACAGACATCATTACCTGGGAACATACATCATATTGGGGATCCTTCAATGTTTGGAGGAACAAAGGAAATTGATTCTCTTAAAACACAAGCCTTATTCTTAGACAAGAAAAAGAAACCCTGTCACCCAATAAGACATTACATGTTTGTGTTTCCAACAAAATTATTGTCAATTCCATGCAGATTTTTTGGGGGGGGATAAATTGAAACGGTGATTGTAAGGCTCAGTTGGGAAAAGTGAACAGTCAACAAAGGGGGGACAAAGAAGAGGATGGGAAAGCAATCCTGCTGGATATTACAGTGATGTGATGTGTGTTACTGCCTCAGGAGTGCTTTATAGGCATTAGTGCATAGCAGATAATGGCATTTCTGGCACTCACAGATAAGTAATGGAAGTAGGTGTCCAAGGTCGTATAGGTAGAAAAGAGGAGTTAGAAAAGCGATACCTGTGAAATCTACAGATCTGTGTCACAGTCCTTGGTTCCACTATAGAGCAACAGTAATTATAATGCCATGGCACAGTCCAGAGGACCACACCCAGAGCAAGGTCCACTGCCCCAAGAAATGCAGGGAAAATTTCATGGTAGAATATGGTGTTTCAATGAGTGGAACAAGTGAATTTTTAAAGTAAATTATATTGGAATGACTGCAGCTATAATCAGGAGGCAGGAATGTGCTTTCTATGTAGTTTCCTAGACCAGATTAGATTACAGATAACTCAAATGATGACTGTAAAAATCACAAAGCCAGGTAATATATACATATTTGCCATAAACTTGGGGTTCCAAAAGCCTTTCTAATACATCATAAAACCATAAAGGAAACCGCTGATAGATGTAAGCATAACAAATTCAAATGATTTTTATATAAAGAGGCATAGCAAACAAAATTGAAAAATAAATAAGCTGGAAAAATATTTACTATACACATGACAGAGGGTTGCTAACTTTAATTCTAAAAGCAAACCATTGGTTAATTTTGATTTACAGATAGACCATAATTTATTTCTTTTTATTTGGGTGAGCCAGGCTGGCTTGGAACTAGTTGGCCAGCTGTGGCTGTTCTTGAAATGGTGATCATTTTGTGTCAGCCTCCAGCTTGCTGTGATTACAGGCACAAGTCACCATGTTTGGGCCCACAGGTTACTTTTTAGTATAAAGAGTTTTACTATGTATCCAAATGTCAAAGTTAAGTGATGGTCCTATATCTTCTCTGACAGCTCTAATAGGCCAACATTTTAATACAATTTGCAGATGTCATATAATCATTAAACAAAGAGAGGATTAACCCCTGCAACCTAAAATAAGGAGGAGAAGAGAGCTGGGGACAATTTACAATACAAAAACTCAAATAACAAGACAAAACCACCATTCTTTCTGGTGATGCAATAAATACAAATGCAAAAGTGTGCTTTTTAAGTAATGTTGAAAAAAATGAAACTATTGCTAATAAAGGGTTTGGATAAATAAGCACACATTTATGAGAATGTCAATTACTACAGTATTTCTAGAAAGCAGATTGTGAACAAATGGCAAATTGGGTATTCATTATTTATAACAATAAACCAAGCAAACACATTTTCAGGTGTTTTTCTAAGGAAATCATTTGCTTGACCAGTGACATAGCTCAGTGATTAACAGCATTTGCTCCTCTTAAAGAGGACCCTGGTTCTCAGCACCCATATGATGCCTCATAACTGTCAACAGCTCCAGGTCCAGGGGATGTGATGTCCTTTTCTAGCCTCTGTGGGCCCTTCATGGTACACATGGTACCATGGTACATGGTACATGGTACATGGTACATGGTACCCATGCATGCAAACACATGCATAAAATATGAATGAATTAAAAGAATAAATCATGGACCACTGGATGAAACAACATACCACAAATGTTCATTAGTTTATAAAAAGTAATTTATAATAGTGAAAAACGGAGCACAATCTAAATGTCTCCAGATACAAATATTTAAGTGAATTAAATGTGTATTGAGACTTTAAAGTTATACAGTATGATTTTAAGCACCTTCTCAGCATTTGTTCATCAAAACAAAACAAAGAATTCCTTGATGAGTAGGAAGATATAGCTAGCTCCTCCATTTTCCAGAAAACAGGCAGAGAGTTAAGAAGTCCATTATGTCAACTCCAAGGGTTCTCTCTCCACTCCTTGTATCTCCTGTCTATTATCAGTTATTCTCTTTCATAATTCTACAGTGTCTTTTACCCCTCTCCAAGTTATGAAAATGGGCAGCCCCCAGAGCTTTGTGGAACAGCTTCAGTCACCATAATAAATTAACTTGTTGAGTTCTACTTTAAAGATGTCTATATGAGGGCTTTACAAACCCAGGTTGGAACATATGCCCACTGGGTAGAGCAGCTATTAGGATAAATCACATGTACTGTATGACAAACAGCCCCCATTTTTCAGCATATGGAAACAGTTATTTACCCATGACTCATGTTGTACCTCCATGATGGGTTGGTTGTGGATTGGCTTCATTTGGGTAACCTCACTTGGGAATCCAGGATGGAAAACCACTTTATATCTTCAGTGCTTTGGTCTCATGGGAAGACCAGGAAAGAACATGGTCAACTATGGCCTGATTCATAATATTGTTACCAGAGTATGTCACTTGACCAAGCAATGGAACTATCAGCTTCCTAGAGCAGCATTACAGCCCCAAATACCCAGGACACTGGGACCAAGGGCTTGGGCTTGTAATAGCCGATGACATTGCCCATTGAAGAAAAGTATAATAGTGGGACACTGGGCAGTCAACAGTATAAATTTCGATCACAGTGATCATGAAGACAGGACTCTGGATAAAATAAGTGACTGGCGGGGCAGGGAGGTCAGACAGTCCTGAGTTCTAATTATGATCTGCAACACAGTGGATAAATAACCAGTTGTCAATACGTGGTATTTGCCATATTTTCAGTCATGAAGCAAAAGTGATTCTTTTTTCACATTTTTTTATTAATTTATTTTTTTACATTCCAATTTTAGTCCCCCCCTTTCCTTCCCTCCCACCCCCTCCACTCCCCCCTCCTCTCATCTGCTCCTTGAGGCAGGACCAAGGCACCTCTCCACCCCCAAACCTCTGTCTAGGCTGAGCAAGGCATCTCTCTATATAAAATGTTCTCCACTAAGTCAGTTTGTGTATTAGTGTTAGAATTTGGACCCATTGCTAGTCATATATTGTCTGAGTCACACCATCGTCACTTATATTCAGGGAGTGTAGTTTGGTCCTATGCAGGTTCCCCTTTATCAGATCTGAGTCAGTGATCTCTCAATGGCTTGGGTCAGCTGATTCTCTGGGTTTCCCCATCATGGTCTTGACTCTTTTGTTCATATTTTTTTTTCATATTTTTTGCTTCTCCCTCTCTCCAATTGTACTCCAGGAGCTCAGTCCAATGGTTAGTTGTGGATTTCTGCATCTGCTTCCATCTGTTTCTGGAAGAGGGTTCAAGCTTCTCTGGGGTTATGGATTATAAGCTGTGTGCAAACACAATTCTTTTAGGATTGTTGGAGAAATCAAACTTGGCATCAAATGTAAGACAGTAGCAGTGTGGCAAGGGAGGCTCAGCACCCACTGGTAAACTTTACAAGAGGAAGCTTATTTTTTCTCTGTGTCCACTGCAAATAAATAGTAATTTCTTACAAAGAGATGTACAGTATCCAGATGCACTTTTTAATTAGGCAATTATTTTTGCTTGGCAAAAATGTGGTATACAACATATGTTGAAGTATGTGTCTATAGAATAGCTGGATCAGGCTGAGTGGCATGCGCTTTATCTCACCTTGTTGTGAGAATAGTCTGTAGCTACAGCAACTCTTATAGCATCTATGCAAAATAGATGTCATCTTTCACAGTTAGCTAAGTCACAGTCTTGGCTTTAGTGGGTAACTAATCATTAGAACTGGCTTCTATGAGAGTCTACCCTCTTTGTGGCTCTGACTGAAAGTACTAAATTGATACCATTGTTACCCTATTGCAGACCTTGTCTCTTTGCTTTGCTCTTATTTCAACTGGTACCCTAGAAATGTAGTTAAAGCCCCAAATCTGTGTCCATGGGTCTGTCGTATCTTTACAAATGTCAAATGCAACAAGGAGCCTGTGTACAGTGACCATGTCACCTGTGTACAGTGACCATGTCACAAAGTAGGCATGTTCTTTTAACTTCCTGACTCCTAACTTCTGTTGAAGGAGTTTTTTGTTAACATAGTATAACCTAGCTTATCGTGACTACTATTCTGGCCAGTGGGTCTTCTTTTTCTATTTGTGTTGTGAGTTTCACAAGGAGTTGCTTGAGGAAAATAAGTGTCTACAGGAATGTGCCACCAGGCCTAGTTTATGTGGTGTTGTGGATCAAAGCCAGCGTTCCACAAACGCTAGGCAAGCATTCTACCAACTGAGCTAACTTCCAGCTTCTCTGGAATCTTACTAGCTGTTTTAAACTACTGGCAGCTCAAAACCAGTATTTATCCTACCTGAATTATCAGTGTAGTCATCTGGGAGTGTTTACCCTACAGGAACTGTCAATGCTATGGATGAAGAGTCCCTCGCTGCCACTCCAGTCCAGGTGTTAATGTTCTCAAGCATAGTAACTGCTGGGAAGAGATTGCAGGGGATTTCAGCTCTGGCATGGGTTTGGCTACTGTTTTCAAGGTTTCTTCCAGGTCGCAGTGTCCTGACTTCCTGGCCCTACAGAAAGGCAGCAGGATGCTTGCATGTGCTTCTGACCCACCACAGCCCTGCAGCCTCAAGGGGAGCATATTCAGAGCAGCCACTCTGCCACATACGATGCAGTTCAGGAAGACAGCACCTTCCTGCCTCCAGACAGGGAGGGAGTCCTTTTCAGTGTTCCCTCTCTCACTCTATTTCCTGCCTTTGCCTAGAAATACATTTTGAAAATGGCCAGTCTTCCAAGCAGCAGAAAAAAATCTCCCTTTAGTGACCTAGTCAGAGAACACCCCTGTTTGGCAAACAGGTCAGCAGTGGCTTCTATCTCATTCTGAATGGTTCAGAGTATGGTAAAAGGTCACCAGACCCTTCTCTAAGCAATTCCCTAGTGTCCCTTCCTCATTTGCACTACTCCACCCCCAGCAGCTGGAAAGCAATTCCCCTGTACTCCAGTTTGTCCTACTCTCTGTTACTTCTACCCAGACTGCCCTTCGTCACTCAAATGGCATATGATATCCATGATATTTCTCTTCCACACAGTCATTCTCATCCATCTCACTTGCCTGGCTTCACCGCGCTTTCCTGCATTGCTGTCAATGCATGATTGCTGATTCACCCCAGTTCTGTCCACCCATTAGCTTATGAGGGCACAGATGCTGTTCAATTCTGTATCATTGGCAGGTTTGAGTCAAGAGCATGAATGCCCAGGTGTTTCACACAGCTGTTTCCCAAGGATGGGTGAGATTCCTACTCCAGGGAAAGCTGAGCTTTGGATTTCTTTCCTGTTTGACTGTGTTTGGCTCCCGTTTGGATCATGGATCAATTCCAAAGGCAGGATGGGACATCAACCGAAGAAAAGACCTCAGTTTCCCAGCTCAGGAGAGGCTTGGTGACCACACATTGGGTAATTTTCTGTTCACCCACTGCTTTGGGTCAGTCATCTGCTGCCTTGGTCAGTTTTTGCATGGCATTGGGGTCCATTGCTTCCTGTTAGTGCTGAGTTTCCTTTCCTCTATGCCTGGATGAGGCACAGAGAAGAGGAGGAGGCTGCTTTTGAGGGAAGCTTTGGCAAATCCCCAGCTATTGGCTGTTATTTAGCTCAAGGTGCTGTTTACGCCTGTGTTCTGGGCTCCCTGCCTCTGCTGATGACACAGCATGGTCACTGTGGTGTCAGATCCTCCTCCTGCCCACTCCATGGGCTTCAGGGCTGAAGCTTCCTGGATGATTCAAGCTCTCACTCTCAGGAGGCTAGACAGCAGAGAGAAGCAGACATTGGTGACAGCCCATCCTTCCTCTTTGCACTTTGGGAGAGTTGATGGATGACGCAGCCTGAGAAGGAGACAGTCAAAGAACAGCGGGTGCTTGCTGGACCAGCCTCATGTGTGCAAGGCTCACTCCTACACATCGTGGGCTCTTCAACTATCAGCTTATAGGGCAGTAGAGTGGGAGTCAACTTGCACCCATTTTCAGATGAGGAAATAGAGGCAGAGGTTGATTAAGCATCATAGCTAAGGCTTAAGGCCTGCAGTACATGCCCCAAAACTAGTGCTCTAGTCATCTGAGTCCTTGTTTGATGGTTTATGCCACATCCTTCTGGTACCCTGTCACACCTGGAAACTGAGACTATTATTAAGTAGCATACTCCCTGGACTAAAGGCTCCCTAGATTCTGTCAAGCCAAGGAGTCAGAATATTTAGCTAGCAAGGGAAGACCCAAGAACATAACTACTGCCAGGCAGTGGTGGTGCATGCCTTTAATCCCAGCACTCGGGAGGAAGAGGCGGGCATATCTCTGTGAGTTCGAGGCCAGCCTGGTATACAAAGCTACCCAAAGAAACTGTCTCAAAACAGAACAAAACAAACAAAAACCATAACTGCTTTGAGTCCCTAAGAGCCAATAGTGCAGAGGAGGGAGAAAGACCTAACAGGGAGAGATACATCGAGACATACATCAGCCTAGGAACTCTCTCCATCATTAAGTAGAAAGGGCATACCATGCTGCTGAGGCTGCTAGCAGTTTCAAGTCTCCTGATTGCACCATAGGGAGAAGGGGCAGGGTGTGTGAGAGAGGGTATGGTGTGGGAAGCACCCCATTCACCAGTCCCTTGTTGTCTTTTCAAGAGGATGGTCCATACATCTGGGACTTGCATATCAGGGTGTGTGAAGAGGAGCGAGTCAAGAGAGGGATGCATTATTTTGCCTGGGAAAAGACACAGATGCAGTTAGAGGAAAACAGCAGGGAGAGGACAGAAAACCAGAGGCAGAGAGCAAACTTGTTGGAGATGACTCAGAGTGCAGCTCAGGAGAGTTCAGGGTTTTAACAGGAGGAGAGCAAGGAGGAATCTGGAGAGAGTCAAGACAGTGGAGTTTGGGACAAAAGGAGCTGAGGAGATAGACTTGACAGGATGTAAGCAAGTTTTCAGTAAATCCATAAGTTTTCAGGCATGCCTTAAAATGCTCACCTCCCCTGCAGAGATAATCTTCACTAACCATCTATCTTTGAAAACTTTATGAGAGTTTACTCAGAGGAGCGAGTAGAGGTCATTTAGGGAAGGGGCAGCAGCAGAGCCCCTGGGGCCCTGAAATGTCCAATGTGAAAACCTGGTAATTGTCTCGATTTCTAACTCTGACTCTGGTACCTGCCTAAAAAGACAGCATGGCATCTGTAGTCTTCCCTCTGAGTCTTAAGCTTCCTGTCTACAAATGAGGTAGGGGTGTTGTGAGGGTTAAACTGGTAAAACAAACAAACAAACAAACAAACAAACAAACAAACAAAACAAAAAAACAAAAAACAAAACCAAACAACCAACAGCTTCTTTTACTGTATTTGGATGGAAATGAAGGGGCAAAAAACAGCCTAAGGTGTTGACAGCCTATGGGCTGGCCTTCTAACTCATGGGCTTCCAGTGCTAGGCCTTAAGAATGAGAGACTTAGATGCTGGCTTTCAAAACCAGAGAGTTATAGCCAGAAGTACTTAAATAAGAGGCTTATTGCTTTAAAATTTGAATACCAATGGTCCAGTACTCAGCGGTTAGTATGAGTTCCTAACTGCTGGTGTCAAGACTCTTAGCTCTTAGCCACAGGCAGATATCTGGAACCCTTCCACTGGCTGGCGCCTGCAGTTCTTCCACTTGGATCTTTGTAGTGTTTCCCAGTGTTACCTTTCCACTCACTGTTGCCTGCTCAGCATCTTTGCAGTCTTTTGTCATCTCTGCAGCCATCTCCTTTCCCCTGGGTGAGCCAAAGGCTTATAGCCCCAGGCATTCTCAGGGCCTTACAACACTGGAAATCATTCTGTCATGGCTGACAGAATGACCCACTGTCATCCAACCTGTAAGTCTCAGGAGTTTGCTTGTTCTTTGGGCAGCAAGCTTAGTTTGTTCTACCTGTGATAAAGACAAAAGGTTGACTGTAAAATATAGACAGCAGCGTTACTGAAGATTGGTGTAATAGCACAGCGGGGTACCAAGGAGGAAGAAAACCTGGATTGACTCAGAGAACAAGAAGCAGACTGCTTATGTGAACCCCCCCACACACACACACAAGGATGGGATAGACTTGTGCACAGCTTTCTTTGTTACCAGTCACAAATTTCATGTGTGCACAGATTTCTCTCTGCCAACTACAGACTTACTGCAGAGTTACTGGGTGAAAGTCTTCCCAGTTCTTGAGTGGGAACAGCTATGAAACACCCCACCAAATTCTTCTGTAGTCAGGGTTATCTAGAGGTCACCAAAGATTTTCTTATGGCTAAGGTGTAGGGTCTAGAAGCCAATGAGAGCCATGTTGAGCACTTGTAACTAGAAAAAGGGCTCCTAAGGCAAAGACCATGGCTTCAACAGCAGCCATAATCACTTTAATCTTTGCAGCAGGAGGAAAGTTGTCCTTCAGTATCAGAAGTATTTAGAATGGCCAGCATATCAGGTTGACAATCTGGCCAATCATCAAAGTTGAGTGACAGCTTCCTTGCTCAAGTAATCCAAGCACAAGGAGAGGGTCTGACAGCTGACAATCAAGCAACTAAGTGCCTTACTCCTTATAGCTTCAATTATTCAAAAGAAAAAAATCGGTATTATTTACAAGCAAGATTTAACATTTTATTCAGCAAATTTTGTCCAGCAATACTGATCTCTCTCAGCCCAATATGTTTAGGCAGGGTTGGGTCAATCCATCTGTCTCAGAAACAGAGGATACATTTTAAACACTTGATACTATACCCTTCATATAATGAACATAGGACAATCCAGGAACTCAGGTGATTGACAGTTGTTAGGATGATGCTGATGGAGAACATGGAGTGGTTTGGAAAAGTACTTGGCCTTTGATGTAGTGTAACTCTTAAAGAGAAACATGGAACTCTGTAAAGTTATTTATACAGAAATATGGACTAGAGAAGAAAATGATTGAAAACCAATACCTTAGTTAGAGTGGTGGAGTTGCAGAGGGATTCTCTAACATGCTGGTCTCTTTTGAACATGTGCACTCGTGCGTGCGTGCATGCGTGCATGCGTGCATGTGTGTGTGTGTGTGTGTGTGTGTGTGTGTGTGAGAGAGAGAGAGAGAGAGAGAGAGAGAGAGAGAGAGAGAGAGAGAGAGAGAGAGAAAGTGGGTGGGATGAAGATGTTATACTGTGTAGAGAGCTGTGAAGTGCCTTAAATATGGCGCTGGCTTCCGCTTTCCACCTTCCTGATGGTGAGTCTCTCTGGCATAAACAAGCCCTTATTTGGTTAAGCCTGTTCAGCCTGTTTGCTTCCACGTTAGAGTAGCCTATACAATACTGAAGAGGTGGAGGTCACAACAAAGAACAATTTGCAGCTGTCGAGTCTCTTCTACCATGCTGGTCCCAGAAATTGGGATCAGGTTGTCAGGCTTGGTGGCAAGCACCTTTGCCCAGATGGGGCCTAGGTTGCATGAAGAAAGACCTGGGCAGAGTTGTGTTTCCAGGAGTGTCTGTCTCTAAGGTCCTGTGGTGATGCTCCAAGTTCTGGGTCACTGCCAGTTCTTCTCTCCTGAGCACAAAGGGAGATTGCACTTGATGTTTCTGGATAATGGATTAGAATTGTGTCCCTCTCCGGCTCTCTAGCATTTAATTGCCAGTGCAGAGCTTTCTTGGCTCCTTCTTCTCCTGCCAAGTGATAAGGCAATGGATCCAAGAGTCTAGACACCATAGACCTGGATCTTCCAAGGACAGAGCTCCCTGCTGACCTCTGCTGGTTGTGCAAGGCTTTTTCTTATTAATTAAATTTATTCATCTATTTTACATCCCTGTGGTAGCTTCTCCCTCTCCTCTCCTTTCATCCCTCCCCCCACCTCCTCTCCATGCACACCCAATCTACTTCTACTCTGTTTTTGTTCATAAAGGGACGGGCCTCCTGTAGGTATCAACAAAGCATGTCATATCAAGTTTCAGTAGGACTAAGCTCCTCTCTAGTATGAGGACTAGGCCCCCAAGAGCTAGCTAAAGTGTTAGGGACTGTCCCTGTTCCCTCTGCTAGGAGACCCACAAGTAGACCAAACTACACAACTCTCATTCATAGGTAGAGGGTCTAGGTTGGTCCCATATAGGCTTCCTGGCTGTTAATTCAGATTCTGAGTACCTATGAGCCCAGGTTAGTTACTTTTGTGAGTTCCCTTGTGATGTCTTTGACCCTCCTGGCTTATACAATCCTTTCTCCCTCCCTTCAGCAGGATTTTCGGAGTTCAGCCCAATCCTTGGCTGTGGGTCTACATCTGTTTCCATCAGTTACTGGATGAAGGCTCTCTGTTGGCAATTGGTATAGCTACCAATCTATGAGTACAGCAAAATATCATTAGGCATCATTACATTGACTTTTTTTCTCTAGTCATGTTTGGTTTCATTCTAGGTCTTTGGACCATCCAGTCTCAGCCCTGGCACTCTAGACAGTGCAGGGATGGGCTTGCTCTCATGGGATGGGTCTGAGGCTATTCTAGTCATTGGTTGGCCACTCCCACAATCTCCATGCCACCCCCAACCCTCACACTACCCAAAGGCAACAAACTGTAGGTCAAGGGTAGTGTGGCTGGGCCTGGGTCCCAATCCCTGCACAGCCCGGTCACAGGAGATGACCAGTTCAGGCCATGCACCCACCTTTGCTAGGAGTCTTAGCTGTGGTCATCCTTGTACATTCCTGACAGTTTCCCCTGCACTACTTTCCACTTGACCCCAAAATGCTACCTCCTTCCAGTCACCTCTTTCAGTACTCTCTCTCTCTCCAATCATCCCCAACCCAATCAATCCCTCATGTTCCCTTCTCCACCCACCCCCCAGTATACTCACATGATCTCTTCTATTTCCTCTTCCCAAGGAGATCCATGCATTCCTTCTTGGGGTGCTCCCTGTTACTTAGTCTCTCTAAGGCTCTGGATTGTAATGTGGTTATCCTTCACTTTATAGCTAATATACACTTATAAGTGATTCCATGTTTGTCTTTCTGGGTCTGGGTTACCTCAAACAGGATGATTTTTCTTGTTCCATCCATTTGCCTTCGAATTTTATGGTGTTATTGTTTCTAACAGCTGAATAATACTCCATTGCATAAATGCACCACATTTTCATTATACATTGTTCTGTTGAGGGACATTTAGGTTGTTTCCAGGATCTACCTACACCAATAAAGTTGCTATGAACATGGTTGAGCAAGTGTCCTTATGGTATGATTGAGTATCTTTTGGGTATCTGCCAAAAGTGGTATAGCTGTGTCCTGAGGTAGATTGAATCCCAATTTTCTGAGAAACCACCATACTGATTTCCAAAGGGTCTGTACAAGTTTGCATCCCCAACAATAATGGAGGAGTGTTTCACTTGCTCCAACATCCTCTTCAGCATAAGCTGTCTTTTGTGTTTTTGATCTTAGCCATTCTGACAGGTGTAAGATGGAATCTCAGAGTAATTTTGATTTGCAATTCCCAGGTGGATATACACATGCCCAAATTGGACTATGTCTTAAAAGAAACAAAGGAATGTCAAGTCAATGATAGCTGACTCAAAGCTTGGTCATTCTTTGTTCTCAGCACTGTCTCTGACTGGTGCTCCTTCAAATTCTCCCAGACTGAAGAAGACTTGAACCTCGTTTACCATCTTCAGCCTAATGTCTAAAGACACTGCTCCATTTAATGCATACAGTAAAAAGGGCATGGTATGAAAAAAAAAACCAAGGTTGAAAAACCAGAAAAAGAAGAAGAAAAAGCAAGGCTGTCATTCAAGATTAACCACAGAAGAGAGTGGCATCTATCCTTGCCCAGAGTTTGAACATCATGTAATGGTGAGGAAGTCAGGATCTTCCTAGAATTTGAAATTTGGAATGTATGTATGTATGTATGTATGTATGTATGTATGTATGTATGTTTGTATGTATGTATGTATATTTGCTTTAGGTCCTAAGGTTGGTCCAGCTGCTGCTTGTCTTCTACTGTGTACCACCCCTCCTTGTCATCTAAGCACCTTGCTCCCTATAGCCTCACCCCCACTAACCAACCTGGGCAAGAGCACAGTCCCTTTCTGTGTCTGAGAAGTTTTATGTTCCATAAGAGTATGAATAATCAGATATCTCTAAGAAGGCTACCTCCCAAATCAAGAAGTATTTTCTGTGGTTTTTATTGCTGTTGATATCTACCTTTACTTATTATGGTCATATAAAAAAATCAAGGAATTATTTCAACTTCCCTGTATATGTTGAGACATGCTTTTTTACCCCAATATGTAGTCTATTTTAGTGTAAGTTCTATGGGATGCTGAGAAGAATGTGTGCTCTCTAGTGTTCAGATGGAATGTTCTGTAGGTGTAACTTATGATACCTTTTAGCATCATAAGTCTCTGTTCATTTTGTGTATGGATGATCTGTCCATTAGTGCAAGTGAGACGCTGAAGCCACCTACTATTTATGTGTTGGATCTATGGCTATATCTCTAGCAGAATTTACTCTATGAAGTGTGTATACCTGAGCTGGGCGCACATATATTTAACATAGTAATGTTCTCTTGATTGATTGTTTCCTTGATTGGTCTGAAGTGACCTTTTTTTTTATCTTTTCTAATTAGTTTCCATTTGAAGTCTATTTCCTTCCCTATGTTGTCATGCTTGTTTTCTGGTTTCATTGGTATGGAATGTGTTTGTCTACCATTTTACCCTAAGGAAGTTTTTAATCTTTGGTGGTGAGGTGTTTCTCTTATTGGGAGCAAAATGATGGATCCTGTCTTAAAATCCAGTCTGACAGTCTGTGTCTTTTACTCAGAGCGATGAATCCTTAGTATTCAAAATTATTAGTGAAAGATGTGTATTGATTATTGGCATTTTGTTGATCTTGTGGCATTTGCTTTCTCAGTTATCATTTGTTTAGTCACTGATTTAACAAGTTTTTTTTGTTTGTTTGTTTCCCTATCACTTCTCAGATGTACTTGTCCTTTTCTTCAGTCTGAAGGATTCCTTTGGGTATCCTTGGTCAGGCTGCCTTAGTGTTCAGAAATTCCTTTGACCTACTTTCATTGGGCAGAGTTTTTCTTCCTCTTTCTATTGTGACAGATAATTTTCCTGAATATAGTAGTCTGGATTGGTGTCTGTGGTCTTTCAGAATTTGTTGTACTTTGGTCCAGGCCCTCTTCTTGCTTCTAAATTTCCATTGTAAAATCAGCTATTAGTAAGACAGGCTTGCTTTGGTATGTTAATTGGCCTTTCTCTCTTGCAGCTTTCATATCATTTCTTTGTTCCCTACATTCACTATTTTGACCATTGTATAGTGTGGGGGACTTATTTTCTGGCCTTGTCTATGTGGTCACAATCAAGAAAACAGTAGACATCAAATGCTGACATGGCCATGGCACAAGGGAAGCATTTATTCACTGTTGGTGGGTGTGAAGATTGGTCTAGCCACTAATGGAAGTCAATGTGTAGGATCCTTACAAAGCTACAACTATATCTGCCATAAAACCCAGTGATGTCACTCCAGAGAATATACTTGAAAGAGTCCAAAGTCTATGACAGAGATACCTGCTTATCCATATTTATTGCTGCTCTAGTCACAATAGCCAAGAAGTGGAAACAGCCTAGAGTTCCACCAACTGATAAATAGTTAGTGGAAATGTGGTATGTGTGCACAATGAGATTTTTTTTCACTTACATAGAAAAATGACACTATGAAATTTGCAAGCAAATATATGAAGTTGGAAATAATTATTCTGAGTGAGATAACCCAGACACAGAAAAACAAATGCTTTTTATTCTTCCTTGTGTGTAAATCTTAGCTTTTAATCTTTTAATATGTGTGTTTAAAATTGGAGTACTGTAGAAGTCAGAAAACTAGATAGGGGCCATATGGGGAAGATTTTCAAGGCAGAAGTATAGTAAAATTCAGGTAGTTAAAAGAGGAAAGGGGAAAAATGGAAGAGGAAGGGTTAAATGGGGTGAGGAGGGAGAACAAGGTGGAGAAGAGGGAACACAGATGGGTAACCAATACTAAAGTTTTTCAAAAGAGCCATTCAAAAACTATTGTAGAAGCTTCTTAAACACACTCATATACAAAAACAGCTAAAATGGAATTACTTTATAAGGAAAGATACTGCAGCTCTCAGATGTCACAAGCTATCAAACTAAAGCCCCATGCCAGATGTGGATTACCTCCTTTCAAGTTCTGTTCAGTAGGGTTCCATTAATATGCAGGCTATTGACATTCATTTTGCTTATCTCCCATAACTTGATGGTAACACGATTTATTTTTGAAGTCACCATATTCTTGTGTTATAGGCTAGGGAGAAATCAATCTTATACTGAGCTAGAAGCTTCATCCCTACTGGATAGCTTTCATAGTATTGGAAGGTGCTGTGCAAGCTCCTGGGGGAGAAAAGTCTTCAACAGGTTTACCCAACTGTGAACCCTGTCGTCTATAAAAGACTTGTCAGGCAAAATATGCCCACTGGTACAATAGTGGCATGGGTGGTTTGGGAGTAACCAACTGATTTCTGATGGATTTGGAGCCCCCTCTAAAAGATAAAATTCACACTTGGTACTGTTAACATGGCCACGACCCACATCTGGGTAGGTTCTAAGGTCATAGGGGAGAACTTACTCTTATTGTTAGCTAAATTGACATAGTATTAAACAATACCCTAAATACTTATTTTTATTCTCATACATCAGTGAAGCTCTTAATCTCATCAACAAGCTTCTTCTTTGTTTTTTGTTTTGTTTTGTTTTGTAATAGATGGTGACTAATACAGAAACCCACAGAGAATAAGAGGCTGTCAAGTACTTAATTGTAAATAGAACACACATCTCCCTGAGGTTCAGTGGCCATCTCAGAAGGATGGAAAGGTTGTAAGAGGCAGAAGTAGTAATGTGTGAAACAGAGCTTTGTAGTCATAACAAGGACATTGCACACAGGAGTGGCTATGACTGCACACACAAGACCTGTAGAAGATAATAAAGCCAGCCCACATCCCTACATGAATCATTATGAGAGTCATAAAGTCCCATCCTTAACTGAGAAACTGTTGGTAATTGATCATTGCTGGAGGAGGGATAGTCAGTTTATTTTCAGATTTGGTCTTTGATAGATTGTCCACATTCAAGTACTAGCAGCACTAAATGAATTCAATTGATTTAGAGAGAGTAAGAGAGAGAGAGAGAGAGAGAGAGAGAGAGAGAGAGAGAGAGAGAGAGAGAATGAAATTTGGAGGAAAAGTGGTGAGAGGTGTTGAGGAATTGGAAGGGGGATGGATTTGATTAAAATACATTATATTTATGTATAAGTTTTCAAACAACACCTTTTAAATGTATAGACTCTGTGGGGCTTCTTTTCAAAGGGTTAGGTGCTAAAACCAATTATGCCTGAATTCACATCTCTTCTCTTCTATTTCCAAGAATCCTACAATCATTGATTATTTCAGGAAGGGGCCCCATAGCTTAAAGAAATAAAAACAAATACAATTTATACAAATTGTTAAAATGAATTTTATAATAGAAGTATTTTTGAAGAATGCTATCAATCTTTATTAAAAGATTTAATTTATGTGCATGTGTGTATGTGCTGGAGTCTAAGTATGTGTTCCGCCTGAGTGCAGGGCTTGAGGAAACCAGAGAGAATCTGACCACCCTTCAACTGGAGTTACTGGCAGTTGTGAGCCACCTGACATAGGTATTGGGAACTGAACCCAGATCCTTTGAAAGAGCAGAAATGCTTTTACCACTGAGCCATCTTTCCAGCCTCAGCTCTATGAATCTCATGCCTAGGTAGCACTACCAATTGAGATCAATGAAATGTTATAGAATAATGTGGCAGGTCAGTTTCACATTCAGATAAAGAGACAGGAACTGGGAAGATAAATCAGTGGATAAGAGTACTTGTTGAATAAGCATAAAGAACTGAGTTCAAATCCCTGGCATCCGTGTTAAAAATACAGGTGTGGCCATATGTGTTTGAAACTCCAGTGCTATGTACGGTGCAGATAGAGAAGAAAGTAAGGCAGGGGGAGTGATAAACACCTGGCATCCTCCTCTGTACTCTACATGGGCACACTTGGGCACATGCACACATGTGTGCACATACACTACCCTTGCAATGCATGGGCACCCCCATATACAGAAACATATATACACATCCTGGAATACCAGAACTCTGCCATCAAACTGCATCTTCCATTATTCTTCCTTTCTGGGAGCTCAGCTTATCCCTCCCAGAGACTCTTGTATGTCAAGATAGAGCTTCCCAGAAGGCTTTGCTAGATAGAGGCCAGGGTGCCCTTGAAAGCCACCAGGGTCCCAGTCTAAGAAGAATCTTTACATGTTCACCTGTCTAGCATCTACTGAGGACTTGTGCTGCTGACATCTCCAAACATCAACTCTAGGCCCTACTTCTCAGCACTGTCCACCTGAAGGGATACACTTCTAATCCAACAAATAAGACCAGAGAGGAAAGAGGGAAGGCTGGAAATAACACTTATGGTGCTTGAACCTGGGGCAGGACTGTGAGTGAGGCTGAGACAGAATCTTAAACTACTTTCTGTGATCACTGTCTATGATCCGTTCTTATTCTTTTCTCTAAGGTTAATGAACCTGTCATTGGAAAAGACCAGCCAGCAGGTACAGGCAAGTGTGCCAGATGTTCTTTTCAGCGATTCCCATTACTATTGTTCACATGGGATGACCTGCCTCCACAGCCTACTATTCAAGCTGCAGGTGATGACCTGCTTTCTCCAACTCAGGATTAAACAGGAACCCCTCTTGTTTGTATCTGCTACTTCTTGTCATAGTGCCTAATAACTTAACGTCCCCCATGAATCTTCAGAGCAGAAGCAATGCTCAGTCTCACTTTCATTCTGTCCATTGGCCTCCTCTCTACCACATGCTCTCTCATCCAGTAAGCATAGACCTCCCATGGTAGAGTCAGTAGACCTTCCAAACCAAAGAGTTAAAGAGATGTTCAAGAAACATTTGCACTTTGTCTTCTTGTGTTGAGTGCATGAAAGAGATATGGGGTGGGGTGGTGTGTGACCTGTGCAGTAGACAGACTAACCAAATCCTGGTACTCAGGGAAGCTTGCTGGAAGAAAGGATACTCATGTTGAACTCTGCCACAGTATCAAAAGTTTCCTTGGCAGGGATGAAGAAAGAACAGATACAGGAGTATGTGAGGAGTTTAATTTTAAGGGATAAGGTGTGGATGAGAAAATAATGAGCTAAAAACAAGGTCAGAGTGGGGAGTAGAGGTCAGATACAAACTTCTATATAGGCTCTAATAACAATTGTAACTTTGGTCCAGGGAGATGGCTTAGCATTTATTATATACAGCACAAGGAGAGGGGCTGGATACTGTCAGTAGGTCTCTGTAGATGTTCAGTCTCAGGCTATACATAATAAATTGGCTGAGGGCTCAGATTGCTGGGAAATTGGTGCCACTTCATTAGAGTGCATGTGGCCTACCTGACTCCAGCTCTCCTGTACAGGCATCTGTACATCTGTCCTTTTGATATTCCTTCTGCATTCTAGTCAGATTTCCAAGTCCCTGAAAATAGCATAATGACTTGGTCAGGTCTACATATTAGAGATGAAGAGAGTGACCTACAGGGTAGCAAGGAGGCCCAAGGCCAGGGTGGTGGTAGGGAGAGGTGACACAGGGGGAGCACTGCTAGATTTGTTTAAAGGGTGAATAGCTGTGTTTTGCTGGGGATTGGCACACAATATCTCAGGACAGAGCTGTCAAGGAAGTTGGTGTTCATATCAGTAGTTTGACTGGCTAAGAAGAGATGGAACAAGGACTAGATAGGACTCACTTGTTGGGGTGTGGGCAGGTTGGAGAATTGCATCATGGGTTCCCACCAGATGAGTGCACCTTGAGAAGTGTGGGAAACTGGGAAACGGTCAAGGGAGGCTTTGTGGCAATCATATGTGGAGGCCTTGAAGCAGAAGAGAGATGAAGTTTGGGGTGCTGTGGGAAATCTGTGTGGACTGGGTTGAGAGTGTTGATGGAGTAGATGCTAAAGATGGTACACCAGTCTTTAAATATGACAGAGAATAGAAAGTCTAGAGAGATGAGCCTGGAATTACAGAAATATGAGGGGAACCTCAGAAGAAAATGCTGTCTGATTAAGGGAGGCTTCTTCAAAAGAAAGGTGTGGGGTGTGGGGGGCATCCCAGGGTTAGCAACATGTAAGGCTGGTTTTCTAAGAACAAGTGTAGAGAGCTGCGAAGTGCCGCACCTTAAAGATGGCACTGGCTTCCACCTTCCACCTCCCCAAGGGTGAGCGCTCTCTGGCGTAAACAAGCCCTTATTTGGTTAAGTCTGTTCAGTCTGTCTGCTTCAGCGTTAGAGTAGCCTATCTGCAGGGTCCACATAGCTCACTGAGGTTGGTTAGTGCAAGGGTATTTAAGCCTGTGCAGGGGTCCCCCGGGGCTCTCATGGGTCAGAAGAACATGTTTCAAGGATCCTGATTAAAACTGCATGAAGAAGATCTTCCCGGAGTCGCATCTTCCTTGCTGGCGAGGGTCATGCGCGGTACAAACAAGAGCAGTGAAAGAGGGGATGACTAAGGGAGAACTGACAGTTGTGAGCTGCTATGTGGGTGCTGGGAATTGAACTAGGATCCACTGGAAGAGCAGCCAGTGCTTTTAACTGCTGAGCCCATCCATTTTTTGCTTCTTTATATGTTTTAATATTAACCCTCTAATAGATGCATAATTTGAAAACATCTTTCCCCATGTTGTAAAATGCTGCTTTGTCTGAATAATGGTGTTCATTGCCAAACACAATTTTGAGTTTTATGAGATAACATTTATTTATTTAAATTCTTCTCTCATATATTACATCCTGACCAGTTTCCCCTCCACTTCACAGGCCTCCCATCTACCCTGTTCTCCCAGACCCACTCCTCCTCTGTTTCCCTTAAAAAAAAAAGAAAGAGAGAGAAAGTAAGATCCCATTTATTAATTGTTGTTCTCCATGGATTATTGGTATCCTGTTCAGAAAATCTTTTCCTGTTCTCATGAGTTCAAGATTATTCTTCTCTTTCTTCTTTACTAGTTTCAGAGTATGCGGGCCTTATGTTGAAGTCCTTTATTCTTGTGGATTTGGAGTTTTGTACAGGGTAATAAATGAGTTTCTATTTGCATTCTTCTACATACAGCCATTCAATTTGATTAGTACCATTTATTGAAGATGCTGTCTTTTTTCCAGTGTGTGTTTTCTGACTTCTTTATAAAAAAAAAAAAAAAATTCAAGGTAAACTGTATGACTCAATGGGCCACACTATAGCTTCCACAACATGATTGTTTTTTTGGTTTGTTTGTTTCTATTTTTGTTTTGTTTCTTTGGTTTAGTTATGGGTTTATTTTTTAATTTGTTTTTGATTTGGGAGGGAGGTTGCAAGGGCAGAGGGCAGGTCCAAGGATAAGGGAAAATAAGTGAGATTGGAATGCATGGTGTGAAATCCACAAAGAATCAATAAAAGTAAAAAAAAAAAAATCAAGTGTCTATAGGTGAGTGGACTTACATATGAGTCTTCAGTTTGATACCCTTGATCACTGTCTCTGCTTTAGTAGCAATACCATGTTTTTTTGTTATTGTTGTTGTTGTTGTGTGTGTGTGTGTGTGTGTGTGTGTGTGTGTGTGTGTGTGTGTATGTGTTTAAAACTATAGCTCTGCAGTATAACTTGAAATTGGGGATGGTGATACCTCTAGTAGGTCTTTTATTACTTAGAATAGTTTTAGCTATCTGCCTTTGTGCATGTGTGTGTGTGTGTGTGTGTGTGTGTGTGTGTGTGTGTGTGTGTGTTTTCTATACAGAGTTGAAAATTGTCCTTTCAATATCTGCAAAGAATCATGTTGGGAGTTTTGATGGAAATTGCATTGAGTCTGTAGGTTGACTTTGGTAGGAGAACCATTTTTGCTACTTTAGTCCTACTGATCCATGAGTATGGGACATATTTTCATCTTTTGATATCTTCAATTTCTTTCTTTCAATGTCTTTACATTTTTATTATACAAGTCCTTCACTTGCTTGCTTAGAGTTATTCCCAAGATATATTTTGATGCAATTGTGAAAGGCATTATTTCCCTGATTTCTTTGTCTGTTTGTCATTGGTATATAGGAAGACTACTGCTTTATGTGAGGTAATTTTGTATTCTGCTATGTTGCTGAAAGTGTTTATCAGTTGTAGAAGTTTCCTGGTGGAGTTTTTAAGGTCTTTTGTGTATAAAATCTTACCACCTGAAAATAAAGATACTTTGACGTCTTTCTTTCCTGGTTGTATCCCCTTGATCTTCAATTGCCTCATTACTCTAAGACTTTAATACTGTACTAAATAGGTATGGGTAGAATGGACATCCTCATCGTGTTCCTAATTTTAGTGGAAATGCTTAGAGTTTCTCTCTATTTAGGTTGATGTTGGTTGTGGGCTTGCATTCATTGCCTTTATTAGGTTGAATTATGTCCCTTGTATCCCTGGTATCTCCAGGACTTTTATTATGAAGTATTGCTGAACTTTGTCAAAGGCCTTTTGTGCATCTAATAAGATGATCATGTGGTTTTTGCTTTTCAGTCTATTTATATAGTGGATTATGTTCATTGCTTTATGTGTATTGAATCATCTCTGTATATCTGGGATGAAGCCTACTTGGCCATGGTGGATGATTTTCTTTGATGTGTTCTTGGATAGAGTTTGCAAGTGTTTTACTGAGCATTTTTACATTGATATTCATATGGAAAATTGATCTTCAATTCTCTTTCTTTGTTGGATCTTTATGTGGTTTAGGTAATTTGCCAAAGAGTTTGTCAACCTTACTGATTTTCTCAAAGAACCAACTTTATTTCATTGATTCTTTGTATTGTTTGTTGTTGTTTCTAGTTTATTGATTTCAAGTTTGATTATTTCTTGCTGTCTTTTCTTCTTGGGTGTCCTTTCTTATTTTTGTTCTAGAGCTATATGGTGTACCATTAAGTTGCTAATACAATGTCACTCCAGATATTTGAATATAGGCAATTAGTCCTATGAACTTGCTGTTTATAACTGCCTTCATTGTGTCCCATATGTTTGGATATTTTTTGTTTTCATTTTTATTCAATTCTAATGAGTTTTTAATTTCCTTCCTAATTTCTATATTGATCAATTTTCATTCAGTAGTGATTGGTTAGTTTCCATGAGTTTGTAAGCTTTCTATCGCTTCTATTGTTGTTGGTATTCAGCTTTAATCCATGATGGTCAAATAGGATGCAGGGTGCTTTTTCAATTTTCTTTTATCTGTTGGGATTTATTTTGTGTCCCAGAATGTTGTCAGTTTTGGAGACTGTCCCATGAACTGCTGAGAAGATGGTATATTCTTTTGTGTTTGGATGAAATGTTCTGTAAATATCTGTTAGGTGCATTTGGTATATGACATTAGCGCAAACATTTTTCCATTTAGTTTTCATTTAGATGATCCATCTATTGAAGTCACCCACTATCACTATGTGAGGGTCGATATAATATTTTAGCTGTAGTGGAGTTTCTTTTGTGAACTTGGGTGCCCTTGTGTTTGGTATATAGCTGTTTAGAATTATAATATCCTCTCAGTGGATCTTTCCTTTAATGTGTATGCAATGCCCTTCCCCATCTCTTTTGATTAGTTTTGTTTTGAAGTCTATTTTGTCAGATATTAAAATGGCTTGAAATTAAATTAAATTTTGTCAGATATTAAAATTTGCTTGAAATATCTTTTTCCATCTTTTACCCTGAGGTGATGTCTATCCTTGTGTTAACAAGTTAAGGAGTGTTTCTTGGATGCAACAGAAAGATCCTGTATTTGAATCCAATGTGTTATTCTGTCTTTTTATTGGATTTGAAAACAGAATTGTGTTATCTGTAGATTTGGTATTTTCATAGGTTTCCAAATTTATTATTTTGTGCTTAGATATTTTTAGGTTTAACATTTTCTTTGACTGAGGGATACATTTTACCTTGTTTTCAGTGGCTGGTATGTTCTCTTCCATGCCTTGTACTCTGTACTCTGTGGATGAGGCTTGCTTCTGGGGTTTTTGTTTGACTTCCTAAATTTTTTATTTCCAATTTATTCATTCTATTTCTATTTTCATGTCTTGAACTGTTTTCATGATTTCATTTCATTCCTTGTATTTTCAGAGACTCCACTAAGGACTTTATTCATTTCTATCCTTTTTAAGTTCCTTGAACATATTCACAACACTATTTTGAAGTTCTTGTCTTGTGTTTCAGCTATACTGCATTTTTTAGGCCTACTGCAGTAGGATTATTGAGTTCTGGTTCATGGCTTTGGATGTCAATGTTTGTGATTTTTGCACTGGTGTCTAGACATCTGTGGTTTGGTGATTTTCTGGTCTAGATTTTTGTTATGAGGGTATTCCAGTCTTTGGTTTCTACCGACCTTTCTAGATCTTAGAAAAGTGTGGTGGCTGTAGGTAACCTGGTAGGGAGGTCAGTGAGTGGCAGAGCAGAGAAAAGGTTAAGTCCAGGTCTGGTGTGGCTCCTGGGGGATCTCAAGTAGAAAGTGTCTGTAGGTACCAGTGACTAATACAAAGGAATGAGGATAGGCTCAAAGGGAAGACTGAGAGGGTCTGCTGCAAAGTTCTGTGGAGTTCCCAGGGAATGGAGGTAGGGTGGTAGGAAAGGTGCCAGCAAAACAGGCAGTCTGCTACAAGGCTATGGATGAGACTAGAGAGGCTGTAATGAAGGACACAAAGGAGAATTATTTACTGAGTCTTTTTGGTGTTGCTTGTATGTATATGCCTTTGGAGCTGACTTCTTGATATTGGATAACCAGTTATGGGGCCCATCCCTGTGGAATGCTGCATCTCCTTCTTTCAGCAGCCATTAATTACCTATAGATCTTCACTGAGCCCAATTATTAAAGCCAGTTCAGCTCCAAGACTCCCTGGCCTGGCTACACCCATGCTATTTGGCAATGGTTTGGGAATTGCCATCTTATTATGTAGTTTTTTCTTCCAAATTGAAATATTCTTTTCTGGATAGAGGAGGGAGCCCCTAAGACTCAAGAAGCTCAAAAACTTACAAGATTTAAAAAATATACACAATTTACAAGACACATGAGGCCCCTCCCCAAGGTTCTCTTCTGAGCAGCAAACTGTTGTTGCTTGGGGAGAGAATATTCTTCAGTGGAGCTGCCTGCAAGTTGGGATGTTGCTTGCATATTGTTAACCATGCTTTTTTGTTTGTTTGTTTTTGCTTTTAAAAATTATTAATTATCCCTCAACTCAATCACAGTTCCCCCTCCTTCCTTCCTCTCCTCCCAATCCCTTTCCCAACATTTTCTCCCACCCCCATCCACTCCTCCTTTCTCTTCAAAAAAGTGCAGTCCTCCCATGGATATCAGCCAGACATGGTATATCAAGTGGCAGTGAGACTGGTACCTCCTCTCCTATTGAGGATTGATGAGGCAATCCAGCAGGAGGAAAGGTCCCCAAAACAGGCTACAGAGTCAGAGACAGCCCTTGCTCCCAATGTTAGGGACCCCACAAGAAGACCAGGCTACACAACTGTAACATATATGCAGAGGGCCTAGGTCAGTCCCATGCAAGTTCTCTGGTTGGCTATTCAGTCTCTGTGAGCCCCTATAAGCCCAACTTAGTTGATTCTGTGGAATTTCTTGTGGCATCCTTAACCTTCCTTCAACCCTCCCAACCACCCTTCTACAGGATTTTCTGAGCTCTGCCTTATGTTTGACTGAGGGTCTGCATCTGTTTCCATCAATTGCTGGGTGAAGCCTCTGTGATGACAATTGCCACCCATGCTTTTGGTTGATGCAGCTTCCTGAGCCACCTCTGCTCCTGAAAGTGACCCCAGTAAACTCATTGGAGTGTCTAGCTTTTTTTGCTCAGTGCTCAATCTGGGTTTGATGGACATTTGCTCACTTCTACATAGAAAAATTTATGTAGCACCCACCCACAAGCCATCCCCACCCTCCAGCAATTCTACTGTATGCACTTGCTTCCTTCTCTACCACTTTGGAGTGTAAGGCTGTTTACTATAGATAAGCACACAGATGCCACTCAGATTCAATGAATACTAATATCTCACCAGATTTACCTTACTTTTTCTTTTTACCAGAAATTGCAAAAAAGCATATTAGGATCGTTGTGTTCACAGCATGTTTTATGTTTGATTCATATTTCAATGAACTGTCATATTGTATAAGATTCAAATAAAGTGACAGTGTATGCCCTTTTCTACCTCCCAAGAGCATCAAACGAGGCTGTTTGGGTATATTTCTCAGAGGGGTCCATCTGGTCTCTAGTTCAAGGAGGTTATAATAGAACCTGGGTAAAGGTAGTATAATATAAGCACACCAAAGACCCACATATCCTTCCATGTGTCCCAAATAAGCCATAAGACTCATTGTTTAGGAGATTAAGTTAGGGTTTTCTCTTAACTTGAGTTGCTATATCATAATTAATATTGGATTACTTATCAATAGTATGAACTAATTGGTTACAGTACAAGAGTCCAGGATGTTAAATATTAAAGTATCAGCAGGTGCTTCATCTGTTGGGGATTTATTTCTCATGAGCATTGCCTACTGTGTCCCCATGAGGCAAAAAGGATGGAAGACTTTTCATTGCAATAATGGAATACCCATTACTTCCCACATCTCCTCCATTTAAACTTAGCACAATAGGAGTAAATTTTTAGAGAGACACCAACACTCAGAGCCTCATAGGTACTACATGAACTTGAAGTTGGGGATTGTCTACATCTATCTGACTCCTATACTCTTGCCTTATCTTTCTTCCTTTCCCAAGCAGACAACCCAAAATAAGAGCATGAAATAAGGTGGTCTCAACCACCTTCAAGATTTGTAATCACTGTAGGAAAGAGGGAGCTGCATGTCATTTCTACTGAGTTTCTGGGCCAGTAGAGCTAAGGGAAAATGTTCGGCAACACAGCCAGTAGGCTCTCCCATAGCAATGGCCAAGCAGCTGAGACTTTAAGGTCTGAACTAGTAGGATGCCAGGTGCCTTGGCTCTTCCCCATGCTCACCCTCACTGGCTGAGCTTATCCTACATCCTGGGGCTCATGTGAGTTAGAATTTTCTCTCCCTGGTTATTATCAGCACCAGAGCATATGATGAAAAAGCAATGAGTTCTACATGGATGACAGTTCAAGATGCTGTTTTTTAACAGTGGGGGAACCTGAGTTCTAGTTTCCTGAATCCCATCAAACAAGTCATGCACTCTTAGAATGACACAGGATGGTCTTACCCAGAACTTATGTTCTGAATAACATTTGTTATTCAGAAATGTATACCCCACTCCCAAATCAGTTATTGATCAATGCTTATGTGTTAGGTACCACTGGGACTGCTGCTAGGAGGACTACCCCCAGGTTTAAAGTGTTAGGGATCAGTTGAAGACAAAGAAATAAATTGTTTCAAGAAAGTATTGTGTTCAGGGCAAGCAAGAAGAGAGCATGTAGGTCAGTGCACCCTGAGACTGGCATATTTCCACCAGCTCCCTCCTTTCCCTTTTCTTCTTTTTTAGAATGTGTTTTTAAATTATAATTGCTTTCATACAATGTATTTTGATTCCATTCTCCTCCCTCAACTCCTCCAAGATCCTCTCCATCCCCTACCTACTCAACTTTATGTTCTTTCTTTCTATTTTTCAAAAATTATCCATTTCTTTTCCTGGGTGTGCTGTCTGCACAACCCACAGGAGTTTCCACTTCCTCTTTCTCTACTGCAGACAGCTTATCCCAAAGTGGCTACCAGTGACCCCAGTGGCCATCAAGCCAGGGGGTGATTTCCCTCTATTCTTTCTTTTCCTATCAATACCATTTGAAGAACTCTTACCATTCCACAAATGGATCAGAAATGCAATCAACAAAGAGACAGGAGATTTAAAAAGACATTTATCAAAACACACACACACACAGACACACACACAGAGACAAATATGCTCAACATTGTCAATAGAGAAATCAAAATTCACAAAGTGTGTTATAGCCATGTAGGAGAATGTTAGTTAAGTCATTCATGTGAAGGAAAGCTGACATTATGCTATAGCTGCAGAGGTCACATTTGTATGCTTATACAATAAGCCCACCTATGAGGGTAGTTAGTGTTTATGCACGGGGTAAATGGAGGTTGATTGCTAATGATTATGGCCATTTTAGGGTAATGAAAATGTACTGGAATCAACTGGTAGTGATGTTTGCACAGCTGTGAACCTATTGCAAACCACTAAGCTGGGCAAATGCAAGGGTAAATGTCACAGTGTGTGACTTCAATAAAGCTATTAAGCACAGCAAGGAACAGTGAGCAGGGCACTGAGACTGGAGGCAAGTCACAGAGGTGTGTCTGTGGGAAAATCCAGGGGTCTCTGAATGTGACAATAACCACAATAGAGTTATGCTTCAGTAGGGGATACTTGGTGGGAGGTATAAGGGGATTTAGTAGGGGAGATGAGGGTCATCTTGTGTTGAAATGCATCTGCCTGAAGTTACCTGAATTGGGATTCCAATACCACTCTGTGATTTGACCTGCACTGCATCTGCTATAGGCTAAGATGAAACTGTCTCCCAGCACCTGGGAAATGGGGTCCCCTCCCTAGCTCCTTCTGTCTTCAAGCAAGACCATCTGGGTAGTGGCCCAACTCACAGAGTTATAGAGTTATCAGTTGAATTGGCCTTGACTGGAGTTCTGGGCTGCTGGCACTGAGCTCTCTGATACTGTCCTGGATCAGGCCCATTCTGAACCCTGAAGCTGTTCATGGCACAAGCTGCCCACGTTCTTCTGCTGATCCCCTGAATTGGAGAGCTCCTTGGAGTTCTGACAGGCATGGCTCACTTTCCAAAGAAGTCCAGTTTCAGGAACTGCTTCATGAAAGAGTTTCTTGGCCCTCAGAAAGGATATTACAAGGAGAAAGATTTGGGAGATCTTCACATTCTTTCTCATTGAGGGGTACTTCCATCTGGGCCAGCATGGCACCCCTTCAGGAGGAAAGGAACACTGGGCATGCAGGATGGAAGCCATCTCCTGGAGTCAGGGATGCTCTAGGAAGGGAAGGGAGAAATGTGCTTCTCGTGAGTCAAGACCCATTTTCAGTCCTTGCTTGTCATTTCCACACAGAATGACCGGTTCAGGGGATACAGGCGTGACTCCCCCATTCTCAGACAGATGCAACTCCCGGTAAAGACCATGTGTCCCAGATTTTGTTTCTGCCTCTATTTTGGAGGAGGCCCACTGGTAGTATCCAGAAGGCAGCCCCAGGTCTGGTGGCAAGGTCTCCAGGTGAAGAATGTATGCTTCACATGGAGAATGACCTGTCCAGGGGACCTGGTATGGCTAAAAAAAAAAATGACAAAACAAGTGTTGACCTTACCTGGCATTCCACTGCCTCCACAGGCTGCCGAGACTGCCCACCTCAGGAGAGCTGCAGGAGGGTACAGAGGAGGGGCTCCCATGTCTGAAAATCCACCTACCACACAGGCTTAAGCAACAAAACACTCAAATGTCACTGCTGTGACACAAGTGCATGCAGCTCCTGAAGGTAAAGTCAGTAAGAAACTGCTTCCCTCCACAACTTCCCGTGAACCCCAGCATGCATCCAAATGTGTTAGTGTGCTGGTGCTTCTAAGCCACTTCTACTTCCTTATCAGGCAGTATCTGTGTGCATCCTCTCTGTTTCTTCCCAACACTCCTCTTGGATTTCAGCAGGGGAGGAGGGAAAGAAGAGAAGGAAGGAAGCAAGGAAGGAAGGAAGGAGATGGAATAAAGGAAAGAGTGAGAGGAGGAAGAAAGGCATGAGGAATGAAGAGGAAAGATGAAAAGGAGGATTACATAAATGAGATGTAGATATTTAGGGACAAGTATGAAGACCATCTGAGAAGACCAGGAGAAGTCGAGAAGGAAGTTGCCAAGGCCAGACCTGGATGTCCAGTGTCCTTTTCAAGGTGGAATTTTTGTTAATTTGTGAAAATTCCCTATGATAGTGTTCCCAGAAGTGTGGGCTGTTGACTCATCTCTATGGAAGATGAAGGTTAATCCACCCCTCCCACAGCTCACTGTTTCTGCCTCGAATGCATATGTGCAGGGGGCTCCTGTGACCCATAGCAAATCACAGTCAGCACGGTGATAGAGTCATCACAGGACTGTTTGTGTAGGTGAGTGGAGCAAAAGAAATAATTTCCACAAGGCCTCGTTTGGTCTAAATAAAAACATGACAATGAGGTCTACCATTCAGAGGTAAATGTCGTCATGTTTAGAAGGTTGAAAAGGCCATTTAAGAGGTGAGCACTCCTGACTTTTTCTAATATTGCCCCAAGTGACAAAGTTTGAGTAGGTCTCATTTATTAATCTTTTGAAAACCAATCCAGTAGGACTTTTAGTTGGAGGATCTGAAGCCTATATATCTATATCCAACTAAATATATCTATCTCCAACTAAATAAAGTAGGATATAGACGATGGGCCCCACATTATACTGTTGTCAAAGGCTGCAGCCTGGGTAAGACCAAGGGCCTAAACTATGACTTTGGATATTGTCTCTAAATGAGTTTGGATTTAGAAACACTGTGTTTATGCTTTTATATTTAAAATACCATTTTGCTAGAGATAAATAATTTTCCTTAACCCATTCTAGCACCTTTTAATTTCTTTCTATATATGCACATGTTGAATAGAAAGAGAAAATTGGTTCAAAGCCTTCCCAACAATGGGAGGTTTTGGCAAATGACATTATTATTTCTGTCATCAAATATTCAGATATTCATGTAACAACCAGTTGGTGCAAACAGGAACAAGAAACATAGGTTATGCAAATTAGACATTTTGGTCCTTTTAAAATAATTTCCTCTCCATATGGGTCCTGCTGTTTTAAGTTCCACCCAAATGATAGAACTTGCCATTGGCTGTTGTGCTATTCACATCTCTGGGTTGCACAGGCCCAGGAACAATTGAAACAACAACAGGATCCCCATGTGTAGGTGGCAGTAGCACCTAGGTAAGAAAATAATCTTCTGCAGAGTTTGTTACCTCATGGTGGATTAGGGTCAGGAGGGGATTTGAACTCAGAACTCCTGAACCCATTTATATAATCTTCCCGGTAGACATTCTTAGATTTGTCCACATGGACTCAAGTTCTTATGAGCTTCACAAGCAAAAACTCATATACTATCCTGATTTTAGGTCTTCATGTGACTGGCAATGGCAGTCCCAATGTGTCACTCTCATGGGCACACTTCCCAGAATGGAAGTTGTTTGACTTTGAGAGCATCCCATCTTTTAATCACCTCCTCCCTTGGCTCACCTGCATTTGTTCTCATCAGCTTGGTCCTGGGACTTGTTGAGCATGGTAGGTCTGATGGCCTGTCTTCCAAAGATATCTGACATGCCATCCACACCTAGGTTCTGGAAGATCTCGTAACTACAGCTCTCTCCTCTCTCCTGAACCATTAGTTTGCCTCTCTCCATGGTGCTGGTCTTGCCAGCATCAAGCTGTATCAAGGTTTTGAGAAGTGATAGCATGTTGGTATGCTTGGGCAAAAGAGTTCGTCTCACATGTCAGGGACTGCAGTGTTCTGTTTGTATGTAGGTCAGCCAGTGGTTATCTGGTATCTGCTATGAGCTGGCTGAATCATGATTTCCTAGAACTTAGCTTTTATTGTGCATGGAATCTAGCTACAGACGACTAATATCAGGTATTCCAACGATATCAAAGCAAACAGGCTTAGCTGGGCAGTGGTAGCATATGCTTTTAATACCAGCACTTGAGAGGCAGAGGCAGGTGGATCTCTGTGATTTTGAGCCAGCCTGGCCTACAGAGCAAATTTCAGGACAGCCAGTGCTACACAGAGAAACCTTGTCCAATAAACAAACAAACTAAGAAAGCAGGCCAAGAAATTGAAGAACATTGGGGCAAGGGCTGGGCCTGCTGCTGACGTCATCAGGGGTCTGTGGTAGAAAATTTCATCAGATCTCAGCTCAAATGTTACTTCCCCAGGAATCCTGGACAGACGTCTTGAACCATGTCTCCACCCACTCTAATTTAAGCTTCCATAGCACCTAGCTCCCTCCATAACAGACTGTGTCAGCTTTGGTTTCCCTTCCTTCCTTCCTTCCTTCCTTCCTTCCTTCCTTCCTTCCTTCCTTCCTTCCTTCCTTCTTTCCTTTCTTCCATCCTTCTTCCGTCCTTTCTTTCATTTATTCTTTATCTCCCTTCATTTCTTTTACTTTTCTTCTTTTGGTGGGGGTGAGGGTGAGGTGGGTTTCAAGACAGGTTTTTTTTTTTTTTTTTTTTTTTTGCATAGCCTTAGCTGTCCTGGAACTCCCTCTGTAGACCAGGCTGGCTTCAAACTCAGAAATCTGCCAGCCTCTGCCTCCAGCATGCTGGGATGAAAGGTGTGCGCCACCACTGCCTGGTTTCAGTTCCCACTTTCATGTACTTGGGTGGTTGAGGAATTGGAGAGTGGGAGCTGCTGCTGACTGGAACTCTCAGATGAATGCTACAGGTGGGCAGATCTAATGCCTCTCCTCCACAGCTGGTCCTCACAGGTTTGCTACTTAGCCAGGATTCTCAGCTCTTATTTCCTCTCTACTTTAGCCTTTTAAAGTTCTGTGGAGTCTACCTCCTTCACATGTCTCAGTCCTGAATCTTCTCCATCATCTCTTCTACCCTCATTTTGAATTCAGAGCTCGTATTTATGGGGCTTCTATGTTCTATTCACATTTTCCTGGTACACTATGATTGCTCCTTTCTGTAGAAACCATTGGCTCATTTATTTCTTGTGTGTCTCTTGCTTGTGACACCAGGCTTGGCTTTTCTGCTATTGTTGCTATTTATAACCCCATGGGAGAAGCAATTCAGACTTACTGTGACAATAATTGGCATGTGAATGTGACAGCCAGGAGGTTTGAAGTTAGAAGAGTGGCATTTTGGAAGTTTGGACTGTGAACTCTGATTCCCTAAGTTCAAATCCTGTCTTTGCTTATTTGTCTTTATGAACTTAGACAAGGATCTTTAAGCCCTCTATTTCTTTGTGTACAAAATGAGGGTTTAATAGGCCTTGCCTTCAGAGGTTGTCGAATTAACTCATTGGTGCACGTGGAGCTGGAGACCGATGCCAGGCCTCCAGTGCATGTCTGCTGACTTAGCTTTGCATTCTTGCTTTTATGTTTGTTTATTTTTCCTAATTCCTTTTTCTTATATTGCTAACATTTGTCATGCTGCTCATTTTTCTTGTACTGCAGAAGCAGTTTTATTTACTCATATCTCTTAACTTGAATGAAATATAAAATAGAATTTTCATGCTTTAACTGTGGTCTAGGTCTCCTTTGCTCCTGCTCCTGTGTGGCCCAAAGTATACCCCTTCCCCTCTTCTCATCCCTGCAAGCCATGAGAGACACATGGATCTGGGAGACCCAGGGTATGAAGCAGTGCTGTCCTATTCTGACAGGTGCAGAATAGATCTACCAAATGCAGCCACCACAGACCTGTGAGTGCTACCAGGTGACCGTGTGATGGTAGTTTCATGTGCCAACCTAAGTGGTCCACCAGACACCCAGGTTAATCAAGTTTGGGAGTGTTGAGACAGTGATTCTGGGTATGGGCTAAATAAAGCAGATGGCTCTGTCAATGTGGGAGGTACCTCCCACAAACGGGGGAGGAAGGGAGAACTTGGCTGTTTCTTCCGCCTTGAGCCTTGATCTTGGATGTCTCAGAATTCACTCTGCTCCATTCAGTCCTCTGGCATTTGGACTTAGGCCTTATGTCATCAGCATTCAAGGGTTTTTGACTTCAAGAGGACAAAAAGTGGAGAATCTCAGTATCATGATTATATGACCTGATTTCTAATAAATCATATTTTTTGTCATCTGTTCATCCTTCTACCCACCCATACATCATCTATCTCTCCTGTTGTTTCTGTTTCTCAGGATAACACTGACTAGTACAATGTTTGGGGGGCAGTGTGTTATGAAATAAATACTCAGGAGCTAACTGTAGGAATCCATCAGGTAATTTTATCCCATGTGGGAGGTTTATTTTTGTTGTTATTAAGAAGACCTTCTGGTCCACTGCCTCATCTAGTGTAGGCAAATGTACTGGCTCTCACACAGAACTGGTAAGCAGTTTCATCCCAACTCCTTCGGCACTCTCCCAAATTAGATGCTTAAAGTGTTACCTTTTTCTTTAGAACATGTCTATTGGTCACTAATCTATTTGTGTTGCTTTTGTCTTTCCTCTTTTGGCTCTCTCTCCCCCTCTCTTCCACCCACTCTGGTGCAGACAGCTTTATTTTTCTTTGAATGGTGTTTCTTGCTCATAACCTTTCATTTCTGCTTCTGGGATTACTCTGAACATTTGTTAGAACTCAGAGAAAAAGTCCGGATCTTCTTCCTTTATCTCCACCCTCAGCCCCAATCCTTTACTCCTCCCTGTGGGAAGAGTGGCTGCATTCACCTTATGCTGGGACAGCTTGTGTAAATTTCAGTCCTTTCTCTGCCTGCTGCAGGTTTCCCTAACTTTCTCCACCTCATGGGGGGAGGGGAGAAAGAAAAGAAAAGAAAAGAAAAGAAAGGAAGAGAGAAAGAAAGAAAAAAGGAAAGACAATGATGTTTTGCACTTGAAAACACTTTTCCATTACCATATTATGTTGAAATATTCCAGTTCCCCTCCCCATTTTTCTTTGAAGACAGGGTGTCACGTATCTCAGGCTTCCTTGAACTCATTATGTAGGTAAGGCAGGTCTACCATTGGCGACCAACAGCTCAGCAAGACCTTAAGACTCTACACTGGGGCTCATTGGCTGAATATAGCCATCCCTGTCTTATTCCCCTTTCCAGGACTATATGCACCCAGTCTGCCTCCAGTCCTTTCAGACTTGTATGCTGTCATCTGTCTTCCTCTCTGCCCTAAGACTGCCACACTGTCTCAGGGTCCCCAGCTGTGGCAGGAGCCTGGGATTAAGGCCCTCACCACCTGTGATGGCTTTTTGCTCTCTTGCTCTCTCTTCTTGTAGGACTTTAGTTATGTATGTGTTAGCTCTAGAACTGTCAGTCAATTGGAAACTTTGATGAAAGGCACAATTCTTACTCAAAAGGGAATAAGAGATGGTTTATTTTAAGCCAAATATGAATGAGTAACCATAGCCTGGGAATACAAATTCAGCTTCTCTAAATAACATATATCATAGAAATGAAAGTATGAGATTGTATTAGTTATAGAACAAAAAAGTCATAAAAGTCATAAAAGTCATAAAAAAGTTGAGGCATTTACTAAGTCCATTGGTAGATACTGTAGGTAGGTTGTTTATGGCAAAGTTGAGAATTCTCCACTGTAGACTTCAGTTGTTACCTAATTAAATTCTTAACGTCTGGGTTGTAGAAGTGAATGGTTTGCTAAGAACATATTCCAAAGTTTTTAATCATTGCTAGAATGCTTAGTCAAAGAGGTGGATGATAGATGGCTGCCAAATGGTCTAAGAAAACTGGCTCTTGATCTGTAGCATTCTGACTCTCCAAAGCCATGGCAGTCATTTGGCTTTGTAGACTCTTCAACATAGGTGTAGTGTTTTTCTCCCCAGAAAACCTAACTTTATAAGGCCAGAAGCTCTGTCTTCTAGAATTTTATTTTTATATCTTCATATCTTGCTGAGAACTTAAATCCTACCCAATTATTACTTTGGTGAGTTATACCACCTTCTGGTCTATAGTGTGATCCATACCTATTTGATTAGACCAACTGGAATCCACCATTCCTGGTAGCACAGGTAAAATTATCAGCTCATTCTGACACTGGGTTCTGATCACAGGGGCTTCAGCTCCAGTCAACATTCCCTCTATTCAATCAGGTTTGGTAGAGTACCATGCCACAAAGTTCTATGTAATGATTCAAGCCACGGAGAGGCACAAACAACAGAGGTTACTTGCCTCAAATGTCGCAAGAAGAGGCTGAACCATTTAAAAATATATGAGAAGCCTCAGCAGCACAGATTACTGACAGTCCAGCCATCTGGATTTGAAACCCACTCTCACTGCTGCTATGGAAAACTGACTTCAAGTTCACAGAGTTCATGGGAGGAGTACCAAGGTGTGATCTTGCTGTCTACTCTAAAGCAGTTTACTGTGTAGAGGGTAAAAATCACTCATCTCTCTGTGGAGGATCAAAGCTAGCTCTCCCATGCAGGGCATGTGCTGATGGTCACAGTCTGGTCAGTGTGCTCAGGAATGCATATATGAACATAAAGTGTTGATGCAGCATGTGTGAAAAGGTAAGCTCAGGAGAAGGCAGGAAGAACAGCAGGAGTCCATCAAAATCAAGCAGGGTGATATTAGTAGTACCAGTGAGTACAGGTGCATATTCACAGCAGATGGAAGTGAGCATGGCCCAGAAATCCATCAGGCAGGATGAACAAGTGTCACGTCCATGGAGCATCCCTCACCTGAAAGCATCACTCAGCCCAATAGGAAGGAAAGTCTGAACCCCAGCATCAATAAAATAGTTATGGACTATGAGGACATGGTGAGT
Organism: Cricetiscus sungorus; assembly: GCA_030556225.1. Taxonomy (NCBI): domain Eukaryota; kingdom Metazoa; phylum Chordata; class Mammalia; order Rodentia; family Cricetidae; genus Cricetiscus; species Cricetiscus sungorus. The sequence continues at coordinate 49,384,230 of JANBXA010000007.1, read as the reverse complement.
TACTCACAGAAGAGTTACTACTATGAATAAATACAACTCGTGTGAGGTCCCTGGAATCAACAAGTTCAGAGACTCATGGTAGAAGTGGGGGACAGGGATGAGGGTTTTGTTGTTATTGAGGGGTACAGAGATTCAGTTTTACAACATGAAAGAGTTGTGGGGATGTATTGCACAATGACACAACTGTACTTAACACTATAGAAATATCTGCTTATAAATGGTAAGAATGACAAGTTTTATCATTTTATTTTTTATTTTTACTTAACACTATAGAAATATCTGCTTATAAATGGTAAGAATGACAAGTTTTATCATTTTATTTTTTTAACCACCATAAAAGAATTCAAGCAGGCTGTATAGCGATCTATGGGGCATGGCCAGGGTCTGAAGTGTTGAGACCTTGTTTGTTTTGTTTTGTTTGGTTGGTTTTGTTTGTTTTGGTTTGGTTTTTCAAGACAGGGTTTCTCTGAATTGTTTTGGAGCTAGCCTGAACCTAGCTCTGTAGACCAGGCTGGCCTTGAACTCACAGAGATCGGCCTGCCTCTGCCTCCCAAGTCTAGGATTAAAGGCATGTGCCACCAACACTCGGCTGAAGTATTGAGATCTTAAGAGAAATTTTGAGAACTCCTGATTCCAGGTCTTCTGTTTGTCAAGGAATGGGGTTAGCAATGGTGCTTCTTATTGCTGCATGAGTGTCACAGTGTTTATAAACGACTTCCCTGGATCTATTTTAAAACGTCTCTCTTTCCACAAGGGATCAACCCACTTACGAATGTAAGTATACAAGTAAAGTTAAAATGTATAATACATGAATTTGTGGAAATACATCTTTTCTAGTACCTCAGGAAAATGAAAATTCAAATAGGAAGGTTTTCTATCCAAAATATATGCCTATAGTCAGCACATTAGCAAAACTGCTTATAGTGATATGAATTGGTAGGGGAATTTTGCTTTCTGAAAGAGATTAGGCTGTTATTGTAACTTAGCTCATGTCGCTGCCATGATGGCAAGGCTCCTGTCAACATGCCCTGTTGATTCTTGCCTGTGACACATTTTAACAAGTAATTTTGGGTGCTATTTCTGGACTTTATCCTTAAGAACCTTAGCAGCTTTCTCCTGTTGTTAGTTTTGAGATTGAGACTCCACATAAAGAAGCTCAGATGAGACTGTTGCACAATAACTTCCTGCAGACAGTCTGGGGAGAAGAGGCTCTGACTTTTGCTGGCCACCCCAGTTAAGGGAGAAATCAGACAACCCGATGAATACACTGATGTCACAATGAGCTGAAGCCCAGCTGAAGTGCAGCTGAGCCCAGGCAGCTCCTGAGAGTGTGAGAGATACTTAGATCCTTGCCATAGGCCACTCATTTTTTTTTAATTTATATTTTTTTTACATATCGATCCCAGTTCCCCCTCCCTCCCTCTTCCCCCCCACACACATGCACCCCGACCACCCTCACTCCACATGTAGGGTGATGCCATGCAGGAGGGGTCATCTAAATCTGTCAAGTCATTTGAAGTAGGGACTAGGACTTCTCTCCAGTCTCTATGTTAAGGGAGTATCCCTCCATGGGGGATGTGCCCACAAGGTCCTTTTGTGCACCAGGTATACATCCTGATTCTACTGTCTGAGGTCCCTTAGACTGCTCAGGCCTTCTAGCTGATACCTATGTTCAGGGGGGTTGGGTCAGTCCCATGCTGGATTCCCAGCTATCAGTCTGGGGTAGGCAACTCATTTTTGAAGTGCAGTGGATAACCATTTTATGGAAAACAATGCCAGGAAGCAATTAGTGGTCTCAGCCATGCAATGCAGGAACTCCTTTGTACTAATAGTTTCCTGGCCTAGGCAGAGCAGTCCTGTGCTAGGATGGGCCACACATACCATGATGGTTGTTTGCTGTCCCCTGAGCCAGCTGAGGGCCTGAAGCATCTTCCCTCTTACAAAGAATGTAGCATATTCCCGAGTAACCACATTCCTGGCTCAAAAGGACATCTGAGGGGTGAATGTTACTCTGCCTTGTACCTATTGATGTAACATAGTATACACAGGACTGGAGAATGTACAAAACCAAGTGGATGGAGAGAATGCCTGTAGCTAAACTTTGCAAAGAACCATAGCATTAATAAAATAGAATGGGAAAAGTAAATAAGGTATGTCCAAAAAACTGTTGAAGATACATACTTCTAGAGATGTGGGAGCATTTTCTCCCGAGGTTGAGAATTCTTTCACTTGATATGAGACCTCGAGTGACTGGGGGACCTGGAAAAGCCTAATGGGAACTGAAATATGCTGACTATGAGGGAGGGGCAACCCATGATTGAAAAAACAGACATAGCACTGGAGAGGTGCCTCAGTTGGTAAAGTGTTTGCTGCATAAGATCAGGGACCTGAGTTTGATCCCCAGAACCCATGTTTTATAAAATGCTAGAATATATGACCATTGGCGCAACAGTGGCAGGAACATTATGGGAGGAACCATGCATTTTCTGATTGGACTTCAAACCTGTTTGATGGAAATAACCCTGTGCTTGGTGCTGTTAACTAAGGAAAAAAACCTGTGACTGGCCAAATCATTGGGCCTAGGAGAGAACTTAGTACTATTATCCTGCTAAATGAATATATTAATCAACTACTCTTTTGCATCAATCAGAACGGCTTGGAGAGAAGAGATATGAGGCGACAGACTAGAACCAGTTTATGGGAGACCTGGACTTGCGATTTTTGATGAGACACAAAGGCTGTACAAAAAAAAAGTTTTTAATTTAGATGCCAGGCAGTGCCAGAAGCTACAGCTCTCAGCAAGTCATGTCACATGAATGGTCTCCACACCATATGCCTATCTTTGAAGTGGGGAGATCAGGGGGATTAGTGTACTGAATGCTCTTTCCACTTAACTTTTCATGTTAAGATGGGTTTATGAGAATATAATCCCAGCTAAATTGAAGAGCATCTGGATATGTCCTGGGGTTTAAAGACATCAGTTGAGGCATTATAAAATGCATATAGGAAGTGTGGAGACAACCAATTACACAAGTATGGAGCAGAATTTGGAGACACACACCCAGGCTTTCTTTTGAAAGTCTGAAAGCCCCACAAAGGGTCAAGCTCCCCCTATCCCCTGTTTGTGTCCATGTGACAGAGTACAGCCACTGCCCAACTGGCTGGAAAATTGGGCTTTGCCTAGTTCACAGATGATGACCCTGCTGGTGACCTGTGTCCTAGAATAGTTCTTTCCATAGTTTCATATCTAGAGTCTTCAGTGACTTGATACGAAACAGAATACAGGAAGTGTGGACAGCACAAGGACTACATCTGAAGTCTGGGACTGGCCTCTGCATGTTGCACTCAGTGTTCATTTAGTGTTGTCTCCATTCTGAGAACTGGCCAGAGGTAGACAAATTTGTATCAGGGCCTAGGCGTATGGTTCAGTGGTTAAGAGCACTTGCTGCTCTCTCAGAGGACCTGGACTTGTTTGGCAGCACTCACATGCCTACCCACAATAATCTGTAATTACAGTTTTAGGGGATCCAATGCCAATGCCCTCTTCTGACCTCTGAGGGCAACAGGCATGTACATGGTGCACACACAAACATGCAAACAAGCAAACAGAAAATTAAAAGAATTTTTAAAATGCATGTTTCAAAATGATGGGGAGTAACTCTCAAACCAGCAGCCAATTTGCAATGGTTTCCCCTTAGAGCCAGAAACAAAGGGTGGCCTTTATCAAGGTAGTCTGGTTCTAGGAGTTTTCCACCACTCAGCCAAGAAAGAATTGGATGCATAATCATGAGAAATGACTAAAAATACTATGCAGATATTAAAATTCATATTTTCCTTGCAGTAGGCAAATAGAAAATACAGCATACTCCATAAGCAATAGCAATCCAATTTAAAGAATGCAGAGGGGAAACTTAACAAGGGTTTGTATCCTTATTTTCATAAACACTCCTTTTCTATTTCCCAAAGCACATAAAAACCTGGTTGGACTAATTGAAGAGATATATTCAGGCAATGACAGTAATTACCAAGATATGAGTTCTTCCCAAACTAATTTATAATTAAAATGTGATTCTAATAAAAAACAAAATTACTTTCAAAACTTGACATATAGACCCTAAATGCACTTGAAATAATAGATGTCCAAAAAAGAGTCAAGATATTTTTTAAGGAAATAAAAATTATGGCAATATGCTATCAGTATTGACTGAAGTCTATGACAATTAAAATGGTTGACTGGGTTTCAGTAGCAGGCAGAGAAGACACTAAATGTTTTAACATAATTAATATTTGATAGTGATGGCATTTCCCAGCAGAGAGCAAAATAAAATTAATTTCAAACAAATAAAGTCACACACACATACACACACACATACACACTTTCCAGTGATGAAATATTTGCATGTTAAAATTATTTTTTAATGAGGCTTATAGGAAAGGATGTCGTGTGTCATGTGTGTGTGACTTATGTGGGACTGACCTGCAGATACTGCCCCCACCAGGGCCCTGACAACAACTGCAGAAGGGTAACAGCAATGTGCATCATGAGGACAATAAAAGAATGAACACAACGCGCACAGCTCCAAAGTGTTCACTGTTTCACTTTATGTCCCCACTGGAAAACATATTTGCAATGTATGCAATAAAGGAATAATATCTTCAGCATATGAAGAAATTTAAAAGTCAATGAAAGTATGGTAATTCTCACCCAGTAAAACAGCTCAGTTAGTATCGTGGTTGCAGCAAAAGCATGAGGACCTGAACTGGATCCCCAGCACACACATTAAAAACAGGTATAGTAAGTAGCACACCTTGGAGAGGCTAAAACAAGTGGATGCCTGGAACTCCCTGACTAGCCATCCTAGTCAAATAAATAAGCCCCAGAATCCAGTGAGAAACTCCATCACAACTAAGAATGGGAATGAGAGAGACAGAGACAGACAGACAGACAGACAGACAGACAGAGAGACAGACAGACAGACACAGAGAGAGAGAGACAGACAGACACACATACACAGAGAGAGAGACAGAGACAGAGAGACAGAGAGAGGACAGTATCTAGGGTGACAGTAGAGAATGACCTTTGGGCACACACACACACATGCACACACATAAACATATGCACCTGCATATACATGAACAGACACATACACTACAAAGATTGTTTGTTTGTTTGTTTGTTTGTTTGTTTTGAGACAGGGTTTTTCTGTGCAGTAGCCATGGCTGTCCTGGAACTTGAGTTGTATACCAGGCTGGTCTCCAACTCACAAAAATCTTCTTTCCTCTGACTTCCAAGTGCCGGGATTAAAGGTGTACACTGCCACACCCAGCACAAAAATAGATATTTTAATGGCCTACAGTAAGAAAGCATGTGTAAACTTCTTGAATATATGAACTTAAACAACAAAATGGCAATAGGAAGTTATTGAGCCTTTGTGAAGCCACAGGGCACAGGCTCTCTTCAGCAGGGGTGAGACTGGGAAGATTGCTTTCTGAAAGGAAATTTGGGATTCTGCAGTAACCTCTGAAGTGCACTCAGGGGGACACCATTTGACACCATATATCTAGGGAGAATTTTTCTTTTTCTCACAGATGTGATCAAATACTTAACTACCAGTGTGTCCTGGGGTGGGCCACCAAATAGTCAGAAATAAAATTCTGATCAGACACAAGTGATAGATCCATGTGAGGAAAGAATGTGGAATCATAAAAAATAGACTATGAGGGCAGGGGAGATGACTCAGTGGCTAAGAGTACTTGCTGAGCAAGTATAAGGGCCTTGTGGATCCAGTGCTCATGTAAAATTATGGGCACGGTCCTGCATGCCTGTAACCCTAGTGCTGGGTATGGGGGCACGGGAACAGGAAAATTGCAAGAGTCAGCCAGCCTAATAGAAAATCAATGAAATCCAAGCTCAGTGAGAGACCCTGTCTCAAGAGACTGAGGAGAGAAATTTCAAACACCCATCTTGAGTCTCTCCAGGAACACAGGCACAAGCCCCTCTGCATACACATGCATTTAATATACATATACATGGGGGCATATTTTTGAAAATGGGGCTGTGAAAGAAGGCTTGGCTCACAGAGTTGCCCTACTCATTGGCCTATGTTGCCTACACCACAGCCTTCTGGGGAACAGACTGTGGTGTTTGCTCTAGACTCACTGTTGCTCTCAAAACAAGTATAACGTCTATGCCAACAGAGACCCAGAATACAAGAAAAGGGGTGTGTCCTGTGTACTGAACACATCAGTCCTCAATATATACACTCTATATCTCATGTGCCAGGGGGAACACCTAGTGATTTTAGATAGGAAGAGGACGTTCTTGTTGTCCTGTATTTTAGTAATATCTTTAGTTACTTGTCATCCAGGTGAGCATGCCATCAGGCACTGTTGTTGCATTCTGGGGACAAGGTATGCATGGGTCCCCTTATACTAACCTCACAGTGGCTTCTGCTAACTTTAGGAAACTATATGAGCTCAAGGTCCTCCCCATTCTAGACAAGTTTCCCATATGGGACGTGAACAATATCCTGGCGAGTTTATAGAACCACTGTCTATCAAAGCATGGACTCCCAACACCTGGTGCACATCTCACACCATGACAATATGGATGTGGTCCTGCACCTTCTTGGGTAAATGGCTTGTGGATTCGTTTCACCAGAAGATAGGGATGCAGTGCTGGCCCTGGCTAGTGGACTACAAGAATCTTGAGAGCAACTTCTGGCTTTGTAAGTGACTTTTCCCAAACTGCCTTCCTGAACTCCTGACAAGCTCCAAGCTGGTTTCATCAATTTTCCTGTTTCTGAAGAAAGGGCCATACTGACAAAACCGAAGAGAACCAGTGGAAACCCTTATTACCTGTTCCAGCTTCTTCTGCTATGACAAAAGGTCTCCTTCATGCAAAATTCTCCTATGAGACAGGTCCCGATCTAAAACTGTCCCCACTTCCCACAGTCCTGTGCATCCCAACTTGTGTCACAGGCCATCACACGGAGAGCCAAAGGAAAAGTGAGTACTTAAATCAAGGCCTGACACCCTCCCTGACTCAAAAGGACCAGAGATACATTGGCCCCATCATAGGACCTCAACAGAGTGTTCAGGAAGCCCAGTTAGGATGAAGAGATACATGCCTTCTAGATGTTGAGTGAGATTATAGATGATTTATATTTCCTTTGCCTTGTTCCTCTCTAAATATTTGTGCAAAACATCTTATGTGGTTGTGGAAAAAAAAGAAAGGTGGAGTGTCTACCCAGAGGAGCACACTGCATAAGAGAAATGTAGATACATAGGGGAGCATTGAAGGTACCTGGGAGGGAGCTGCAGATCTCCTTAATAGATGTGTGTTTACAGTGGAGAAGGGACAGATCATGAGATGGGGAAGAGAAGGAGGGAGAGAGGGGAAGAGAGAGGAAGAAAAAGAAGAAGAGGTGTGGGGAGAGGAAGGAGGATTTGTTAGGGAAGTGACTGAATTATGATAAGCTGTTAGGTTTAGTTGTGAAACGTCCTCCAGGGGTTCATGTGTTTCAGCAGCAGCAGTTCCCCAATCAGTGACTGCAGAACCTTTAAAAAGCAGGGATTAGCTAGAGGAAATGGGTCATCAAGGATAGCTCTCCCTTCTGGGATGAGCTCTCTGTTTCATGATTGGCTGGCATATATCAGGCTGAACCACAAGCTCCTACTACTGCAGGCCCAGTCCAACTGGCATTGCTTCTTTGTCATGATGGATCACACACTCTCAGAGCAGGAACAAAAGACATTTTCCTGTCTTAAGTTGCTCCTGTCATGTATTTGTCACAGCAATGAGGAAAGTAATGTGTCCACCATGGGCCAGGGAGCTGCTACTATGGCTTGGTCCAGTATGGAACCTTCAAGACCAGGATGGTCTATCATATATGTCTAAGTCTAATCAGATTTTCCTTGATGCTATCTTTGTCGCTTTATCACCAATCAAGTTACACATGAGGTAATCTGAAGAAATCTGAGGATTTGGATAAGGAAGACACTTTACATATTATATCAAAGCCTATGACTTTCAATAACTCATTCAACAAATATTGGTTAGGTCCAGAAAGTAGAATAGCTAGGTCTTGGTTAATAATGAGATATATAGCATAGGATTACAGCAAAAATGGATGCTGAATCTTAGGTTTCCAATGGGTGACACATTGGCATTAGAAAGGGAGATGGTGGGGTATAAGAGGTTTCAAGCTCAAGTTTTGGTGTGGTAAGTTTTAGGCATCTGTGTAATCACCAAGGAAAAGAACATGTCAGGTTGCCAATTGCAGTAATCACCAAGGAAAAGAACATGTCAGGTTGGCAATTGCAGAAATAAGTTAGGAATTCAGAAGAGAGGAGATTTGGGGATCACTGGTAATAGATGAGTAGAGAGTACTGATGGAAGGGGAAGGATAGCGAGAAAGGCCTGAAGGAACTATAACCTTTAATGGGTCATCAAGAGGAGAGGAGCCAGGCAAGGCAGTCAGGGAAGAAACAAGCAATGTGAGAATATAGAGGTGTTAAGAGAGTGTGCCTGGTTAACAAGCATCTCAGGCAAAGCCAGGCATCAAATATGACCAGCCATCAGGCTTTTAAATAAAAATGTTATTGGGGGCATGGCCAAACTTGTTTCCAGACTGTCTGTGGATGTGTCCTGCCATAACAACAGAGTTGAGCAGTTGTTTTAAAGCCTGTGTGGATCATGAAACCTCTGGTTTTTGTAGTTTTCTGACAATTGAGGGGGCTGAGAAGTGAATGGATGGGAAGGAGCAAAAACACTGAATGTGAACAAGTGATAAATAGCTCCTAGGAGTAGAAAGTGGTGAAGCCATGCTGAGAAATGACAAGATATTCATTAGCAGATTTTCCCCTTTCTTTAAATGGCAAGGATTTGAGCATTTATTTTTATTGGAAACAGATTCTTTTACCATACAATCTATCTTTACTATAGTTTCCCCTCCCTCTGTCCCTCCTGGTTCCTCTCTACATCCCCTCCCCTACAGATATACCTCCTTTGTTTCTCTCATTAGAAAAGAACGCACTTCTGAGAGATAATAGGCAAATAGGACACGTTAATATATAGTAAAGCAAAACCCATCGTATCAAAGTTTAACAAGGCAACCCAATAGGAGGAAAAGAGCCTGAAGAGAAGACACAAGAACCAGAGACCCACTTGTGCTCACACAAGTCACATAGAAGAACTGAGCTGAAAGCGATAGTAAATTTGCAGAGGACCTAGTGCAATCCCATGTAGGCCCTGTCTTTGCTGCTTCCATTCTGTGAGTTCATATTCACTTGGCTTAGTTGATGCAGAAGGCCTTGTTCTCCTCATGCTCCCCCTCTGGCTCTTATACTCTTTCTGATCTTCTGTGGAGTTCTCTGAACCCTAAGGGGAGGGATTTGACAGAGCTCTCCCGTTTAGACTCTTTAAATCAGAGTAGCATCTGGCTGGTCTTCTGAGGAAGCCTCTCTGTTGATAATTATATAAGGCCATACTTTTCTTTCTGGGTCTGAGTTACCAGAGGCTGGACAGCCCAGAGACCTAAGATAGAAAAAAATCAATAAAATTATGAAAGATATTCTGTTATACTCATAAATAGGTGACTGGCCTAATCATGATCAGAGAGGCTTCCTCAGGTAGCTGAGAGGAGTGGATACAGAGACCCAGAGCCAAGTGTTAGGCAGAGAGAGCCCACATTGGAGATTTCCACAGGATCCCTTCTCTTGGAGCTCAGGAACCTCATGGCAGAGGGGAGGAAGAATTGTAGGTGCCAGAGGGATCAAGAATAATAAAAGAATATGGCTCACAAAATTAAAAAAGCAGGGCTCACTGGCTCACAGACTGGAGTGGTAATCATGGAGCCTGCATGGGTCTGCACTAGATACTTTGCAAATATGTTATGGCTGTTAGCTTGGTGTTTTTGTGGGACTCCTAACAGTGTGAGTGGGGATATCTTTGACATTTTTGCCTGCCCTTGGGATCCTCTTCTTCTGACTGGGTTTCCTTCCCCAGTCCTGATATGAGGGTTTGTGCCTAGTTTTGTTGTAATTTGTTATGCTTTGTTCAGTTGATACCACTAGGAGTCTGGCTCCTTTCTGAAGGGAAACAGAGGGCAAGTAGACCTGGGGGAGAGAGGAGGTGGAGAAGGGAACTAGGAGGAGTGGAGGGAGTGGAAATTGTGATCAGCATGTATTTATGAGAAAATTTAAAAATGGCCTACATATATAAACAGAATTCTCCATAGAGGAAATTCAAATGGCCAAGAAATACTTAAAGAAATGGTCAACATCTTTAGCCCTCAGGAAAAGTAAATCAAAACTACACTGAGATTCCATTATACACCTGTCGAAATGGCTATGATTATTCTGGTGAGGATGTGGAATAAGGGGATCACTTCCCCATTGCTGTTGGGAGTGTAAACTTGTATGGTTACTATTAAAATCAATATAGTGGTTCCTCAAAAAGTTTTGTTTCTATCTACCTCAAGATTCAGTTACACCACTCTTGGGCATGTAACCAAATGACACTCAATCCTACAACAAGGACACTTGCTCAACTATGTTCATAGCAGCTTTATTCATAATAGCCATAACCTGGAAAGACACTAGATGTCCCTCAACAGAAGAATGGATAGAGAAAGTGTGGAACATTTTACATAATAGATAATCAAATGTTTAAAAAAAATGACATCATGAAATGTGTAGGTGAATGGCTGGAACTAGAAAAATTCGTCCAGAATGATGTTTGAGCATTTTTAAATGAAACCAGAACAGAAGGGAGATTTTGCAGTGTGTGGGGAAGTGAAGAAATTCAATGGGAGCAGCTTCCTGAGATGGGAAACAGTCTAAGAAACACAGAAAGATGTGTCTATCATCTCCAAATAGGTAGAGAGGCATGGTAGGTACTAGGGATGGGATGGTCAAGGATTTGGGATCAAGACCTTTTAGGTAGATTCTTTCTGTGGTTCCACTTTCTCTGTGCAGTCACAAAGGAGTGACACCATGTGTTAAGAGAGAATGGAGCCAGAGAAATAGTTTAGCATTAAGAGTATATATACTGCTCTTGCAGAGAAGTAGACTATGACTCCCAGCACATGTGTTGGGTAGCTCACAACCACCTGTAACTCCAGGTCCTTGGAGACTGAGTGCCTCTGGCCTCCATTACCTCCTTCACTCAAATGCACATATCTTCCATAACGATATCACTGATGATTGCATCCACACAGGACTTCTCCAGTACAGTGAGAAGCAATTCTCAATGCCAAAGAGTGAAGAGGGAGGACCAGAGGCCACAAGATTTGAGTCCATTTCCACTGATCACCTCCACTGTTAAAGTTTGAATGAAAGATCTTCCTTGGATTCATGTGCTTTAATATGTGGTCCCTAGGTGATAGATCTATTTTGGAAGGCTGTGAATCCTTTAGTATGTAGAAGCTCATTGGAGGAAGTAAGTCACTGAGAAGCAGGCCTTAAAGTTTATAGCCTGATTTTGCTTGCTGTCCAATCCCTGCTTCCTGGTCTGCCCACCTGTGAGCAAGCAGCCTTATGCTTCTGCTCTTCTGTCACAGCTGAAGCCACTCTAGGCCTCTCCCACTAGGATGGACTGTATCCTCTCAAACTGTAAGTTAAAATAAGTCCCTCTTCCATTAAGTTACTAAATACAATATTTACAAAAGCAGTTTTTCATCATATGCTCATTTTACCTTTATATTATGATATAAAATATAAAGTGATACTTTATATCATTTGCCTTTGGGTATAACAGTTTTCTGAAATGAAATTCACATGCTATATAATGTATTTTATTTAAAGTTCAAGGGTTTGTAGCATAGTCACAGGTAATTATCCCTACATTTTAATCCCTACATTTTAGTCATTTCACTTCTGAGCCTAGCTGGGTAGTAGAAACTACTCCATCTTTACCTCCCAAGTCCTAGACATCTTTTGGCTCAAAGTTGCCTTGCTGTATTGATAATTGTAGTGCCCGCTCTACAATCTGCTCCGCTAATCAGGCAAAGGCCTAGAGATTTAAATAAAAGACAAGACAGCAGGTCATTTGTGCAACAGGAATGTCAGAATGCCGAATGCCATTTATTGAGAGGAAGAAGCAGGTTTATATACTGACTCACAGCACAGTAGAAAACAATCAAGGGTCAAGTGTGCAAGTTCTCAGGCAGATATGTGTTAGCAAATCAGGCAGAGTACCAGTAACAACTCTGGGGCAAGATGTTCCAGCCAACAGCTGCAGGCTTGCTCAAGGTGCCTTGGGGGGTCCATGCAGGCCCTACAAATAATGTGTCTGTTGACTAAATAGTTGCAACCAGGAACCAAACATCCCTTTTGTCTTTCTGACAGTTTAGTTTAACTTTTCTTTTGTGAGCTTGGAAATGTTCAGTGATTCCCTGAAAATTAGTTTCAATGGGCTTAGCATGCATTGAAAATATATGGGAAGTCTTCGAAAACTTAGTCTCAACTCATTAGCATGGAAAATTGCTTCTCACTATTCTATTCAGTCTGGTGTGACCTGCAATCTATTGATCATTAATTGAGCTGTACAACTCAGTTGCATTGATGTTTCCATTGCTGTCCCTTAGGTATTTCAGCTGAGACTAACTGCATCTTATTTGCACATGTATATTAACAGGATGAGAGTTGGCATGACCTTCAGAGGCTGCAAAGGGAAGAAGAAAGGTGAGAGGACTAGGGATCCAGACCAGAGCCATGACAGGATTCTAATGGCCTTTGTTTCAGTTCACTGGAACCCACTGGAGCTGGGCAAGCAGTTCTTGGGAAAGCTACAGCCCAGGAGCAACCAATCAGAAGGTAACTTACAACCCTGTGCAAGCTTAAGAGAACTAAAGATAGCTTCTCCCACCCTGCAGCTGAAAAGCCCCTAAGCACTGAGCCGCCAACCAACCCTACAACAACCTACAAACTGTCAGTCCCCAGACTAATCTCTCCTCCCTGGAAGTGCCCTAGTCCAGTTTAAAAGGAGCCCATTGACTTCTGTCAGGGTCACTGTGAGCCACCCCAACATGTTGAAATTAAGAAAGTGTACCTGTTTATTGCATATGTGACTGTTCATCTTTTCTTGGGGGCTTCTCTTGAATCCTAACTTGAGACAAACAAGGCAGCAGGCACTGGGAAGGACTGTATCCTGTCAACATGGGGGTTTGTTTCCTTGTGACTAAATGTGGGCTCTTTGCTTAAGAGATAGAAAAGGGGCTAGAGATATGGCCCCACTGTTAAAGGCCAGGCTCATAACCAAAAAATATAAGAAAGCATCCTTTAAAGGAGATTTCTGGAGATGACAAATGAAGTATCAGAATCTTGGCAAGTAACACCATTAGAGTACCAATGGTAGAGGAGATCGGTGTTTTGGGGGGAAATGATCAACAGATTCACAATGAACCTGTTCTTTTACAATAGATCAACATTCTCATTAGAATGAGGAAGCACTATAGCTCTCATTTCTGTGTTCTCTTCAAACACCATTAATTTAAAACAAAAGGAGCTTTAGAGGTTTTTAAAGGTAGCCTTCTAATCATCAGTCACTCTATCTCCTTACTCCTGCATCCCTTTTCATTGATTTAGTGCATGTGTCTCCATAGCACAAGCATAGCTGAAAGGTCAGTGTGCTGTGTTTTTGTTGGTTTGTTTGCTTTCCAACTCAACATGAACTGAGTTATCTGGGAAGAGAGACCCTCAGTTAAGAAACTGTCTCTATCAGATCAGCTCATAGGCAAGACTATGAAGGCATTTTCTTTATTAAAGACTGATGTGGGAAGGCCAGACCACTGTGAGTGGTGCCTCCCCTGAACGGGTGGTCCTGAGCTGTATAAGAAAACAGGCTGAGCAAGACATGGGGAGCAAGCCAGTGAGTAATATCACTTCACAGTTTCTGCTTGAGTTCCCAATTCCAGCTTCCTGCCTCCAGTCCTTGCCCTGACTTATCTCAGTAATGGACTGTGACAACGAAGTAAAGATGAAATAAACTTTTCCTCCCCGAGTTGCATTTTGGTCATGGTTTTTGATCACAGCAACAAAAAGCAAACTAGGACAGAGGGATCTATTTGTGTGTTCTGTACTTATTGTTAATACTAACTCAGCAAGAAGAGAGATTTATTTTCTTTCCCTGATGGCAGAGAATTCCATAAAACTTTCGTGCAACAGTGTTTCAGAAAATATTAAACCTGTTTCTGTCTGTTGAGCATTTGAGTCTTTTCTAATCCTTTGGCATTACAACTATAGAGTTACAGTGAGTAATTTGCTGTATGTATGAGTTATGTTCTACATATACCGCTCTATCTGTGCTACAAATTCTCAGAACTGAAACTGCTAAATGAAGTGGGAAGTACATTTGATAATGCCACTTTTTCTTTCAAAGAGTGTGGAGTGTCTCAAGTGCTACTCCTTTCCAGGGGCATTTCTAAGCAGGAGAGGCTGATGGACTCTGCACCCACCCCCACCCTTCCCCCCCACTCCATGTAAGCAACAGAGACATATCACCTGCTCAAAACTTAATATTGGTCCTATGACTGGGAATGTATCTCAGTGGTAGAATGCTACCCTAGCTTCTCAAAGCCTTGGGTTTTATTCCTCACACTGCAAGAAAAAAAAATAGAAATCAAACTTAAAAAATTGGTAGACTCTTTATTGACACCCTGACCTCGAAATTCTACGTTCAGCGACAAAAACTTACTTCCTCCTCCAGATCTTAGAGCATTTAGTTGTGGTGGCTTATCTTGACTGTCAAGTCAACAGGAGTGAGAATCACCCAGAAGACACCACTTTGGGCATGCCTTGAGGGCATTTCTAGATTAACTTAACTGGGAAGGGGGGCCCTCTTTGAGCAGGACGGAACCTTTTCATGGGCTGGATTCTGGGACTGAATGAAAAGGAAAGAAAGAAGAAACCAGATATGTGTAGCATTTGTCCCTCTCTGCTCCTTGACTGCAGACACAATGTGACCAGTCGACTCATGCTCTGGCTGCTTGCTACAGCTCAGAGCTGTCCTTGTCTCCCTTGCTTTCCCTATCACAACAGACTATACTCTTAAACCATAAGCCACAAAACAAAACTGAAACCAATCCAGCGTTTCCATTAAGTTGCTGTCACAGCAACCAGACAAGTAGCTGATACAGAAAACAGATCCAGAGGCCTGGGGCTGTTGCTGTGGTAAATGTCACTGTGTAGTTCTTAGGCCCTTAGGACTGGTTTACAGGATGAATGTGGGAGAGTTTGGAGCAGTGGGCTAGAGAAGTTTCAGAATGATGTAAGCAGAGCTGAATGGGCCCTCTGCTGGGAGTTCAGAGGACCAAATGCCAAGAGAAATAGGAACAGTGAAGGTTCAGCTTGTGACATTTCAAAGTGGAGCATAGACTTTACTGGGAACTGGGCTAGTAGACATTTATGTCATGTTCTGACAAAGAATCTTTCTTCACCTTGCCCATGTCCTCAGGCTGAATTCAAAGGTAATGGAGTAATTTTTTCAGTGGTGAAAATTCCAAGGGATGATAACATTCAGGCTGTAGTATGGTTACTAATCGATGATCTCATCTAGGTCTCCAGTAAAAGCAGTAGCAGTAGCATTTTAATATCCAGAAAGATATTAAAATGGACAAAAAGGCATTAAAGTTTCAGACTGGGTTGTTGTGGAGAAAATGGCTATAATTATTAAAATTATTAACATCATTATAAAGAGATATCATGAGCTATACTGGAACTACAGGAAAGGTGCTCTGGGAACAAGGCCCCATCCATCAAGGCTCCAGACTATAAAAATGCTGATTTATTTGAAAAGAGAGAGCCTAAACTGAGAATGCCACTGAGGGGGGGGTTACTGCTTAAAAATAACTGCTTAGGGAAGCTATTTTTGCACATTCAACTTCCACAATGCACAGATGCCATTACAGCTATACCTGAATGGGACCAAACACATCTCAAACTGGTAGTAAAACTTGACAGTGTAAATCACATGGTGCTGGGTTTATAGACATTCAAAAGAGTTATGGGTCCTGGAGACTTGTACCAAGATTTCTTCAAGACTGGGTAATGTGTAGCAGTGCTCTATTCCCCAGGCCAGGAGTCCATTGCATGAAGCTATGGAGGTAAATCCTACGCTGCAGAGAAAACCCAAGAACATTGGAGTTCTAGGGGACATCTTCTAAGATGAGCTGATGACACAGAATGGAGTGAGGCCCATACAGAGGGTATGCATGCTATAGATGGCACAGATGGAGAGGTGGAACTTCTCAAGGCTGTTGGAGCTCTGATGATTCTACCATGACTTCCAGATGCTTTCTCTTCTAACTTTGGATTTGGTCTTGTATTTCCTTGCTATGGTCCTATCCCTTCCTTTTGTAATTGGAATGTTTACTCTGTGCAATTGTATGTTGGAAGCTCACACCTTATACTTTTTATTTTACACAGGCCTATAGTCAAGAGATTGCCTGAGCCTTGGAAGAAAACTTGCTCTTATACTTTTGAACACTTTGGCATTGTTAAGACTTTTGGCTTTCAGCAAATGGACTAAATTTTGCATTTATATGATGAACACGAGACTTCAGGGATCAGGTGTGGATGTTAAGAAGTAAAGGTGATGCTTTGTGTGCCAAGCTGGAGTGGTTGATCTTGTCTACTTCACAGGATTTAGGATCAGCTAAGAAGCAAACCCCTGGCCATATCAGTGAGGTGTTATCAGAGAGGTTTTCCTGAGATGGGAACATCAACCTGCCTGTGGGTGGCACATTCCATAGACTGAGGTTCCAGACTAAATGAAAAGGAGAAAGTGAACTGAGCCCAGTATTCATCTCTACTTCTGGAGTCTGGACACAGTGGGAGGAGTCACATAACCTTACTGCAGCCACAGCTAGATGTTCTCTTGAGCCACCCCCCACACACACACATACTATGACAGACTCTTCCTTCAAATCATGATCCAAAGCAAACCCTTCCTTCCTTAAGTTGATTTTGTCCAGTGTTTTGTAATAGTGGTGAGAAAAGTATTTAACTAATATTCTCAGCTCTTGCTACAGTTGATGTGGGTTATAATATTAGACACATATGCACTGCCTTTTGTCTCTATGGAGGTTAATTTGGTGGCCTCATGATTATAAGGTGTCCCCTCCAGATATGGCTACATTTTCATGGAGAGAAAGACAAACAAGGTTCTATAAATGAGAACTTCCACGTGCAAGGGGTTCACTCTGCAGGCGGTTTAGGTCTCCAGACTCTATATGCTACCTGTGTCTGCATTTAAAAAAGATTAATGGACTTTAAAAGAAAATGGACACAGGAACATGATAGAAAAGATGAGTGGAACCTTCAATTATGCTCTTCATTGTGGTAAATCAACTGTTACTTTCAAAACTTAAAATTCTTCAGAAACTAAGGTTTAGCAAAACCTTCAGGGTTACTGTTCAGTTCTGTGATGACTATTATATAGATGTGTCACTACATGTTGGTGAAATCATAAAGCATCAATCCACTGTTTTTTTGTGGTGTAATTTAATTCTTATTTTATTCTTGTACCTTACCATTTTTTTTACTGGTATGATTAATGATGTAGGTCAACTTCAAGAGCAGGAAAGAAAAAACCCTACATTTATTTTCAGATCACAGACTTTTGTTTAATTACATTTTTAATAAAAATAATTCATATAACTCATAATAAAAGTTTATAATAACCCAGGAATGGTGGTTTATATCTGTAATACCAGCACTTAGGACACTGAGGGAAGAGGATCGCCAAGAGTTGGGGGCCACCTTGGACTACAAAGTGAGATCTCTCAAAAACAAACAAACAAACAAAAACAAAATTCATAATAATTAGCATACATTGAGGAGCAGGTATTTAAGGTGACCTGCTCTGGAGGTCAGACTATGGTTTGGACTTAGTTTTTCTCAGCAAGGCATCAGGCTTCCACCACTGACTTTGTCATTGTGCTGTCCTGCCAATCTGGATGATCAATAAAGGGTAAGACTGCCATTTTGTTTTCTTCTCTTTCTATTGTGATGAGGGAGGGGCACCCTTTGCCACCACAAGCACAAGACCTCTTTCATTTATTCCAGCCTTCTGGCCTGCAGTGTGCACTTTTTGCTTTCTTCTGGGTAGACTTCACTTGACTCTTCCCCACTCCCACAGAGGGCATTCAGAGCTCTGCAGTGCTCTCTGTAGCTGAGGGACTGATTGCTGCCTCAAGACCAAGGCTGGACACTCTGCTTGCATTAGTACAGTGTCAGCATTCATTTTCAGCGCTTTGTCAATTCTTTGGCTGACAGTGCATTTAGAACCATCCTAACCCCCAGTTCCTTTGAATCACATCCTTGGCTAAGATATCTACATTTCTGGATCAAGCAATTAGCTTTTGAACCCACTTAGAAGTGTGTTATCTCATGGGTGCATTTGTCCTTAGATTTATGCTGTTGGTCCAGCAAGTTGAGATTATTTTGTCTTTTGCTTCTGGCACCTGTGATGCCTCTAAGGCTGTCAGAATCACATTATAAGCAAATCTGGAAAATTGTAATGATCCATTCTCATTCTGATCACTGGAAAAGACACCAGGCTCTGAATGCCAATGCCAAAGCCCTGGGGCCAATTAGAATGTATTTTTACAGGTGAGCATGCCATAGAAATGACCACCACATACTTTTTGATGCTTTGCCATTATTTAGGAAGAACTATGTGCTCATTATAGAAAAATCACAAAATACAGAAAAATATATATATATAAAATTCAGTTTCCAAAAATGTTAACACTATAGCACCATCATATAAAAGTATCTATCATCTACCATCTGTCTGTCAGTCTAGCTGCCTCTCTCTTTCTACCTATACACACATAAATATATAAATAAAACCTGCTGAGTCCATTTAATGGGCCACATATATATATATATATATATATATATGTATAGATAGATAGATAGATAGATAGATAAATAGATAGAGGTAGATAGATAGATAGATAGATAGATAGATAGATAGATAGCTGTCTACTTTGTATTAGATAACCAATTAGGGGGCTCATCCCTGGGAGAGGCCAAATCTCCCTCTTTCAGCAGTCATTAGGTTCCTATAGTTTTGTCTAGGTGTGGGAAGATTTCCTTCTTCTACATTAGCTTGTCTGTTGATACCATCATTATTAGGTAGCTATAATTTTGAGGTATCTTGGATGTAGCTTCCCAATCATTTCTAGAAGACACAATCTCACAGAAAACTCCTTGAACCTCTGGCTTTTACAATCTTTCTGGCCCCTCTTCAGAGATGTTCCTTGAGTCTCAAATGGAGAAGTGTTGTAAATATATCCTTTGGGGCAGGTTCATATGGCCCATTGATTTATATCTAATGTGGTTTCTGTGATGGCCTCTGTTTGCTGTAAAGAGGAGCTTCTTAGATGAGGGGGGGAGACCTACACTTAACTATATGCATAAGGATGAATTTTAAAATGCAGTTCAAAATGATGCCTGTCGTAGTTAGGGTTTCTATTGCTATGAGAGACACTATGACTACTGCAACTCTTATAAGGAAAACATTTAACTGGGACTGGCTTACAGTTCAGAAGTTAGTCCATTGTCATCATTATGAGGAGTATGGTGGCATGCAGGTAGACACGGTGCTAGAGAGGTAGCTGAGTGTTCTATATCTGGATGTACAGGCAGCAGGAAGAGAGAGTGAGCCACTGGGTCTGTCTTGAGCTTCTGAAACCTCAAAGCCCACCCCCATTGATGTTTACAAGGGAGCAGCTAGCCAGCATATTAGTCCACATGAGTCTGACAGAGCAGAATCTTAATCTGCCTTAGAGATTCCCCAAGTCCTCTATATGGGGTCAACTGTGCCATCATCTCTGCAGTCAGAACTTGGTCCAATCTGGGCTTCACTGATGCTGGAGACTTGTCATCTGCTGGTGTCCATGCCTAACCACATTGAAATGGAAGAATAGGAAAAAAGTCAACAAAGGGGAGTGGTGACAAGAGAGTTTGTCTGGTACCTAGATGTACCATTGATAACATCTGGACTTTTCCATCATGAGCCTGTATAGCCTGATCTCCACCTTTTTCAGCATAAATTTAGCATCAGTTGAGTTTCTGCCACTTGTGGCCAGAGAGCTCTGACATGGCCATATGCTGTGAGACTTGTGTGGAACTAGACTGATGGGAGATGTTATTCTGTATATATGTTTCTCATACTGGTTAATAAAGCACTGTGGCCAATAGAAAACTAGATAGGTGGGGCTAGGAGACTAGGAGGAGGAAGAGGAAGTAGTAGGTGGAGTCGAGATGTAGCCCCGGGAAGGAGCAGGACGCCTGCCGCGCGGCTCCCTGATAAGACGACCACGTGGAAATACTTAGATAAGTAGAAATGGGTTAATAATTAAGACAGAGCTAGCCCATAAACAGTAATGGTAATTGGCCAACAGGATTGTATCAAATACAGAGTCTCTGAGTGTTATTTGGGGCTCACGTGGTTGCAGGACAATGGCGGCAGAACCAGCGGCAGCCGGCGGGGAAACCTACCGCAACATAATGGTGTCAGAAGTGGGATACGAACCCACGCCTCCAGACATTTTAGCTGGTAGGAAGGTAGGATGGTGGCCCAGCATCTGTACTCATGGCATCATTCTGCCCATGCTGTTAACTGCTATGAAGCAATAAAAACAGTTTCACTAGCATTGTTTCCTCCTCACTCACCTCACCCAAACCCCAAATCAGTGGCTATGTTGGTGATAAAATAAATAATTAATGTTTTAACATTTTATTAATTTTAGATAGTCAGTGAGTGCCACCAGCAGGGAGAGGAGCTGTCAATACCACCAGTACACATCCTTTAACCAAAGTCAAGGGCCTGCTTTTCCTTTCTTTATCTCTGTATACACACTCATGCTGTTCACAGTAACTATTTGATATCATAATTCCTGAAAAGGTTGCTTGTAACCTTTTACTTTCTCTTTAATTTTTTTTTAATTTTACATATTGATCCCAATTCCCTCTCCCTCCCATATTCCTCACAGAACCTCCCCCCCATCCTATCCTTCATCCACTCCCCAGGGAGGGTGAGGCCTTCCATGAGAGATCATCAAAATCTGTCAAGTCATTTGGGGTAGGGTCTCCATGGGGAATGGGCTTCCTCCTCCATGGGGAATGGGCTCCCGAAGTCGATTCCTACACTAGGTTCCACTGCCAGAGGTCCCATAGACTGCCCAGGCCTCCTAACTGAGGCCTATATTCAGGGATTCTGGGTTAGTCCTAGGCTGGTTTCCTAGATATCAGTCTGGGGTCCATGAGCTTCCTCTTGTTAAGGTCAGCTATTTCTGTGGGTTTCTCCAGTCTGTTCTTGAACTCTTTGCTCATCACTTCTCCCTCTCTGCAACTGGATTCCAGGAGTTCTACCCAGTGTTCAGCTATGGATGTCTGCTTCTGCTTTCATCAGCTACTGGATGAAGGCTCTAGAATGGCATATAAGGTAGTCACCAATCTCATTACAAGGGAAGGGCATTTAGGGCAGCCTCTTCATTATTGCTTAGATTGTTAGTTGGGGTCATCCTTGTAGGTTTCTGGATGTTTACCTAGTGCCAGATCTCTCTTTAAACCTATAATGGCTCCCTCTATTCTGGTATCTCTTTTCGTGCTCTCCACTATTCTTCCCCCACTTACTCTTCCTGCTCCCTCATGTTCTCCTCTCCCCTTCTGTTTCTCCTGACTCCCTCTCCCCTCTCCCTGATCTAAATTTGCTCAGGAGATCTTATCCCTTTCCCCTTCTGTGGGGTTCTCCTTGTTTCCTAGCTTCTCTGGCAGTGTGGATTGGTGATCCTTTACCTTTACTTTATGTCTAAAATCCATATATGAGTGAGTATATACCATGTTCATCTTTTTGTGACTGGGTTACCTCACTCAGGATTCTTTTTTTCTAGTTCCATCCATTTGCCTGTGAATTTCAAGATCCTGATGTTTTTTTGTTTTGTTTTGTTTTTCCTGCTGAGTAGTACTCCATTGTGTAAATGTACCACATTTCTTTATCTAGTCTTCAGTTGAGGGACATCTAGGTTGCTTCTAGGTTCTGCCTATTACAAATAATGCTGCTATGAACATAGTTGAACAGATATTCATCTTTTGGGTATATGCCCAAGAGTGGAATTGCTGGATCTTGTGGTAGACTAATTCCAATTTCCCTGAGGAATTTCCCTGATCTCCAAAATGGCTGTACAAGTTTGCACTCCCACTATCAGTGGAGGAGTGTTTCCCTTTCTCCACATCCTCTCAAGTATAAACTGTCATTGGTGTTTTTGACTTTAGCCATTCTGACAGAAGTAAGATGCTAACTCAGAGTTGTTTTGATTTGCATTTCCCTGATTACTAAGGATGTTGAGAACTTTTTAAAGTGTCTTTCAGCCACTTTAGATTCCTCTATTGAGAGTTCTCTAGTTCTGCACCCAATTTTAATTAGATTATTTGGTGTTTGGTGACTAGCTTCTTGAGTTCTTTGCATATTTTGGAGATCAGCCCTCTGTCAGATGTGGGGTTGGTGAAGATGTTTTCCCACTCTATAGGCTGCAGTTTTGTTTTGTTGACTGTGTGTCCTTTGCCTTACAGAAGCTTCTCAGTTTCAGAGGATCCCATTTATTAATTAATGATTTTAGTGTTTGTGCTACTAATATTATGTTCAGGAAGCAGTCTCCTGAACCAATTCATTCAAGGTTACCTCCAACTTTCTCTTCTAAGAGGTTCAGTGTGGCTGGGTTTATGTTGAGGTCTTTGATCCATTTGAACTTAAATTTTGTGCATGGATCTTTCTGCACTTTTCTACATGCCAGCATCCAGTTATGCCAGCACCATTTGTTGACAATACTTTTTTCCACTGTATAATTTTAGCTACTTTGTAAAAAATAAGGTGTTCATAGGTGTGTGGGTTAATATCAGGGTTTTCAATTCAATTCCTCTGGTCTACCTGTCTATTTTTGTGCCAGTACCAAGCTGTTTTCAGGACTATAGCTCTATAATAAAGCTTGAAGTCAGGGATGGTGATGCCTCTGGAAGTTCTTTTATTATACAGAATTTTTTTTTTGGCTATCCTTGGTCTTTCATTTTTCCATATAAAGTATTATCCTTTCAAGATCTGGGAAGAATTGTCCTGGGGACAATTGATGGGGACTGCATTGAATCTGTAGATTGCTTTTGGCAAGATTGTCATTTTTACTATGTTGATCCTGCCTATCCAAGAGCATGGGAAATCTTTCCATTTTCTGGTATCTTCTTTAATTCCTTTCTTTAAAGACTCAGTTTTTGTTATAGGAGTCTTTAACTTGTTTGGTTAGCATTACCCCAAGATATTTTATATTGTTTGTGGCTATTGTAAAGGGTGATGTTTCTCTGATTTCTTTCTCAGCCCCTTTAGCATCTTTATATAGTAGGGAAGTAGGGATACTGATTTTTTTTCTTTTGAGTTAATCTTGTATCCTGCCACTTTGCTTAAGGTATTTATCAACTGTAGGAGTTCCCTGGTAGAGTTTTTTGGGTCACTTAGGTAAGCTTGATAGTTTACATCTGCAAATAGTGAAAGTTTGACTTCTTCCTTTCCAATTTGTATCCCTTTGGTCTCCTTTTGTTGCCTTATTGCTCTAGCTAGAACTTCAAGTACAATATTGAATAGATATGGGAAGAGTGGGCAGCCTTGTCTTGTTCCATATTTTAGCCTTAAGCTATTCTCCATTTAGTGTGATGTTGGCTGTTAGTTTACTGTATATTGCTTTTATTATTTTTCGGTATGTTTCTATTATCCCTGATCTCTCTAAGACCTTTATCATAAAAGGGTGTTGGATTTTGCAAAGGCTTTTTCAGCATCTAGTGAGATTATCATATGGTTTTCTTTTTTCAGTTTGTTTATATGGTGGATTACACTGATGGATTTTCATCCCTGTATTCTTGGGATGAAGGCTACTTTGTCATAATGGATGATTTCTCTGATGTGTTCTTGGATTGGATTTGCCCTAGATTCTGGCGGTGTCATATAAGTCTTTCTGTTGTTGGACGTGTTCTTATACTGTCTTGTTCCCATTTCTTCTTCCAGTGGGTATAAGTAGGGTCGCTCCCTCTTCTAGTGGGTATGGGTTCAAGGCTCTATCCTCCCCTCTCTCTCAGAGGGTACAAGGGCAAGACAGGAAAGGCAGCCAATGCTAGATGCTTTGTTCTTCCTCCAGGTCTCTCTCCCCATCCCCCAGGAGGGTGGAGGAGCGAGACAGGAATGGCAGCTGATGGAAGATGACTTGTTCTGCCTCCAGGTCCCTCTAGGGGATTTGTTGGCAGGAATTGTCTGGCTGCTGCAGGTCAGGGGACTCAAAGAGAGAAAGGTGGGCTGGAGGAACTCCTTTTACTCAGCTCTGTATCAGAGGGTCAATATTTTACTTTCAATTTGTATTGTAAACGTTCTTTTAGGCCAGTAACACTTCAAAATCTAATCTGTAATGAACCATGACAATTATATAAATATAATAACATTTCCCTTCTTTTATCTGAAATAATCTGGAAGAGCATCATAGAATAGTCAATTGAATTCTTGATGCCACATCTATAACTTCACTGGGCCCAATGTTAAATGTGGCTCTTAAGTGAGCATGTTTTGAATCTTAAGATTTAAGGTAAAGTTTGATAAATGCAATGATTTTAATTTGGAAATATGCTATCCTTCAAAGATCAAAGCTTACTACATATGTATGTCTATTTGAGCACACACGTATATGCACATGGAAGTTATCGATGCAGCAATGAGTTCAAGTTCTCAAAATCTCTGATGTCCTGTGTTGAATTCATCATTTGATGCTAAAGACACTGAGTTCCAGACTCCAGCACCAAGGGCCAGTGCCAGTGCCAGTACCTGACTTTAGAAAAAGCTTTTACAGAACAAAAGTCCATATCTCACTCCATCTTCTGCCAGTCTCCAACATCCAAAATTCTCAGGAAGCACACAGACTCAATAAACATCTATCCTGTTCCCTAAGCACAATCTGAAGATGAGCCCCAGACTGTTATCAACCAAATCCCTGTCAAAACCTTTTTAGAAAGACAATTTAAAGTTTGCTGCAATGATAAGTCTAGTAAATTGCTTTAAAGTCCTTGAAGAAATGGTTATCGATTCTCAGCATTATAGACAATGTGAGAAATTTTAGTTTCTCTCTTTGCATGCCTAATAAGTTTGACTTCATATATTCATATCATTATTTTGCCATGACTGTTGCAAATTTTGTGTTCACAGTACAGTACCGCTCAATTTAAATGATTTCCCATCTCTCACAGTGTACCTATTATCAAGTTATTACCCTTAGTTCCTGACATTTTTTCATTGTTTTACTTTGTATCACTGAGAGTGATCCTGTAAACATTGTGCATCATATGTATATGGTGCTTATGTTTGAAGATAGATGCAAACATAGGCAGATAGATGATAGATTAGGTAGATTATAGATAGGCAGTTGTATGTGTGTGTGCACAAGTGTACAGTTGTAGCCGCCTGTGCATACATAAGTGGAAGCCAAAGATAACAAGATGACTTCAGATATCTTTTTTCTACTGCTTTTCACCTAATTTTTTGAGACAGGGACTCTCAATGAACTTGGCACTCACCATTTCATCTAGACTATTTGACCAGTGAACCTCCCAAGATCTGTGTTAAGCAAGCAGCTCTAACACAGTCCTACAAAGGCCAGCTCTGAAGTCTTCTACTGAATGGACCACCAGCAAATAATTGTTGAAATTTCTCAGTATTATTTTTCACTTTAAATTTTTTATTAATTCTTTGAGACTTTTATACAATGGGTTTTGATTGAATTCATCCCCTCCTACTTTTCCCCAATTCACACCCTTCTTCCACTGACCCAACTCTGTGTCCTTAAAAACATCCTTCCAAACCAATTTGGAGCACTGCATTATTTAGGAAATACTTGGTATTTCATTCATTCAGTAGCATTTACATTTGCTAAACTCTTACCTGGGCACTATGAATACAAAAATGTCTTGACAGGCTCAGGACAAGTAGGCAGGAGGGCAAAATGTTTTGCAAGACCCCTGGTGACTCTTAGAGTAAAGAACACTGGAGACAGAAAGGAAGAGAAGGGCTTTCCTGCAGTGAGGAACACTCAGTCTGCTGTTCCTTCCTGGGATAGGACTGTTACAATTCTCAGTGTTCTTGGTGACCAGCAGGAAACATGTCATTAATATGTTACTAATGAATCAGTGTATGAGTGGGGCTCAAACTAAGGTCAGAAATCGTGAGCTGTGAAAATACCTGAGCCATTCCAGAGAGGAACACATGGGCTTACCTGTGGAGACACTCGCAATGCCCCTAGAGTGTAAAGAGCTCTAGACTTCTCTTTGGAAGAAGCTCTTTCTATCACCAACCCAGTGACTAGGAAGAATGCTCTGTACGCATGTGGTGACAGAGAGTGTCAGGTCAAATCCTTTTGGCTTGAGCAGCCTTTCATCCTTTAGATGAGAGATTTCCATATCAGAAAGTCATAACTTGAAAAGCACTTGAGTTGTGAAATGGAAAATGGAAGGGAAATACTTTGTGTCTGCATTGAGAGTGATCCATGGCCTTCAATTTTGCTTTTAAATTTGAAGTAAGCTTGCTGGATCTTGCTTCCTCCACCATCCACTGAAATATTAAGTGTAATTTCCATCATCCATTTCTGGCATTATTAAATAAAGCTGAAAGCTCCACAGCACCTTAATAAGCACGCGATATGAACTGCCTAACAAATGCAGTCTGTGTTATTCATTTTTTAATTAAATCAAGGAAGAACTTGAAACAGATGTGTGGCCTTTCAATGGGTCTAAATGGTCCACTCCAGCTGGGTGCTATGGAAACCCACACTTCAGAAAAGCTTACCCTTTAATTTCCAATTAAATCGAATCTAATTTCTAATTCATTTCTACTTACAGCTTATACTGGAGCGTCTAATTCTGTGGTCAGTAACCTACAGACACAAAGATGAGAGATGGAAAAAATCTCAGAATCTTTAGATTTCAGAGCTAAAAGGGATGAGGACATCATTACTTCCTTTGCCTGCTTTCATAAAGGTGGGAACTGTGTGTGAGAAGAAATGGACCCAAAGTGGACAGTGGACAGCTCTGCCAGGTCCAGACAACACTGGGAAAGATGTGGTTTATAAACCAGCAAGATTTTCACTTCAAAGATTAAAAAAAAGAAAAACCAGACAAACAAAAAATTCAAACCCCAAAACATTTTGTAGATGATGAGATGTTGGAACAGCTCAAGAAAAATGTTCCTTGAGAAGTCATTTATTTCATCCAAGGCCATTTGTCTTCTCCTTTTAATACTCTCGAGCATGAATTTAATATCTTTGCTCTAAAACAAATAGCTCCTATAAGGCTCAAAGGACAAGAGGGATGTCACAACTCACCAAGTCCAATAAGACCATTAATTATTTTGCTGGCCATTAAGCACTGGTCTTCAGGGATGGTTGAAAATGATGAGATGGAGCCTAGAATCTTCAGCACGTCCTGTGTTGCCAGAATCCCTTGCCATCTACTGGGTGGGTGACTTGTCCTGAGAATCTGGCACTCATCTGATGAGTGGCTGAGGGGCCCTCAGAACCCATTACCAATAAAAAGGGTGGGTGAGTCCTTGGCAGACATTCTATCCCTAGTTTTCCTCTCTACCACAGAACACAGTTTGAAACTATTTCTTTCTTCTTCACCTATGTAGGTGCTCAGCTCTGGGGTCTTGTGAATGTTTCATTATTCTAGAAATCCCCCTGTCCCAATCTTGGGTGGGACTCTTATCTCCAGGCCTGATATTCATTTCAGACTCTCGCAGATATATATCATCAGAGCAGGCCTCACAAGAACTTTCCCTTAGAATTCTCTGAGCAACCCCCAATAGGGTATCTCTCCCTCCCTGCACCACAATGGCCTTTCCCCACTCCAGTCTGACCTTAATCATCTATTATGGATATATATAAGGAACACTGAGAATTAGCAGAAGTGTACCTATGAACTGGCTCTCATTTTTCTACAAGACAGATGTTAAAACAACAACCTATAGATGCCTGATAGTGACTTCAAAATTTATACAGGATTAGATAACTCCAGTCTCAAATAGCCTAAGGTACTGTTGGGGGTGTAACGGGAAGAAATCAGAAACCAGAGAATGCTGGGCTGAGTGTGAGCATGTTCCAGGAAGCACTCAGCCTCAGATGCACAGTTTTCCCTGTAAGTCATGTGAGTCTTTTTTCTTTCTCCTTCCTTCTTTTCATAGTTCAATGACAGCAACAGACAGTACAGCAAAGAAGCCAGTTCTCCTCCACTGCAATAAATGTCAGTGCTAAGAGCTGTGCAAACTCAGCTGGCAGAGTTCTGCAGTCTAGGCAGTTTCTGCTCTTGGGATCACGATCAGGCTCACATTAAGAAAAAGGCTGAGAATGTCCTAGAGTTACATCATCACACCTGTGACCATCAGCATGAGTCAATGTGGGAAGCAGGAACAGATTACAGGCAGAAGAAGAATCCTGAAAACAGGAGAAGTCCACACTGATGGAGAGAGGGATTGAGAGACTGGTGCAGACTTTGCTTCAGCTAGCCCTTGATGAATTCCTCTGTGAGGGGAGACTCAGGCACCAGTTTTAATTTGGATAGGAGAGAAAAATTCAATACAATTTTTAAAATGGTGTTTTGCTTGCATGTATTATCTGAGTACCACATTTATACAGTACCCACTCTGAAAAGAATATTGAATTCTCTGGCACTGGAATTAGACGGTTGTAAGCTACCACGTGGGTGCTGGAAATTGAACCCAAGACCTCTGGAAGAGCAGCCAGTGTTCTTAATTGAGCCTACTCTCAAGCCCCAGTGGGGGGAACATTTTAACATTTATTTGTTTGTGTAGAGTGTGTGCACCTGCCATGGTGCATGTATGGAGGTCAGAGGATAACTCACAGGTGTCTGTTACGAGTAATTTTCCCACCAGCCTGGTCTCACAGCCACGTCAGCCCCAAATAACACACAGAGCAGCTGTATTAGATATAAAACTATTGGCCTGTTACTAACATTACTTATTGGCTAATTCTGTCTTAAATATTAACCCATTTCTATTAATCTAAGTATCTCCATGTGGTCTTGGCTTACCAGAGAGAGGGTCGGGACCTCTGCTCTCTTGGTCCTACATGTTGAATTTCCTACCTCTCCCTGAATCCTCCTTGACTCCTAGTCCCACCTATCTTGCTTTCCTATTGGCCAGCAGTGCTTTATTCATTAACCAATATGAGAAACATATTTACAGAATGACATCTCCCATCAGGTATCAGTTCTCTCCTTAAACATGTGGGTCCTAAGGACAAAAGTCAGAGCATCAAGCTTTGTGTCAAGCGTTTTTTACTTGCTAAACCATCTCATTGGCCATGGATAAGAGGAATTAGGAGTTGATGAGAGAAGAGGTCAGTGTTCTTTCTCCTCCCAAGGCTCCTTTAGAGGAGAGTTTAGCAGAGAGGGCGTGCTATGTTGCCTGTGGGCATGCGGCTGCAACACAGATCTGGATGCAACTAGCTGTTTGAGCACTTGTCTCAGTCTATGTGTGAGACTATAACAAATTACCACAAACAAGGAGACTTATAAAGAAATTAACTGTTCACAGTGCTGGAGGCTAGGAAGTCTTAAAGAGCTAGTAGTTTGGTGTCTGATAATGGCTGTGAATGTTATACAATATGGAGTCACTTGTGACTCATGCAATAAAGTCAGTCAAGAGGACGCAGAAAAAGGCACTCAGGCTGTGTACACCAAAAAAGAAAGCAAAACAATTAAGCAAACAAACAAAAAAAAACAGCTTAGTCCAATTCTAAATATAATGCCAAGACTACAAATCCTATCTAGCAACTAGTGACAGTCACCAATCAGAACTTGACAGCTCTTGGAAGACACTGCAAAGGCCAATGAACTTTCTTTCAAAGCAGGTTCTGTAACTTATTCTTAACTCCATGAAACTCTAAGGTTTCTTTTATCTCCTGAATGCACCAGTGACCACTATGTCACCATGAGCCCCAAACTGTAGTTCTGCATCTTGCATTTTATCCATTGGTTGGAGATTTAGTCTTTTTGCTTTTATTGCAAGTTGGCAGAATTCAGTTCTTCATTTAAAGGTCAGTATCTCCTATACCTGACTCCATGAGGTAGAAAGTGGAGCAGTATTCTAAGACTGCCTTAGTGAGGACAATAATCTCATTCATGAGGGCACTATCCCCCCAAATCCCACTGTATATATTGTGAACTTGGGGGAAACTATAGTTTAACATGTGGCTTTGGGGTTGAGCCTTGACCATAGAGCTTCAGGGAGTTGCAGATGTGGCCTCTAGAATCTGGAGATCTTGGGTAGCCTATGCAGTTGAAACCAGCTTTCCTGGGTACAGTACCTAGCAGGTCCAAGGCCTACTTATTGTCAGGGTCATCAGAAGGCAGCCCAAGGCTATTACCTGAGGGTCCCTGTCCTTGTACCACAGTAATTGAGGGAGCCACCTAGAATGGAAGCTAGTGCCAGGCAGATGTCAGAAAGGTGTCATGATAAAGATCCAAGGAAAAATGTGAAACATGGCAACAGAAGCCCGATGTTCTGTCAGAGTGGGGGCAGCCAGTCACTATGGGTTTAGCTGGCTGGTTTCCACATTAAAAAAAAAAAGTGAGTCGGTTGTTGAAAAGACCTTATAATCTGCTGCAGCACCACCAACAACAACAAAATGATAACAAAACACAATCATGCTGATACACAGAATTTTTAAAATAATGTGGAATCTCCTGATTCTGCTAATAAAATTCATTTTAAAACTTTATTCTTTGAAATTTCACACACACACACACACACACACACACACACACAATGTATTTTGATCATATTCACCCACTACCCTCTTATATATCCCCCCTCAAATTACTTTTATTCCTTATAGTCTCTTTTACCTTTTTTGTTTGTGTTATCCACTGAGTTTAATTATGATTATTTGGATAAGCATGATGGAGCAATGAAATTGTGGCATGACTGTCACCAGGGTGTGGTATCCAACCACCCTCTAAATGGATTTGAAGTACAGTTTTAGAAACACTGCCTGAGCCCAATACAATAACCTGACTTGGACATAGCCTGTGCCTACCAGTTTTTTTTCCCCCTTCTGTCCTATACATGGTAAGTTACCATATGATGTTTTAATTCCACAAGGATTTTGTCTATTATTTAACTTTATAAATATCACCTCCCTCCTCACCTGCAGCAGACAGAGACAGCAATCTCTGCTCTGGAATTTGATAGGTTTAGAGACAAGGGTAGCATTGAGTCAAGAGTCCCTGAGTGTTCTGCAGGTACTTTTTTCTGGGTTTGTGATCCTTTTGTTTTTGTTTTTATAGCAGAACTCTCTCCCTAACGAATTCTTGCACAGAATGTTAATAGATGAAGTCTATCAGGGTGATGAATGAGCTGTTTCCATGGGGGGAAAAAATAGATTTTTGTTTCTTCCCACTGATTATATAAAGAACATGTTTGTTGAGAGGAAAAAATAAAATACAATACAGTATGAGGCAAATTAGGGAAAATCTCTAAAATTAGTCTTATGAAGCTACTGTTATCTTTGCAGGCATTTTTCTTTGTGCTGTTTTTACACATATGCACACATGTGCTCAAACACCCTCACAAGCACACATGTACTGCATAGATGATTATGTGCTGTAGTTACTGCAGACAGCACTTTAAATGTCTGTTCAAATTTTTCTCTTTGGTCATCCCTCTCCTTTCTCTCTTTCTTTATCCAATTCCTCATTTCTTCCTGTCCACTTTTGTGTCCAACATGTAAAAAAAAAAAAAACGGGTATTTTTCCATTTCCCTTTCTCCTTTCCTCTACAGTGTAAGTCATCTATGTATCTATCGGATCTCTCCCTATATTTGGTGCAAGTAAAATGTCTAAACAATCAGATCATTAATTCTGAAAAATGGATGATCTCACCCATAGGTGCAGCTTCACATGTTGCTTTTCTCTCTTGGATATCAGCGCAGAAACCCACGTGTGACTGGCCAGACTGCCAAGACAAATTCCCCTACCATGTTTCCTCTACAGATACACATCCACATTGCTTTTAGGAGTTGGGTTACACAAATAGCACTGTGAAAACATCCTTGTGCCTAAGATTTCACACGTTGGTGCATTTTCATTGTCTGCAAAGTCTTAGACATAAGGTTGTAAGATCAAATATAAGATTCTTACTTTTTAGTTTGAAAACAGGCTGCCAGGCTGTTTTCTAATGGTCTGGAGTAATTTCCCATCCCTACTGGTGATGCTAGCTAGAGCAGGATTTGAAACTTGTTTCAACTTTGTCAGTTGGTCA
The DNA here is from genome assembly GCA_030556225.1 of Cricetiscus sungorus. Taxonomy (NCBI): domain Eukaryota; kingdom Metazoa; phylum Chordata; class Mammalia; order Rodentia; family Cricetidae; genus Cricetiscus; species Cricetiscus sungorus. The sequence goes on along the minus strand of JANBXA010000007.1, from coordinate 49,351,865 downwards.
GGCTTAAGAGGACAACGTTTATTGTGCAAGTCTCTTGGGCTTAATAATTGGATTAGATTTTCTGCCGTTGTTTATCTCATTTCTTTAAATGAGGTTGAACATGAAAGACCCTAGTGATTGCCATAGGCGTTGACATTTCCCAACTTCGTATTCATCCATTGAGTTTACGGTTTTCAGTCTTCTCTGTGAAACTTGACATAAAACTTGGCTGCTTCAAATTTGATGTCTGTCTCATGTGACATCAAGGCATGATATAGTTAGTTCCGTGCCTGCATGTTCTACATTCAACCAACTGCACATGAAAATAGTTTTTTTAAAGTCTGTACTTCTAATGTAAAAAATGTTTCTTTTGATTCCTAAGCAACACGGCATGACAACTACATAAATATCACATTTACAATCATAGAGGTAACACATGCAAGTTCTATGCACTGTTTTGTATAAGGAGCTTGAACATCCTCAGATTTTGGTATGTGTGCATCTGTGTATGTGTGTGTCCACTAAAATTATTCCCAGTTGACTATTAGGGATGACTTTATGAACTACAAATGTATTATTTTCTTGCAATTTCTGATCCCATTTAAAGAAGTCTCCCTAGGCCCCTTTGTATAAGCCATGAGCAACACCAGAAACAGTCAGCACTATACATGATAGCTACTGCAAAAGTACACAGAAGCTCTGAGCAAAACCATGGATGAGCTCACAGTTTTACTGTTTCAGAGATCTCAAGCCACCACCCAGCCAATGAATGGGGAAGACTCGGGGAAGACTCAGGTTCTCGGCTCATGTGGCTGTTGGTGGGTACTAGCAATTGACAACAGGCTAAGTCTAGGTCCTGCCAGCCAGGCCTCTCCATAGTGTAGCTCAAGACCAGGCGCTGGCTTCATCAGAGCAGTGGGAATTGGGCCAGTGGCAGTTTCAAGAGAGGGAAGTCACATTGAAAGCGGCATCCCTGTGCTGTGCTCCAGTCTTTACAAGCCAGGCACGAGGTCCAAGCCACACTGTGGAGTTGGCTTTGTGAGTAATGAGTACTCTCAGGTAGGAAGCAGCGGTGACCACTGTCAAGAACTGTCCTCTGGTGTCAAAGGGAACATTGCCAATGCATGCATTTCATTGTGAAAGGACAACAGCAACTGCGTCCTAGAGTGAACCCTCATGTTCCGGTTCCGTTTCTGTTCTACTCTGAAGCTTTAATTGAGCCTGTCTATTTTTATGAGAAGTTGGGGAACAAATATGTACAAATAATATTTCTCACTGTGTATTAATGAATACACCTTTAATAACCATTATCCACCCACAGGCTAAGCGAGGGAACCATTCAATTAAAAGTTCCTAGTTTTTAAACCACATCAGTTCAAGCAGAAATTAACTTTCAGATGCACAAGCGCTCAGCAGGGTGCGTCTTATCTGCTATACATGGGTCTTCATAATCTGATTAAGTCTCTCAGGGTTTAGTGAGCAAAGAGCCCTGAGCTGGTTCCCTCTCCATTCACTATGCAGAAGTTGTTTGATGTTCTTTTTAAAGCCAATTCATTGACTTTTTATATTTTCATTTAAAAAAAAGGCGTTAGCCCTTTTGCAAATCATATCAAAATAATAAGTCTGCTTAGCAACAGGCATGGAAATATGGTGCTTTATCAAGCCCCAAGGACTTGAGAGATTGCACTTACATCAGTATTTTCTTGGAAATTAAATGTCTATTTTTAACATAAAACTAAGATAGAAAGGACATTCATTAATTATTTATAATTTTATTTAGCTGTGTAATTTTTTCTCTGTTTGCTAGCTAAAGTTCACAGAGACCAGGTTGGAATTTTGTTTAGAAACTGCATAGCGAAACTAAGCAGAGAGAAGCTATGTGTGCATGTAAGGGGGAAATATCCATATTTGGGGGTGGTTTTGCAATACTTGAAATTAGAAAATTTGTGAAACATATGATGAGAGATGTTTAATCTCTGAAGAAGCAGTCTTTATTCATGGAAACCAATTATGCCACTTCATTTCAGAAGGATATTTATTCACATAATTAGCCTTCCAGTATAGACATCGAATAAGCACAAGAATGACAGATTTATTTCAGATTAAATAGTTGTAAGCTAAGAAGGCATGTTAAGAGATTTTGTGTGTGTAGTATATTTGTTGTCCACATATGTGTACAAATGTGTGTGCAAGTGTGTAAATGTGCACAGAGGCTAAAAGTTATAAGGTGTCTGTCTTCACTGCTTTCCATCCTGTCTTTTGAGGCAGTATCTCGATGGACCTGGTACTGACCAGTTGGCCAGTTATCCCTAGAGAGTCATCTGTCTCCATCCCTTGAGCGCTAGGATTACAGATGTGCTGGTTCTCTCTTGGCATTTTTATGTGGGTGCTAATAGATCTCAAGTCCTCATGCTGGGAGATTACCCACTGAGTCATTTTCCTGACCCTGAGACTTTTTAAAATGTGTACTTTCTTGTTAATAATAAGATACCTGTCACATTCATTCTGTCTGGTGCACACATACACATTTATTCGGTGAGGGTGTGTGTGAGTGTGACCATGAGTGTGCCATGATGTGCATGTGGGGACCTGAGGACAAGCTCAGATATCAGTCCCTGTCTTCCACCTTGTTTGAGGCAGGGTTTCTTATTCATCACTGCATGAGTTCCCACAGCTCATGTGTTCCCTCTCTGCCCGTCTGGCTTTGTGTGTCTTCTAGGAATTCAAACTCAGGTCCTCCTGCTTATGCAGCAAGTGCCTCTTTTATCCTAAAAGTGGGCAGTTTTGACCTAGCAGTACCAAGTGATGAATTTCTAAGCCCTCTGTGTCCATCTCCCCCATCCAGCTTGAGCCCTTTCTCTCTCCTTCCCCCTGCAGGCATAATCTGCTTCCTAACACTGTGGCTTTCTTTTTCCTTTTCCATAAGTAGGGGATTTTCCCACCAGCACACTCACTAGGAGACACAGCCAGGTTATGGTATATGTTCTAGATTTGCTTCTAGTTTACTGCTGAGCCATTATATACTATGCATGCATAAACCTTGCTCACTACTCACCTGCTAGTGAACACTTGTGCTGTGCAGGCTTTGGATGATAAAACAATTAGAAGTGGAATAAAGTTGTGTGTAATTAGGCAAGTGCTTTCATTCTTCTCAGGTGAACATTTTATTGTGGTATAGGTAGGATGACCAGTAATAGCACCTTTAACTTTTTACCAAACTACCCGAAGTCCATTTTCTGAAGGGAGTCTGTCATTCTACACTTGCACCAGCAGTGGGCGCTGGGCCCCACATCCTGAAAGCGCTACTGCCTACCACTAGCTCCACCTTGGGGTCTTTAAGGAGCCTTATCTAAACCACAACCAACTGGTTTCCTTTAATTCAATGACTCAAAAATGGAGGAACAGGTACGAGAAATGTTAGATCTGTCTGTCTGCCTGTCAGTCTATGTGTCTATTGGGAAACAAAATTTTTTTTTTAATCCATAAAAAAGAACAAAGTCATGTTGTTGGCAAGGAAATAGATCCAACTAGAGGCCATTATAATAAGTGATTTAAGTCAGTCTCAAAGAGGATTATTATGTGTTTTCTTTTGTTTATGGTTCCTAGAGAGACACAAAAGCCTACATGCATATACAATGTGAAAATAGAGCTTAACTGTTTAGGGGACAAAGAGGACAATGGGAGGGGCCAGAAAAAGGAAGGTTAGTGTTATGAAGGGACATGTGTTCAAAATACAGTATGCACTAGTCTGAACACTTCAAAACTCAAAGCAGCTTCTTTTTAATTTGAGCGAGTTTTGTAACTATGACAAGGGCTGGGGACACTGGGAGTTTGTGCCTTGAAATCAGATTACCTGATCTAAATTCTACCTGTAACTGTATTGCTCTGTTTCCTGATTGAAAAGTGCATTAAATAACTCTCTACCTTCTAAGGTTTTGGAAGATAAATACATTGATGCACATAAGCCACTATGCACTACAAATAAATGTTCCATATAATATAGATGGATTACAATCCCTTCACAGTTCTTATGAAAATTTATTTTAGCATTGATCCCAGGAATTAAGAGAGAGCTCCTTATAATCACATTTTCATTTTTATGAATGACTCTTTATTGAATTTCAACAATATATTCATTGTAGAGGATTTGGAAAGTAGAGTTTTGGCACCGTGTCAGGCTGAGCTGTGTGGAGAGTTCTTTCCTACTACACTACATGGATGAGAAAGAAGGAGGCAATTCTGGAAAATACAGAGCTAAGGCTCTGGAAATGGGGGGCTAGGGAACTTTGATATTCTTCCTGGGAAAAATGCTAAAAGAAACAAAGAAAAAAAAAAAGAACAGACTGGAGGCTGGAGACTGATAAGAAGATGGAGGAGAAGGACAGACCATCACTCAGGGGAGAGTGGGCCCCATGGGAAACCTGTTTGGGGCTAACACATTCGGGTGCATGTTAAGTGTATGTGAGTGCTGAAAGCAAATAGACTCCCTTAGATAGGAGCTCAGCCTAGCTCAACCACTCCAGTTCTCATACTGGACCTGCAGGAGTCTCAGTTGATGAGCCTGGGAGAACTGATAGAAACATAACATCTGATCTAGACAGGAGAAGAACTGCTTAGACCTTAAGTCATTCCGTAAACAACTTTGTAAAAACAACAACTATTGGCAGTAAATAATAAGCAGATCCGGGGGAGAAACAAACCGATGAACAAAGCACAGCAGAAAAGATTGTGTGTGGTAAACAGAGAAGCTCACATGGCATCCAGAAGCTGAGTGAGTGACTGTCATTGCTGGCTTTCTTCTTCCCCTTTTTATCCCATCCAGCCCCCAGCCTATGGATGCTGCTGTCCGCATTCATGACTGGTCTCCCCCAAGAATTTTTAATTCTCTTTGAAAAAACCTCACCTACACATTGAAGTTCACTTTGCTAATCAATTAAACATTGACCAACCCAATTAATACCAACTGACTCTAAACCCTTCCTCAAAAGGTCTCACAGTTTGCCAGTCCTTCACTTTCAGTGGCCTTTCCTTCATTGTCTTCCTACACTCCCAGAAAGGTTGTCAGTGGAGGTCACATCCCTGCTATGCAGGGGTCCTGAAACAGTGCTTGGGCCAAACAATCTACCTCATTCTGCAGGACTGGTTGAGAAAATTGGTTCTTCTGAGGAGCCTCGACACAAGAGAACAAGAGAACATGTAGTTGCTCTTGGAATCACACCCACCCTCCTTTATGTAATTAAGACATGAGATAGATCCCATCTTAGACATGAGTCTCATTCAGTAAAGAGATATTTGTAAAATGGCCTCCTCTTGACTCCAAGGCTGTTGTGACAGGTTCAACAGAGGTTATGACATACAGAGCAGGAATGTCACCAGCTTGGTCATCCTCAGCAGGTATGACCTCTAGGGCTCATGACAGGAAGGGCTCTCATTGAGAATTTTGGAGCAGCCAGTGTTTTAGGGGTTCTTGGTTTAACCCATGAGGTAAGAGGGTCCCTTCAGTCAGAGTTGAAGAAGAGAGGGAGAAAATGCCACTCATGGACCCCAAGCCCACAGGAGCCATTTCCAAGAAAGGAGCCTGAGCAGGCAGCTCCATGCCATCATGCCAATCCAAAGGACGAGACAGGCTTATGGCAGAAGGGACAGTTTGGGTGAAGGCTAGTCATCCCATAGATCTCAGATGGATGCCTGAGTGACCAGTGCTATGAAGAACTATTATAAACAGGGGCAATGAGAAGTTCAATTTTCTGTACTCACCTCTCTCTGGGATCCCAAGAGGACAGGGAGAGGCTCAACACTCACTCTCACCTCACTGCTGCTTTAGCAGTTGCCATGGACGCCTTGTTGCCAGGCTGAGATCCTTGGAACTTTGCTGTCAGCAATGATGTCACAAAACTCCTGGGGGCTTATATCAGCACTGAGATACTGACCTGGAGACTCTAGATGAAAGCAGAAACTCACAGAAGCTATGTTACCATGTAAAGAAGGAATACATGGCAGAGCCCTTTGGAAGACCAGAATTCTGACTGAACCCACCAGCAATGCAAAAGTTGGATGAGGAGTTTACATAGGGGAGGAAGTTGTCTGGCCATCACCATTACATCCTAAATCCTGTTTATTTCCTGGTTCTCTGACTCCTTTGGAGAGCATTCTCCTTTCTTTTCTACGTCTCTTCCTGTAGTGGAACAACTCAGTCCCCTCAGCACAATCTGTTCTTCCTTCTGCTTTCTTCACTCTGACTTTTCTGATTTACTCTGATTTACTCATATGTCCATATATACACAAAGCCTGGGGCTGGCATTTTGCAGCATAGGCCCACTCATTACCATCAGAAAAACTGGCATGGAAAAGCTCCTGGTCATGGACATCTCTTTCTGCTTTCATACTGATTGAGTCCATCTAACAAGGACATATTCAGGGACATTCTGCTCAGAAATGCCCTATTTCACCTATTGTTGCTTGTCCAAGAAAACCATAAGAAAACCATAAGAAAAGGCATGGGAGAGCCTTAAAATACCAAAATGACTTGCTACCTCCTCCTGTAAATGCCTTCCCTTTAAAAAGGTAGAAGGGAAATGACCATGTCTTTGACTGAGGGCTAACTTAATTCATGTGAAAAATCACTACCCTACAATGAATCTCAGAGTGGTCACGGACCATATATGTTCTGTGGGTGTTTTAAATCTTTTCCAAGTGTGAATAAAATTTATCCATCATAAAACAAATGTTGCAATAAAGGAATCAACTTGAAGCTGCATGGGACAAAGACAAAAGTCCCTAAATGCATCGCAGACTGCACATTTCTTTCTAGAGCTAGAGTGCAACTTACCTGAGTCACCACTGCCACCACTTGCTCTGTGCACAGGGGACGTGGTCTCCCATACCAGGGATCCAGGTACTCAGAGGCAAATAAAAGGTGTGGTAATATGGAGGATGTGATGAAGAGTCACAGAAGAGGAGGATGACAGGGATGGAGTGCACCCCAGCTCTCCTGATGGAAGATGTTATTCTGTAAATATGCTTCTCATACTGGTTAGTGAATAACCAATAGGAAAGAAAGTTGGCCAATAGGAAAGCAAGATAGGCGGGGATAGGAGACTAGGAGGAAAGAGGAAGGAGGAAGGAGGAGTCAACATGGAGAGACCGAAGAGGTAGAATGCCAGCCACTCTGGCCAGTAAGATGAGACCACGTGAAAATACTTAGATTAGCAGAAATTGGTTAAGACAGAGCTAGCCGATGAGGAATTAGTAACTGGCCAACAGAATTGTATCAAATACAGAGTCCCTGCGTGTTATTTGGGGCTGGCGCGGCAGTGGGACCAGACTGGCGGTGGGGGGAAAAAACCTACTCGTCACACTCTCCTACATGAGGATGCAGCAAGCTACACTCATGGCAATGTTCTCAGAAGCTCTACCTAGAAAACCAGGCCTCTCATCCATCCACAGATGAATGAAGCCCAGGTCTTTGCTTCAGAAGATCACAGGAGTATGGAGAGGTCACCACCCTTACCTAACTAGGGGTGGACATAATAAAACAGAACATTGAGTCTGTCATGTATCCAACCAAGGATCTGAGTGATAGTTGAGTAGCAGAATTTAAAAATGCAAAAGGCTCTTTGCCTGGGCCTGAAATTCAGCTTTCTCCCCCACATCTATCTGTCATAGGGTCCTTGGCCAAATTCTGAGTTCCTTCCCAAAGCATAAGCTACATATAACAACATAGAAAATAGAAACAAGTTTAGCACAGGAATGCAATACTAATTCACACCATGAAAAGTTTATGTAATAAACCATGCTAATAAGATTAATTGGGGACTCTCATAAGATCATCCCAATCAATGGAAACCAAAAAGATATTTGACAAAATAAGATGATTAACAGACTTGGGACAGAAGGCAAATTCTTCAACCTGATGAAGAAAACCCACCAATATTCTAAAATGAAAAGAAAAATATCTCTGTATTATTAAGGAACAAAGACATGTTTTTGCTACTTTAATATCAGGATAAAAATGTTTTTAGCACCTGAATTCATTATTAGATTGGAAAGTCTAGGCAGGAGAAATTGGCAAAAGAAATAAAAGGCTTCCTGCTGGGAAAGGAGGGAAAAAAGCCTCTCCATTTGCAAGTGATAAATTCTTACATATGGAAAATTTTAAAGAATCCCCAGAAACAACTATTAGAGGGAAAAGCTATTGAAAAACAAGCCAGCAAGATGCCAAGTAAAATAAAATTGTGTTTCTGAATACTTGGAACTTAGCACGTTTCTGATTTTACTACAGAGATATAATAATCAAGGCAGTGTGATGCTGGCATCGGGACATATATATAGATCCACAGAACAAAACTGAATCCAAAAATAGTTCCTCATGGTTATAGTCAGCCAGCTTTTGGCAAGAGTACCAAGAAAATTCAAAAAGGAAAGAATGGTCTTTCAGCAAATGATGCCAGGGTAACTGGAGATTGTATTAGACTCTAGTTTCTGTTACTGAATTAGTTACTTTCCTCATTGCTGCAATAAAGTACCTAACTAAAGCTACTTAAAGGATTTGTTCCAGCTCACACTTCAAGGGTACAGTCCCTGATGGTGGAGAGGTGAAGGCAGCCAGAGCTTAAGAGCATCTGGTCACATTAAGTCTCAGTTAGGAAGCCAAGAATGATGGTGATGGCTGATGCTCAGCTAGCTTGATTCCTTTTAAGGAATCTAGAGTTCCACCCCAGGGAATGGATTCATCCACTTTCAGAGTGTGTCTTTTTAATCAAGGTAACTCTAGATAATCCCTCACAGACATGCCCTGGTTTTGTCTCCTGGGTGATTCTAGATTGTGTCCATTTGACAATATAGTAACTATCAGAATTACAAAATATACAAAATCATGGGAGGAGTTATATTGTTCACAGTTTCAGAAATTTCTGTCTATTTGTAAGGTGGGGTAGACACAGAGCAGTGTTCAACAGTGATAAGAAAGGGCCTGATCAAGACCCTAAGAATTCATCCCCTGAGACCTACTTCCCCCAATCAGTCCCTACTTTCCACAAACTCCCTATCTCACAGAAAGAGCTCTCTAGTGTTTCAGCCATCAATGTATTAAGCTGTTTGTCAGATCAGGGTCCCTATGACCTAACCTCTGTGAGCCTCACAGACACCTATTCTTGGGTGAGCTTTACTAATGTACTATGCAGTTTTCAAATCCACACACACGCCAAAGGATGTAGCCATTCCCCTGTCTTATGGAATATACAATTTTTTAAAAATGGTCAAAGATGTAAATAAGTGATAAAACTATGAAAGTCTTACAAGAAATCTTCATTTTCTTGCACTAGGCCAGGTGTCTTAGATATGACACCAGAAAGAGTGATTAAAAGGTACTTTGTTAAACTAAAATCTTTTGTATTCAAAGATGCAATTTAAAAAGTGAAAAGATGACCTGGAAATGAAAAACTATTTGTAGATATTTTTCAGTGTCTGTTGTTCAATGTAAATAAAAAAATCTTCTCACTCCTAGCACCATTATTTAAAATGGACAAGATGGTGAAACTGTAGAAACAACCCAAATACTCATTGTGGCATATTGAAAAATAGCCCTTCAGTCATATCCAGGTCAGGCACTCAGACAATATTAACATGATCCCAATTGCTTTTAAGAAATAAAATTGGTTCTATTTTAAACCGTGAAGATGTACATTGGGATTCTATCCCTACAGCCCTTTGCTCTTGTTTCTGGTGTGTCTAGACTTCTTATTAGAAGCCCTCCTCAGTCTTGAAGGGCATATCTAATCTGTCTAACCAACCCAAGGTTTTAGAATACTCAGAGACAAAATCTTATCTCAGGTTCACTCTTAAATCATCCTTCTAGATGTCTCAAGATTAATTCTTTCTGAAGAAAACATTTTTATGACATGACTTCCAAGGAAGTTGGCATCCTGGCTATTAAGTATTCAGCATTATAGGATGCTACTTAGGTTATGAGGATCATGCCAAGCATCCCAGGGGACTGGGATGACACCAACATCCATAAGAGAAGATAGAATTCAAGCAAACACAAATCTGTGCTGGCTAATTGTTCATAGCAGCATAGTAAGGCGATGATGCCTAGACAGTAGCTCAAACACCACTCTAGATATGTCTGCGGGCTTGAGATGTAACTCATTAACAGCATACATGAGGCCCTGAGCTCAAGACCCAGCACTGCATGGAGTCACAAGCCTGTAATCCCAGTACTCGGGATATGGTGTCACACACCAGTAAGAGGCAGGAGCACCCAAGGCTCAAAATGAACCTTGACTACATAGAAAGTTGCTCCTGTTAAATGCTTTCAACACCCAAGAACTTCTCAGCAGACTCCACATCCCCAGCATAAAGTGGACCCTGAGACCAAGAGCAATCTTTAATCAATTAATCAAATTAGGATATTTCAGGAGGAGTCATGTGGAACTGGCCCAGACCTCAGTGTTTATTTTCTCAGATGCTTCTAGAAAAATGTTGGATCCTTGTAGTAAGGTACAAAATCAGTACATTGCACAGCCATCAAACCCAGGTGAAATTATCAGATCCATGATGAAGACAACGTGAAGCTGCTAGCATTAGAAGGTAGGCAACTGGTATTTGCTTTCACAGGCTTTAATCTTGTTATATGTTTCAAACTCATCAGTGAAAGAGAAGCCATGTTGGCACATAGGAGGTGGTAAAGTAGTATCAGAGTGCAGCACACTTAGCTAACCACCATCTGTCTTTGTAAATGAGGTTTTACTGGGAAATAGTCATGATACGTGTGTGTGTGTGTGTGTGTGTGTGTGTGTGTGTGTGTGTGTGTGTGTAAGTGTATAATTAAATTTTATTCCAAAAGCTTTACTAGATTCCTAGCATCTAGGCTATGTATGCATGATTATGACTTGTGTTTGTTTAAACCAATGGTTGTACTCCACTTGAGTCTGCTTTATTTTTTGAGACATGGTCTTAGTAGCCCAGGCTGGCCTTGGGGTCACTATATAGTTGAGGATGATATTGAACTTCTGCTCCTTCTGCCTCTATCTTTTGTATACTAGGAGTACAGGTATATGCCACCACACCTTTTTATGTGGTACTGAGTATTAAATGCAGGAATTCCTGAGTGTTAAGTAAGCACTCTGCTAACTGAGCTACACATCCCCGGGCCATTGCTCTTGCTCTGCAGTTGAGGGTTGTGTCAGAGTCCAGATGTGGTCTTCAAACCCTGAACTATTTACTATTTGTACATACACTAAAACAATAGATAGTAGTATTTATATATATCATCATCATTATTCTGAAATTTAGTTTAGAAAAAGGAAGCATCCCACTATATACAATTTAACACAGCGTGTAAAGAAAAGAAGGCTATTTCAGTAAGTGGAAAAGGATTTGATATGTTTTGTGAGAGTAGACATTTTAAAAGTGTGAGTAATTTTATCAGGACGAAATAGCTTCTTTTCAAAGGAAATTAGGAAAAAGTATCAAAATAATAAACCAATGTAGTTCTCAAAATAGTTGAATAAAACTGAAAGCTCCATGCAAATGCACAAGTGAAGACTGTCCTTTGAAAGCTGCATAGCAAATATGCCTGAGAACTGAACGTTTGTCTTTCCATAGTTTTTCTTGGAATAGCCTTTTCACACTGTCTTAGTTAGTGTTTCTATTACTGTGATAAAAGACCATGACCAAAAAGTAAGTTGGGGAGAAAGGAGTTTATTTGACTTACACTTCCTGATTGCTGTTTATCACCGAAGAAAGTCAGGATGGGAACTCAAACAGAGAAGGAACCTGGAGGCAGAGTTGATACAGAGGCCATGGAGGGGTGCTGCTTACTGGCTTGCTCATCATGGTTTGCTCAGTCTGATTTCTTATACTCAGGATCACCACAATGGGCTAGTCCCTCCCATAACAATCACTAATTAGGGAAATGCCCTATAGCAAGATCTTGTAGAGGCATTTTCTCAATTGGGGTTCCCTCCTTTCAGATAACTCTAGTTTGTGTGTCAAACTGATGTAAGACTAGCCAGCACACACACACATAAAAGAACAGTGAACTCACCAGCAATTCATTTCTGTCTCAAGTGTAGGTCACAACTGTTAGAGGCAATCTGAGGAGGGGCCCATACTTTGACCAGACTGCTTGGTTACTCATAGTTCTTGCATTTTTTAAAAGACAGTTTATATGTTTATGTGTATGTGTTGAGGAGAGGGGTTGAGTGCCTTGGCATATGTGTGGAAGTCAGTTCTCTCCTTCTACTATGTGGGTCCCAGATTTTGAACTCAGATCCTTAAGCTTAGCATCAAGTACCCAATGAGTCACCTCAATAGCCCTTGTCTTGTATCCACCTCACTCTCACAGGACCCTGAAAAAAGATTCAGGGTGGACCCAGCCTGGTTGCTGGATTTCTTTGTTTCTCTCCCTATGTGGAAGATATCTCTTTCTACTTTCAACTAAAACAATACAAAATTAAAAAAAAACTGAGGCAATAACATTGATACCAAGTGAGAGACATGGGTTCTTTCCCACATTAATACGACGAACAAACAGTTGCTATAACTTTTGCTCTTTTGTCCAGTAGAAAATGTTCTTGATGTTGAACAATTATACAGGAAATGTTTAGTTTGGTGCCTAACTCTTCTGATAACCAAGTCTCATATCTTGTAAAACAAGATGCTCATTATCAAGGATGTGAGGTAGGACCTTTGTTTCCCCATTTAGAAACTTTCCACTTCATTGCCCCAGCTCCCTCTTTTCTAACACAGGATGCTTACATTTGCATTATTTTAAACTTTATTTTGAGCAATTATTCCATACAATCAAGGTTATAAGAAGTTAATCATTTGTTGAGCCTGGAGGAAATTATGTTATAGCAGCAATAAACCAAGCACAAAGAATAAAAATCAAATGTTCTCTCTTATTTGTATCTAAGGTAAACGGTGATGGGTTCTATTTGGAAAGGGACGGAGAAGACATGCAGAGAAGATTGTTAGTGGGTACAGGGGGCACTTGGATACAACTCCCAATATTCTAAGAACAGTAGTCTTTCAAAATAGCCAGCAGGAAGCATTTCAAATGCTTCTAACACACACATACACACACACACACACACACACACACACACACACACACACACACACACACACACACACAAAACCATTGTATTTAGGGTGGTGGGTTTGTTTGTTACCCTGATCTGACCACTGTGTGTTTGCTACAAATACTGAATGGTAACCCAGTCCTTTGTAAATACAATTACTATGTATTAATCAGAAATTGTAAAAGGACAATTTCAGCCAGATGTGGTAGCTCAAACCTGTTATAACAGGACTGCAGAGACTTGAGCAGACTTCTTGTGAGTGGTGCCTGATTGCTTTGCTGGTGAAAGGCAAGTTCATGGTCTGGTGAGCTGCCATAGGATTGCAATCACCTGGACTCTCTGAAGCATCCTCCCTAATGGGGCGGGGCTTCCAGTGCATTACCTGGGAGTCAGAGCTATGAACCCCAATTCAAGTTCTTCATTAGTTTTCTTCAGCCAAGTATAGCTTTGAGTCAGATCACCGACTGATCCTGTATGGTTTTGTGACACTGAGGAGACAGTGACCCAACCACAAAATTTCCAGGCCATGAGCTGCCAGAACCATAAACCTGTTTCTTGAGAGTTTCAGAAGCCAGCTTTCTTTGCTGAGGGCCCTAAAATAAAGTTCCCTGCTCTCTGTCCAAAGTATGCTGGCCTCACAATAAACAGCCAGTACAGGTTTAGATAGCAAGGGCTTCTCAACAAAGGATGATTGTTAAGTATGGGTCAGGGAAGGACAGGACAATTCCTGCTTCTTGATGTTAAATTTGTTAAGACATGCCCAAATGCATAATTTATTCAAACTTACTGCTGAATATTCATTTTAAAGACGTTCTCTCAAAAGCCATTCACCCATTTGCCTGTTGGTGAAGGTTAGGTGTTTTTGAGGCTTAGGGATTAGAGTGACTCGGAAGAACTGTGTGCTTGCCTCTGTGCCCCTCTATGCTGCTTTATTCAGGATATGCACTTGGTAGTGGGCTTACTGGTTGTATATTTTCAATTGAACTGAGTGTTCGCTGGACTGTTCTCAATGTGGTTCCCTTATGTCTGAAAAGTACCTACAGTAGTTCCAAGCACCATATTGAATGAACTACTACAGCAGCCCAAGAGTAGAAAGTATTAAGTTGCACATCCATGATTAAGGCAACCATTAGCCAACAGAACATAAGGTCAGAACATAAGATCTGTGTTGCTCACTGCAGGATGTTCAGCAATATCCCTGGTTGCATCTGGGATCCTGGATCAAATGTCTGCAGGCAGGGCACTGCTGCTTCTGCTGATGGCTTCTTCCCAGCAGGTGTGAAGGTCTCAGCTTCTTTGCTTTCAGCCTGGCTTCTGGAGAGTAAAAGGGAGTGCCACCCATGCAGAGAGAAGGGTTGTGGGGACTAAATCACCCAGACCATCACCCGAAGGGCTTTGTTTCATCTTCACATCAAAATGTAATTTAGAAATCCAGACTTGCACTTTCCCTTAGCTCTAAATCTGTTAGGTTCTTTATACCAAGGTTCTTTGAGAGCCTTGGGGAAAAACGTGGAGTGTTAACAAAAGATGTTCCCAATTGACTTTCCTCCCTCAACTTTCATGCTGCATGGATTAATGTTCAGCACGGTCACTGTCAGTGAGAGTGACAGACAATGTTTTCAACAGGAGTCAGGGTTTCAGCAGTTTTCTCTGCCGTGACAGAAACATCATTTCAGAGTATCTCTGCCCTCGTAGCTTCTTTTATTAAAGGAAAGGTCTGTCCCCAGGGCTGTCACTGCAGGCAAGTGTACTCCTGCCCCCACAGCAATCACAAGGAGTTGCTACTGCCTGGGGCTTCTATAAGTTAACAGACATTAGAATGACAATTTGATGCTGCTGATGTAGGAAATCTCGCATAGCTTATTATGGCTCTTTGTTCTCACTGACTGCCCTACCAGGCCAAACAGGATTCAAAAAACTCATACTCAGCAAGAGCCATCTTAGATGCTCTTATTTTTCAAGTGTCAAAGCACAAATCTTCTCTTTGCAAAGGGCACAACCATATGTGGCTTCCCCCTTCTTCTGCCTCCTTGCAAGGGGCCCAGGTCAAGTGGAGCTGTTTCTCAGCTCCCGTTGTATTTCTAGCCTCATGCCCCCGGGAACAAGACCTAGTGTTTCTTCTCTAGGAACTCACAAGTTATAATGGAGAGTGCCTCTAAAAACAGAGGTTAGGGTGAAGGGATTGTCACTGAAGAATGGATGGGTTGCCATGGGCACTGTGCCTGGGATTCTGGAAACAGAATGTGGCTATGACTGAAAGAGCATTGTATTTGGAGCTGGAGCTTGCTGTCTGATCCAGCTTGTGACCTTAGATGGTGGAGAGATGGGTCATTGAACATTTTGATTTTTCTTTTCCTCATCTGCAAACTGGGGTTAATAAACCTTATTCAAAAGGCTGGCCTAAGGGCAACGTGAACTAAAGGATGTTAAGGTCTTTTTATAGTACCTATTCAATGAAGTAATACCTATTTGAATTATGGTATAGAGTTCTTTATCTTGGGGAAATTTTATATATGGCCAGGCAGCAGTGTATGAGTCACACTCACAATAAGAACTTGCTGAATGATCCAAGAGCTATTGAGGGATTATTGATGGATCTTACAAGTACTTACTAACTCCTTCCTTGCTGTGTATTAGAAATATATGTAGAAATTGAAGGCAGAGAAGACAATGAGACATATGAAGTCCTGTTCACATGGATCTCCCCATTTAGCATGAGAAACAATGAAATGCTATGTCAAGAGTGCAATTCACTGTGAAGACGCAGGGCAATACACCAAAGCATAAAGAGGCTGGCAGTGTTGTGTCCAGGTTGGGCAGAGGAGGGGGGAGTCTAGAATATCAGAAACATGCAGAAAGTGAAGCTGAAGATGCAACTATTTGGAGGAGGAAGGATGGAGGCCACTGCAGCATTGCTCATAGGAGATCCTGGATTCAGGCCCTTCATAGTGGAGAGTCATCAGAGGCAGCATGGTGGAGGCAGAGAATTCAGAATGATGAGGGAGGAAGATGAGGCTGGGCAGTGGTCAGCTTAGGTGTGGAGGACTCTGGGCCACAACAGAGAGGGCAGATTCTGTTGGAGCCCATTCAGGACCTTGAGCTGAGCCTGGCCTTGCTTTATGTTTTGCAAGTGTCCCGTCCCTCTGGTTGTGTGAAGATGAAAGGCAAAGGTAAGGATTGAAGAAGGAACTATTGTTAATCCAGGTGCTTTGGCACCTGGGGTCTTGTGGCACAGACTAGGCTTGTGATGGGAGAAAGAAGACATCTATATGGAGTATTAACCAAAGAGAGGAGACTAGAGTGGCAGTCAGAGAGGCTGAGTACATGGCACCGCTGCTGAGTAATAAGAGGACCAATTGGCATAGAGCAGGATGAGAAGTAGGAAATCAAGGATTTCTTTTCTGGCCACAATGAAATTAAGCTCTTAGATGTATATAGAACTGGACCGAGGCCACCCAAGTTGAAGACATGAAGCTAGAATCCAATTAATACACTTTTCTCAGGTTGATAATCCTCTCCACAAAAGGGATTACTCTTCCCATGATGTCTGTGTTGCAGGTGAAGAAATGGGCTCTGAGACCTTGAGGACATTTGAGCTGTTTGGATGAGTTGTGACTCAGGGCTACAGGTCACAATTCATAATGAAAGTTGGCATTGGCAGAGGGAGAGAGAGGTTGATCCCATTAAGTCATCAAAGGCATTGGTGAACAAGATCCATGACTGTTATCCAGACATGAGAAAAATAAGGGCAGAGGCGGAACAGAACTCACATGCCACAATTCCTGCATCACCATCATTCCTCATTGTCACCTTCCCCACCAGTCCCCTTCTCTACCCATGTTTTTAGGACCTGCTTACTTGGTTGTGGCAGAAAGTATTACTGGAGATCACTGTGGAGTTTTCTCCACAGTCAAAGTTTTCCCTAAACCTAGGTGTCCATGATGGCATCTTCCCCTGATGATGTCCCTCCTGGCAGGCTGTCTGGAAGGAGCCCTGAAGCTTAGTTGCAGCTTCCTCTGAACCTAGGATTCTATTCTTTTTCTGAGTTGAGTTTTAAAGTCAGGATTTGGAAGGAAAATGCTTCCTCAAGCATCCCCCAGTCTCTGCAAAGCTCTGTGTCATTAAAAAACTACAGGAGCGAATAGTTGGAGGCATACGGCCTTCTACCCTGCCTGAGTTTTGAAACCTCTCATTGTGTTTCCCAAAATGCTTTCACTCTCTATTCTCTCCTCAGAGAACCTTGGAAACCTGCAGCAAAGGCATTTTTTATTAAGTTCTAACTCAGGAGGCTTAATTACTGCTAGGCAGCGTTTGTCGAGGACACGGAGACATAATCTTTCTCTCCCCTTCCCCCCTCAGTTTGAGGCATCGCCCCAGGCTTGTCTTTACAGACTATCACAGTGGTGGAAAAGGAGCCAAGGTGGGCTCCCAAGTGCTTTGGTTAGTCCTGCCTCCCAGCCTGCTGAAGAGCCTCAGCATCCTCCTCCCCTGCAATGAACTTCCTCCATGGCTCAGTTTCTCTTTCTGAGTCTGAAAACAGGGGGAGGGACCTGAGGGATGCTGCCCCCTGACCTCATCCATTTTTACTGTGAGAATTTTCCCATGTGTCAGAGGCGTGGGTAATAGCAAAGCAGCGCTTGAGACAAGAGAGGATGAGCGATGGAGCTGGCTAGATTGGGGGTTGGAGGAATAGAAGCAGAACCGCAGCTTTACAAAGCAGGCAAGTCAAGGTCAAGGGCATCAGGTTCAGGCCAGCCTAGGCTCAGGGAAGGAATAGGAGAAGACATCCCTAACTTGAAGTAGTGGTGGAGAACAAAGAGATCCAACAGAAAGTAAGGAACAAATGAAGGGGCTGCCCTCAAGGCCTAGTGGAGACCTGGAGCAGGCTGGAGACCCAAGGGTGGCATGCGGGGGCCCACCTGCTCTGACTGCTAGTGAGAGTCCATTGTCACATTTTCAGGATTTTTTGTGAGCCAGATGACATCACTTCAGCCACTGAAAATTGGCCTATAAAATTAACTGCAGAAACTGGCAAACCCAAATGCTTGCCCCTGATTAAAATCTCTACAGTTCACTGTTAAAAAATTTTCAGGCTGGCCACCCCCATCCTAGGCTTCAGTGGTTTGAGACCCTAGTGATCTGAAACTCATCGCTTGGAAGATGAGATAAATAGCTAACCAGCTAACCATCAAGCCTGATTTTGCTGCTCCAAAGCATCATGGAGCTGTCTATTGCCTGCATCCTGGTTTCCAGTCTGGAATCCTTGTAAGAGAGTTAAAGATCATGTCTCTCCCTTTCCTAATAATCACTAGATGGCATCATGTCAGCATCAGTTTTATCGGGAACCTGTCGCATTTCTCAGACCCCTTATACCTTTGCATTGTTAGAGACTCCAGGAAGGAGGCCCAGAAAACCAATCATGAAGGTTTTCTCTCTCTTTCTTTTTCTTTCTTTCTTTCTTTCTTCCTTCCTTCCTTCTTTCCTTCCTTCCTTCCTTTCTTTCTTTCTGTCTTTCTTTCTTTTTCTTCCTTCCTTCCTCCTTTCCTTCTGTCTTCTTCCTTTCCTTCCTTACTTCCTCCCTCCCTCCCTTCTTTTCTTCCCCCTCTTTCCTTTCTTTGTGTGTGTGTGTGTGTGTGTGTGTGTGTGTGTGTGTGTGTGTGTACACACGCGTGTGTGTGCTGAAGCACACTTGTGTGTGCATTGTGACGGCAAAGATAGATGTTACCTGTCTTCCTCTACTGCTTGCATATTATTTTTGAGGCAGGTTCTCTTAATGAACCTGGAACTTGCTATTTCTACTGACTGGTTAGCCAACAAGCTGCTAGGATCTCTGAGTCTTCACTTCCCAGCTCTAGGCTACAGATGTACATCAGATGCCTAACTTTCACATGGATTCTGGATCTGAACTCAGATTACGTGCTAGCACAACAAGCATTTTTACCCATGAACCATCTCCCCAGTGCCCACTCATGTCTTACCAATCGCTGAAGATCCCTAACTTTGAGAATCACTGGATTAGGCAAATAGTGGTGATGGAGGCTGGGATCCACTACGAACAGTGCCACAAAGTTCAAAAAGAAATCACTGGCAGGGAAGTTACAAGGAAAAGGGTAGAAAGATGGCCAAACAAGCGGTTCAAATGAACTCTGGAGTGACATGGCAGTTTGGTGGCTTTGCCATCTCAGGCTGAGGAGGAGCTGATTAGAGCTTAGGCCAGGGTTTGGGCCTTCACATGTGTCATTCAGCACCATGCCACAGTGATGTTTACTACAACCATCCACCCACAATGTGCTGGTTCATTTACTAAAGAGTCACCTTGAGAGCCTGCCATTATTCTCAGGTTTGGGGTGTTGGGAATGTCACTCTCCCTGCTCATAACTCACACAGGACACAGGGGGGTAAAACATAATTACAGCATGTAGGATGGAAAATGCACGTGAATAAAAAATGTGTGTGAATTCAGAAAAAGGAGAGAGCCACCAGCCCACCTTTTCTCCTTGCTGCAACCAAATATCTAACAAGAAGCAACTTAAAAGAGGAAGAATTTATTTCAGCATACAGTCTGAGGGCATACAGCCCATCGTGACAGGAATGGCACAGTGGCAGGAGAGGGGCGTGGCTGTAACATCATATTTGCAGACAGGAAACAGATGAATGCTGTTGCTCAGCTCACTATTTCCTTTTTACGCAGTTTGAGAGCCCAGCTGGGGTATACTGCTGCCCACACCAGGGCAGGTCTTCTCTGATCAGTAACCCTTTCCAGAATCACCCTTACAAGGCACACATAGAAACATGTGGTGACCTTAAATCCTACCAAGGTGACAACAAGCATTGGTCATCGCAGCGGCAGATTTATCTGACAGCAATGCCAGTATCTATGACATTTCTACTGTCTGTCCTTCAAACATTCTGTCTTTTTCTTCTCAACTTCTAGGTGGTCAAAAAAAAATTAGTATCCTCCACATGGGGTCTTTGTTGTTTCTGGCCTGCTTGCCCTGTTTGCTTCTGTCTTATGTCTCAAAGTTTCTGCTGAGAAAATGACCTAATTGCAGATCACCTAAAGTTGGTCGAGGGGACAGGGCTGAACATGGGAAGTCTATGAACAGTTGCAGCACAAGATTGCCACACACCTGTAATCCTGGCACTCGTGAGCTGGTGGCAGGACTAGCAGGAGTTCAAGGTCATTTTCAGCTACATATTGAATTAGAGGGCAGCCAGGACCACATGAGATGCTGGCTGAAAAAGGAAACAAAAAGCCTGGCACGCTATAAAAGGCAGACTGAAACCTAGAATTTTCCATGAGCGTTTATTTATTTATTTTGGTCACCTTTTATGCGCTCTGTGTTCTGAGCTCTGGAAACTGGCACTCACACCTGTTTTCATTTACAGAGCTCCTCACTGCAACATTATGGCTTTGATGAATGCTGCTGAAAGCAAACGAACATTTTCATGTTGGGCACAGAAGGTCAAGAAGTGCTTGTGCATAGAAAAAAATCTTTGTTTACTCTTTTGTCTCATTTGAATAGTAAGATAAATTTAAGCATCTTTGGTGTAAAAAACGCCAGCCTCTTAAATCAGAAACCAGTACACAGGGCAGCATTAAGTGTTCTCCTCTTTACCTAATTATAAAGCACAGGGCTGAAATAATTCACGTTCATTTACCCAATTTCCTATTGTCAAGCTCTGTGTCTGTGCTTGATGTGGTTATGGTAATGTGCTAATTAAATTGAATGTTCTTTGTTGAACATTCTGCTCCCAGAAAAAATGGGAAACTTCTTATGAGAAGTGTGTCTTCTTCCAATGTGGCCTGGAAGAAATAGGACAAACACCCTGTGAGAGTAGGAAATGGTGTCTTTGGGGTTGAGCTAACTAAGATACAATTCGGTTTGAACAATTGAATGCATTTATGAAGTACATTCTTAAAGAAAAAGAAGGGAGTTCAACTTTGTGGCAGGCTTGGAAGAACATGCAGCATACAGACCACAAGGGGGTGCCACAAGGACCAAAAGCAGAGCATGGTATGCTCATCTACTATAGTCAAGACTACCTTTACAAATAATGCTGCCATGAACATAGATAAGCAAGTATGTTTGTGGTATGATTGAGCAAGCATCCTTTGAGTATATGTCCAAGGGTGCTATACCTGAATCTTGTGATATATTGATTCCCGGTTTTCTGGAGAAAAAATGCCACACTGACTTCCAAAGTGGATGTACAAGTTTGCACTTCCACCAGCAATGAAGAAGTGTTCCCCTTGCTCCATATCCAGCATGAGCTGTCACTTGTGTTTTTGATATTGGCCATTCTGACAGGTGTAAGATGAAATCTCAGAGTCGTTTTGATTTTCATTTTCTTGATGGCTAAGGATATTGAGCATTTCCTTAAGTGTTTCTCCACCATTTGAGATTGTGTTGAGAATTCTGTGTAGGTCTGTATCCTATTCTTTAAATTGGAATATTTTGTTTGTTGCTATCTAGTTTCTTGAGTTCTTTATATGTTTTGGAAATCAGTCCTCTGTCTGATGTTGAGTTGGTAAATATCTTTTTTTCCATTCTGTAGGCTGTCGTCTCATTTCACTGACAGTGTCCTTTGCCTTACAGAAACTTTTCAGTTTCATGAGGTATCATTTATTAATTGTTGATCTTAGTTCCTGTCCTATTGGTGCTCTGTTCTGGAAGTTGTCTCCTATACCAATGCATTCGAGATTATTTCCTACTTTCTCTATTTGGGTAAGTGTATCTGGATATATGTTGAGGTCTTTGATCCATTGGAGTTTTGTATAAGGTGATAGACATGAATCTATTTTCATTCTTTTACATTCTGACAACCAGTTAGGGCAGCACCATTTGTTGAAGATTTTCCATTGTGTATTTTTGGCTTCTGTGTTAAAAATCAGTGTCCACAGGTGTGTGGATTTACATCTGGATCTTCAATTCCCTTGGTCCACCTGTCTGTTTTTATGCCAATACTATGCTGTTTTTATTACTACAACTCTGTAGCAGAACTTGAAATTAGAAACTGTGATAACTCTGGAGGTTCCTTTATTGTACAGCATTGTTTTAGCTATCCTGGCTTTTTTGTTTTTCCATATGTGGTTGACTATTGTTCTTTTAAGGTCTTTAAAGAATTGTAATGGGATTTTAATGAGGATTGCAGCTTTATTTGTTATAGCCAGAACCTGAAAACAACCTGTATGTCCTTCAATAGAGGGATAGATAAAGAAAATGTGCTGCATTTATCCAATGGAGTACTACTCAGATGTTTAAAACAGGGACACCAGGAAATGTAAAGGCAAATGGATAAAACTAGAAAAAAAGTCATCTTGAGTGAGGTAACCCAGATCCAGAAAGACAAACATGGTATGTACCCACTCCAAAGTGGATATTAGCTATAAAATAAAGGATAACTATGTTACAATCTACAGACCCAGAGGGACTAGGTAACAAGAAGGGTTCATGGGGAAACACCCTGATTTCCCTGGGATGGAGAAATAGAAGAGATTTTTTTGAGTATACTAAAGGCATATAGGGACAGAAACATGAGCAACCAGGTGGGGATGTGGAGAAGGAGAGCACTGAAAGAGACTATTGGAAAAGGGGCATGTTTCAGGGTCATGAGATTCTCCAAAGAACCTACAAGGAAGACCCCAGCTAAGACTCCTAGCAATGGTGGATACACAGCCTGATCTGTCTGTCTCCTGTGATCAGATTGGTACCTAGCCCAATTGTCATCAGAGAGGCTTCATCCACCAACAGATACAAGAAACAGATACAAACCTACAGTCAAACATTAGGTGGAATTAGGGGAATCCTGTGGAAGAGGGGGAGGAAGGATTGTAGAAGCCAGAGGAGTCAGGGCACCACAAGAAAACTCACAGAATCAACTAACCAGGGGGGTTCACAGAGACTGAATGGACAACCAGGGAGCCTGCATGGGACTGACCTAGGCCCTCTGCATATATGTTATAGCTGTGGCTTGGTCCTCTTGTGGGACTCCTAACAGTGGGAACAGGTGCTGTCTCTGACTCTTTTGCCAACTTTGTGGACCCTATTCCTCATAATGGGTTGCCTTGCCCAGCCTTTATAAGAGGAGAGGTACTTAGTCTTAATGCAACTTGGTATGCCAAGTTTTGTTGATATTCATGGGAGGTCTGTCCTTTTCTGAATAGAAATGGAGGAGGAATGGATGCGGGAGCAGAGGATAGGTTGGGGGGGTTTAAGGGGACTGGGAGGAGAGGAGGTAGGGGAAATTACTGCCAGAATATAAAGCAAGTGTGTGTGTGTGTGTGTGTGTGTGTGTGTGTGTGTGTGTGTGTGTGTGTGTGTTTTTAAGACTACCTTTGACTTGAACTTACTTTGTTCTGTTGATTTCCTGACATAATATATGCAGATACTTTAGATACAGCCTGGTGTGACCTCTGGCGGGGGCTCCCAGATAGAAACTGTTTCTAGGAATCTTCAGCTTACACACACACAAAAATGGGGATGACATAGAAGAGAATGTTGAGGTGCATGCTGGAGTTGGTTCTGAGTTTCTTGACAGATGCCTAGGTTTTGCCTAAGACAAGTACTTCTTGAGTCAATTGTTTCAATTTTCAAATGAAATGATAACCATATACTCTGTTAGTACTTGAAATTTTAATCCCATATTACTGATAGAGATTTGTTTAGATTCCGGTTTTAACTTCTACACAGGCTATGGACACACTGGGTAAGCTTTTTTGAAAAGCTGGGTGACTTTCAGAGACCTGAGTCATTTTTAACTCAATCTGCATCTTTATTTTTTCTACAGTAGCAGGGCCAACCAGAATATGGGTGCTGGCGAATGTCCCACATGAGTATCCTGCTGCTGTCTCTGAGGCATTCTGCTGATCTCTTGCTTAGCTTTCCTCATATTACCCAAAGGGTTATCAAGACTTTCGGTCTAAGCTGTGCACAAAGAATAACAATGACTGGGAAACAGCAGTAACTCTCAGCCATCAGTTTCCAGGGTGTGTGTACATTGTGATCTACACAGACTAGAGTTAGAACAACTTCCTTGTGATTGTAATAATGCTGGACATTTAATAGCATTCAATAAGAAATAACTGTTAGTATGTTAAAGTGTATTAATTTAAACTAATGTTTGGGGATAGCTCTACACACACAAATTATTAACTAATTAAGGTAACTGATTATACCCAGACTTCCAAAAATAAGGGTATTTTGGAATGTATGTCTATTTGACCTCAAACGAATGGATCACGGAGGGCAAAGTTTAACAAAGTATGTGGTTAGTTGAACATCACTGAGCCCAACTTAGGAAAAGTTCAGCTAGCTGTGTTAGTCATGGTTAATTAAGTAAGGTCCCCTCACTAAGAATGAGTTTTGTATACATAATCCCACTGTGGCAAAATCTTGTAGCCAGTGTTGCTGTAAGCTCAGAGATATGATTCATGAACTAAGATTTTTATGTTGTAAGAAGCAGAAATATGTCACTAATAGACATCTACTAAAGTGATTGATATCCAAAATACTGACAACACAAAACACTGGTGAGGCATGGAACAACAGGGGCTCTCATTCGCTGGTGTTGGGAATGTAGAATGGTACAAAAGTTTTGGAAGTCAGTTGACAGCATCTTTTTAAGAATGTAGACATAGTCTTGTTCAGCTGCCAAATTCCTTTTTCTTTTGTCCAAATGAATTGGAAACTTCTATCCATGCAAAAACCTACACGTGGATATTTATTCCTATCTTCCCAGGCTTGGAAGATGTTCCTCTGTGAATGAATAGAACTCAAAGAACTATTAAGCCATAAAAAGAAATAGATGAAAATTCCATTTGTGTTAGTAAAGTGAGAGGTGCCAATCTGAACAGTGTACCCCTTGTAGGGTCCCAGCTAGATGGCAGCTGGGATCATATCTACAATGAGAGATAAAAGATCAGTTTTTTCTAGTGACCAATGAAGACTGAATAAAGGTTCTTAGAGTGAATGGGTGGAACACAGCATTTGTAGGGCAGAGAAAATATTCTATGATACCATAATGGTGGGTTCACATCATTCTATGTTTGTTAAAACAAGAATGGGCTCTGGATGTCAATGATGTATCAGTATTGGATCATCATTTGTACTAAATGTACTACTCTACAAAGGACGTTGACAGTGGGGGGATGTTGTTGAAGGACATAGAGTATATGGGAATGCTATATACTTCCCATTCAGTTGTTCTGTGAACTTAAAACTGCTCTGAATTGTAGCATGTAGTTTTCCATATGAGAAACATATTTTCAGAATAACATCTCCCATCACTGAGTATAAAGTCTTCTTTAAAAAAAAAAAAGCATTAACATTTCTAGATGAAAGGGGACTGAAAAGAGAAAGGGACATGACAACTAAAACAGCCTGTGGTCCTTGCTTTGATCCTGAACCAGGAGTTGCTTTTCTCATGAAGGTCACTTTTTAGACAATTAAAAGCAAATAAATAAGATTTGGAGCTTATATAATTATATTAAATCAATGATAAGATCTTGATTTGATAATCAAAATGTGGTTATATCAGAAAATGCATTTGTTCTTGAGAAATACATACTGGATGGAGTGTCCAGGCAGAAAGGGGTGATTTTAGCTGCTAAAGGCCAGAAAAACAGCACACACATACACTGTAAAATTATAAGGCAAATATGATAAGATACTGTTAATTGGGGTATAAGGACTGTGTAAGTTATTTCTACTGATTTTTTTTTTACAGAAGTTTGCAAAAACTAAAATGGTTTCAAATTTTAAAACAGTGTAAGAGACTGAAGAAACAAAATGACTCCCAAAGGAATGGGGGGGGGGGCATCAAGTACATTAAATGACTCATTGGAACCAATAACTGCAATATGTGTTCCCTCATCAGTGTGCATCATTGACATGTGTACAAATACAAGTACTGCTGAAGGGCAGCCTTCCTTCTGCCTGCCTCTTTCTTTTCCTTTCATTGATTCTTTGTGGATTTCACTTCATGCATTCCCATCCCACTTATCTCCCTGTTCCCTAGCATTTGCCCTCTGCCCTTGCAATCTGCCTCCAAAGTAAAATCAACTTTAAAAGAAAAACAGAAAACCAAACAAAATCAAAACAAAACAGAGAAGAATCTTGTTGTGGAGGCTGTAGTGTGGCGAGGTGAGCCACACAGTTACCCTTTAGTACACACATCTTTACTTGTAAGTGGTCATTACTATGAGTTATTGGTCTGGTTCAAGGCCTCTGGTTTCTGTTGCACCACTAGTAATGGGCCCTCAGTGGGCCTCCGCTTGGATGTCCTGTTGTTGTACTGTGTCATGGAGATTCTGCTGTTCATCCCCTTCACACACTCCAATAGTTCATAGATTCAGTGGATGTTGGAGTAGGTCAACCTGTAGACCTGGTTCTGGGCTTGTGTGGTAGCTGGGTGGGTCAGCTCACTAGCTTTTTCCCTCATCCTCACTACCTGGATGAGCTATTCAGCACTGCCTCAGCTAGCTCACCCAATGCAACAGCAAGGGGTAGGCCCAGTTCTCCTGCTCTTAGTTCCTTAGATCTGGGTCCTCCTCACTCCTATTGCCAGTGTCAGCTCTACTATTTTGCCCAGGAAAGAAGAAAGATCCCCTCTCCTAATTGCTATAGGGGGCAGAGGACTAGGGGGTGGGGACGGATGTGGGGGATAGGGATGGGAGTGGGGGTGGGGGGATCGGCTGCTTTCAGGCCCTCAGGGCTGGTTCATTGTATCTCTGATAAAGGGGACAGCCCTAGTGTGCTTCCTAGGTGGGATCCATGCCTATGGTAAGAAGTGAGGTGGGAGTGAGGCTGTAGGGGATGGAGTGAGCTCTCTCCTGAGGGTTAGTGCCAGCTGGCCTGATGCAATATCCAGCCAGGGTCCAGACCAGCCATCCCAGGACCAGTGAAGGGCGGAACTGCTCAGCATAGCATGGTTCCAATAATCCCAGTGCTAACATAGAACCAGTGGGAGCAGGATCAAAGACCCAGGCATGGCCCTTAGCAGCAATTTGGGCACAGACCATCATGGCCATGGCTACCATAGCCACTGATGCTAGCATGGGCCCCTCAGATAAGCATGGCCCCAGCAGCAACATGGCCCCTGAGCATCAACATGGTCACAATACTGTCCACAGAGCCCTAAGTGGCAACTGGAGACATGGACACCACCACACATCTCTGGCCTCACAGGGCCACCTATCCAGACATAGTGGCCCTAGGCAGCCGCCTGTGCCTGGAAGTCTCCATGGCTTCAGGTGGCAGCACGGGCCACCCAGACCAGCATGGTCCCAGGTGTGGCACAGTTCTTAGACACTGACATGGTCAATCAGACTCTCTGATCCTTCAAATGGCCTTCAGTGACAAGATCCCTGGACATCAACTCAGACCCTGGTTGCTATCAGGTAACTAATCCAGACATGGTCCTCTGCAGCAGCCCTGGCTCAGATGACAACCTGGCCCTGGGTGACAGTGCCGACTACTCACAACAGGTTGTCCCTGGTGGCAGCATGGCACGGGGATACTAGGATGCCCTCATAGTCAGGGGTTGCGACCCAGACCCCAGGCATCTATGTGGCCTTTCATGGTAACATGGGCCACAGACATCAACAGACAACCTGGCTGTGGTAGGGCCACAGACCTGGTTGTGATCTGAGGCAGGAGCCCAGCCGGGATGTCACCGTGGTCCCAGGCCTATTTGCCTTTTTCTAATTGAGCCATATTTCACATGCGCAATCTCCACAGTAGCAGAGAACAGAAACCTGCTACATTCTAAGGAACCACTCCCTTCCCATGTGGCTATGTCTGGGTGGCACAGTTGCCTTCTAATTTCTAATTTTTTTCATTATTCTTGTCATTTACTAATGATATAGGCTTGAAGTTTATTATACAAAATGATAAAGTATAGTGATAGTGCTGTTATTAATTAAAACAAACCCTGTTATTTCCTCTCTTTATTCTTGGTCTGGCCCCAGCCTGTCAGGTGTTTATCAAAAGACAATTCACTTGGTTGCCATAGCCACACAACAGCTATTTTGGAGTATTTATACTATAACCTCCTATGTCCATTAGTTTATATGTGCACCTGGTTTGGGATCCTGACCATGTCATTCACTAGCTACATTGTCTTCAACCAATTAACTAATCTCTCTCAGCCTCTGTTTACTTTAATAAGTTATTCTTGAAAGCTGATGTGTACAATAGTGTGAGCTAGCCAAACCACAGATACCTGTTTGGCTGTTCGTTGCTTGTTTCCTCTATTTACAGAACTCCTGCTGAATCTTATTCCAATTACTTTACTAGTTTAACAAGATTAGTTGCGTTTCAGCTTTCTGTGTGCAAGAAGAAAGCATGATCATCAGGGACAGCTCTATTTGCATAAATCAATACTTTGAGATTGAGTGAGCAGGAACACTGAAGTCAGATTGACCTGGGTTACTTATTAACTGTGTGATGCTTCACCCCTCTGAATATCAGTCACCAGATAAAGCAGAAAAAGATAACTGTATTAGATTGTTAAATTAGAGGATTAAGGGTTAAATAAAGTATGCAAAATGATTGTGTGATTTTTAGCTATTTTATAGACATAATATATGATGGTATTGTCTTGTCCTGGTTAGGCTTTCATTTCTAATAAACACTATGACCAAAGGGCTTCCAGGCTCCCAGTCCATCAGCAGGGCCTGCCAAAGCAGACTCAAGGTAGGAACTGAAGCAGAGGTTGCGGAGGAACATAGCTCACTGGCTTGCTCTCCATGGGTCACTCATCTTGCTTTCTCATACACATCAGGACTACATGCCCAGGGATAGCATCACCCATAGTGGGCTGAGCCCCCCCATCAATAATTAATAAGAAAATGACCCCACAGACTCATCTACATGTCTTTTTGTTTGTTTTGGTTTGGTTTTTGTTTCTTTGTTTGGTTGGTTGGTTGGTTGGTTTCATTTTTCGAGGCAGGGTTTCTCTGTATTGTTTTGGAATTTGTCCTGGAACTAGCTCTGTAGACAGAGATTCGACTGCCTCTGCCTCCTGAGTGCTGGGGTTAAAGGCATGTGCCATCAACGCCCGGCTATTACATGTCACTCTTATGAAGGAATTTTCTCAACTATGTTTTGCTCCTCTCAGATAACTCCAGTTTGTGTTGAACTGATAACAAACAAACCAGGGTGTGTATATTAGATAGAACACACACACACACACACACACACACACACACACACACACACACACACACACACTATAAGAAAATCCACCCACAAAAGGCAGTGGCTACACAGTGTTGTGGTTTAAATGTAAAATGTCTCCCATAAGCTCATGTCTTTGAATAGAGTGTCCCCAGATCGTAGGACCATCTGGTAAAAGTGTAGAACCTTTACAGCTCAGTCCACTCCAGTTCTCTATTTGCTTCCTGAGGGTGAATGCAATGTGACCAGCCTGTCTCCCGCTCCTGTAGCCACACCTTCCCTGCTGTGATACAACGAGCTCCTTGGATGGTAACCCAAAATAAACCCTTCCTCCCTTAAATTACATTGGACATTTATTTGGACACAACAGTGAGAGAAAAAACAACAATAAACACACAGTGTGTCCACGAAAACCAGAACTCAGAAACATAAAGACTCTCTGGGAAGAGCCTGAGCCCAGCAGTGTCGGATTCAGTGGTTTGGGCACTGTATAATCACAGAAACTTGCTTTTGTCCAGGTTTTATCTCTCAAGGAAAAAGCACCAGACTCCATGGAACAGACCAAACTGACCACACACCAGCTGTTTCTA
Organism: Cricetiscus sungorus; assembly: GCA_030556225.1. Lineage (NCBI taxonomy): Eukaryota > Metazoa > Chordata > Mammalia > Rodentia > Cricetidae > Cricetiscus > Cricetiscus sungorus. The sequence continues at coordinate 49,322,027 of JANBXA010000007.1, read as the reverse complement.
ACAAGTGTTCAAAAGTGCTTTGGCAGGCTGCTCTGCTTATAACCCTCCAGGGAGAAATTCATGAGACCAGATTGTACTCTGAAGACCATAGAGCAGCAGCTTTCAAGCTGTGGGTCATGACCCCCTTGGGGTCTAATGACCTTTCCAAAGGGGTCATTGCTCAGATATCCTGCATATCAGATGTTTACATTATGATTCATAACAGAAGCAAAATTACAGTTATGAAGTAGCAGCAAAAATGAGTTTGTCATTGGGGGTCACCACAATATGAGGAACTGTATTAAAGGGTTGCAGCATCAGGGATGTTGAGAACCACTGCTCTAGAGGATGGTGTGCTTATCTGAGAGAGGTGTGAGGCTGAAACTGAGTGGCTGGAGATGACAAATGCTTTGTGGCTGGGTCACTGCATGTAACAGCCTGTAAGTGGGAATGGACCACACATCTTGGGGAGGGTTGGGTCCTGGGCCCATTGTGTTCTTTGTTGTTTCTTTCCACTGTTCCTCCTCTGCCTGCTTTCCCATCAACAGAGGCATTCCTGAGCCTGCTCACTTGTTCAGTGTTTGTTTCATGTTTTCAATTTTTACCTGTCAATCTTCCTTCAATGCTAATTTATCTTGCTTGGGTTTCCTAGGCATGTTCATTCTTCTTTTGACCCCTAAAAGAAAAAAAAAGCTTTGATTTAGCTTCTTCTTTGACAAGTTTCATCTATTTTTGCATCATTTTCAGTTCCTAGCTTTCTCAGAAATTCAGAAGCAGCTCCAGAATCCATCATGGCGATTCATCAAATAGCTCCTCTGCTCCCCAGGCACTGTTAGTAAGTGCTTCTAGAAAGTTCTGCCTACTTAGAAACAAGCCAAGCTCTAGAAGAAGAAAAAAGTAGTCTTCCAAAAATAGTGCTATTAGGGATTCAGAAGTCTTGCACAAGCTATATCTTAGGCCAAGCAAGCGTATTAAGAAGTACAGCCTCTTGCATACTATTTCCAGGGGAGAAATTGGACAAAGTCAGCAAGAAGCTAATCAAACAATGTTGCACAAAGGGAACACAGGGTATCTCAAGAGCATTACACCCAGGGCACACAGTGTCCTTGGAACTGATAGCCACAGCCCACTTAAGGTGGAAAGAGTAGTGTCTCAGGATCTGAAGCCACATCTCCCCCAGGCTCTTACCCGGCCATTACCAGTTCTGTCAGGCATTTTCCTGTTTTTAGAAAAAGATCTGTATTCCTTCTTTAGTCATTACATCCTTGTGGCTAGGGAGAGCTCCAAGGCCCTGACCCTAGGCTATTAATAGTTTTGTCAAGCATGTTTCTGGTTTTGAGAAGGAGCTGTATTTCTTCTCTATACACCAGGGCCTCAGGAAAAGCCTTGGTTGATCAGTTCAGCCTTCAACAAGATTGTTAGTGACTTTTCCCTTTCAAAAGTGAGATGAAGCTTTGCAGATGCCAGTGACTACCATGGTGTTCCACTGTCAACCATGGTCAACCCCACTATGTCTTTTGACATTGCTATTGATGACAAGTCCTTACATTGTGTCACCTTCCAGCTGTTTGCCATGCAAAGTTCTAGACAGTAAAAAAACATTTGTTCTCTGAGCACTTGGGAGAAAGGATTTGACTCTATCTTTTACCATGTTCACAGTTTTTCCAGGAGTTGTGTGCCAAGGGGTTAGCTTCAAACACCACAATGTCACTGGGCACAAGAAATCTGAGGATGAGAATATCTTGAAGCATTTAGGTCCTGACATCTTGTCATTGCAAAGACTAAGACAAATACAAATGGTTCCCAAATTTTCATTTGCTATGCCTACAATGTATGTGGAAGGGGAAAGACAGCATGGATATAAACCATGAAACACTTTGGGTCCAGGAAATGCAAGACCAGCATGAAGCCCACTATGAGTGATTGTGGCCAACTCTAAAGCCTTTGTCTGGGGGTGCATCTTACCCATCAGACCACTCCTGTAGCTTAGAAGAGTGCACTCACCCATTTGCCCACAATCCCCTATAAGCTTTATGCTCTTGCCACAGTTCATTAACTCTGAGTTTTTCATTCCCTTTCATATCTAGCTGGATTGAAGTTACATTTACAACTGTCAAAGAAAACATAAATGACAACACCCCAAACAAAAGTGAGGTGAATATGATTCTATATGCAAAACCTGGTGTGTAAAATCCATTCATATAGTGTCAGAAATTATATTCAGTTTTAATATAGTGTGAGAAACTGGGTTTGAACTTTGTCTTTCCATCTACATCCCTTTAAGCGGAGTCTGGATTGGCTGGCCATTGGTGGAAGCTCTGTTCTTAGGAGAACTGGAAGGAACTGGGGCTGCAGACTTAACAGACTCTGGCATTTGAATAATGAGGGTATGCACACAAATGCAGACAGGACAGGAGGTGCTGACCCACCTATGTTTGGCTTGATTTGGTTTTTAACTGATTGCAAGCTGGCTTTTATTGTAAGTAGTTGGTGAAAGAGCTTTATGGGGAAGGGCTCAGTAGCTACTGGATCTTGTCCGTATCTTTCCCCAGGTGCTGAGAAGGCCTGGCTGCCCTGGAGTTGCCTGGGGTTAGCCTTGGTGTTGGTGCTGTGTCCTCCCCAATATCAGGATCACAGAAATCCACCAAGGTTACCAGGAGAGAGGGGTGCTGGCTTGGGGGCAGAAGGTTGAGTCAAAAAGACCAGGGAAGTAGCCAACCTGGGAGGCAAGGGGAAACCAAGAAAGATGTGTGACAAGTTCCAAGTCCCTGAAGATGTCTTGGGAAAGACTAAGGGAAGGGGTACTGGTGTAATGCTTGAGTGATTGTCTTTTTCCCTGCAACCTACAACTATTCACCCACAAAGCTAACACGGTACTAACTTATGCTACTCAAAATTTAATCTCCTAATACATACAGCAAAAGGAGTAATGGGAACCCTAGAGAGTTATCCTTACACTGTATCCCAAAGTGTTGAAAGTTCACTCCTTAAACTTCTATGGTTGTGCTTAAAACAGCCAGTTATTCAATACACTAGAATCCAGCTTCTCCATGACTAGCTGGAGTACCCTCAAAATGAATTTTCTTACTCAGAAATGTGCTTGGCATTATTCACCCATGCGTCCTACAGGAAATCATTGTCACCTGCCCTTTGATTGTAGTCATTTGCATGCTAATGATTAAGCAGTCTCCAACCAGTCAGTTGGATAATGAACCTGGGCTAGCTGTATTGTATCGAAGTAACCAGTGTGGGTGGCAGCCAAATGCTGAATATCACTTAGAGAGATTAATTTTTAACCAACCCTATTAATTCTCTTGATATTTGAAAGCAAAGTTACCTCTGTTTATATAATACAAGGAAAGATCAAATACACATATTTGGCATGCCTTACTGAAATGCCTAAAGAACTATAGTAGGAAAAAAAGAAATAGAATAAAACCTGCTCTCCTTTGAGGATTTCCAGTTAGAATGAATGCAACAGGAAAGTAGTAAGCCATTAAAATCAGGGGCTGGGGAAGTGGTTCCATGGATAAAGATGAGCTTGGATCACTAAACCCTAGCTAAAGCTGCACATGGTGGCACTCATCTTTAATCTCAGCATTCCTATGGCAAGATAGGAGGCAAAGACAGAGAATCCCCAGAATTCCAAGAAGCAGCTATTTTGATGTGCGCACAAGTGAACAATAACAAGATGCTGCCTCAGACAAGGTAGAAGGTGAGAACTCAAACCAAAGGTTTTCCTCTGACTTCTACCTGTGCCTGCTGGTGCAAATGCAGCCACATACCACCAATCTCTCTCTCTCTCTCTCTCTCTCTCTCTCTCTCTCTCTCTCTCTCTCTCTCTCTCTCTCTCTCTCTCTGTCTCTCTCTCTCTCTCTCTCCCTCACACACAAACACACACACACACACAGGAAAATAATTTCATAGATGTAGTATTTCTTCATTAAGATTAAATCAGATATGCCAGTGCAGTAATGGTACTAAAATGATTTGCATCAGCAGGCAGTGTGCAAAGGAGTTGTTATAATCTCTACCAGAAAACAGGGTTAGTGACAGTTCTTATGGACTGGGAGAGAGTGAAAACTGATAGAGAATCATGCCCTAAGTACTGCATGAGCTTTTCTGTTATACTCATTTTTCTTTTTTTATTGTTTTTGGAGGCAGGGTTTATTTATGTAGCCTTGGCTGTTCTTGAACTAGCTCTGTAGATCATTTTGACCTCAAACTCAGAGATCTGCCTGTCTCTGCCTTCTGAATACTGGGATTAAAAGTGTGTGCCGTTACTGCTGGGCTTTCTTTTGTTTTCCAAGGGGAGTTGATATGGCTTTTAATACAAACCAGAATTATAACAAGATATTAAAAATGAAACCAAGTCCAGAGAATGGTAGAAACAGATACACAGACTCAGGAATTCCGTAAAACTAGAGAGGTGTTAAGTACTCCAGAAAGATGCACATAGCTCTGTGTCAACTTGTCATGGAAGGGATAAAAGTGTGGAAACACACTGAGTTATTTGATAACTGATGTTCAGTACAATATTCAACCATCCCACAATTATTAGAAAACTTCCTTTTGGTCTTGCTATGGGCTGGGTACCAGGAAAAAGAGAAAAAATGAAAATCGTACCCCTAAGTTCTTGTCAAGACCAGACTACAGAAACTGACAGAGACAGCTGACCTGAACAAGTAGGAGCTAATGGACCCCAAGACTGATAGCTGGAAACCAGCATTGGACTGACTCAGACCCACTGAACATGGGTCTCAGTTAGAAGGCCCGGGCAGTCTAAGGAACCTCTGACAGTGGAATCAGGATGTATCCTTTGTTCACAAAAGGACTTTGGGAGCACATTCCCCATGGAGGGATACTCCCTTAGTCTAGAGACGGGAGGGAGGCTCTAGATCCTGCTCCAAATTACTTGACAGATTTTGATGATCCCTCCTGGAGGGCATCACCCTCCCTGTGGAGTGGGAGGAGGTGGGATGGGGGAGCATGGGAGCAAGAGGGAACTGGAATCGATATGTAAAATAAGAATATATATCAATATATATCAATATATATATGTATATATATACACATATATACATATATATATACATATATATATCCCTAACTTCTTGATGGAACCAATAAACATGTAAAAAAAAAAAAAAAAAGCAAGCCCAATGCAGTGACAGATTTTGGATATGGAGGAAGGGATCTGGAGTGATTAAATGATGGACATGTGGATCTTGATGAATGAGGGTGCAGTGAAAGAGAGGCAATTTGGCAAAAGAAGCACAGGAAGTGACAAGTAATTGGGCTTTATTGGTATACAATTATTGGTGAGGTTAGAAAAATGGAGTGTGAAGAGAGGAAGGTGAGAAGGAAGATGGATCCACGCTTCTTTCCAGTTTGTCATTTACTACCAACAGACACTTATCTTCAAGCTTGATGGATCTGTTTCAGCTTTGATCTTAGCTCATTTGCTTTCTAATTTTTTCTCCACTCTGTATGAGTAATCTGCAGATTCCTGTCCCATCTTTTGAGCTGTGTCCCCATTCTTTTGAGCTCTGCTTCCTTCTGGTGTCAACCTCAGCCTTCACCAGGAGATGCTTCCTTCTCTCACAGTCCTGTGTCATCTCCCAAGTTGGGACAGCCATGATCACCTGCCCCATGAACTTGGTGTTTCTATGGCACTGGCAGGGAAGCATACCACACAAACTGAGGGGTGACCAGCCTTTTTTCATGCTGGAGTAAAGGAGGAGGTGAAATGTCTCTCTGAACATTTCAACTCTATGTTCTTCACCATGGGAAAGAAGGTAAAATGGAGTGAGAAGCAATGACAGCTAGAAGAGAAGACCGATAAACCAGTCAGTCATGATGGCGTTTGAGGACCTGGTTCTAGTTTTCCTCCAGTTTTGCTAGACCCATGCCCTCTGTGTTTTGGTTGCCCACCTTTCCTTTGAATGACCCGGGCATTCTTAGCATCTCACCTTGAAGTTCACTACTCTGAGATAGTTCCAAAAGGGGAGCATTCATGGACAAAGAAACTCCAATTGACTCACTCCAAGATTTTTGAAATAAATGCTTACTTTCTTTTATTCTTGATAAATAACCATTGTTGAGTTTTTCTTCAGATATAGTTTTTGATGGACAGTGTCATCATTACAGTTTTTCAATTTGTCAGATGTGTGTGTGTGTGTGTGTGTGTGTGTGTGTGTGTGTGTGTGTGTAACTTTTCCTATTCTATTTGCTCTGTGGTGGTTTGAATGAGATGCCCCCACACACATACAAGAGGTTCACCTGTTTGAGTACTTGGTCCCTAGTTGGTGGAATTGTTTGGAAAGGATTAAGAGGTGTGACATTATTGGAGGAGATGTATCACTGGGAGAAGCCTTTAGGGTGTCAAAAGTCCAGGCTATTCCTGGCTGGCTCTCTCTGCCTGGTGCCAGTGGATTATATGTAAACTCTCAACTACTGTTCCAGAGCCGTGTTTGCTTGATCATGGACTCTGACTCTCTGGAGCTATGAGCTATGAGTTGCCTTGGTCATGGTGTTTTATAATAGAAAATAACTAAGACATGATCCATCACAATCTTAGCTGGTGAACCTCCCTGTAATAATATCAACACATACATCATGCCAACCACGTATTCAATGCTATCAGCTCCCATGGTCCTTTAACTCCTTTGAGGTAAGCACTATTATACCATACAGAAAGCTTGACTCACACAGCTTGTTGCTGAGGTTTTTACATGGTGGCTCCAGGATCATGCTCAGAGAACAGCTGAGTCTGGGCTATTCTACAGCTATTGTGCCACATGGCAAGGGCCAGTCTAGAATCCAGCGACAATTGAGGAAGCCAAAGAGAGCACAGCAAAGAGCTGTAAATCAGGCCTTCGGATACCAGCTTCTAGCAAAACTCCCATATGTGTCCTGCTGTTCATCCTTTAACTCCCTCTTGCCACTGGTAGCCATGCTGCTTTTCCTAGCCTCTTGCTGACCCGAGGTGAAGTTAGAAGGAAATAAATATCCTTCAAATAATTTAATGTCTTGCAGAAGGACATTAAATGTGTCTGGAGTCCTCACTCAAAGGATATAAAGCAGATTCAGGGCCACAGCTTCCTCTTCTCGAGTTATAAAAGAAATGCTCAGTGATTTGGATGTTTATCGGCACCATAAGACCACTGCTGGGCATTTCTGGGAACCGAGACCCATAATTATGCTATGGACACATTTGAAAAATGTAAATCTCAGCTTCAAGTCTAATGCCTCTTTTGGCATTTGAGAGTTCTGGGTTAAGGTTGAGTGGAATTTCTAAGCCTGCTACTGGTCACAGTCGGCTAACTCTCTTAATTAGCACAGGACCACTGTATTGTATAAACACCTCCACTCTGTGCTCAGCAATGACTAACTACCCCGTTCCAGACTGTTTGTTTAAGAAGGGGGTTTTCATCCACAATCAGTGTTTCTGGGCATCAAACCTATTTAATTCCAAGAGACAAAGAAGGCTAACATGGGCCTGGTCCCCTATTCCTCCTCTCCTCCATGGCCCATCCTTCTCTGCCCAGCTACCAAATCCTCATGCTAGGGGTAACTCAACATCGAGTCATATCTAGCTATTAAACAGTACAACCTTGATAAACTGACTTCTCTGAGTTTATTTCTTCTCTAGAAAGTTAACTGTTGACACAGGTACTTTCTACCTAAAAGGGACCATGTTGGGAAATATGAAGTATCTCCTTCCTCATGAAATCCACCCCCTCAGTCCCTACCACAAGGCAGACACCAGACTATAGAAAGTCCCAGCTTTTGCTCACTTGATAGCTATCTTTTATTGTAATGGACACTGGCAAGAAGACACATGGGTGAGATCCAGTATCAGAGATTGTAATGAGATGGCTCACCATATAAAACTGCACTTACTTTACCTTCAATTGAATTTGATCCCTTGGACCAGCATGTTGAAAGGAGAAAACCCCAAGTTTCCTTTGACCATCACATGAGTACCTACACACACACACACACACACACACACACACACACACACACACACACACACACACTATTTACTGAATAATTAATGTTCAGAAAATAGACAAGAGGACAAGAACATAGTTATAGAAACCTTGTCATGCCTGATTATGTGTGTATGACAGTTAGGTTGCTATAATTTTATTTGGGGAGAAGAATATTAGGCATATGTCTGGGGACAAAAATAAACCATGCATGACTGAATTCGGTTACTAAAGTGTTATGTATCTGTCAAAGAGGGTAATTTGATTACTTTTCAGGTGTGTGTAAGGTTGGAGGAAGAAAAGAATTTGGTGGTGATGCTGAGTGCTGAGCATATGGGTCAGAGCTACCCATGGCTAAAGCCAAGAAAGAATTCTACCAGAAATGGATGAGATGCTGCACACTTGTAACCCAAGCATTCCTGAGGCAAAAACAGGAGAGTTTTACAAGTCCAAGACTGGCCTAGGCTATGTAATGGGAGCCCCATTTCAAGACAAAACAAGTACACATTGTACATTGATTAAGTACCAATGGGTATTTGAGTGTGTTGTTTGGGCAGGAATATAGAAGAGAGGTTGAGTCTCACTTGGTTTGCTGTGGGACATCAGGGCCCTTCTACTTAAACACTTTCTGATTTTAGTCCCTGGCTGATATTTCAATGTTTCTATCTAGGCCTGGCCTGTCTTGAATCTGGATGTACAGTGTATTATTTTTCCTTGGAAATGTCTTGCCTTTCTACTTCCTTATATCCTAGTCTTATCCTCAAAGGTGACTTTCAATGCCATCTCCTCTTTGTCCCTTTCACTCAGCAGTGACCACATTTCAGGGGTTCTGTTCAAGTTTGCAGAAGTAGCTACCCCCAGACAACAGGTGTCTTATGTCATTCCTCCCACATCCCTTCTACCCTAGAAGCCCTGCAGGACAGGAAACCTGTATGCTCAACACACACAGTTCTGTGCTGGGCACACCGTACTTTCAACATTTGTCCAACTGATATATTACCAGGGAAATAGAGACACTTTCTGAAGACGATGCTGGTTTGAAAACACACCCCGCATATTATTTGCCTGTCCTAGCCCATGCTTCCTTGGAAATAGTGTGGTCTCTTTTGCAGATGTTTCAGTGTTAGCCATACTGCCCTCAGCTGTGGCCTGTGATCAGCCTTCCAATCTCATCTTATCAGGACATCTATTGTGGAGCATCCCCTGCAGGAATCCTAGTGGCTGCCTGGAAAACACCTCTTCAAGTTCCCTGCACTTCATTTTCACCCAGATGGATCATTAGAAACCTGCTTAAGCCCCCAGTTTGGAGGTGTGAATAAGGACCTCCAGAGGACTCAGTAATAAAAGCTGACAGTGGCCATGTCCTCAGGAAAACAGAGATAGACACTGCCCTCAAAGCCTCCTTGACTCCTCTCCATTCCTGGGCCAAGGTCTGTGCTGAAGCTGTGTGTGAGTGCCTCTCAGGGATGGTGGCCTCGGGCATTTCTGGGCGCCTTCCCTTAGGCCCTCTTCCACAGCCTTGGTTGGCGAGCCCGGGAGCCCAGTGGCGCGGCCTTGGCATGTTAAGTGGCAGCACTGGGACGCCTTTGTTTCTGAGGCCAGTTGTCCTCTGCATTCAAATGGGTCGCACGCCCACCCGCTCCTCTGAGAGAGGACAGCACCCCTCAGCGATGTGTCCCCAACAGCTGGGGACCCCGCGAAGGCGTATAAGGGGGAGCGCAGTGACCTCCAGCCTGGGCACCTGCGCGGGCTCGAGGGGGTCCGGCTGCCCGCTGGCCCAAGTCTCGCGGTGCTACGGCTCGGACCCGGGAGCCGTGGGCCCGGCACCCCCACCGCACCACAAAGGCTGAACCCGGAGGAGGCCCGGGAAGGGAGGAGCGCGGGTGCGCGCGGAGGAGAGGGGAGCGCGCGGGGCGCGGGGAGCAGCGCGGGCAGGAGCGCGGGGCGCTCTCAGAGCGCGGGAGCGCGGGGAGCACCGCCCGCACCTTCCTTTGTGTGGCGCGGCCGCGGCGGCGCTGGCCCGCGCCGGGTCCCCGTCCCCGCCCCCGCCCGGCTCGCCGGTCCCTCCCGGCAAGATGGCAACCCCGGCCGCCGTCAACCCTCCGGGTGAGTAGCGGCCGAGCGGCAGGCCCAGCCTGAGCCGCGCAGCTCGGGGGTGGGGAGTAGCCGCCACCCGGCAGCCTCAGCATCAGCACCGGCCGCGGCATCCTCATCCATAAATGGTGCCCAACCTGGTCCCGCCGGCGCCCGCCGCTACTGAGGGTGACTCGGTGCTCGCCGGCGGGCTCCAGAGCCACAGGAGCTGTCGGATGCCAGGTGTCGCGCCGAGCGAGAGAAAAGTTTGGAGCAGGGATTCAACAGGGCAGAACTCCTGGGACTCTTTGCCTGTCGGCCCCGCCTCCCCAGCGCTGGTCTTTGGCGGGGTTACACCTGGCCACTGTATATCCCAGTCCTTTCTGGACACGAAAAGCCTAATTGGTAATAAGGTAGACTGGAGCAGCCCTGTCCCTGTCCGATTGCCTGTTGTCTCCCAGGGCACAAACAGCCTGTGACCATCGGTCTCATTCAGGCAGATGAGAAAAATAAAAGGAGTTCATGAATGAGTGGGAGTGTTGGGCTGCTGAGACGGGGGAGCCCTATTGTCATTTGCAAAGTTCCCTGTGGTATCATGCTAGGTTGTGAGGATAGGACATGCGACTACCCTCCAAGTTTTAGGTCTTGTGTTGTCTGCTGTGGGCCTGGAGAATCATAGGTCGCTGTGGATGAGGTAAAGACAGTCAAAGAACTCAGACCCCAGGAAAGCCCAATGAAAGGGGTCTTGTGTTGGGGTGCAGACCCGGCGGGGTGAACTATCAGAACGCTTATGAGAGACAAATGTCTTCAAAGTTTTAAGTGAAATATCCCTCCATCTTCGGGAAAGGTTGGGGGGCATTGGATACTTTAGCTGGACCTTGCAGAAGGTACAGTTTGAAAATGCAGAGACATAGGCTAAGAGGCATTGCAGCCATAAGTTATGAAGTCATGATGGACATGCTTCAAGCATGCGCTGGAGGCCACTAAGTGAGGTATGAGATGAAACAGAGGGACTTATCATTGAGTTGTATGGGTGTGGCCAGGCTCAAAGGGCCTTGGAAGACAGGACTGTGACTTCCTCTTCCCACAGTAAGAGAGGGTTTTAAGTTGTAGGGAACAGAGGAGCCACACGATCGCTGCTTTCCTGTAAGGCTGATGGGTCAGCTGTGCTGAAGTAACAGAGAAAGTAGTAAGACATGAAGCAGGGGCGCCACTGAAGGAGGCAGAAGGAGCAGATCAGAGTTAGCTGTAGTGGCTTCAACAGAGGAGAATGAAAATACCATTGGCAGACAGAGTATGGAATCTGGCCTTCTTTAGACTTGGGGTAAAGGCAAACAGGAAAGCCAGAATACACAGAGGCAGGTGTCTGTGGTTACAAGGGGGTGATGAACCTTTATAATTCCAAGGAAGGAGGCTCATTATCTGAAACAGTTACTCCTAGAAGAGCAGACAGGAGTCCCTGTCTGGAACACTGAGTGGGTAGATGACTGGCTTGAAAGCACGGCTGTGTCATTTTGTTTACCACTGAAGTACTTCCAACCTATTCTGCTACTTAGAAATCAATAGAAAATTAATAGATTTGACTGTAATGAGATTGGAAAAAGCAAAGGAAAAATGAAGATGGTTGAGTTCAGAAGAGGCTTCTATTGGGAAAAAGAATAAACACTTGGGTGACTTACATAACTCATCTAACATTACATCACTGGTGGAAACTGCTCTGTTCATTACATTGCTCTCTATGCTACATGGGATAAAGATGTGACAGTCACCCAGTGTGCCAGACCTTGACCTTGGAACTTGGAAGGAGTATTGTTGGTCACGACCTAGTCAACTTGATACACTGTAATGTCCAGGTCTTTTCTGAGTAGACAAACAGAAATACCAGAGATCCTGACCCTGGGGAGAGTTTCTCAAGGAAAATTTTCTTGCAGTGACTAACTAGTCCATCATTTCTTTAACTGGTCCTCTGTGACGACTTTTGGGTCTGTAAGAGGTCTTGCATCGTTAAGGCTTCAGTTTCTTTGGGACTGAAGAGTTAGTCTCAAAGTATTTGGTTAAGCATGTGAGCCAAATAGAGAAATTTTAGATTGTATGAAAAAATGTTCAGCAAGTTAGCTCCTCATTCCCATGAGCAGAAGTCACAAGATGTTTCTTTGGATATCTCTTTCTACCCCCACCCTCTCCCTAGATGTTGCTTTGTACAGAATGAGAGTTTGGTAAACACAGCTAGATGGACTGAGAGGCAGCCAGTTTCTGCAGCTGACCATGGCCACCTCCCATACCCACCAGCTGACCGCTGCACTCCAGCACACTGTGATGTAGTACAGTAGTGCATCCAGGAATCTCAGCAATGGTGGGTGAAACTGGGTATTTTCACCTGTGTCACTCCATTGCTTCAAACCCTTACTCTGCTTCTGCTTGAGATTTAGGTTAGCATTCTACCAGTTCCCTTTCGGATCAGAGTTCTCTGGAGGAAGGGACTGGCTCCCAGGCATTTCCATAGCTCTTAATATCTTGCAGCTTCTAAGTCATCCCCACTCCTTACACTGGCCCCCTACTGTTGTAATGGCTAAATTTTCTCTGTGGTTTATGACCAGGGATGAGGTATTCATTCCCTGCAATAGAGAAAAGAGTTCTAGAGCTCTGTGTGTGTGTGTGTGTGTGTGTGTGTGTGTGTGTGTGTGTGTGTTGGGGGTGGGTGTTGTTCTACTTTTTAAAGATGACATTTAAGCATTTCTGATTTTGATGAAATTGTGTAGGTTTGAATTAGCTGTGTGCGTTTGAGGTGTCTGTTCCTGGCATGGCACAGTCTAAAAGGAGCCAGTGTCATGGTCCCTTTGTAACTTCAGTGTCAAGAGGTCAGGCCTACACACACTCAGAGCAGTCACTAGCCTTCCACATTAACTGGAAATTCTCTGAAATGCACTTTACAGAGAGACTAATAAGACTTGTGATGATTAAGCTCCATTCTCAGCAGGGTTAGAATCACCTAGGCGACACACATCTGAGCATGTCTATGAGTGTGTTTCTCAAAGGCTTAGGTGAGAAGACCCACCCTGAAGGTGACAAGACGCTCCTATGGGGTTCTGAACTGAATAGAAAGGAAGAAGTGAGCTGAGTACCAGCGTTCATCTCTGTCTGCTTCCTGACTGAAGATGGAACATGACCAGCTGCTTCAAGCCCCCTCCCCTGTATCTTCCCCATCACGATCTGCACCCCTTTAAAATAGCTTCTGTCACATCAAGAAAAGTGACTAATATAGCTTGTGTATGTTAAAAGGATTTTAAAGGTATGTTTTAAAGAGATTTGGGATTCTACTTATCCCTCCTCCTCGAACTAACTATTATATCCCTGCAGTATTTTATTATGTTATAATAAAATAACACAATCCTGATATAGATATCAGGAAGATTGTTTGGATGGGTTACTGCAGATGAGAGGGTGTTTGGAATGGTTCAACTTTCTGCTGAATATCTTTGGTGTGTTAAGCCAGCTTCAGGATGCAGAGTATTGAGTGAGAAAATGAGGAAGCATGTCACTTTACCTCAGCAAGTTTATAGTCTTAGAAAGGAGGTATATAACTTGACTAACTTTGTCTTTTAAAAGGTGAGATGATGGTGTTAAGAAGATGGAACAATGGGCATGTTGATGGGGGAGAAAATGTGGAGGGGACAAGAAGGGACTTTGCTGGGGCTTGCTTGCTGGCTGCCAACCTAGCTTTAGATTTAGTGAGAAGCTCTGTCTCAAGAGAATAAGGTGGAGAGAGATAGGGCAAGATCCTCCTGTAATCTCTGTGAATATTGCATGGATGTGCATGCTCCCATACACATGAACATACAATACACACACCAAAAAATAGGCATAAAAATAAAAAAACACAGTAGAATGAACTGAGCGATGACTGGGTGTATATGTATAACCAGGACCCTCTGGTAGCTTAACATGGAGGTGGCTTCAGAAACTAGGCCTTTTGTAGGGGGACTCATTGACTTGCAGGAGAATTTTAGAAGGGCCATTTGAACTGGTATTGAGGGGGTAGGAATAGACATATGTGTGAATGTATGGGCACTGTCAAGCCATTGTCTCCTCAGTGCTCTTCGGAATCTTGAAGGGCACACGAGAATATACTTTTGAGAGATGAAGGCTGTGTTTGCAAACTCTCCAGCCGTGGGTAAAGTTGGAACATCAAAATAGCTGCTGGGCTAGTAAATGTGCTGATGTTATGAAGAAATGATACCCTGAGATAAATAACCAAGGGATTTGATTTAGATGGGAGGATTGGCCAAAGCCTTGTGAAGACAATGAAGGTCTGTATGAGAAGTGGACCATTAAATCAGGATTTGAGGAATGAAGAGAAGTATGAAAAAGAGCATTCCCACCTTCCTGGGCTGACAGGGAGAGGCTCCTACAGAGAACCTGTGGGAAGGAAGAATTGGTAGATTGGAGCAACTAGAAAGGACAGTGCTTCCAGACAAGAATGAGCAAAGACAGAGGTAGCATGAGAGGAGGTGTGAAAAGAGGAAGGCTCACAGAAGGCCATAGATCGTGGGTTTGGGTTCCAGTTTGATTCTAAAGGTAGAATAAAGCTGTTGAAGGGCATTGAGCAGGGGGAGGTATGGTTCAGTATACACATTCAAGTGCTCATCTTGGATGCTGTGGGAAACAGGATTAAGTCTTCCGTCTTCCATGAGATGTATGGACTTGGATATGAGATGTACATGTACACAGCAAGGACACTCTGCTGAAGGACTTCAGTGCCCTGGTTATACCCTTGTCCTTCTTTGCAGTTGGGCAGGGCATGTTCTCTCAGTGTCAGAGTCAGCAGGGCATGTGTTGAAGGATGAGGAATGGGTGAGTACCAGGTTTCTATCCTGGTTGGATGGAGGTGCTAAGAAGAAGCGAGGTAGCCAATGGGGCAATCTGGAGGTTTCAGGATGAGACATTTGTGTTGAGGGGGATCAGTGGACCTGTCAGAGAAACCTAGACATCTGGGCGGAATACATAAACAGAGATATTAGCCAAACTAGCACAGGGACTCAAAGGTACTTCCCAGGGTTAGAAGAGTCACAGAATACAGAGTATTTGGGCTGAATACTTAATTCCCAATCAGGGCGTCTGGTCACTGCTTTATTATGGCTTTGCTGAGGTGTAATGTGGTAAACAGTCAAAGAGAAACAGTTTCTGCATCTTTTCCAGAACCACACATTCACTCATTACCCATGTGTGTATATGGTCTTAGACCTGTGGTAGTGTGTGATACAAGCAAGGGGTGAAAATAGTTAGATCTTCTGGAAGAATATGCTGTATGACAAGGCCACAAGGTTTCCAGCACCATGAACTATTCTTCAGAGGTCACTGATATGAGCTGGTCAGGCTGGAAGTTCAGGTTACTACATGGGACTTTGCATTTCAAGGATAAATGCCATTTCCCATTCATCAAGATTCTTCTAACAAAGATGGCCACTGCTGTGTCTGGCCCTCTTGGAGTGATGAGTTGCTTTTCTTTCCTTCCCTACTTTCTCCCCTCTTCACACCTGGCCATTTTCCTATCACAGCTCCTTTCCCTCCTGCCCTTAGTGTAATCTCTGCTCCCTCAGAGAAACCTATGTCGAGCCCTTTATCCGGGTATCATGTTCATGCAGTGACTTCCTCCAAGGCATGGCTGAGCACCCCTACTCAGCTGCAATTGAATGGATTGTGTGGTTGGGTAAAGATCTCATGTCCCTGGACTGATTGGAAACCCAGGAAAGCAGGAAGTCCACCTGTCCCTGCAACCATACAAGTCCCTGCTGTACCACTTTCCACTTGCTAAGGTGTTATTAGTGAATGACACCAAGGAATTGTCTTATTCGCTTGAAAAAAATTAGCCCATTGTGTATGTATGCATCTCTGAACTGTGTAGTTTAGAGCTGATTTTTTTATTTCTGATCATTTGATTTCAGTGTGGACATCCTAGCAGGATAATCCCTAGCCTGGCCAGTTCCTCTAGACTTCATATAATAAAGCAAGAAGTCATACAGCCCACAAAAACTTACCATTCTTAGACCAAATGGAGAGGCTGGTGGATGGATGGAGTGGAAGGATGGTTGGTAAAGCCCCACTGAGATCCTCTAGAAAGATCCTCCATGGTGTTTCTGGTACCTGAGTAAGCAAAGTGGGGCCAAAGAAAAAGGTGTTCTTTCTAACATCAAATACTCAGTGAGACCCTTCAGGATCCACTTTGCTCATCAGAGCCTCTCATCCTGGTGAGTCATTTTCTTACCTGGACCTTTGAATCACCCTAATTGTCTCTTGACTGAAGAGAGCCCAGGGAAGTTGTATGGTTGCCTGATGGGAGATGTCATTCTGAGTCAACATGTAGAGACCGGAGAGAACAGAGGTCCGGGCCCACTCTCCAGTAAGATGAGACCACGTGGAAATACTTAGATTAATAGAAACGGGATAATCATTAAGACAGAGCTAGCTGATAAGAAACAAGTAACTGGCCAACAGCATTGTATCAATACAGAGTCTCTGTGTATTATTGGGAGCTGGCGTGGCAGTGGGCCCGGCAGGGAAAAACCTGCACGTAACAGTTGCCCTGTGTAACAGATTGAGATTTAATTATATTAGCACCTTTTTGCATTGCTGTAATGAGATACTAGACAGAAAGCATTTATTTTGGTGTATAGTTTGAGAGAGCCTAATCTATTATGGCAGGGAAGGCATGGCAGAGGAGTATAAGGCTACTTGCTCACATCTGGGCAGGACAGCAGAGATGGAATATTGCTGCTCAGATGGCTTTCTTCTTTTTCCCTTCATGGGATAATGCCATACACTTTCAGGGATTGGTCTTCTTCATTCACTTAGTCCTCCATGGAAAGAGCCTAATAGGCTGCCCAAATTTGGACCTCACTAATGCCCCAGGTGTTTAATTCAACTTAAAAAAGTTAGTGTATGTGTGCGCATGCATGCACACATGCATGTGCACAGATATACCTGTGCATGATGTGATGTGGAGATCAGAGGATGATTCTGTGGAGTTGGTTATCTTCTTCCACTTCTTTGTGGGTTCCAGAGATCAAACTCATGTTCCTAGAGTTGTATAGCAAATGCCTTTACCCAATGAGCCATCTTTAGCCTGTCTTACACATTTCTTAAACCTATCAAGTTGACAAAACTAACCATCATAATGATTTTATTTCTGTACTTTAGGTAAACAACAAGAAGTCCAAAGTTAATTTATTCTCCCAATATTATATTCATAGTTATACAAAATTTATTCTCTTATCCTTCTTAAAAATGTCCGTGAGTCAGATGGACACCTGGGCTTGTGTGCTGCATCTCAAATTAGAACATTTGCAATGCTTAGAGACATTCTTGCTTGTCACCCCTCCTGGGTTGGGGGTGATATCGGCACCTGTGATACAGGCCATGATGCTGTCTAGGGCTCAGGGTGACCACTTCTCCATGCTGAAGTATCCAGACTCACTGGCCGCTGGAGCTGTTGATCAGCTCTGACCTATGGGGATAAGCTTGTCACAGGCCTCTGGAGAGTGACAACTGGAAACAATAGAAAAAGTCCCATCATTGTGTGTGGGATGACTTGCAGGAAAAACTACAACCTCGAGAGCAAGGAGATACCCCTCCCTTCTTTTAAGATTGGACTTTGATGTTTAGCCCAGGCTGTTCTTGAATTCTCAGTCTTCCTGCCCTTAGCCTCCTGAGTGCTAGAATTACAGGTGTGTACATCACACCTGGCTTAAGATGATGCCTTTGAGATAGTTAAGAAATCCAAGATGGAAGTTAATTTCGATGTGAAATAACAGAAGTGCCAGAAGTTTTTCTTATTTTTAGAATGGCAT
Organism: Cricetiscus sungorus; assembly: GCA_030556225.1. Classification (NCBI taxonomy): domain Eukaryota; kingdom Metazoa; phylum Chordata; class Mammalia; order Rodentia; family Cricetidae; genus Cricetiscus; species Cricetiscus sungorus. The sequence goes on along the minus strand of JANBXA010000007.1, from coordinate 49,304,134 downwards.
TGGTAATTCTATCGCATCAGCAATTTGAAATGAGGCATAGTCTGGAATCGTTTGCCATAATTTGATATGCCTGATGGATTCCAAGTCCTCCAAAGAATAAAATGAATGAATGTGATCAAGGATCACAGCTGTGCTCTCTGATTTTTTTTAAAAAGCATTTCACACCAGAAAACTTCCAATTCTATTCAGCCTTCCTGAACACAGCCCATCTTCCCTGAGCAGAGGGCACTGGGCTGGGGGACAGGGGCATGAAAGATGCTGATGAAACAGGCTGGCTGCATGTGGTGTGGACTTAGCCAGTCCCTACAGCAGGCAACCTTGGAACAGGTTTATGTAAATTTATGCAAATGGTAGTTGTCTTGGTGAGCAGAAGAGATGTGGGTTATCCTGATTCTTTCCTGCAGGCATAGAAAGAATGCTAAAGGAATGGCTTTGGGGTATACAGCATTATGGTGGCCAGTGGGTGTGCTTTTTCCTAATCAGTATCTCCAAAGGCAGGTCTGTGTTTCCAGCTGCCTGCTGGGTCTGTGGGGTACTATAGATTTCACAAAGCTTGTGTTTCACTAGCTTACTCCTCCTCTTGGTCCCCAATGGCTGCTAATGGCACCACACTCCATTCATTGGTTCAGGCCAGACATTAATTATTTTAATTGCCTATCCACCTAATTAAACAAATATTAATTGAATGCCAACTGTGTGTACTCACAGTGGTGTGCAAAACCAGGCATGGCTTCTGCTCTCACTGAGCTTTGCTGTGTGGCTGGTGAGTCAGCCACTTATTCAGTGGACAAATGCACAGAAGATCATTAAAAAAGGTATGGTGAGAGAAGAGTGTCTTTATTTCCTAATGCAGCATGGAGTGAGTGCAGCGGGGGTGAGTGATACCCATGGGTTCCTTCTAAAAAGATCTTTGTGGCAGTTGAGTGAGGAACATGTGTGGTGGCCACAGGCAAGCCAGGTGAGGAGATCTGCTGGGAGCTCCTTTGGTAGGTCTGGGCCAGGTGATAAGAGCCTGCAGATATTTGAGAGAAAAGTTGTAGAGCAAGTAGAAGAAATGATGACAAGGAGAGGGCACAGTAAGCTCCTGAGTTACCCAGCAAGTAAATTAGCATGATTTCCACATTAGACCCTGGGATATAGGATGTTAAGGGATTCTTGGAGGCTTAGGAGAGAACATGAGTTTGGTCCCACGTGTGAGACTGGGGTACTGTGAGTTCAGAGGTGGATTTACCAGAAACCTGAGTTGCTTCATTCCACATCCACCCCACCCACCTTGCAAGCAGGTCTTTCTCTTTTTCTTTTTTCCTGTTTTTTTCTTTTCTTTTTCCTTCTCTTCCTCCCCTCTTCAATTTCTGCCGTATAATTAGTACTTACTGTTTATTGCATGAATGAATAAATTTGGAAAACTTTTGAATTTCCTAAATATTAATTTATGAGGAGAGAAGGGACATTTGAATGAGGTAGGTTGGTGACTTCATTCCCTGAAGCCCACAGAAAAATTTCAGGGTGTTGCAAAGAGCCTTTGATGCTCACATCTCCCTCCAGTGGCTGACATTGATGGTTTATGGGTTTCTGCATTGACTGAAAACAAACAGCAAGCAGGATACACTTTCTATTTCTTAATTTATTTATTTTCCTTACCCCCTTTTATGAAACATAGGTTCTTTTCTCATACAATATATCCTGATTACAGTTTCCCTTCCATCTACTCTTCCCAGTTGATCCTCACCTCCCTATCCCCTCCAGATCCACTCCCTTTCTGTCTCTCAGTAGAAAAGAACAAGCTTCTGAGAGATAACAACCAAATATAACAAAATAAAATATAAAACAAATCAGAAACCATCACATGAAACCCAACAGAAGGAAGAGAGCCCCCAGAGAAGTCATAAGAATCAGAGACAAACTCATGCACACATTCAGGAGTCCCATACAAATACTAAACTGAAAGCTACAATATGTACCCAAAGGACCTGGTGCAGACCTGTGTCGGCCCTGTTGCTGCTTCAGTGTCTGTGATTTCATATGAGCTTTGCTCAGTTGGTCTAGAGGGCCTTGTTCTCCTGAGGTCCTACATCCTCACATCCTCTCTGACTCGTACATTCTTCCCACCTCCTCTTTATTCCCATTTACTGCAGGAGGAATCTTCTCTGATGATGGCACTGATCTATGAGTATAACAGAATATCATTAGAAGTAATTTTATCATTGCTTATGTATTTGTTTGTTTATGGGCCAATAGTATTTTTGGTTTTATACTAGGTCTTTGGTCTGGTTTCTGGTTTTTCAGTTACCCAAACAGTATTGGGTATGAGTTCCATCTTGGAGAGTGTGCCTTAAGTCAAATCAGACATTGGTTGGTTCCTCCCATAAGCTTTGTACCTTCATTGCCCCAGCATGTTTTGATACAGGACAGATTGTAGATCAAAAGTTTTGTGTCTGGGTTGATGTTTACGGATCTCTTTTGGTAGTGTGTACAGTACCTTCCTGTACCAAAGACACTAGGATGTAGGAGTAAAGGTTCTATGTAGACACCAGTTTGCTCTCTTCATATTCAGTGAGTTGTGTGTGTTGTCTTCAGCAGTGGGACCTTGCTGTCAGTGTGTGGAGAGCAATGTATTGTCTAAGCAACAGCCTGGGTTGTTGGGAGATTTCCACAGGATCCCTTAGGCCAGCAACCCAATTGGGTGTAACCTAGTCCTGGTACTGGAAGTTTCATTTGGTGACAAGAGATGGCCAGTTGGACTTCATCTCCCTCATTATTAAGAAACTTCACTAGGATTGCTTAAATATGTTTTAAGAGGTTTCCACGGCACTAGGTTTCCATACCACCCCTCAAATGTCCCTTAATTCTAGCTGTTTCTCCCCACATTCCCTCCCTCAACCTAATAACCTCTCCACCTGATTCTCCTGCTCCCTTTCCCATTTCATCCCTGCCTCCTGTCAACCTGTAAAATATATTCTATTCCCCGCTTCCAGAGAGATCCATTGTTTCCCCAGCCCCTTCCTCTATACCTAGCCTGTTTGGGTCTACCATTGTAGCCGGTTACCATTTGTTTAATGGCTAATATCAGCACATATAAGAACATACACACCATATTTACCTTTGTGGATCTGGGTCACCTCACTCAAGAAGACTTTTTCTGGTTCCACAGGATGCACTTTTGAACTCCTAGAACTTGTGTGTTCTTTAAGGATGATGTTTTTCCACCATCTGTGGCCCCACTGAGGAATTTGTCATTAATCTGACTGCACTGTCTTGCCTGAGGTCTGTTTTCATATTTTGCCAGTTGGTCCTTACCACATGAAACTTTTTTTTTCCGATTCTAAGTTTAATCCAGGATTAGAAAATCCATTAAGTTGTGATGTCTCCTTTGATTCTGGAATATTTTTTAACTTGTTTTAATTTTGTCTTTAATAACTTAAAACTCTTTGTCACGTGAAGTTATTTTGAGGAATGTCTCTCAATTGATTCTGTCTGTTGTCCCTCGAAATTATAATGAATTGTGCTTTTTTCCTATCTATCTGCCTGTTTATCTATCTACATCACCTTTCTTTCTTCAAATTTTAAGTATTAGAAACAGAGACAGCACACAACTCACCATACATCTAGTATTATATTGTGCTGATAGTTATTTTTAAAAGCAAGTCATCGAGGTGTTCATATCAAGGTCACACAGTACCTGGCTAAGTGAGGATGTCCTTTCTTGAGTTCTACTCACCATCCTAAAAACACACAGAGCAGAGTACAGGTTGGGGGGGGGGTTTAACCTAAGAGCTTCAAGGTTGACACTTTCCTAAACTTGGTAAACAGAATAATTGTAAGTCAACTATGTCAGGATTATTATATCTTTAATAAAGCCACAGGCAATTGAAGTGGTTAATTACCAACTTCCTCAACATAGCGATTGAAAGGCCTTTCAGGTGAGCTGCCTGTGTGGAATGCCTGAATGAGCTTTGATTAACAGTAGGATCTACAGTCAAACACTAATTACTCTGCTGTCCCATTCGTGGGTGCTGGTGCAATCCATATTTAGATGTGTATTTGTGTTTATTTTGGAAACTTAATTTCCTGCTTCCTTCAATTTCTTCTTAGACACAAGTTTGTACTTTACTCTGCTTCTATTAAAATAAAAGTAAAAATAAATTTGGGGGCTGGAGAGATGGTTCAGCCATTAAGAGTACTGGCTGTTCTTCCAGGATTTGATTTTCACCATCCACATGGTAGCTCACAACTGCTTGTAACTCAGGTCCCGGGGGCGGGGGGGTCTAGTGCCCTCTTCTGTTCTCTGTGGGTTCTAGGCATTCATGTGGTTCTAGGCATTCACACATATAATGTGCAGTCAAAACACTCACACATATAAAGTAAATGAAAACAAAATTCAAAAATTTAAGGGATCTGATTTGCCTGTAGAAATACTGAACTTCCCACTCATAGAACTTTGTCCTAACTCTCTTCTTTCTCCTTTTCTTCTTTTTCCCTCCCTCTCTTCCCATCCCTTTCTTTTCACCAAGTCGCACCCAGCTTTACCCTGTTTGTTCAAGGCTTGGCCACTGAACCATGGTGCTACTGGGAAGTGGGGGTGCCTTTAGAAGGTGGAAGGAGGTCTCTGGGGAGTGTGCTTGCAGAGGATATTAGAAGCTTGGCTCTGCCTGCTTCGAGACCCTCACTTCATGTCTGCCATGAAGGGAGTAGTTCTGCCTTACTACCCAATCCCCGCCCTGACATTCTGCAACAACTGAGCCCATGGACCAGAACCGAACCTTGCCTCCTTAAGTTAGGCTCAGGTAGCTCCGCACAAGGACAGAGGCACAGTTGAGATGAGGACTGTAGAGTCTGGTTTTCCAGTGTTGGGTTGCTTCCCCCAATACCTTCACAGTGGTGTAGCACATGACACTGGGCTTGGAACCAAAGGGCCAAATGTTTTGCTGAAAAGGGGCTCCCTGGTAACACCAGAAGCCCGTTCTTCTCTGGGCACTCTGGCCTCCTGAACACATTTAATCCCCAGCTTCCCCTCTCTTCCTTTGCTCTCATCTTCAGGGCACTGGCTCTGCTATCCCCAGGGTGCCCTGGTACTGCCTATTCCTTTCTCCCTGTCCCTCCAATGGCACAGGGGACACATTCATGGCCCAAAGGTATTTTTTCCTCCCTAATCCCCCATGTGCTCTGGCCACCCATTATGCATCTTCTGTTGAGGGTCCAGAGCTGCTGGACCTGGGCCTGGTGTGAACTCACCTCTGCAAGCCACTTGGTGCCCATCTCCTGCCACATCCACTGGCCCTCTCCTCTGCTTTGGTTAGATTCTGTATAGCACTAGAGTTAGAGCAAGGGCCCGTTTTGTTCAGATTTATTCATCCTCTGATACTCGTATGTTCAATAAATACTCACCAGTGGTCTACCTTTTGTCACAAGTCTAACGCCACAGGTCTCATCTACTCCTGACTTCACTTTTTGCTGGAGTTTAAGTCACCTTCAAGTTACTCTCACTTTGCTGGAGCACTTGTGGATGCTGCCTAAGGAGGTCCGGCCCTTTGCCTATGTGAGGTTCTTTATTTTGTCCTTCCTGTTGCTGAGTTGGTAGGTGGGCTGTGGAATACCAGGCTTCAGAATGGTCATGGCATGTTCAAGGAACTTCTCTGTTGTCTTGTAGCATCTGATGACACTAATGTAAATTAGGTGTCTTCTGGATTCTCTTTCTTTTGAGGGGGCTGGGGCCCCTTCTCCCCCAAACACCATGACTTTTTAATCTAGAGTTTTCTCTTTGTCCTTAGGGTGGTTATTTGCAATCTAGAAATTTCAACTTTCAATTCAAATAATGAAAAGTAATCAACTCCCCTTCTTATTTTTTTTGAAATCTTTGTATCTGAAATCTGGAATTGAGTGCCATTGTCTGCCTTTACTCTCATTTTTTTCTCCTTCCTCACTCCTTGATCGCTTTTGGGAGATTTCATTATATATACATGTACATATTATATATACATGTACATACATACATACATACATTCATACATACATACATACATATATATATATTTTTTTTGTGACTTCCCATCTTTTCTGCCCAGGGACTGGGGCCAGCTCACTGGCAATTTGAATTAGAATTCCCTTCCTGTTGCTAATTGGGTGCTGTAAAGGAGAGATGAAGTCATGTATTCCTTCTGTTATTGTCAACGAAAGGAAAGGTGACTTTGAAAGAAGCACTTAGATAATTTCGTTCTTTAAAAAGAGATTTATTAATTGGATGGAACAACAAAATACAGTAGTGTCATCAGATACTAATATTTATACCTTGAAAAGAGTGATCTGAATGAAAGATAAGAGTCTGTTAAACCAAGGAAAACACAAGGGAAGGTATGGTCACAGTATTAAACAGGTAAAAGTAATAATGTTATAAAATATATCCTACAGCATAAAGAAGGCCATTATCCTATTATTTACTGGTCTTGAACAACATTGTACAGTTGATGTGATGTCTAGTGCTAGTGAAGTGCAAACCACATCTAATTGCTTCATTTTCTCCATCAAATTAAACCCACCTAAGTGCTTGACACTTTGAGTAGTCAGTCTTTTGTTTGGGGAAGGTGCACCTTTGCCCTAGGGTCATTTATGTCACCTTGAGCCTTTCATAGCTTAGAAAAAATAGGAACAAACTGTTGGTTTTTTGTTAAGTGCTGATTGTCACTTAATCTAGGTGATTTTTTTTTGAGAAATTATAACTGAAAAATAAATAAACATTGTAAATCAGTGCTGTGTTAAGTAGGTGCTAAACACTGACAAATGGAGAATTGATGGATTAGAAAGTATTGTGAAGGGAATTATGGAGGGGTTAAGAGATATAGCTCAATTAATAGTATTTGCCCCTCATGAACAAAACCCTGGGACTTAATCTCCAGGGTGACATAAACTGAGTGTGGTAGTACACAATTATAATCTGAGCACACTCAGGAGGATCAGAAAGTCAAGGCCATCTTAGACTATCCTGTGATGCATAAGACCATGTCAAATAATTATTCAGATAAATAATAGAAAAAAGTAACTACAGAGAATCGAGCACAGTGACAAAGTTAGAAGTCACCAAAATAATACCTCAGGTAATTGCAGTGTTCATGCGGCTTTGAACCTTCGTTTGTGTGACACTGGAATAACCCCAGTGAGGATTGACTATATCAGGTTGGCCTGTGGTCTTGTAGGGGCTGGACGGCATTGTCTTAATTAACTTAGTAGCTGTGGAAAGACCCAGCCTGCTGTCAGTGGCACCATTCCTAGGCAGAGTGTCAAACTGTGTGAGTAGAGACGTCGAGCTGAACAGCAGCAAGCATGCATTCATATCTCTCTGTCTTTGACCATGGCTGTGATGTGGCTAGATGTTTGAAGCCCCTGTCTTGACTTCCCCACAGTGATGGCCTGTAACCAGGAATTATAAACTGAAAAAAACCCCTTTGTCTTTTAAGGAAATGTTATCACAGCAACATAAATGAAACTAAAACAGGTTCTGGAATGTACGTGCCTACCCCTGCCAGCAAGGAAGACGCGACTCCGGGTAGATCTTCATGGAGTTTTAATCAGGATCCTTGAAACATGTGTCTTCTAACCCGCGAGAGAGAGCAAGACCAGGGGGGACCCCTGCACAGGATTAAATACCCTTGAGCTAACCAACCCCATTGAGCTACATGGACCCTGCAGATAGGCTACTCAAACGTGGAAGCAGACAGGCTGAACAGACTTAACCAATTAAGGGCTTGTTTACGCCAGAGAGCCTTCACCAATGGGAAGGTGTAAGGCAGAAGCCAGTGCCACTTTAAGGCGTGGCACTTCGCGGCTCTCTACACTGGAACTACAATAAATCATCAGAAAGATAAATGAAGAAGCCATCTGAACCCAAATTAAATGTAGTAAAAGTACTAAACACAGAGAAAAGCTTAAGACCTGTAGTGACAGTGAACACATCTGTGGGGCTGGGTTAGAGCACGTCTCAACAACCAAAATGGAAGCCAGAAGATAACTGTGCTGAAGACCAAACCCAGACCTCTACCATTAGCCTACATTTTCAACCCCTGTGCATAGATAATTTATTTTTCAGAACTGAGAAGGAAGTAAAAATATCTTCATAAAGTTAAGAGATTCTAAAGGTTCTACTTGCAGAAGATGAAAAGTGCTCTTGTTGGGAATTTGCAGATACAAGAAGAAGAAAATGTTGAACACAAGAATAATGATTAATGGAAGCAGAAGCAGACACCCACAGCTAAACACTGAGCCCAACTCCTGGAATCCAGTTGCAGAGAGGGAAGAGTAATGAGCAAAGGGGTCAAGACTAGGCTTGAGAAACCCACAGAATTAGCTGACCTGAACAAGGGGGAGCTCATGCACCTCAGTCTGATATGGGAAACCAGCATAGGGCTGACCCAGACTTTGTGGCATGGCCGGAGGGAAATCTGTGTGGTTCCAGACTACTACCTTTTGCTCAGGTGTGCATAATAATATTTCTAGAACCATCTATAGAGCATATAAACCATCTTCAATTAGCAGGGAAAAGTCATAGAGTGAAATCCGTAACTTCCTCCCCTCAATACAACATGAACAATTCAGGGGGAAAAAACTTGGGAAAATAGGTAGCAAATGAGAAATGATAGATATGAGCCTGATATGTAAATAGATCCTACAAATGGATCAAAATTTATTCATTAGGAAGAAAAATGCCAGATTAAAAATAGATTCAATTGTAGTTGATAAGATGTATTTAAAATATATTTTGGATTCCACTTTTGACTTCAATTGTACAGATATTTATTTATCTATTTATTTGTGGTACCTCTAGTGTTCATTTGTTGACCCAGTGAGTTCTTTTTTTCCCCCTTTTTTATTTAAATTTGAAACAAGGTTGTTTTACATGTCAATCCTAGTTCCCTTACCCTCCCAGCCTCCCCTATCACCCCCACCATCCCCAGCCCATCCATCTCCTTTCTGCTCTCCAGGGAGGGTGAGGTCTTCCATAGGGGATTCTTCAAAGTGTGTCCTATCATTTGGAGCAGGCCCTCCCCCATATGTCTAGGCTGAGAAAGTATCCCGTTATGTGGGATGGGCTCCCAAAGTCCATTCCTATACTAGGGATAAATACTGGAAGCCCCATAGACTGCCCAGTCCTCCTAACTAGCACCCAAATTCTGGGGTCTGGGTCGGCCCTATGCTGGTTTCCCATATCAGACTGAGGTGCATGAGCTCCCCCTTGTTCAGGTCAGCTAATTCTGTGGGTTTCTCAAGCCTAGTCTTGACCCCTTTTCTCATTACTCTTCCCTATCTGCAACTGGATTCCAGGAGTTGGGCTCAGTGTTTAGCTGTGAGTGTCTGCTTCTGCCTCCATCAGCTGCTAGATATTTTATTTCTTATGAAGGAAATTTATATAAATTTCATTCCTTGATGTGTCTTAATTTTTTAAAGTTGTATTTTAAAGAGCCATTTAGGTCAAATTAAATGGCAATGAAGAAAATATTTTAAAACTATATGGTAGTTAAAAACCAAGCTTTCATATGTATGTGTGTATACAAGTATATATGTCTAGTGTGTATGTAAAACAACTAGAGGAAGACAGATCTCAAGGAAACATTTTTGAAATGCAGAAATAGATGATTCAAAAGTAATAAAAGGTATATTTCAAAAAATCTCACTTAGATCCATTAATAACTGATGACATGAAAGCTGAAACAAGTGAACTTTTAGGGGGTTGTCTTGGCAATGACTCATCAACAAAGTGATCTTGGAATGCTTGGGAAGTCTGCTTAATTGCTGCTAGCGGGATGAAAATCATGGCCTCATTTGTGGTGAATGTGCAAACATGACTCAGGCATAAGGTGTGTCCATTGACTTTCAGGCACCAATCACAGTTACAAGCAATGTCTTGGGGAAGCTATTTTACAGTGTCGTTTATAAAGGCAGGAGTCTAAAATTTAAAAGTAACAGAGTCTAAGTGCCCATCAAGGACAAAGCAAACCCACAATGGTTTGCATGTGCAGCACTTTAAAAAGAAAATCTGTGCTCATTTTTGTTAAATGGATGTGTGTCTGTGTATAAAGGTCACATGTGTGGGGGCCTCTGCAGAGGCCAGAAGAGGGTGTCAGGTCTCCTGGAGCTGAGTTACAGGTGGTTATGAATCACCTGATATGGGTGCTGTGAGCCAAACCCAGCTCCTCTGGAAGAGCAGGAAGCTCTCTTAGCCACCAAGCCATGTCTCCAGCCCCTACGATCATAAAAAATTTGAGACTATAATTTCACCATTTACCACCTGTCTTTCCTCCTTTCAAACCCTCCCGTGGACCCCAACATGCTCTCTTTCAAACACTTGGCTTCTTTACAGTACTTTTTTTGAGACAAGGGCTTACTGTGTGTTGCTCTGGCTGTCTTGGGTTATACATTTATTTGCATTTATACATGCATGGAGGAGTTGTCTTTTTCTGTGTGTGCCTGTGTAATGTGTGTGTGTGTGTGATTGCCAGTGCATGTATGGAGGCCAGAGGTCAATGCTGAGTGTCTTCCTCTGTCACCCTCCAGCTTATCTTTTGAGACAGGGTCTCTTCCCTCTCATGCTATACAATTGCAACTCCATGCCCATCTTACGTGGCTGCTTCAGATCTGAACTCTGGTCCTCATGCTTCTGCGGCAAGCACTGTGCCTACTGAGCCAACTTCCCAGCCCTGAAAAGTTATACTTGTATGTACAACTCTTTGTCTATTTACAATTCCTAACATTTTTGGTCCTGCACCTAGATTGTGTGTTGCATTTTGTGTAATGTGCCTAGAAGGCATTGTCTTTTGCTTTAGACATGTATTTGTTTGCATGTGTTATTCACTTGACCATGTGTGGCTCCACACTTATCTGTGAATGATGATCCTTAGCTCACAGAAGAACTGTGTGGGTCAATGAAATGATGCATGTGGCCTGTTTAGTTCAGCAGCACCTCAGAGAGTACATGGCCGGAAATATTGCTGCCCTCGTCACTACCGCCCTTGATCTGAGATCGTTTCACAAGTGGTTAAACACCCACCTTCATATTATCTGAATAGTGACCGTACTGAGGACAATTCAAAGCACGTCCTTCGTGCTAAGGGCACTTATGTCATTCTGAGTCACAGCACTGGTTATGTCAATGTCCTTTTCACTGACTTGAGCTAAATACACAGTTGTCTTTTACCTAGGTTGTGGATGTCTTTCCCAGCGTTAAGCTATATGAACAGCAGTCGCCTCACACACAGCTTTGTTTTCTGCAGTTACTAAGGGCCAATAGGGTTGGAAACTATTTAGTGAACATTTCCAGAATCATCAATTTACAAGTTTTACTGTAATATGCTGTTATAACTGTTATGTTCTTAATAATAGTTATTACTGATCGCTTACTGTGCCTGATTTATAGGTTGAACTTATCATAAGTATGTATGTAGGAAGAAATAGTATATATAGAGGTGGATGCTCTGCATCCTTCTGTGCCTGCACTGGGGGCGTTGGAACAGATCCCCTGTGGGCCAGGTGGCACTGCTGTTCAGTCCTGGAATAAAAGACACATGTTAATGTTGTATGGTGAAAAATATTACTAAGAGATATGTTAAGATCTGACATATTAGTGAGATTTATCATTTCTGTCCATACTAGTAGTGACTGATATTCTGTAAATGTTGTAAAAGCAGTTCATGTTTATTGAATGTCAGTTTAGGTGTGTGTGTGTGTGTGTGAGAGAGAGAGAGAGAGAGAGAGAGAGAGAGAGAGAGAGAGAGAGAGAGAGAGAGAGAGAGAGAGATTCAAGGAGACAGAGACAGAGACACAGAAAGGGAGAGAACATGAATACATAATAGAATAATTTGCCAGGATTCTTGTATCTCTAAAAGAGAGCCCATTTTAAACTAGATCAAATAAATCATTAAACTTGGTGCTTAGATAGCATTTGGCTCTGCCCACCTTCCTCATGTTAGTTTTAATCTTTGGCAGATCCCCCTGTCCCCCAGATTGTAGCCCAAATACATCTCATCATTGGGAAGTCCAGCAGAGGTCTTAAACAGGAGTGCCAACTGGCATCCCTAAACTTGTTTTTGGTCAAAAGACACGTGGCATGATGTGGGAAGCTCTCCTGGGTGCAGATTTATCTGAGTCACAGATACCAAGAAAAAGAGGGGACATGTATCAAATAGGATCTCAGTGTTGTTACCAAAAGAGACGAGAGCCCGACAGGCAGTACAATGGGGTCTACCCTTGGTGGTGAGATGCTTCTGTATGTTACAGGTCTTGGCTGATTATTGGTTTCACACAGCTTTTACAGAGTTTTATTTATAGAGGAGACAGCCTGTGCGAGCATTCATCTGCACTATCAACCTGACTGTGTTTACACTCAGTATAAAAACTCACCTCTATAGAAGTGTGTGAAGGTGTTAACTGAGAATGCAGGTCCATCCTAAATGTCGTCACATCATCTTCTGGGCTGGGCTTCTGGACTGGATAAGAGGAGACAGCGAGCTGAACACTAGCAATCATCTCTCTTGCTGCTTGCTTTGTGTGACCGGCCTTCTCACACTCCCGCCACCACAGGTAGAGCTGGTGTTGCCATCAGGCCTCTCCTGATGAGGTATGAACTATACCTCCAAACTGGAGCCAAACTGTTTTCTCCTTAGGTTGCTTTAGTCAATCATTTTATCACATCAAGAAAACGGTCACTTCTGCTCAAGAGGCTAGCTGCTTTGGCGGGATAGCAATGTGGTCACAGTTGTATGCCCACTGCCGTCTGGATGGAGGGCTCTCCTCCACCAGATCACTTCTTGAAGTATGTCTCCTTTCTCCGAGCACCTTCATGGGCCAGTTGTGGCAGTGGTGTTGCCAATGTCCCACCTTGTTTTCTTATGATGTCCTGCCTGAAACCACAGGATAGAATTTTACCTGCACCAAAGTGATTTTCTTCTGACTGATTTACTGTCCCTGGAACTAGAACTTTCTCCCTTTTAGATGTCTGAGTAATACACACACACACACACACACACACACACACACACACACACCGATTTATTGACAAAACAGCTATTACTGCTTTCCTTCAACACGTGTGTGTATCTGTGCTGTGTATATATGGGTGTGTATATCTGAATGTGTATTGTGTGTGTATATGTATGTGTACAACTGGGTGTGTTTTGTCTATATCTGTGCATGTTGTGTTTGTATATGTGTTTGTGTGGTGCCTGTGTATGTGTGTTTGTGTGTGTGTGTCTGTTGTGTGTATGTGTATGAATGTATTGTGTTAATACATGTGTGAGTGTGGTGTGTTTGTTGCCTGTGTATGTGTGTGTACATCTGTGTTGTGTTTGCATGTGTGTATGGTGTCTGTAGGTGTGTTTGTGGTGTGTGTGTGTATGTGTGTATTGTAAAATACTTTCAGCTGTTGAATCACATTCGACTTCTTGTTCCCTATCCATGGCACTAACAATAATTTTGGTTTTGTGGTTGAAATTTGCCCAGTATAATCCCATGTACATTGCAGAGACTCATACACCATGAATATCTTTCCTTCTGAGGAGGCTGAAGTGCTGTGTGGTCTTTGGCTTTAGAAGCACATAGCTGACTTGCTGTTTCTGCTAGCCCAGCTTCCTGTGTGGCTGGGCTATCTCTGAAAACCAGGAGGATGTGCATGTGTACTGTTTTCTCCCACAGTAACCACTTCTTCAGAAGGACATGGGCAGGGCTACTCCTGAGAGGCCAGTTCATACCTACTCCCTGTTTGTAACCCCCGAATCCATCCACCAGTTACAACACAAGAAAATACCAATTACTGAGTATGTGGTTAAAGAGGAAAGATAGAACAAGACTGATTGTTCAGGATAGATTGAGGCACTCAAAACCTGTACTTTCTGTTAAATATGGATTACTGGTTACTCTTCAGCTATACCATGGCCATATTGGACCTTGCACATCTGTTTTGAGCACAACTGTGGTAGCATTGGATTTCAGATCTCTCTCTCTCTTTTCTCTCTCTTTTTCCTCTCTCTCTCTTTCTCTCTCTCTTTCTCTCTCTCTCTCTCTTCCTCTCTCTCTCTCTCTCTCTCTCTCTCTCTCTCTCTCTGTGTGTGTGTGTGTGTGTGTGTGTGTGTGTGTGTGGTGATATGGTTTATAATATTGGGGCTGGGTCCAGGATCTAAGTGCTACTCAATCCAGTTTCTGGCTAGGACTATCTTCCTGGCTTTTAGATGGACGTCTTCCTCTTCTAACCTCACATGGCAGGGAGAAAGAGATACTGTCTCCTCTCATAAGGTTACTAATTCCATTATGGGGACCCACTCTAATGACCTTACCTAGACCAGGTTACCCCTAAGTCTCCTTTCCAAATTTATCATTTCAGGGGCTAAGGTTTCAACATATGCATGTATTGGGGCACAATTCAGTCCACAGCCCCAACAAAAGTTATTTGATTAGATTATATTGTAAGTGACTCACATTTGGAGTGATAAGGTCACTCAGGAGAGGTGAGCATGAGGCTAAGGAGTTAGCAGGCATGTTGATCCAAAGCTGGGTTCTTCTGTGGCCCTGGTCCTGCTGAGGCCTAAGCAACTGTGTTTAGTGTCTCTCAACTGCTTTAATGAAAACATTTTAATTGTTTCTTGGTAGATTGCCCTACCCAATGCCTATTCAGCTGAACCAAGAAATATAGCATTCTCCTCAAAGGGAGTAGTATATTTTGGAATCAAATATGAATGACCATGACTCAGGAACACAGATTTGATTTGCTTCAAATTCCATGTCCCAACGTGGTAACGCTTACATGGAGGCTTTACAGGAACATAAAACCACAAATCAAGACACTTCAAATTCACTGGTGGAAACACTGGATATGCAGTTGCAGCAAAGTGGGGAATTCTGTGCTGCAGGCCTCCGATGCTGTCTGATGACATTCTTAACCTTCTGGTGTGTAGAAGCTAGGGGTTTGTTAGTTAATACAATCCAAAAGGTTTTTACCTTGTAGTCATAAGGATGTTAGGGCAGATACAGAGGTGGGTAAAGAACTTACTATAAATTCTAATTAGATTCTGAACTGGCAACATTCTAACCTTTCCACAATCACTGAAGTTATAACCACTTAATCAGTCTTGTGGAATGTTCAGTGTAAGTACAGCTCATTGATGAGAACTTCCACACACAGCTCACACAGGCGAGGGGGCTTTCAGAGGATGCTGAAAGTATCATCCATACTCTCCCATGCCCTGTCATGCTGTCCTTCCTAACAGTGTCATTGACATCATCTGATGAGGCCTGAATGTTGCTGAATGTTTTCTTGTCTGCCAGGTTCCACAGCTGACTCAGCCCCAAATAAACACACAGATGCTATATTAATTATAAAACTGTCGGCTAATGACTAGGGCTTCTTATTGGCTAGCTCTGTCTTAATTGTTAACCCATTTCTATTCATCTAAGTATTTCCACATGGTCTTATCTTACTGGAGAAGGGTCGGGACCTGCTACTCCTTTGGGAGCCTACATGGCAACTGACGCTGGTGGGCTTTCTCTGCCTATCTTTCTCAGAATTTTCCTCATCTCTTAGTCCTGTCTGTCTTTCTGCCTTTTTGGCCAACAGTATTTTATTCATCAACCAATAAGGTAAACATATATACCGAAAGACTTCCCCCATCACCTGAATGTAGGGAGTAATACACAGTCTCTATATGAAAGAAGTCAGCCTAGTACCCAGCTATCTGGGCAAAGAACCTGGATGAAGTTCCAGCATTTCTGGTCTGTGCTCTTAACCGCAATGTCACATGTAGTTTCACACAGTGCCTGAGTGGGAAGTACCTCAGGTGCTTGTAACTACCACTGCTGTGTGGAAACTGATGCCAAAGAACCCCCAGATCTTAGAAGGACCTAGGGTCTCAGCCTTGCCTTCCAAGGATTTTCAAGAAGCCCTCATAATTTAATAGGATTGAATCCTGCCCCCTGCAGGAAAGAAGAAGAATGTGATGGAGATAGTCGATACCATTAGCTCCCAACATCTATTCCCTCTCACATCCTCATCCTACCATATTCTCAAATGACCTCTGGATCTAGAAGCAGACAAAAATATTTTGCAGTGTGTAATGAGCTGAATCGTTAATACTAGAGGGCACATACTTTATGCCAAGCAGTGTAAATGTCACTGGAAATACTTTATTCTTAGCATGCTGTCTCTATAGTCTGGATCTCCTTTTAAGACAGGAAGCTCCGGGAGATGGGCAGTTTTGTAGAACAAAGAAACAGTGTAGATGGGCATTGCTCAGCTGAAGTGTGAGCTATTCAAAGTGTGCTATTAAATAAGTATTGGTCTTCCTGCTTCCTCCGGCATCCTTTTGTATGTGTCTTTTGTATGCTAATTATACAGCTAGTGACTGGGACTCTGGCAACTTCAGGATGGGGACTGGTTACCAGGTAGACCTTGGCAGGAGAAGGTTGAGACTTTAAGCCCCATCTCAGATTCCTGGAGGTTTCTAGTTTGCTTTCCTGTTGCTATGATAAACACTATGACCAAAAGCAACTCAGGGGAGAATAGGGTTTCTGTCAGCTTACACTTCTATCACAGCAGGAAGTCAAGGCAGGAACCCTGAGCAGGAACTAGAGTGGAGGCTGTTCACAGGCTCACTGGCTCTTCCTCAACCCAGGATCACCGGCCTGGGGATGGTGCTGCAGTGAGATGGGCCCTTCGTTTCAATCATCAGCCAAGCATCCTTCACACACATGGCCACAGCATGTTTGATCTGAACAGTCCTTCAGTTGAGACTTTCAGATGACTCTAGGCTGTGTAGAATTGACAGCGTAAACTAACCAAGACAGGAACTGAGATAGACCTAATTCCAAACAGCCAAGGACTTCATCAGTTATGCCCAAGTCATGGAGCCTGCGTACACAGGTTTGGGAGCTTCCTGGTTGGTGGCATGTGGAGGTACTGGGAATGTGGTGTGTTGGGGTTGGATGAGGAATTTCTCTACCCTCTCATCCATACCTGCCATCTGCCTACACTTGTCCTAGGCAGGACACTGCCTGGGTAGTGCTGAAGCCACTCATTCCCCTATGCAGTCCTGCCCTAGGGGGTCCCCACCAGGTGACTTTCACATTCTAGAACCAGAATCCCAATCATTGAGATTCCCACAAACCATGGCCAGGGCTACTTATGCTGTGCAGTTTGTAAGATGAAAAACCAGCCACTTGTGACCAATGCCCTACCCTCTAAAAGCAATAACTAAAACAAAATCCCTGAACCTGAAATTGTCCCTGAGAAGGCAGCAACCTTGGGCCTGTGAGGAGTTCACAGTTCTGCCCTCTCTGCACGTCCTTCACAGGGGTCTTTATGGAAACGCCAGCATGGAGCAATGATCGTCATGGTTCTTGTTATGCAGGATCAGACCCCCACACTACCACTTATAGCTCACATCTCCAAGCCCATTCCCTCTGAAACCCCAGTAACTGGGAGGCTGCAGTCAGGGTCCTAAAGTAGGCTTCCCTCCACCCTGTCTTTCTGAGGCTCTTCACAGCTACTGCCTCTGAGTGGTCCAGGCTGAAATGAATCTTGTCCTTCACCTGAGGCCTTGGTGGGGGTATACAAGCATTCCCAGAACATCTCTACATTCTGCACTCTCATCAGCAACTGCAAGGTGTTTCTCAGAATCGCCTACTCCTGCTGTCTGTGCTCTCAGACAGCCCACAGTCCTCTTCTCCAGAAGCCCCCATTCCATCTCTCCCACACCAGTTTCTCTCCTTGTCACTGTGAAGGAATATATGACAGAAGCAACTGAAAGGAGGCAGGGTTTACTTTGTCTTATAGTTTGATGACATATAGTTCATAATAGTTGTACTGGTTTTGTGTCAACTTGACACGAAGTCATCAGAGAGGGAGTCACAGTTGAGGAAATGCCTCCATGAGATCCAGCTGCAAGGCATTTTTCTCAGCTAGTGATCAATGGGGGAGCCTAGGACCACCAGCCCACCAGGGATGGGTGGTGCCATCCCTGGGCTGGTGGTCCTGGGTTCTATAAGAAAGCAGGCTGAGCAAACCTAAATGAGCAAGCCAGTAAGCAGTTCCCCTCCATGGCCTCTGCATCAGCTTCCAGCTTCCGATACTGTTTGACTTCCTTCAGCAGTGAACAGCAATGTGGAAGCAATGTGGACAAACACACCCCTTCTTCCTCAACTTGCATGGTGTTTCATTGTAGCTATAAAAAGCCTAACTTAGACAGTGGTGGTGGAGGCATGGTAGCAGGTGACTTCATGGCGATGGAAGAATGCAGCTGAAACCTCAAACCTGACATCTGTGAATATTAGACAGGAACCTTAGCTTGAGTTATAAAACTTCAAGTCTGACCCCAGCAACCTACTTCTTCCAGTGAGGCCCCCACCTAAAGTTTCCACATCCTCCCAAAACAGTACCACAAACTGTGGACCAAGCCTGTGTGGGGTGGGGGGATATTCACATCAAAATACAAGTGAGAAGCAGAAATTGAGCTGCAGGGAACAGGTCCCATTTGGTCTGTGCTAGTGCAGAGTCTAACAGCCATACCTTAACCACTCTAACAAGAGAAACCATCCCAATGCCTTGCATGTAAACAGTTTTGCTATTTTGCATATTTTATATTTGTAGAGTAATTCACTGTTTAAAATTTAACACAAAATGTTTTTGTTGAATGATGGATGAATGTATTCATCAAGGGATATATTCAACAAGGAAACCACTCTGCTTCATAAGACTTCCTGAAGAAAATTTTGTATTATGGAGGGATATGTGATTTACTTAATCAATTGTTTTGTAAACAGGGGAAATGTTAATTTTTCCCTCCTTTTTAGAAAAGACGTTTTCTGAGAAGAATTGTGCTTATGGTATAATATGTTGGTTTTTTTTTTCTGGCTTCATAATATTTCTGCATTGAAGCCTTTTTCTAGCTGAATAATGTGAGAATAACAAATTTGCTTTGCTACTGTCTTGCTTTGCAAGTGTCTTTTATTGCCATGCATCTTTACGTGGAGCTGGACAGCAGCAGGCAGCTGAGTGGCAAATTTGAAGCCATGGCAAAGTTTAGAGGGACGAAGGCAGAGGAGAGTGGCCTAGGCTGGAAAGGCTACAGGAAGGTCTGAATTTGTGTCCATTCCTTGGTGCTTTTGTTGGAGGGAAAGGAAAGCCATGCTCAGGAATAAGTGATATCCAGAGGAACAAAGATGTGAGAACATGAAGTGAGACGTAGAGTAGAGGGCCAGGAGAATTGCAGTGGTGGTTCCGGAGTAGAGGCAACAGCCCTTAAGAGAGAGGCAGCAATCGTGAAGAGGGAGGTGGGGATGGACAGAGGAAGGAGTAGGACAAGAGGAGGAGGAGGAGGAGGAGGAGGAAGGGACCAAGTAGGCTTGGGCAGCGGATCCAGCAATTCCAGTGAAGATAGCTTATTCCTTAGTGTTCTCAATGCTGTGGCAAAATACTTGACAAAAGCAACTTAAGGAGGGAAGGGCTTGTTTTGGCTTTGTTTGCTGCCCCTTATGGTAGCAAAGGTGACAGAAGGAGTGGAAGGAATGCAGGGGCTCAGATCTCTTCCCCTGTTTTCTTTCTCATTCAGGAGAGAGCACCAGCCCATGGAGTCCCACATTTGGGGTGGATGTATCCTTCCTGTTAGACTTCTCTAGAAACATCTAGTAAAATCTAGTAAGGTGGTAAAATCTAGTCAAGTTGACAGTGGTGATAAACCGTTACATAGATGAAAAGATTGTCCTTTGTGTAGATTTTTTTGTCTTAGGGTTTCTATTGCTGTGATGAAACATTATAACCAAAAAGAAAGTTGAGGATGAAAGGGTTTATTTGGCTTATACTTCCATGTTGCTATTTATCACTGAAGAAACTTAGGACAGGAACACAAACAGGGCAAGATCTTGGAGGCAGGAGCTGATGCAAAGAGGGTGCTGGTTACTGGCTTACTTCCCCTGGCTTGCTCAGCCTGACTTTTGTAGAAGTCAGGACCACCAACCCAGGGATGGCATCACCCACCAAGATGGGCTATACCTACTCTCATTGATCACTAATTCAGAAAATACCTTATAGCTGGATCTCATGAAGGCATTTCCTCAGCTGAGACTCCTTTCTCTCTGATGACTCTAGCTTGCGTCAAGTTGACACAAAACCAGCCAGTACATTTCTCATGAACTTTTCTGAAGTCCTGATGGAAGGTGGGCGAAGGTGGGGCAATGGACATGTTCAGAACCATTCTCTCCTTTCTTTTGTTTTTTAAAACAACAACAAAGATTTCTAAGTGTGTGTGTGTGTGTGTGTGTGTGTGTGTGTGTGTGTGTGTGTGTACGCATTCATATGCTGGTGGAGTCAGAAGAGGGTGTCAGATCTCCAGGAGCTGGAGTTAAAGACAAACAATTAGCCATCTGACATCATCTACAAAAGTTGTAAAGTCTGTTAACTACTGGGCTGTCTCTCCAGACCTCACTCTTTATTCCTCCCAAGTCCTCCTCTTGAGAGGTGGCACCTGGATTTGTAAGTGCAGGTAAACAATGGAGACTGTCCTTGTTACGCCCACTATTGTACCTGAAGCCCTTTTGTCCTGGAACTTCAGGTCAAACACCTGCGTTTTCACCTCTTCTCTTGGCTACTTCCCTCCCATTCTCAACAGCAACTACCCTCCCCCTGGTCATTTCTGACCACAAAACCACACAAAGTTGGGTTGAGTCACATAGTCATTGCTAGAATGTCTGTGGCCCACTTTTCTGGGTACTGTTAGTGTTACCCTCATGTCTAATGGTAGCAGCATCTCCTTGACCTTAACAAATGAATTTTCTGGTCTGTCTCTCTTGGAGCCTCACTTCCCTTGTTTCTCTCAATAGTCTTTGCTTCCCATTCTTTCCGTTTGCTGAATACTTGGGTTGTGGAATATTCATATACAGTTACTACAGTATATTCTAATCAGAATATACTAAACACCACTTCCCCTTGAACATGGGAATAACACTGCTGCTTTCACAGCCCCCTGTAAGAGCTCCTGAGCCTGCTCAATCTTGGCACCTCTTTAGAACTCAGGAGACACTTTGTCTTTCAATTCTGACTTGCATCTTCCCAGCACACTCCCTTCCTGGAGGGTAAGTTAGCTCAGCTGTGGGCGGCTACACGATTTCTTACCTACTCACTGGCTCCTGTGACACTCCCCCTGCCTCCAGAATCCAGCATCCTGGTGCTCTCATTTATTTTCAGCCCCATCATTTGCATTGTTTCCTAACTACAAGAATATTGCATCCTATGTATTAAGAATTTGGAGATAATAGAGAATAAGTGGAACTAAAAATTACATGTAACCTTAACATTAATATACTAACTTTGCTCCATTTGTAGTGAACTTCACAAGCCACGCCACACACACACACACACACACACACACACACACACACACACACACAGAGAGAGAGAGAGAGAGAGAGAGAGAGAGAGAGAGAGAGAGAGAGAGAGAGAGAGAATATTGTTTTCTCCTTGTGTGAACACATATTGAATGTGCATTGAATTAATTCAGTTTGACTTAGTGCCGGTGGTGGAGCATCTAAGTCAGTGTGACTGTGACCCAGGCTGAAGCCAGATGTTACAGTTTTTGAATGACAATCTGACATTGTAATAAGCATGCGTATTACTACTATTTTTATTGGCACTTATTAGTGGTATTCACATTGCAGAAATTGTATTTCTGTGTAAGCAACAGTGGTATTTGTCACGGCCCTGTTAGATGTTCTTATACTTAGTATGATAAAGCTGTGTGATGTGTGTGTTTGCAGCTGAGTTTTGTGAAGAAACTGGGCAAATTGGAGCTACTTTATAATTCCTTAAAAGATTTCACCTTTCTTTCTCTCTTTGCCTCTCAGTAATTTCTGAGCTGACAGTGATTTACTATGGGTGTGGCAGTGTGACTTTAGAGGTCTCACTCCTTGAGAATCTTTTGCATAACAAACATGACAAATGATTATTAGCTTATCCTAGAAAAGACATGAAAAGCCCCAAAAGAGACCTTTCCTTGAAAGATGCACTCTCTAAGCAAACAAACAAGGGAGTGCAGTCCTAAAGGTGGTTTATTATTAAGGTAGTTTACAAAGTAATTCCATATAGATACAGATGATACATTATGCAATTTCTTCTATTCTGCTTTACACCATTATATATGGTTCTATACACGCCTTTGCGTAGAAAGGACACAGCAGTCTGTGATGGTAGCAAGCTAATCCTTTCTCTCTTAGTAGTTGTACTGTTTACTTGATGTTCATTTTTATTTTTTTTCTACATCTGTATGTACATATGCATGTGAGTGCCCTTGAAGGTTAGAAAAGTGCATCCGATGACCTTGAGCCGGAGTCACATGTGGTTGTGAGCTGCCTGATGTGGGTGTTGGGAACTGAGCTGCTACTCTACAAAAGCAGCAAGTGCTCGTAGC
Source organism: Cricetiscus sungorus (assembly GCA_030556225.1). Lineage (NCBI taxonomy): Eukaryota > Metazoa > Chordata > Mammalia > Rodentia > Cricetidae > Cricetiscus > Cricetiscus sungorus. Next base: position 49,281,710 of record JANBXA010000007.1, on the reverse strand, counting down.
TACCAAGTCATCTCTCTTGCCCCATTATAAATATATAAATGGGAGCATGTGCTCATGCCAGGCAGCACACATGGAGCCATTTTCTCAATTCCAGTTCCTTCCTTCCAAACAACTCTAGCTTACATCCATTTGACAAAAAGCCTATATAGCACAGGACCTAGTGTTCCCATCATACCCCCCCCCACACACACACACCATGATGCAACTTTCTTCCACTAGTCTTTACCTCTTAAAGGTATCACCACCCTCCAAATGCCACAGACTAGAGATCAGCTCAGAGCAAGTGACATGATGTCCTCAGAGGACCAGCCTGGAGGGAAGGGATGCTAGTGAGTTTGTGGAAGAACTGATGGTAACCAGAGTTGTTGGAGTCTCAGTGAAGATAAAGGACTAAAGGACGGGGAGAAGGAACTGTATTCCCCTCTTTTTAAACAAAAGAAAATGAAATCTAGAATCTCATGTAGACCCTTTGGGCACATTCAGCATTGAAACAGGGACTCAGAAGCTAAAGCTGCCCAGTAGGTTTTGGGCAGATAGAGTGGTTGAAGCTGGAGTTAGTGGATCTCTGCCATACAGTCACCGTGACTTTGCATCCTGCTCTGTTTACTTAACTCTAGCTCTTTCCTGTAAGATCATTCTTCGAATATGGGTATTTAATGGCAGGATGACTTTCATCTGTTTGGCTATTCCATAATTTATTAGCTTTTCTCTTTGTGTCAGGCATGTTCAATCATTTGGTTTCTGGTCAGCCTTAGACTGTCTTAGGACAGGCTGTGTGCATCCAGTCATTACTTGTGTTCCTCACCCTTCATGTTTGTCATCATCATGAGGAAACCCCCACGACAGAGAACCGGTCTCTTGTGGTTCCTTCAGGTGTATGAAGATGGCTTCAATTCTTCCTTTTTCTCAAAGACCATTTGTACTCCAAGCTGACAGACTCTGCCTCACATGGGTTCTATCCTCATAGCATCTGAACTTTGCCTCACTTGAGGGTCTTGAACTTCTGGGCGTGCAGAAGCACAGCTTTGAGGCCCTCGCTAGGTCCCCCACCAGCTACCCACACTCTGCTTTCTCCTCCTTCCTGGTCAGACTGCCTAGGCTCAGGCCTTGGTAAACCTCAGCCTGGGTTGGAGCCCCTCTTTGTGACAATCTGTCCTGTGTACTTTAAGCCTTCCCCACCAGTCTTCTCCATGGCCAATAACCCCAGTTTTGCCCCAAAGGTCTCTGGCTGTTGGGAGGCTGGTGTGCCCAAGGAGTAAGACCCTTTGTGAGTAGATGTCCCTCTCTGCTCAGACCTGTGACCTTTGTTCAGTGCCTCTGACATGCTTTCTGCACCTCTGTTGTTTAAGAAATAAAGTCCAAATGTGCGGAGAGTGAGAGACTTCGGGTCACTCAGCCCTAAATGGGATGTCTTCATTAAACCCCTCCCCTCAAGGCTCAGGTAGCTATGCAGAAGAGATGGTGGGAAAATTGTAAGAGCTGGAGAGAAGGAAAAAGCTGTTAGGAAACAGAAAATCATTTTTCTCCAGTCAAGTATTACTAGATATACCACCATAGTCTATGGCAGGCCTATTACCCAAGAGTAGCTGACCAAGATATAACAGATTCCAGTGTGTGTGTGTGTGTGTGTGTGTGTGTGTGTGTGTGTGTGTGATTTTGTTTCATTTGGTAGTTTTGTTATATTCTTGATTGTTTTGATTATCATTTTTTAATTTTACTTTTGGAGAGATGAACTTTAAATGTATGGGTAGGAAGATGGAGAGGATCTGAGGAGTTGGGGAAGGAGAAAAACATGATGACAATACATTGTATGAGACCAATATTTTTAAATAAAAAAACATAGAGTTTAGCACAGAGGCACTAGCCTTCAGCCAGAAGGAAGGAAATGAAGCTAGTTTATGGGCATGAACACTGATGATAACCCATATATTGACACCAGTGTTTCGTAGCACAGTGGAGCCTGGGGATACAGGAGGGAGGGCCTCTCCCCAGTCTACATGGTCTATTTCTTGTCCCCAAGGCTAAGACTTACCCGCTAGAACAGACTTGGTCTCCATTCTTGGATGATTGCTGCCAAAGGGAGTGGGGCTTGGCTTCTCCCTCCTTTCCTGGTCCCAACCATAAATCCCTCCCATTTCTGCCACCTCCTGCCTTGTTGCAGAGCCTGGCTCATCCCGCCTGTGGGATAGGTATGTTTTATAGAGAGCCATACAGCTGGCTAAAGCCTGACAAAAAACCTGGATGCAGAGCCCTGTGGCCCCTGTTAACATTATTTTTCTGAGCATCATGCTGCAAACATCCCACCCTGAGGCGGGCCTGTAGGAATTGTGAGCTCTGCCTTCTATCTGGAAGAGGAAGGAACCCTCCCTCACCCACACTTCAAGAAGAATCCTTCCTAGTCTCTCACTGAAATGTTTTGGTAACAAGCTGGATCTTTCCTTTATCTGTCACAGCTGCACAAGAAATCCAAGTATCCAGTTTTTCAGAACCTAAGCAGTTAATGCTGGAAATTTTGCTGCAAATAAATTGATCAGTATGCAAGACAGTTGTCACGGCTGAATCATGGTCCACAGTTAAGGTAAACAGATCTGTGATGACATTTTCTGAGCAGAATACAAATGCAGTACATTTGCTCCCAGAGGTTTCTGACATTTTTTTTCCTACACGGGCAGCATATTCTCCTAAGAAGGTGTTTGTTGTTCACAAGGAAGAAAGGTCTTTGTTCAACCCTCCGAGAAGGTAGGGCTGGAGCATTTAATGTGCTATCTGTGACGAGTGTTGCTCTGGGAAAGATGGGTGGGGAGAGAGCATTTCCTTGGCTTAGCGCCCTCCTTCCTCTTCTCTCACCCATGGAGAGAGCCTTTGAGCTTTTTTTATTTATTCATTTGAACCATTGTGAAAATGTTCCATGTGTTCGTATTGTCAAAGTTTGCATGTGGTTAGTTTCCTCCATGGGAAGATGAAGGACTGTTTTCTCCTATGTGGGTTTCCATGAAACAGTGAGAAAGAGGAGAACAGGGTGTCTTTTTGCATTCCCTCCTCTTCCTTTCACCTTAATACTCTGAGTTTCACCTTTTCTCAGGTTATTCCTGCCTGCTCTATTTCATAGGAATCCAACACAGCATGGCTGGATCTGAAATGAGCACTAGCCTGTAGCTGGATGCCGAGCCATGGGCCAGATATATATGTGTTGTGGTGAAGCCTGCTTCACTTAGTCTGGGCTGATGTTCTGATGTGTGCACAGCTTAGTCGCAGCTCTGTCTAGGAGCTAGCAGGCAGGCATTTACCATCTCTGTAGTGGGGCACATTGTTTCCCAGACAGAGGGAGGGAATCCTTGCAGGTGGGGTTGAACTGCCAGAGGTGCTGGTATTTCTATTTCTGGATTGGCCATCAGTTACTCTGAGCAATAAGCGCAAGCCATTACAAAAGAGTTACATTGGGCATGGGGGATAACTGAGTCTGTTGAGAGTGGCATTGGGGGTCAAAGGATTCCAGAAAGTTCCAGTGATGGAAAGTGAAACAGAAGGTGTGCCCTTCAAAGGTGGCTGGTGTGGGTTGTGCTTGGACATTGTGGAGTAATCAAAGGTCTGCATACAGGAAACAACTTCCACCATGCTTCTGCAGTTCATGGATAGGTTATCCTAGGGGACACCTCCTTCAGGAAGCCTTCTGGAACTTCCCTGGCATCCCCAGGGCACAGGGCTTCCAGCCTCAGTGCCAGCAGCCTTCAATGTGGAATGCCCAGCCAGCTTCATGTTCAGTCTCAGCTGGGCCTTTAAAAATCTCTCACAGCTGTTTGGCTTCTAGCACAGCCTGTGGCTCAAAATAGGCTTTTCAAATGGTGCTTATGATACAGACTGACATCGACCCAAGCAAAGGAAGGGTACCTGGTTAATCTGGTTTCTTGGCTAGAGTATGGGTAGACAGACTGAATGCAGTGCCTGCTTCTGCAGGGCCTGTGTTCTCTGAGTTGACAGACACAAGACTCTGTGTCTGGAAGGACTCTTGTCCTTTGCAACAGGTCCCAGCACAAAGCTCCTGTGACAGACTACGTGTAAACTTCCAGCCATCCCAGCCGTGCTTTTCTTCCTTCTCCAGAATTTTCTGCCCATTCAGTGTAGGAGGATCAGGTGACCAAGGGGTTTTTTTTGGGTTTTTCCTTTTTGAGCCTTGAGGCTGACACACCAGTATTTTGAGATGGTGACATCATCTTTCCTCTTTGGTGCCCTGTCCTCCCAGCCCTGGTCTCTCACCTGAACTGCTGTGACCTTCATTCTCTCTTAGGAGGCATATAAGTATAATGGAACCATGTATACACTCAGGAGGGAGGGGCTGGTTGGAAACAGGCTTCCTTGAGACTTGGCATTGGAGTGAGGAATCTAAATGATCAGGGAGTTAACTGGATGAAGAGAAGGGTGAGAGTTTTTCTCACCTAAGGTTGTAGAGTGTGCAGTGGTCCTGGGGTGGGAGGAGAAACAGTATGGTACAAGGATGGACAGGGGAATGTGACTGGAGCCAGAATGAGGGGCAGCAGAGGTAGCAGCATCCTGACCATGCAGGAACAAGTTCGTCATGGCAAGGACTCCACACAGTGGTAAGAAAGAGAATGAGAATGGAGTGGTTGACTTTCTCCCGTCCGGGAGAGTGGGCACAAATTAGAGAGCCAGGACAGAGCAGAAGGCTGGGGTGTTACCAGCCAGGCCAGCAGCAGAAGGTAGACAGACTTGCAGCAGGACAGCAGGCTTGGGGACCTGCAGAGGTGATGGAGGAGGTCACTGAGGGGAAACATGGATAAAAAAGGCTGTCCGTGATGTCCGCGAGTCCTGGTGAAGAGCAGCAGCTGACAAGGCACATGGCAGGAAGGCCAAAAAGTGGGTGGCCAGGGATATGGCTCCTGAGAAACAGGATATATGCCTGAGTAAGGCTGGGGAACTGATTTCATAGAGAGAGTAGGAGCAGGGGAGTCAGGGTTGGCCACCTCCAGCTGTGGCCACTGTATGCATTATCCCAGACCTCTGGTGGGGTCATGAGACCAAGTCTAAGTAGAGGAGAAGGGCAGGTGAGTGGGAGGAGCGGAGAGGCAGCCATATGTAGGGGCTTGGCCCTTGCTTTAAACTTTCCCTTGCACAATGGAAACCCCTGTGTCTGCTTTAAGGTGGTTTGCACTTGACATGTGGTGTTGCTGGAATGCATTTGAGTTTCTGTGCAGCACCAGACTTCCTCCCTCCTTGCTGACTGTGAAAAAACCCCATCTATATTTGTGAGGCTCATGTCCTTCTTGCTGAAGCCTGGCCAGGCTCTGCTTGATCTGCCTAGAGGGAATGGGAGTTGAGAGCAGGAAAAAGGATGCACCCAAACTTTCTGGGTTCCCTCACCAGCATGCTGCAACCCTCTGAAGGAAGCATGGAGCTGTAGGAACCTGCCAAGCCAGGGGCCATGTCTCTGCCCTGCCCAGGAATGAGAGCAGGTACCATGTTACTGTGACCTTGCCAGGTCCAAGGCAAAGTCCATGGTGTGTGTGTGTGTGTGTGTGTGTGTGTGTGTGTGTGTGTGTGTGTGTGTGTGTGTGTGTACATGACTTCCATCAGTACCTTCCTTGATCCCACAGCTAGTTGTTTGCATACACATTGCATCTGTATGGTTTGTATGGTGTGTATAAGGGTAGTATACATGTTTGCTTAAGTGTGTGTGAAGCCTGGAGGGGAGGGGAGAAGACTAGTGGTGACACCGGAAGTGGAGGCTCACTGCTTCACACAACTGCCCTGGAGGAATGCAGTGCCTGGTCTGCTGACCACCCCCGCCCCCTGATGTGGCCAGGTGCCCCCGGGCACAAAGGCCAAGCATAGAGGGACTGCACCAGCTCAGGGAGAAGCTCATCTCAGGCAGCCCAGGCTGGTGCTGTCTCTGTTTTCATGCTTTGATGAAAGAAGTCCCGGGTGAGCACTTTGGGAGGAGCAAGGGTCCCAGAATGTCACCTTCCTTACACATGTGTGAGACAGGACTAGAAAGACAAAAATCTCAGACGTGCAGGGAAGAATTTGATGGTAAGATGACCGTGTTTGTTAGCACCTATGTGTGTGTTTAACCGAATAAGCGTGCTTACTCTGTGCCAGGTGACAATCTGAGTGCTGAGCACATACATTAGTGTCTCTGGTCCTCGTGTCTTCAGACACGTGCTTCCATTTTACAGATAGGAAACCAGGGTGCAGACAAGTGATTGGCTCAAAGGTTATGAAACACTTCCCTGTGTGTGTGTGTGTGTGTGTGTGTGTGTGTGTGTGTGTGTGTGTGTTGTGTGTGCATGTGTGCACATGCATATTTGTGCCTAAGATAGCCACACATACGCAGAGAGAGCTCTGTTGAAAGATAACTCTTTTCCTGGGGAAAAAACAATACAAGAAAAGGAGATTTTCTTCTGGTAGACAGCATACGTTCTTTTCTGTCCTCATGGCAACTCCAGTACGTAGGTATTTGCCTGAATTTATAGATGAAGCCACTAAAGCTCGGTGAGTTATGTCACTTCCCATAACCCCGCAGCTCAGTTGAGTGACCCCAAACCATGACATTTCCTGTGTACCACCTGACTTCTACTGGGGCTGTGGTTTAGACATCAGTGTCAGTTCATCTCTGGGGGAGCTGGGAAGGGGTCTGTCAGGGCACCATACTTCTGCCTGGGCACCGTGAGGATGTAGTTTGTGGTTAGAGCATGTGCAGGCTCTGCCATTCTCTTGCTCTGTGGCCTGACACCCACCTCTCCATGCTGAGTTCTCCAGTCTACGACAAGGGATGCCTTTGCATCTACTTCATGGGTGGATGGAAGTCAAGTTCATGACAGGAAGGTGGCAGGGTTCCAGAGAGACAGTACCCAATATAAATCTTGAGCAAAATTCTGTCATTGTTACCAAATCCATCTGTTCATCACTAGACATGCCTGTTGGAAACCCTCCCCCTTCCCTGGCCTCTGTTCCATGCACACATTGCTCCAGTTCACTAGCTGTATACAGTCTTTCCTGTGTCTTCCTCATGACAAGGTTTTAACATTTGCTATTGAGTTTGTGACATTCAGTTAACACATCATTAAAATAGCAGGTGGCGAGGTTTCGGGAATGGCTGGGTTGCTAAAGTGCTTGCTATGCAACATGAGGACCTGAGTTCAGATCTCTAGAACTTACACATGTAAAAGAGCAGGCATGGGGGTGCATGTCTACAGTCCCAGCACTAGAGAGACAGAGACAGGAGCATCCCTGGGTCTTGCTGCCAGAAGCTTAGCTGAATCAGTGAGTTCCAGGTTCATTCAGAGACTCTGCTTCAAAAAGTCTGTGGCAGCCAGGTACTGGTAGCCTTTAAGCGTAGCACTATGGAGGAGGCCGAGGCAGGCAGATTTCTGAGTTCAAGGCTAACTTGGTCTACAAAGTGAATTCAGTACAGGACTGCACAGAGAAACCCTGTCTCCAAAAACCAACCAACCAAACAAACAAACAAACAAAAACCAAAATGCAAGTTGCAAACAATCAAGGAAGATACCCAACCACTATAAAATTCTGACTTCTGCACAAACATATGCATAAATGTACAAACACATTCACACACACACACACACACACACACACACACACACCAGTACTGCACACCACACACCTCCTCGGTCCCCAGACTCTCTTGTGTGTTGGGGGGGTTGCTGAATACTTTAATGTCTCCATTCATGCTGCTGCATCGTCTTCCCAGAGGCTGTCTTTATGGACCCCAGTTGCAGTGTGGCAGTAGCTGCACTGTCATCTTAGTGGTTCCAAGGGATATTTTCTTTCTGTACAACATGATCTCTAGGGTTCCTTTCCCCTTGTTTAAGTGTGAAATTCAGAAACACTGAATCGAATCAACACTGCTCCATAAGGTGACTCTGTTAATGTTTGGGCATCTTAGCTGTATTTAGTACCAGGCCATGCATGACTCAGACCTAGCCAGGAACACATCTGAAGCATCTTCTGGAAGAATCCTACAATCATCAGTTAAAGGGAACAGTTGTCAGGTTGGAGAAGCAGGCAGTTACCTTTCTGGGAGAGGTACCATAGGCCACATGGGTACACACAGGCAGAGGGAAGAGACCTGCTTTCTGTTTTGTTGGAATCTATTAAAGATATCTCCTTTAAAAAATCAGAATTGGAAACATTTAACCTTTAACATGAATGCAAGCCTCAAGGACTGCATCTTCCATTAACTGTATTTTGGTTACTAATATGGCATTGGATTAAAATGGACTATGGATTCCTTAAGTAATTATGAAAAGAAGACATGGGGCAGATTTCCTTTCATCAGGAAAAATGCCTGTCTCACACCAGTTCCTCATCCCAATTAAATCTCAGCACCAAGTTTAGCCATTTACCAGCACTTTGTTCATAACTTTAGTTATGTTGTTTGAATATTTATTTCCCCAACATTGTGTTAGGCTTGTTGCATACATCATTATTTTTAAAACTGAGTTTATAAGATAGGTGTTTTGAACACTTCAGAGATGGCACTGTGACCAGTAATGGCCGAGTCATTCTGGTGGCAGGCACCTGTTTGAGCATCTACTTGGAACTATTGGACAGAAAGTCAGCTTAGTCTTTCTCTTAGCCCTTCTTAGGTCATTATTACTGAAATGTATTCATAGGGAGGAGCTGGAGAACAGAGACAGACAGAGACAAAGAGATCCTGAGGGGATGATGGGATGGACATGCATTGGTCAGCTGGACACTTTGGCAAAACCATCTCATTGTCTTTGCCTTGTGTCCCTTATCTATCTAAAGACAGGAATGAAGCTTCAATATTACCTCCCCCACTTTGTCTTGCCAGCCAGGGTTTTGGGAGCTTTTACTGCCAATCACACTCGGCAATTTTGTTTTCCTAAAATAAACTTCAATGGCTATTATTGTTTTTGCTATCTATATCAGTTGCCACATCCCTCCTACTCTGAGCTGGAATTGACTGACCCAGAGAAGCAATGGACCCTTCGAGGTTTACAGATGATGGTCAAGATCAATTCCACTCAGATGTTTCCTTTACTCACAGGCATTGAGGTTGTTGGCTTCAAAATGCTGAAACTAATGTTGCACGGAGCATTAGTTGTTTCCAGAACCCTAGCTATTTATTATTTACTGGATTAATATAAGTTAAAGCAGCTTCTTCACATAGGATTTCTCAGTATGTGTGCAATGGGCACTGGCATTTCCAATAAAGGAGAAGGAAGCTCTGCTTTTCCTGGTATGTTTCCTTTGGAGTCCTTCCTCCTGAGAACTAATTAATGGATGACTACTCTGGAGAACCTGCTTTAGAATGTTGCAATCTGCAGGTTCACCCTGTCTGCTATAGACAGCCCTGACCTCCAGCTTGAGACGCAATAGAACCTGGGGGTTTCAGCCGCTATTTCTGAAAGACATATCATACCTTATCAGAAGCAGGTTATGATGAACCTGTCAGGGCACCGCTGTGCCTGCTACCTCAAAGTCACAACTCCGGAACTGCCCAAGTGAGGGATTTTTTCCGTATTCTTCCCAGTGTATGCACTCAAGACCATCACAGTCCTCAAAATGTTGTGAATACAATAGAGAGGCTGATTTAATATTGTTATCAGTATTACTAGATTTCAAAGGTTCTGAGTAGGATGGCTCAAGTGTGTGTGTGTGTGTGTGTGTGTGTGTGTGTGTGCGTTAGCCTTTGGGATAACCTGTCACATGACTTCCTAGTTTCTATAGTGATAACCCTAGGAAGAGTGCAGCAGCAGTCTCAGTTCCTTCTGTCCTCAGAGGGGCCCGATGCACACTTTATCCCCAACTCTCCTGCTGAAGTATATCTTTATAGACCGCTGTGTCCCCTCTGCCCCCAGAAAGGACTGAGCTAAGAAGAGTAACCACAGCAGAAGGCATGCAAAAAACAATGAGCATTGCCAGCAAAGCCACTCCAAGGGTTTGTCTTGGTAGGGACTTGATCGAAACAAGGTGCTGACAGCCCAGAACGTGTGAAGAAGAAACTTTTTGACAGTGTGATTGATTTGAAACCAAGGATGTTTAACTTGGGATTCCAGAGATGTCTGGCTTATTAGAAACAATATGTTAACAATGATGAATAGAAAAAGAATATCATTCCCTTCTGTCACCCAACATTCTCTCTCTTTAAATTTGTATTTGTTCTTGGAAAACCTTGGCACGGGAGACCTGGGTGCCTCTGCGCGATGAAGCTCAATGGGAGACTCTCAATGCCCCTGAATACATGGAGTCTGACAATCAGGGTTTCTGAGTCCACACTGGGAGGAGGGGGAGACTAGGCTCTTTGTGGGAGCAAAGGTGGAAGTCAGGGGTACTGCTATAGGCAAATTGTTGTTTTCGATTTAGTCCTGTCTCAAGCTCTGTAGTTGGTGCCAGCTTTATCTACCCCCTCAGGCTTTTTCTTCTATATAGATAGCTTACCAGCTTCCAGGTGACTGAGAGACAAGGCTTCCTTAACTGGTGCAAAGCTGCTCTCATGCAGCTTAGCCTTTGATTTGAGCATTCAGTTGGTAGTACTGCTTAGAGGTGAAAACAGGCCAGGAAGCCCAGGACTGGCCCAGCCAAGTGACTGGTAGTGAACAAAGTGGCCACAGCACCAGGTCCCTGGGGCTCCCTCCTTCCCTCCCTCCCTCCCTGCCTCCCTTCCTCTCTCACTCCCTCCCTACCTCCCTACCTCCCTCCCAGAAGAGCTTTCTTGGAGCAATGAGACAGCTTTCTTGCTTGTTAGTGGGGTTTTCCTGTCATTAACAAAACTTCTTGTCTCTGTTGACTTCCAGAAATGGCTTCAGACATACCCGGATCTGTGACCTTGCCTGTTGCCCCCATGGCGGCCACTGGACAGGTGAGGATGGCAGGGGCCATGCCTGCCCGTGGAGGAAAGCGCCGATCCGGGTAAGCAGAGCCAGCTTTTCCAGGAACTGGCCTTAGTAAAAGTTGAGCAATGCTTTTGACCTGTTAGAAAAGTATTGTTTTTTCCCCTCCTGGGGAGTAAAAGCTCAGCAGTTTGCATCCTGTTTAGATTTTGCAAGAGTCCTAAAAATGCACATGATTTGCCTAAGTTTTCTGAGTCCTGGCACCAGCTGGGGATTTCTGTTTGCTTGTCCTTGTGGGGAGGGTGTGCTGAGGGGTCCTGCTGGGCCTTGCTTATGCTAGGTCTCTGAAGGGAGGAGTTCATTTTCAACTGTCTGAACATTCCGGCCTCATTTGGCAGGTCCAGCCCCGGGAACTCTGAAAGATCTAACTGGAGCCCTTCAACCTTTCCTCCAGTGCTCATCTTTCCTAAGAATATGCAGGAATTCTTTTGGCCAGGATCCAGCACCTGAATGCCAGCCAGATAATTGTGTTGACAATAAAGAGAACAAGCATTAAGCTCTGTTGACTCTACTGGTTCTGATAGGTCACAGACCACTTTTGAGCAGATGAAAGCAAAACTGGCACCACTTGTGTTGAATGATGTTAGCATCCATACCCAGACCCCAAATCAAACCAAAGCAAAACAGCTGGTATTTTCCAGAGGAATATATTACTGAACCCCTCTCCCCATTGATCCTCTTTTATTTTCAGTTTAGCAGTTAATAAATGAGCTGTCTCATGATGTTAATCAGCTTCTGATCACACATTTTACCCATGATTGCAGCTATCCATCCCATGAGGACAGAACACACCTTCCATAGCCCCAAGACTGCAGGCTGCACCCCATGTTGAAATGGTCCAGGGATTTAATTCCAAGAGCCCCTTCCAACCCCTGTGGTGCTTCAAAAGGCACAAAGGCAAGGGGACAGGTGCACACCAGGGTCTGGATAGAGAGTGGGGACAGGATGAAGCAGTATAATATTATGATGAGGATTGCTGTGTGTACTGGGGTCTTTGGGAAAGGGCCTGAGAGATGCATAGTCATTGAGAGTTGAGAGGGATGAGAGTCTGACTGTGGTGGCAAGGCCAGCCTTGACCCTGCACACTCTCTGAGGGAGTCAGTATTCTGTCTGCTGCTGTTTGGTTTCCTCAGCAGCTGCCACAAATAACTACCTGGTAAAGGCTGCTGCTTGCCTCTGGGATTTCATGTATAGCTGCCTGCTATCTGAGCCATTTTTCTTGCTAACTGTAGACTGAGTTCTGCTGTATAGCTTGATAAAAAGAATGTGTATAGTGTTAAAATGTCAATTTTTCAATTAAAAAGTCCAGCTTATTTCAAATGTTACTATCTTAACTCACATTCTTTAGAGAGAAACTCCATTGTTCCTCCTCATCTTTTTCCAGAAGAGACCACTATAGGCTCTGCAATGAGCACTCTAGGTTGGTGCAAGTTTAGGCAAAAATGCTTTCTCCAACCCCTGTGCTGGGGGGGGGGGGCATCTGTGAGCCTCGGTCTCCTTGTGTTTTGGCCTGGTGAGCACCCAGCAGCTCTCCATATTGGCCTAACCCAATCCTGGAGTTCAAATGCTGCTGCCTGCATTGCACTTAAGATGATCTCATGTAGACCTTAGTAGCTGTCCTCTGTGCTGTGTCATAGCACACACTGTTGTAGTGCCTTCTCTACTGCTTTGACACACCATGACCAAGGCAACTTGTAGAAGGAGGGGTTTATCTGAGGCCTAAGAGTCTGTCACCACCACAGTGGGAAAGCATGGCAGCAGCAGGCACTCAACTCCGGCAGCTGAGTGCACACATCAGAAACCACAGACAAGAAGCAGAGAATGTACTGGGAATGGCACGCAGCCTTTGAAACCTCAGGGACACATGGCCACACCTCCAAAACTTCCCCCAAAAGGGTCACCAACTGGGGCCAAGTATTCAAACCTGTGAGACTGTGGGAGACATTGACATCTCATTCAAACCAACACACACACACACACACACACACACACACACACCACCATGGTACCAGAAGCTCCTGTAGGCTGACACTTGGGCTTGGGTTCCATTCCAAGTACACCTGAGGAAGCAGCAACCTACTAAGAAAGAAAGCAAGGCTGAAGGTGTGCGAGCAGTGGCCGCCAACATCTTGCCATGTGATGAGGCTGGGGCTCTCTGAGGGCAGACCAGTGAATTGAACCTTCATCTGAAAGCCATCTTTCTTGGGGTCTGAATGCTAGTTGCCCTTTCCTCCTGTCAGATTGTGGGGGAAAAGACCCCATGATGTAGAGATTTATTCTGGGTCTAAGAAGGGAAACCTCCATTTTTAAAGACCTGTTTCCATAGTAACTCCTGCATCTGGCATGTTTTACGTCTTTTTACTCCTGGTACGGATCCCTTCCCTTGTGAGACACTGGCAGAGGCTATGTGCCTGTAAAGGCAGACAGCTCCTTTGGGGCCTTGCGCTGTGGCTGGCATTGACTGCTGTTTGTTGTCACCAGCATGGTGTCTCCAACTGCGCCTTCTGTTAAGACTGTAGGACACCCTCGAAGAGACTCAGAGGGAGGGATTTGGAAGGGAATGGAGTATCAGGAGAGGAAAAACAAAAACAGCATTAGTGTGCCCCACCCCTTTCCATGGCCATTCTCAGGGAGGTAAGTGTACCCAGTGCTTGGGACAGCCATCCACCATCCATTTCTCTCTAGAGCTTCACTGCCTCTTAGAGCTGATCCTTGAGGACTTTGAATCCTCCTGGACATATGCCTGGCCTAGTGTTGTGAGTCCTTCCTGGCTGGGCTTTCTTCCCGCTTACTGAGAAGGCTTGGCAGTGAGAGGCTCAGCAGGGCACTTTTGTCCTCCTGGCAGCTAGGACACAAGGTGAAGGTTCAGAAGTTTCAGATTCTTTCCAAAGTAGCTCCACATGTGTGGGAGAAATGAGCTGAAGCAAGTCACCTGACATACATTCTTGTTGTGGCCTTCCGAAGCTCAGCAAGGGGAGGGGGAAGCTCCAAACTGGCTACTTTCAACCTCAGTGAGGAAGCGGCAGTGATGAGTTAAGCTTTAAGCTGAGTGTAGCCCAAAGGAGCCACTGGGATGAAGGGTGGAGGCTACAGACAGGGATGCACAGGAATGCATTAGCTCCTGCCACTGCTTTGCTACCTAGGGCTGAGTTTCTAAAACACCATTATTGAGGGGAAATTCCCAGCCCTTGGTACATTGAGGCAAGAGGCTCAAGAGTTCCAGGCCAGCCTGCCAGCCTGAGTTACATAGTGAGACCCCACTTAAAAATTAAAGGAAAGAAAGAGTGGAGAGGGGGATGGAGAGAAAGAGAGAGGAAGAGTGAGGGAGGGAGGGAGGAGGGGGAGGGAGAGATGGATGGATGGATGGATCTGTAAGTGATGTTCCTCAAGTTTAAATGTTTCATTTGACTGTAATATCAACCTGCAGATTCAGGCTCTGAAGGGAGAACATTTTCAGACACATTGTCACTCTGCTCTGTTCTGGGGACTGGTGGCCTGGCCCAGGATTGCTCCTGCCTGCACAGCCACTGTTTAACCAGCTGTACTGGAATGACCTTTGTTTGCCATAGGAAAAGAGAATGGTGTGTGAAAACGCATATTTGATGCTGCACTGCTACCATATAAAAGCACTGCTAGGGAGATTCTCATCGCTTCCTTTCCACATAGGTTATGCTCAGAAATGCCTATCAAAGCCTGTCCGGCTCACTGGCAGGAAAGTGTATTTTCAGCTCACCTTTTGAAGACTTGATCGCCCATTCTCAAATCTCTCTAGAAATTGCTTTGTTTTCTTGGAGTGAATACAATAGGGCTCAAAGTCATATTTTGATTTCTTCTATTATCGAGATGTTTCAGTATAATAGAAAAACATGAAAGATATAAAGGATGATTTATTTACTTACACTTTTTATAGGAGAATAGGCACAACTAATTGTAGTCATATTTAAAGTTGTACATGGTGGCAGAGTCACAAAGGCACACCTAGGGCAAGGTTGTTTTGAGGTCTTTTTTTTAGTCAGGGGCATGGTATGTGTGTGTATGTGTGTGTGTGCATACACACATATACACACATGCCCAATAATAAGACTGTGTGGAATGATCCTGAAGAGCTCAACAATCTTGTGGGGGGCCTGGATTATCTAATCGGCTGGGCCCACTTCATGCTTTTCCAAATTACTAAACATAATTGCTGCCAAGTGTGAGTTCATGTATGCACAAGTGGCAGGTGCAGTTTCTCTCCATGCTACATGCATGTGATTGCATACACACAGGTGGCAGGTGCAGTTTCTCCACACGCTGCATGTGTGTGATTGCACATGTGCACAGATGGGAGCCATAATTTCTTGGTCTTTAATTTTTTTATATACACATTATGACTCCAAGTTCCCATGGACTCCAGTAAACTCTGGGTCCAGACAAGGCCATTCTTTCCTTCTACCTTCTGATGGTCTGATTGGCAGTTCATCTGGCCAAGCTGTGACCCTTAACTACAGAACTCACATCCCCATTTATCTGTTCCATAGGGGATTGGATAAAGGAAGCTGTGTTTTGTAGGAGTTTGATGATCACAATCCTATCAAAGGCCCTCAAGCTGGCTCAGTGGTACAGGCACTTACTGCCGAATCTGGTGACCTAAGTTCAATAACTGGATCCATATGGTAGAAGGAGATAGAGTCGTCTACCTCCACAGGCAAGCACAAGAGTGAAAAAGCACACACACACACACACACACACACACACACACACACAAACACACACACACACACACAGAGAGAGAGAGGGAGAGAGAGAGAGAATTTAATGTCAAATTGAACTGAATGGAATTTTAAAGATAACTGTGCATCTCATCATCTCATACCCATTTGAGGTTTTGATAAATACTTGCCCAAATTCTTAGGAATTTATAGTGGTTTTGTTGCTGTTTTTTAAAATATAGGCAGAAAGGTTGATAATTCACTTTATAAACACTAGGTGGCAGTGTGGTTCTGCAAAATGCAACTGGTCTCAGTAACTTTTTTTTTTTTTTTTTTTTTTTTTTATGGTTATTTCCCACATGTAATTTCCAGGAAGGTGAGATGAGATGGTAGCTTAGTAATTATTAGTAATTATACAGGATACTAATGAGTTTTCTTCATTCAGAATCGTCACATCAGCTCCATTTGTCCTGTAGACAGTTCTGCAATCCAGTTCTAAACTTCCATAATGATACCATGAGGACCGTGCATGTTTGTTTCCCTGGTGGCCTGCATGTGGTCGTTACCTGTCTTATCCCTTCTTTCTTCTTGACCACCTCCCTTTCTTTTTGTACATTTATGTCTGTTATCACAACTGCCATTTCCCCCCATCCCTGATTCTTAGTGTTAGGACAGTTGGCTTTTGAGGATCAGGGTCCAATTCTGGGCAAAACTATGTCAGGTCAGACTGCACTGTACACAATCCGGGACAAAAATATGCAAACAAATGCCTGTCCTCCCTCCCTCCATCCCTCCATTTTTCCATATCTGACCCTAGTTCCTTGGTCCCTCCGGTTATTACAAAGCCTAGAGGTCACCATACATCTCACTGGGGTCCATCTTGGGGTATGTATACAAGGATGGCTCCTCATTGTATTGTGACTGCTTCCTAGTGACCTAGGTGCCCTGTGCCTTTCCTGGTTCACCCTCCCTGTGAGAGTCTAGAAAGCACTCCATTGTTTATTTGGGGGCAGAATCTCACTGTGTATCCGGCACAGTCCGTTCTCATAATAAGCTGCTAAAGATGGAATTCCTCAGCTACAGCTGCCAGGCAACTAGCCTCCCTTCTGCTTGGATCATGAGGATATGCCTCATCAAATCCTTCGGGTACACTAAGAACAGGGCAGTTCAGGACCTGAGATGGCCCACTCAGGAGCCACACTGATTGTAGGTAGAAACCCTGAGTATGCTCAATCACAATTAAGTTCTCTCTCTGCCCTGATGTTTTCCAGCCTAGTATTTGCTGACAGTAGAGGAATGTGTCATTTTGAGAAGGAACATTTGGAATGTTAGTTAAGCAAGAATTCGGCAAGACCTTGTTTGATGTTTCCAAGACGAGGCCCAGTAGAGGTCTGAAGAATAATTCTGTGAGCAGACAGCTGCTTGCTTGAGTGATTTTGATATCAAATGGCCATTTCCTCCTCAACAACCTCATGTTTGGTCCTGGGTGTAACAGAACAATGATCTGAAATGACTTTCACCCTGGGTTTTATAGAGACTCACCAAGTCACAAACAGTATTCCCAGACAAGTTCACTGTTCCTTAGTGTTCCTTCATCACCTTTTGCACTTCCTATATTCCAAATCCCTTAAGCAATATACCATAAATTTTTGAAGATGAAGTGTTGATGTGGAATACACGTTATGGAGGGGCCCATACACCTCAGAGACATTGGGAGACAAGAAACATTGATGTCTTTTCCCCAATATGGACTGAGCCATGGTTTGGTGATCTGAGACATGTTCTAGGGAGACAAGTTGACACTGAGTATTTTCACTTCTGACCAGAAAACTAACAGTGTACATACTGTGTTTTGTGATATTTTTCGCTCCTGAGACTGTGGGGATGCTGTTTCAGCATTGCTGAAGGTTGGAAGCATTACATAGCAATGTGATGGGGGAGGTCCCCCTGCTCCTACAGCTCATGCCATTGATTACAGTCTTCTGAAAGTTATAACCAGGGCTCACTTGTGGCTTTGACCTTTCAGAATGGACTTCGATGATGAAGATGGTGAAGGTCCCAGCAAATTTTCAAGGTGAGTTTATTTTACCTTTCTTAAGACAGCAATTACATGACTGGCTTGCACGGGCACTCAGTGCCTCTTGTCATTGAGCAAGCCATTGCCCATTCTTTGACCATCTTGTGTATGCCTTATCTAGTGCCAGTATTTGGCCTTGTGACAATTAGTAATCCTGATATGTCCCAAGCTTGGTCTGGTGGTACATGCTTAAAATCTCAGCAGGTGGGAGTGTGGGGCAGGAAAATGGCAAATTCAAGGAAAACCTGAGCTGTATACCAATACCCTGTCTTCAAAAAGTGTAGCAAAAGTGGGAGGGGTAAGTAACTAGTTCTTAATCCTGTTTGCTTTTAAGTTAAACAGTGTCCACTAACTTTAATGGACTCCCTTAAAAAAAAACTAGGGCTCAAGTTTAGAGAAAAATTATCAATATGAATCTTATGAATTGTTTTTCAACTTCTGAGGAAAATCAGGAGAAATACAAGAAATGTGTAGCCTGTTTGGGGTTGATTTCAAGGTCCTCACAATGAAGATACTAACTGTGTGACAGTAGCTTTAGCTGGCTGTGTGGGGCTGGCCGGGGTGTAGCCTGCCTTGAAGGAACGCTCATGGGTCACCAGTACATAAGGTAGTCATGGTTTCTGATTCCTTCTATTTGTTTTGTTTGAGGCGTTGTGGGACTGTACTGAAGGAAGGTGTCTGTCATTCTCCCATCCTTACCATGCTTCCAATCTGTACCATCTTCTTCTAGCAGGGCTTGTCTTGATGCCCCCATCACTCAGACATTCTTGTTGGTTATTGCTCATCTTAGAAACATGTGGCAGGTGATAGGTGTCTGTCTACTGTATTCATACTCCACATGCAGACTGGCGGCCTTGGTTGCAGCAGCTTTGAGAAGTGTGATGTCCACACAGCCCCCTGGGCTGGCTGTCTACTTTCCTCCATGTAGGTCGTTTAGGTTCTTTTAACCCATAACCAAAATGCTAGCTGTGAATTAAGCAGTGCTCTCTACAAATGCAGGAGGGATCCATGCCTCGTTCCTGTCTAGGGATTCCCACAGTAAATACCTCCTCACCTCATAATCTTTTACCTTTGACACCAGGCTCATCCATCCATCTCCCAGTTTCTTCCTCAACTGAAGCACGAGAAATAAGAACACATTTTTAACCCATTAATGACTTAGGCTTCCTATCAAAACAAGATATGAACTTCACCAACAAAGCATGAATTATCTCCTTCTATGTGAACCAGACCCATTTTAGGTGTCCTGGCTTCTAAAGATGGGTCTTAATAGCAAGGAGTGTTCTGTTTCTGGAAAGGAGCTAACCTCAGAAATGTCACCCCTATCCCTCCATCCCTCCCCCCACTCCATACCCCCCACTCCCCACCCCCCATGCCACCCCGCCCCCGTCTCTGCCAGAGCTTGCCCCTGCCACACACAACCTTTCTGTAGATGGAAACAATGACATTGAGTCCTCTATGTCAAAGTTCCCTTCAAGACTATATACCATAGCATGTTAACCTGGTGAAATAGTGTCACTGGGCCTCAGAACAAAAAGAAGAGAAACATGGGGTGACATTTGCTTGACATTGCATATCAGTGTCAGTGATGAAACAACAGCAGAGGTCCACAGAGCTCATTGGGCCTGAGTGTGAGGAGGCAGTGGCCCCATGCTGTGTAACACTCTGAACCTGCCAGTGAGTCACATGTTGCACAGTCAAGTTCAGACCTTGGCTTCTCTCAACCACGTCCTCTCCTCTGTGCCTTAAAAACAAGAGGGAGATGGAATGTACTTCCAACATGTGCTGTTACTAACAGGGCTGGGTTCATGGGACCCCAGAGACCACTGACTTCAATAGGCTATTTGAAATAATCCATGGTCGATGGACCTGTGGGTACATCTGGGTTGCTCAGAATTGGGGAGATGAGCAAGTCCACTCCCTGCATTCCCCTTAACCATTCAGAGGAAGGTTAGATGTCTGCTGCCAGCCCTGAGAAGGTGACTCTCCCATCTCCTGCCCCGGTGCTTGCAGTCAGCCCTCCTAACAATCCCAGCTGTCAGGGCCCTGAGAAGTGTGGGGACTGTGATGCAAGCCAGTCTCCATCCTTATTAGTTGATTCCTAATCTGGGCAGATGCAGCACCATGATCTCTGTCGCCTGATGTGAGTATAGTGAGAATTACCAGCTTTTTCTCAAGTAATGGAAATCCGAACTTGGCTGCCTTGCCCAGCGTAGCCTACGGAAGCAGACTTCACTTGCTGGCACTGGGCTTTGAATTCTGTTCCCTCTTGAATCCCATTATCAACTCCCAGGTCCTAACAGCAGACAGGGATGAACTCTGTGACTCTAGAAGACTCTGATCACACACCAAAGAAAAACACAAACCTCCCTAAAGGATACCAGGGCCTAGTGTCATCAATCCTTCAAAGAATCAGCACCTTGATATCACAGCCAGTCTACAAGCCTGTGTTCAAAGTGATGCCCAGGCCTTCTCACAAAACTGGGCAACACAGAACGGCATCTGTCATCTCTCTTTAATGTCCCAGAATGTTCCTGTGTTGCAGCTGGCATCAGCCGCCACCAGTGGGAAGAGGCATCTCAGGTATTAGTTCAGTATGTGGATAGCTGGCATCCCCAAGCTCTCATCAAAAGTCAAAGTTACACACCACACTCTGTGTGTGCCTTCTACTTAGAGGACCAGATCTTCTCGGACACCTTCCCCCTGTGTCAGGTGAGGCAGGGATAAGCATAATGACAAGGCTCCTCTCTGTCAGTCCTGCCTTCAGTGTCCTGAGTTCTGGGGTCCCTCATGCACTCCTGTTTAGGGAGCCCTCGTCACCATCCTGTGGGACCTTAGCCTTTAGGTCACACGTGAATGACACAGTGACTGGGTCGGCATCTTCTGGTGGTCAGTGGGAGACTTTGTGAAGTGCTTCCCTTTCTGTATGTTAATCAGGGCTCCTGAAGCCCCACTACTCTGAGTAAACACCAGAGGCCCCTTTGCAGCAGAGCTGGAAAAGAAAGCAAGTCAAACATCTAGCTGCTCCTCCTTCTTTGTCCTTGATTTCCCCACTTGTCTCCTGGGGCAAAGCTTCAGGTTGTCTTGGCCCAACAGAGGTGTTACTGCCTCTTGCTTGTTCTTGCTGCAGAGCCCTTGACCCTTCCCCTACATATATAGAGGCAGTTTTTTTACTGCTGCTGTCTGGCTCCTAGCAGCCATGGGTGATCATAGACACCACAGTCCCAGGTCTAACAGATCAATCCCATTGCCCCCTTCCCTTGGAGAAAAGATAAACTTGGGCTGGTAGATAGAGCCTTGGGGTGTGTCGTTCTCTTTCACAGGATGGCATTCCCTTGCCTCTGTATCCTTGAGGGCTTCAAAATGAAATCATACACATTAATGCATACCAACTTGTTTCTCAGATCTTGTTGCTGGGCAACCGGCAGTTCTCAGTTCTTTTTTACATACTGCTAGTAGCTCAGGCTTATCTCATAAAATCTAAGATTATTGTATCATTTCTTGCACTGGTCGGTGAATGTGATTTTCAACTTCCTTTAATTGTCCTCTTCCTTCAGCTCAACCCACAAATTGAATATATCTATGGATGTGTCAGGGAACCTCACAAAGACCACTCCCAGTGTTTATAGAGAAAATCAGTCCTTGGTTACACGGTACCATTAGTTGCCACAGACACAAGCTTTGAATTTAACTATAGGTTTGGGGGTCACCACTGAAAGACTTTAAGTGTCAGGCTTACATTTAGAGAATTGTCAGTCTGGCTACAATAAAAGGCCTGAGATGGAAGGGAAGGAAAGATGAGAGGAGGCTTAGCCACATAGGGCAGATGGTGTCAGCCACAGTGGGCAGTAAGCATGGGCATGGACATAGGGAAGGGAGAAGAGTCAGGTTTTTGCAAGTGTTTTGGCACAGACAGCAGTTTGTGGTGAAGAAGGCATCGTTCAGCATGGCCCAGAGATAAGGCAGAGTAGACATTGTGTTCTGATGATTCAGAGGGGGTCTGAATGACAGGATATGTATTGGAGTAGAGGCAGGATGCAGGGAGAAGTGTGTGGGGCTTGTGGGATATCCCAGCCATCAGACTAAGAGACTCCAGGTTGATTCAACCCCAGGTGGGACAGGCAGATTCTCCTTGTGGGTTGCTCTGTTCAGAGAGGAAAGCCTGTCTCACATGATCCCCACAGGAACATGCAGGCAGGTGCTGTGGCAGGAGCCCTGGGTCCTGCTTGAATCATCATCTCCTGGAAGTGCCTGAATTCCTGTCTGACTTCCCTTTATGTCATTAGCCCTTACACTCTCTTAGTACCACCTTCTCTGGGTAACCCCAGAAAGTGTGAGCCTGCGGGAGGAGTACGTACCTCTGGGAGCTCGCCCTACCCAGGATCTCGTGGACAAATGTCCAGCTGAAGCATGTGGTCTGCACACCATGCCCTGCTCTGTGGTTGTGAAAGGGGAGGAAAGGGACTCTGGTCTCTCCATGGCGAGATTCTAGACTATGCTCAAGAGCTAGAAGCCCTCTGACAATGTCTCTGCCTGTATCGCTTTCTCTGGCTTTTAGGTAACCCACCCCAACCTCTTCTTATCTGGTTGAGCCTTTCTTCCACTATGTAGCAAACTCTGCCCATTTCTGCCTGGAGATGTAGACTTTGCGGACACCAGACGGTCTGCCATGTACTCGAGCACTGCTGCTTCCTGATCCAGTTTAGATCTTTACAGTTAATACCTGTGGATGGAGTTGGCCTTGGAAATCTACTGACTGGTCTTAACCTGTCTTCCTCCACTCTCCTACAAGGCTCATCGACCTGTGAACCTCTCTAAAATGTCAGCTACAACTGACACTGTGCCTCAGTTTCCATCAGATTCCTCACTGTGGTCTGGCCTGCTCGCCAGCCTCAGAGTTCCTCAGCTTCCTCTTGCAGCAGGCCTACAGGGATGACTCTTCCTCTCTCAATGGGTTCTCCTGATCCTAAGCCTTCCTTTGACCTTCCAGATGGACCTCTCCCCAAAGCACACCTCCTCCTTCTATTTCCACGTATGTCTAACTCTGTCTGCCATCCCCAACCTCTTATAGTCTTTTTCTCTCCTGCCTTTTACCTTCCAAGGCCTTTCAGAGCATGTGATCAGATTCCACCTGTGGGTTCTGCTGTGCACAGTGCACCTTCCCAGTTAATGTGCTTGCTGCTTGAAGATGGTTTTGGGCTTCCTTGTTTTCTCTGTTATCCTCTCCCCATTGTGGGCAGGCTCCGGACTCCTTGAATGGAAGTTATGCCCCAGAAGGCTCCCAGCAGGCCACGACAGGGACCACTGCTGTGTGCACACACCATGCACATCTCAGCATGAACAGCATCCACACCATCATACCACCGGGCCTGATTGCCATGCTGTCTCACTTCCTGGAGGGATGGGGTGCAAAGCCAATGAATATATGCAGTGTGTGGAGCAGCCTTGCCTGGGGAATCTTCTTAGTGTTAGTGTCACTTTTCCTTCCCAGAGAAACCACAAAGTCCTCAGTCCTGTAGCAACAGACATGGGTGTATTTTTAGACACTGCTGCATCCCAGGGAACAGCTTTTTCTTAAGTGTGTTGAATGGGGCTGGGTGTTACTCTCTTTTGAGCCTGAAGGTAATAAATAATTTGAAGGTAATAAATATTCTCCCAGCCCTTCTGTTAGATTTTCATTTTAAGCATCCCAAGGATGGAGTTAGGTAACTCCTTGCAGTATTTTTTCTTAATTGGTTATTGGTTAATAAAGGGTCACACCTGTTCTGTTACTATGCCGAAGGAAATACACTGGATATAGAACCAAGACATGTTCACAGCTTTATATAAAGCCAATCTGCATCATTAGTGGTCTCCTTAGTGACACAAAGTGTAGTAAGGCTTGTGATAGTGTTAGATACTGCAAGCCCATTGCCAGCTGAGTGTATTATTAAGGAGAAAGGCATTTGATACAACCCCTGCCAAACACTTCAGCCTGGCCCAGGCTGCTTTCAGCTAGATTCGAACACTGACATCAGCCTGTGGCCGGCTAAGCATTCAACACATCCCTGCTGTATAGTGGGATGCTGAGGTCTCGTGCTGTATTGAAAGTGTAAGTAGCATGGCTGTGTGAGTATTTGCCATTATAGGGTGTTTTATGTATTTTGAGGTACAGTGCTTACTGAATGTGTTATCACCGTCAAAAAAAAAAAAAAAATAGAAGGAGCTTAAGTTGGAAGCTATCTTATAGTGCGTCATACCATGAAGTACATAAATCACATATGTAAGCCATCAGGATCTATGTTTGTAAGTGTGGGTCACACATTGAATTTTAAGATCATGCTTATGCACAGAAAGCCTACTAGGATGCATTGGTCTTCCATGGTCCCCGATCTTAAGTTTGCATGATGTCTAGGAAAAATCCAGAGATACGTGGGTACTTTAGGAAATGCTGATACATATTTAAAGAAGGAGGTGACAGAGGTCCCTGATCCCCACACATAGACAAGTGCTTACAGATGTGTCAGGGCTGGGGCTTAACACACAAGTCCTGAAGCTCTCAGCCATTGCGAAGCAGGCTTAGGAGTGTGGCCATCTGATATCAACAGTGAGTTATTTTATCCCAATGTCTGCTGACCCTGGACTGATCCTTCTCTTTTTCCCTCCCCCTGTCCTCTTGCTTTCTGGGAAGAGAGAACCACAGTGAGATTGAGCGGCGCAGGCGAAACAAGATGACTCAATATATTACGGAGCTCTCCGACATGGTTCCCACCTGCAGTGCCCTGGCCCGGAAGCCAGACAAGCTCACCATACTGCGCATGGCTGTTTCACACATGAAGTCCATGAGGGGCACTGGGAACAAATCTACTGATGGTGCATACAAGCCTTCCTTCCTCACTGAACAGGTACCCCAGTGTTACTCTTCTGGTGCTGTGGCCCAGGAAGTGGGGGAGAGTCTTAGGGTTACAAGCCTGAGATAAATTATATGGGAACATGGAGGTCAGGTTTGGGGAAGGGGTGAAGGCAAGAAATTTTGCTTCTACAGCAAGAAGTACTCTTCAAGAGTGCCAGATCTCTCTCTTTGGTCTCCCATACACCTCAGTGAGGAGAGGTTAAAACAATATGATGAGCATGCTGACCCAGGAACATGGCACTGATACCGTAATTCCTGTATGTAAGGGAAGTGAGAGGATAGCCATGCCATGAGAGTCACCAAAGCAGTCGTGGTGATGGCGACAGGGCCACAGCAGCCAGCACTGACATGTAGTCATGGTCCTTTCTGTGCTGTTCATTTAGTTTAGCTGACAAGCTACCATTTTTCATCACTGTTTGAGAGGTGAGGAAGTCAAAGCTTGAATTTTGCAGAGTCAGTTCCTTAAAGAAGGAACCAGAGTCTGGTCTATTGGGGTTGCCTAAAGCTGTGTTTTTACACCAGTGCTAACTAGAGAAGAAATGCATGGAATAGCAAGGCAGCATTAGTAAGTGGATTTACATGAGCCAAGTGGCTTGTGTTGCAAGTCCTTGTCCTTCCTGTGGTGGTCACAGTGAGCATCAGGGGCTGCTTGTAGCTTTAGTTGGCTTGTCTAACTAAACTTGAAGTTATGGCTTTCTGAGTTCCATAGCTTTCCTAAGATAAGGAACGGATGGATTCGGTAGAAAGAGGTGACATTACATGGTTGTCAGGAGTGTTAATTTGGAAGTACCAAGTGCTCCATGTGTGGAAATGTGAGTAATGGAATGTTTAACAAGACTGAAAGTGAGGCTCAAAGGAAATGGAGCAGAAGTGACTGGGTTGCACTAGGGTCGGCACTCAGGACAGAGGCTGTGAAGGAGTCACAGAATGGGCACACAAGAAGTCAGCATGGGGACAGTGTGTGCAGAGGGAGGATGGAGAAGGCAAGAGGGATCATTAGTCATGCTGTGATCGTTAGATCATTAGAGCATCTGTCCATGTTGTGACTGCAGGGTTAGAAGAATGAGGAAGATAAACCAATGCCATTCCCCTCTGTCCAGAGCAGGTACTTTACCTACGCTGATGCCTTTTAAATGTGCCCAGGGTCACGTAACCTCTCATGTTGAGGGTTTCAGGAAGAAGGCAGTGGCCAAATTTGGTCTTAGAGTTGTATAGCATGGTGGCCCAGGTTCAGGCTTCCCTCCTCATTCCCATCTCTACAAAAAATGTAAACCATGCTAGACCCCAGCTCCTTGAATGTGGTGAGGAAGACATCCCTGTGTGGACTGGTTAGCATGGGGATGTTACTATAATGAAAGGAGAATGGCGAGAGATGACTTGCTGGAAATTTTAAGTACTATTAACACTAGAGTCAGTATGGAATGTTTTCCCCAAATTTATTTAATCCTTACAAAAAGGACTCGAAGCAGCTACAGGAGATGACAGAGAAAAGGCAAGTACACATTCACGTGCCCTATCCATGCCACTCTTTCGGTCACATGCACATTTACAGAGCTCTGTAAACACTGACTATGTGGCAAACACCTACTAAGCTCTGCACACCAGAAGTACATTTAACCTCCAGAAATTTCACTGAAAGTAAACTGATGACATATCAGAAGCCAAAGCCATTAAATGTCACACCAGAGTTGTAAACTAAGTGGAAGGGCATGGATGGAAGCTTTCTTAATTCCCAAACCCATACTTTCTGACTGGAGAAAGGAGGAGGAAAGGCCAGCTATGAGTAACAAGCTCTCAGATGATGAACCTTAGGAGAGCGGGTGGAGAGAGATGGGTGGGGTACCGGACCTTCGAAGTCCTTGCAAACAGGGTTGGAACATACATGCATAAACAAAGCCTCTCTACCTCCTCCAGTGACAATATTCTCTCCCTCCCCAGAAATCCCAATTTAAAAAAAAAAAATGTGCCTTCCTGTTGGGAAGACTCTCCTGACACTGAGAATGAAAATGCTGATGCTCTTAGAACTACAGAAGCATCTAAGAGGCACAGGAAACAGAAGTGCATATGGGAAATTGACAGAGTAAACTTTGGGTTGAAACATGCTTGCACTGTCAGCAACCACATTGGTTTCCCAGGCTGAGTGCATTTGAATGCTTCCCAGCCAGTGCCTGCACACGAGCCACAAAGATACTAGGCTGTGCCCCCAGAAGTTATGGTCTTCTAGGGACTTCGGTCCTTGGCTGCTCTTGAGCACTAGGGGGTCACTCTGACCAAATGCTTGGACTCAATCATTCGCTTCCTCTCAGCTGTCCCTGACTATTGGGTGGTAACCATTCCTCATGGGATTCTATTTGAACTTTTGAGTCTGGGGTGGGGAAAATGCTTTCTTACTGCTGGTCCCAAAGAATGGTTTTATTCTTTGGGGCCTGGACAGTGTGTGAGAAGTTTGGAGTGGTGGCTCCAGACTCTGGTGTTTGTGGAAGCATTAGCTCTACATGTCCTGCAAGCCAGGATCCCAGGCATCTTATTTAGCTTGATGTGACAGGATATATATAGTTACCATTGATCTGACTTTAGGCATGGTTATCTCAGTTTAGCAAAATTGATTGTGACCCCCTGGGGTTGATGACAGGACTTCAGGAATAAGAGGAACAAGAGTGCAATGTCCCCACACAGTAGGAGACTTATGGTCTGTTTCTTTTTCTCTTCTCTCCTTTTCACTCTTCTTCCTTCCTGCCTTCCAGGACCCTTTGTGCCATGCATTGGGTGCTGGGCCCTTCTGGGGTGTCATGATTGCAGTTTCAGTACATGAGGAAAGTACCTCATGAAACAGGCAACTCAGCACCACCTAATCATTATCACCTGCTCCCTGATTTCTCCCCACTGGGAATCCCCCCCCCCATTTATACTCTCCAAGAAAAAATGGTACATTTTAGGGATGGTGCAAGCTTTGTCTGTTTCTCCAGAAAATAAGCTAACCAGGTGAAATGGCATCCATCAACACAAGCATTTATTTGTACACCACAATGAACAGCTACCTAAAGAAAGTTGAGGTTGCTAATTGAGATAATATAATGGATCCGGATGTTAGTACACTTGCTGACCATGGCCTTTTCTCCCCAGGAGCTGAAACATCTCATCCTTGAAGCCGCTGATGGATTTCTGTTTGTGGTGGCAGCAGAGACAGGAAGAGTAATCTATGTGTCTGATTCGGTCACTCCTGTTCTGAACCAGCCACAGTCAGAGTGGTTTGGGAGCACCCTCTACGAACAGGTACACCCTGATGACGTGGAGAAGCTGAGAGAGCAGCTGTGCACTTCAGAAAACTCCATGACAGGTGAGTAAGTGTAGCGAGTGTGTGTGTGTGTGTGTGTGTGTGTGTGTGTGTGTGTGTGTGTGTGTTCCATTAAACCTTAAAAATTGTTCATCCTGTAAAACACATTAGGAAGCTGGAAGTCATAAAATAAAAGTGATACATTTTATTTAGATTGTATAAGGGCTTCATTCACAATATCTTAAAATTTTAAGAGCCAGTTTCTCCTCCACTCCCTGGAATTTTTCCTGTAATTAGTGCATGTGGCCAGTAGGAGGTGCTCTTACTGCATTAGTGAGATCCATATGGTCTCTGTATACCAATATGATGCCTATCATTTACACCCTAGGCCTTAGTCACTTGAAAGACAGTTCCTTGTTAAAATACTTAAGTAAGTCAGTTCTGCCGTAAAATAACAGACACTATTTGAAAATCAGAAGATACAAACATATGCAATGAGATCTGAGAATTCACTGGGGGAAGTGGGTTGGAAGTAAAACATTCCATAGATGATAAAAGTAAATGAAAGAACCTGCTGAAAATGCCAGTATGGCTTTGGGTGACAAATGGAAATTTGTAAATATTAAGCATTGTGATTGGCCAGGAAAATGGCTTTTGGTTGGGTAAACAGGTCATAAGAGATGTTGTCACTTATGTGTTCTCATGAAATGCTTCTAGCTGTGTCCTCACAGAGTTGAAAGGACTGGCACAACCACAAGGGTTCTGTCCTCCTGACATAATACTCCCATCATCTCAGGGATTAGGATATCAGCCTGTAAAGTTGCACTCAAGTACTCAGTTCTTTTCATCCAGGTCATGGTGTCAGCAGGTTTGTGTCCCTTGAGACCTCTCCTTAGTTTCCAGGCCCTTCTCTCTGACTCTTCCATGATCTTTCTTTTGTATGCATTCCTGATACTTATCCTACTTTTGAAGGACACCAGCCATGAAAAACTGGCTTTACCTTAACTACCTCTTTAAAGGCCCTACTCCTAAAGCAGTCATATTCTGAGATTCTGGGAGTTAAGTCTCCAACCTGTGAACTTTTGAGGGAGTGTCTCAATTCTACTTGTAATACTTAGAATCAAATCCAGTCTGGTAGTGTCCAACTTGGCAGAAGTTGTGCACTTTCTGAGGGACGGTAGTCATTTCTTCATTGCTGGTGATTGGTGGATAGAGATCTAGTGTAGGGACAGGGTTTGTGTCTTAGCCATCTCTGCATGCTTGCAATACCAGCTCAGACTCAGAAATTCACCTTGCTTCCTCACTGGACTGAAGTCTTACAATGCAGAATGTAGAGTTCAACACTTGAGAACTATGAGAGAGAAAAGAAGCCAGCCAGGAAGTGTTGGTTTTAAAGCTGAAGTCACCTCCCCTGGAAAGAGCTGTGTTTTTCCCCAAATTTTCTGTATTTGGCCACAGGATGTGGCTTCTTCAAATCCTTCAGGAAACCTAGCTGGGGACGATGGCAGGGGAAGTAGTGGCAAAGGGCAGGACAGGTTCAGGTCAAGGATGTTGCTAACTGACTCATCAGAGGCTTGTGGACATTTCTGTGTGAAATCTTCATGCATCTGGCTGAGTAGAAATGGCCTTGGGGAAGTGTGAGCAGTATTCACAGTAGGCAGAGCTGGTACAGTGTATGTAATCCCCCAAGATGCCAAAGGACTCTTGTCCACAGAGAACTGTGGACAGTCGGAGCTCTTAACTCTCTTTCTGGCCAGGATCCTCTTGAAAAGAAGATGGGGTTGGAGATGTGGATCCTCATGCTTAGGGTGAGCCACGTACTGAAATGGACTCTTCCAGGATTCACACAAGACTGTTGATCTAGGGAAGATAGCTTGAAAGAGCTCCTTGCAACAGGGCTGCATGCTGACCAGCATGGGGTTTGCTGGTGCCCAGGACAGGCTTGAGGTTGATTATTGAACATCCAAAGTGTACATTTAATGTAAGTGTCTCATTAGAAATTCTTCAGGGTTACTTGATGCCTTTGATTATTAATAGGGTCTCAAATCCTTCTGTCCCTGAATGTCTGTGGTGTGAAGTCAAAAATAAGTAAACATGGTCACTTGGGGGAGTTAAGGTGACATGTGCAGGGTCAGGGAGCTGCACAAGGCTTGCTGGGATAACGGTGGCTTACCTAGAACAGGCAAACCCCTCCACTAATGGCGTCTCCTTCCTCTGACCTTCTCTACTAGGAAGAGGATGCTGCAGTCATTGGACCTGTAGCAGCATCTGTACTGAAGATAGCCTGGGGGAGGGGATGTTCTGTGTGTTCTCAGTGGGAGAAGGGACAAAGAGCAGGGTGTGCATCTTGCCCTGCTGGCCAGGCAACCTAGGCAGTGATACCTAGAGGTGTGGTATCTAGAAGGG
Organism: Cricetiscus sungorus; assembly: GCA_030556225.1. Taxonomy (NCBI): domain Eukaryota; kingdom Metazoa; phylum Chordata; class Mammalia; order Rodentia; family Cricetidae; genus Cricetiscus; species Cricetiscus sungorus. Next base: position 49,251,475 of record JANBXA010000007.1, on the reverse strand, counting down.
ATGGTGGGGCTCTTTGTTGAGCTGAATCTTTCCATAGCTGGTCAGGTATGACCAAGGGTGGCATGAAAATACTTGGAAGCACAACAGTGGTGTGGACCATTGCAGTGGTTTGTTTTTCTGTGAATGAGCACTAGACTCTAATGCCAGACAACAATGATGCCCTCAGCTAGCAACAGCAATGCTGAACATAGACACAGCCACTGAGAGGGAGCTGGGAGACTCATTTTCATTCTGGTCTTTTCTTAGTGATCTTGGGAAGTCCCTTTTCTTCTTTGATCTTTGTTCTTATCCTAGCACAGCAGATTCCTAAGGCTCCTTCCTGCTCTGATTTTATTCCTTCTTCTAAGGCTTCCAAATAGGATCTAATGCATTGGTTAGAAATCTGTAGTGGGAGAGGGGCTAAAACTTGGAGCAGTAACAAGGCAGGCCAGCGTTGTGCTGAAGTGTTGTCACTAGCATCCCAGAAGGTAGCAGTGGCCTTGTGGAGGAAGTAGGGTGTGCCCAATAACCTGTATCCAGGCACCAGTTATGGTGTTGATGGTTCTGAGCACAGAGTTCATCAGCTGGCTGTATAAGCTGAATGTCAATGCACTTTTAAGTAGATGTACTCATAAAACCAGGCTCTGTACTGACTGCTTGACAAAAACATGAATTGGAGCTTGCAGGAACCTAACCCTGAACTTCCCTTAGGAGCAATGTTTCATTGTTTATTCGTCTACTGTCCACAGTAGCCTTATGAAGCATAACTATCAAATAATGTGAATTCATCCTTAGTCTTTTCTCCCCAGCTCCAGCTTTTCTTTGTTTCATGTGGGGCTTTTAAGAGACACCACACATTTATGTACAGCTCTGGGCTTGTGACCTCTGTCTATGCAGTACCTGACATGCACAATGATTTCTGCCCAGGCCCCTGTGAGTGTTCAAGGCTTGCCTTTCTTAGCTTTGTTTAGATCCCTCTGCTCTGTCCTGCCCTGTCCCATCCTGAGGTTGGCTAAGGAACCTCAGAGCCAGGCTTGGAGGCTAGCTTCTCCATCCACTTGGATTCATGAGTTGAAGTGACTCTTTAGAGGAAGGGGCAACACTGAGCAATGAGTGGTGTTTAAGGTGATCCGGATGGGGGACGGAGTGTTGTCCAGAACAAGGAGTGCATTGTGGGGAAGGGGACTGCAGAAATAACCACTTCTGATCTCCCAGTGATCCGAGTAGTCACTCTTAGTGGGGATAAGGGTGGGAGGGTGTGGAAAGGCCCAGGGCATTCCAGGTGACAACAGGCATTTCACTGTAACTGGATATGCCCAGTTACAGTTCAGAAAGCAAGCAGGGGGCAATAGAGACACCCTGGAGACATGGAGGGGGCCAGTCCTCTGAGTGTCTTCTGAGGGTTGAACGCTGGAAAACCTTGATCCTGGTGAGCAGAGACAGACAGTGCATTGCCAGTGATCCCAGCACCTGACTGGAAAGAATGGCTTCAAGTCTCCAGCCAGAAAGATGATGTAGGAGAGGTTAATCTGTGGTCATTTCAAGAGGAAGTTCATTTGGACCCCCTCTGCATTGTCCTGCTGTGCTTAGGGATCTGCGTCATTCTCCTGCATTTAGGTAACTGGGTCAGCATTTTGAGTCAGTAGAGGGAATATCTTTGACAATGACTATCCAGTAGCAGAAGTTGGTACAAAGAGTAAACTAACTTCCTCCTTCCTTCTTCTCTCCCTCTGTCCCTCATTCCTCCCTCCCTCTCTTCTATTTTCAATGACCATTTTATTAACTAATTCATGAACACCTATCTTGTACAGCTGAGGAGAGGTCACATGGAATGCCTTCTCTCCAGCTCCTCACCTATAGACACTCGAAGCTTCTGTTTATGAATAAATCCACATTTCCCAACTGTTGCAGCCTGGATTCTTTGTGATAATTTGGGGAGAACCCAAGCTGGGTTGGTCCCCAAGGTTTCAGCTGGAAAGCCCCGGTGCATGAGTCACTACCCCCAATCAGCTGTGATTAAGCTTTCCTATCTCCCTTTGAGCTTTGCTGAAGTCCAAGGATGCTTTGAATCTTGGGTCACAGTATTTGGCCAGGTTCCGGTCTGGGCACAGATAGCTGCTCTGAGAGCCTGCCTCCAGGGAGCCATTTTCAGCCAGCTGTGTTCACAGCCTCTCATCAGGCATTTTCCATGAGAGCTTCAAGATGTCATATACACTCAAGAGTCTCCCTGCCTGTCGGGGAGAGAAGACACTTGTGGGACTCTGGATGCTTGTGACTTTCATTTTCTCACTCAGCCCTCACAGTGAAATATTAATACCTATAATTAATCCACTTACATTGCTATGACATTCTTTACCCTCTGTAGAGACTAATCACACACACTGCACACTAACTTCAGCCACTTACAGAGAACTGGCAGATATACTCGCCCGGGGTTTGTCGAGGGGGCCTGAATCAGGTAATGACTCCGAGGCACCAAGGAGAGATGAGAGGCTTAGATTTTTCTGGCCTCTTCTGCCGCATTGCAGTCCTGAGCATAGAGACTGATGCCAGTGTCCTCGCAGCATCAGCAATCAGACCAGTACAGCAGCTCATTCCGGGCCGGCCATGGTAGCACTGAAGGCTCAGGGCCACATGAGAGGTGCATAGTGTCAGCACTGGGACTAAAACAGACAGGGTGTTTCAGTGTTCTCTATGTTCAGTGTTTGCAGTGGTTCTCTATCAGCAATGTGAAGGTAATTTTTTTAACCTGCTGGAAACGAGAGTCTCAGCTCACCCCTAGGTCCACTAAATCAGAAACTAGGATGAAGTAGTCTCTTTGCCTACTCATGTCCTCAGTCCATGAGATGCACACTGAACTTTGAGACTTAGTGACACCATCTTAGAACTTCATGTCAAATTCCTCAGGTTGGGCCTACCTTTATTCTTGACCTTGTCAGGCGCTTTGACCTCTGTTTAAGTCCCACCGTGAAAGGGTAGGGGATAGAAGATTTGGAGAAGTTTCTTATTAATTATGGAACCCTGCTCACATTTATCTATACTGGGCAGGTCAGTCTTGGTGAGATTTGCCAAGAGTATCCTATGGGCCATCACTCCCTGAATCTTCCAAGGGCTTCTTGAATCATGGACTCATCACAGGCTTGCTGACTCCAGTCTGCATTTTCATAAGGCTCTTGCACAACAAAAGGGGGAAGGGCATATTCTTGCTCGTGGTTTCAGGGGTTCAGCCCATGGTTGGCTGGATCCATTGATTTGAGACTGTCAGGTCGGATATCATGTGTCTGAGACTGCCCACCTCAGAGTGGCCAGGGAGCAGAGAGAAAAAAAGGGAGAGGTGGGGGCAGGCAGCAGCCAGGACAAGATATGTTTTTCCACAGCAGTCTTGCAATGACTCACTTCCCCAGTTAGTTTCTACCTTCCATAGTTCCACACTCCCCACCTGATTATCTCCTCAGATTTTTGAGCCATTGATACATTAACCTTTGAGGGTTCACTGATGAAGGTAGGGTTCTTTAATCCATTCACTCTATAGTTCCCTTATTTGAACACTATTTATGCTGGACTAACCCCAATACATGAAGCTTTTGGGGGGTGAGTGGGAGGGATGACACTTTTTCTCCAAATCAGAATAAGTTCTAAGAAACTTCCCTATGCGTATACACATAAGTTTAAAGGAAACTGAATAGCTTAGTGAAGTGTGGTGAAAGGGGGCTTATAGTAGGTAGGGTGAGGAGTAGCAGTGGGATGCAAAATTGGCATGAGATAACGGTCTACCCAGTAACTTCCACAGTCCTTGTGTTTGCCCAGCCCTTTGAGGATGTGGCCAGGACTTTAGGGAGTGTAGTTCTCACCATCAGCAACACACCTCACCGTGAGATAGAAGAGGAAGGAACTTCAGGGATACCCACACTGCCACCCTGAGAAACAAGCCAGATGCTCCAAAGACCATCCTGAGACAGAGTGCACATCATAGGATGAATGGGCCTGGGAAAATACTGGCAGTTGTCACCATTCAGTCCCAGCTACCTCAGGCAGCTGGGCTGTCTTGGTAACACTTCACAAGAGAGGGCAAAGACAGACTGTGTGGAATGGAGCCGTGTACTTGGGTCCTGTAGGGGAAGAATGTGAGGCAGATAATTGGTCCCACAGGATTTCTGTGAACTATGCAGTCCACCCTGTGGTATCAGTTCAGGAAGAAGATGGTGTATTTCCAACTGTCAGTCATGAAGTTAACTTCATGAAAACCATATTTTCAAATGCATAGCTTATTTTCTTTGGAATGCACCAACCTGATCTTTGGACTAATGCCAGAATCTGAAACCCTAAACACACTCAGCAGTCCATTTCTTGCCATATTAGGTAACACAGAAGAAAAAAATAATAATTCTGGATTTCATCTCAACTATTAACACTGTTATTGAGTTTCTGTTGTTTGAAAGGGAAATGAAACATCTTAATGGTTAGAAAAGCATGTCTATTTGAGTTAAGCTATTGGCACTTGCCCAGCTGTGTAGTAAACAATAAGCTGCAGGGAAAGCGCTTGGCATTGGGCTGTCAGAGGTGCCCAGTGAGTGCTGGGTGTAGAGCTGAGCAGGCAGCTAGGTGCTCTGCCTCCTTACACAGACACGCCCACTGGAAACCACAGTGCTTCCATCCCAGATGTTTCTTTGGAACGACTTCAGTTCTTTCTCATTGTTAAATATTTACACAACCTGCCTTGTTTTGCTTCATGAATACATAGCACACTGATGCCCCCGGAACTGTTTATGTTTTTCTCTCATATTTTATCTTGAAAGCTATTTCATGAGTCTGGACAGATCTCCAGCCTGAGCTGCTGGGTTCCCTCTCATGGTGTTGTGACAACGGATGAAGAAACTGACCAGTTTCTGAGCAGTCTCCCCATCGCTGCTTTCCTCGAGTGCTGCCAAAAGTCCCTTGAGGTGATCTAGTGTGACTCAAGCACAAAACCAAAGGGGAGATGAGAAGTCATGGGGACACAGAGAGGCAGTTAGGGGAGGTGGAAGACACTGCCCTTGGTCAGCTGGCCCTGGTGACATTTGCAGCCCTTGAGTCTTTACCTTGAGAACTAACTTAACTCATATAGGCTCCCTTCCTCATTTGTAGATACAGGTAACAGTGTATGCCCTGAGGACTGATCCAGAGCATTTCAAGAGCTAATCTGTGGGAGAGCAGTAATGGTTATGCATGGCGACTGGTATTTCATTCATTTCTGAATAATCTACAATGGCGCTAAACCACAAACATAGATGGGTGGCCTTCTAAACGTCCCTGATTGCCCTGCTTAATTTCTTTTCTTGTCCCCTGAAAGTGTCTTGACAGCACAGGCTTGGAAGGAGCACAGGGAGAAAAGCTGGACTTCTCATTCTCTCTTAGTGCTGTTCAATCTGTCATCCATCAAGCACAAGCCCACCAAGCACCAACTCTATCAAGATACTGTGCTAAGTGTTGGGCAAATGAGGGAATTAAACCAAAGTAGCCAAGCTCTTTTGGGTTTTACAGTTTAGGGGGGACCTGTCTAGCTGGGTTGTAGAAGGCTGTGGGGAGGTGCTGCTTTGTAAGATCTAGCAAGGAAGCCAAGGGGGAACCAGGTGAGGTTGCCAATGGAGGGGAGGTGATGCTTTTTCCCAGAGTCTTAGAATCGAAGGATTTCCAGCCAAAGGTCTCCTGTGTCCCTGTTGTATGTGATATGCTCACTGTGGCCATGGCTTGAAGGATGGGCTTGGGAAGACAGACTGGCTGTGTGGGGGAGGCAGAGTTCATCTCAGGAGGACACAGAGGCTTCCTCTCAGAAGGATGTGGAGGGTGGCTCAGGAGATGGAAGGATTCAGCTCATGCAAATATGGAAGTTATCCAGATGAGAGAGATGATACAGGCTGGGGCTAGGTGGTGATGTTTTCCTCTGGCTGCTATAATGAGTGACCATAATCTGGGACAGCTTAAACAACAGACTTCTTTTCTCACAGCTCTAGAGACCAGAATCCTGAAAACATAGTGTGAAACTGAATTGGTTCCTTCTGTGGGTTCTGGGTGAACCCTAAGCCTCCCTCCTGCCTGCCCTTGTAGATGCCTCTTGATCTGTGCCTTCTTCATTACTTGGTGTCTCAGTGTCTAAATTCACCTCTGATCAGGACACCAGTTATAATGGACTAACACTCACTTTAATCCAGTGTGGCTCTATTATGTCTAAAAAGACCTTATTTTCAAAGAAGATATATAGATTCTATAAGGATGTGAATTTGGAGGGGAGTACAATATTAAATCAAATCCAGGTAACAAAGTGGAAATAGAAAGAAGTGGTTATATCCAAGAGAACTATAGATATACAAGCCAATCAGAGAGAGAGAGAGAGAGAGAGAGAGAGAGAGAGAGAGAGAGAGAGAGAGAGAGGTGGATCTGAGTTCAAGGCCAGCTTGGTCTATAGAGCAAATTCCAGTACAGCCAAGACTATACAGAGAAACTCTATCTGGAAAAACAAAAACAAACAAACAAAAACCAATCAAGGGAGTGGACACAATGACTCTAGTTCTTTCTGTGACCAAATAAGTTGACCTTTGTCAGACTTTAGCTGCCCTGTGTGTTCATGGATAAGCCATTTCTACCAGAAGGAAGTGTGGCCATAGACAGAGTTGGAAAGCCCCCTCTGTGTCCCTGAGCTCTTGTTGTTGAATGCAGCCATAGAACTTATCCCTTCCTGTGGTGTGTTTGTGGTTAATGATGGTCCCCTGGACTCAGTCCAGCTTCTTTGTGACCTGCTCAGACGTAAGCATATTCGGGGCTGTTAATGTTATAACTGTGACCCATCCTGCTCCATGAGTCAGTATTATCAAAATCCCAAGAATGGGTCTTGCAGTCCTGGGGGTTAGCATATGACTTTGCTTGCTTCAACATCTTGGCATCATGTCCATTCTGCTTCGAATGTAATATAGGTTAAGCCATGCTACCCAGTTCCTCTACTGTTTCTTACTTGATCCTTTTTTATTGCTTTACAGCTGGATCAATTAACTGAAGTGGGTGTGAGTCTTCCCTAGGTGGGATAAAGAACAGTGTATTCTTACCTACACTACTCAGGTCTGCTGGGGTTGGAATTCAGACCCCATCAGAGCCAAGCAGCCAGCCTACGTTTTCATAATTCTTGCTAATGTATAATATCGGTCTGAGTTCTAAGCCTGGACTGCTGTTTCTCTTCATTTGCCTTCCTTTGTTCTGACTCAGTTTACCACCTGATGCATGAGTCCTAGCCTTGGATCAGTCCTGCCACATTACTCTGTCTGCATTAGCAGACACATCCAGACACATGCATACCTGGGGCCCATGGGGACAGAGGAGGGCGTAGGTCCCCTGCAACTGTAGTTATAGACTGATGTGAACCATCTCGTGAGTGCTGGCATCTGAGCCCAGGTCCTCTGCAAGAGCAATAAGTGTTCTCAAGCACTTAGCCATCTCTCCACTCCCATAATCTGTATTTTTTAAAAGCAACACTGTGGTTCCAACATGAAGCAGAGGCTTAGCACTCCCACATTCAACAACATCTCTGGGAACAACAACAACAAAAGAATAAAAGGAAAGAGACCGCAAATAAAATACAGTCTATGCCTAGGAGGGAATATTTGAGGAAAATGAAAAAGCTACTTTTGATTTTACTCCACCAAAAAACAGAACAGTAAAGATGCATAACACAACGGAGAATGTGCAGCATCTGCCCTGTAAACACTGCCAGAGTCTCCACTTGTTAACCAAGTGTCTTTCATCTTAACCTTGATATTCAAGCAGTGAGTCCGCAGACCACCCCCCCACACACACACACATATCCAAAAAAAGAGGAAACTATGACAAAAATAGCCCGGGAATAGTATTGTTTTTAGGAAGATATAATTATTTTGAGTTGTTTGGAACATTTTGAGAGACACTGAATCATTGCTTCCTGGTGCTATGATTTATATCTCAGTAAAAACCTCACGTGATGGTCAGATTCTGTAAAGCCCTCAGTTAAAAATAGCTTGATTGCAAAACCCCGGCATGCTTCAGAAAATTAAAATAGTTTCCTCCAACTTCACCAAATAATGACACACATCTCTCCCAGAAGTGGCATGACCCAAGGCGAATGGTTGGATGGAAATTCATGCATAAGCTCTGTCCTCCCTCTTTGCTGCCTTTGCTGCTAATTGAAGAAAGCATCTGTGTCCAGTTTTCCCTTTATTTTTGTAAATTCTTTGCTTACACCCGGACCAAAAGCTTCCTGTGCCAGTTGCGTGCTTAGGCATTAGTCCAATGGAAAGATGCATGGATGGCTTGCAATTTTCCCCTTCAAGTGATGACATAAATTACTCCCCAGTGAGCTATTTACAATGTTGTTCTTTAACCTTTTCTTTAACCTTGACCCAGTGCACATGTCCTGAGGACTGAGGATCACAAGAGCGCTGTGTAGTGATGTGGTGGGAGCAGACTCCACCTGTCATTCATATCTCTCCCTCTGTGACTTGCTTGTGATATGGCCACACAACTTGGAATGTGGGTAGCAGTAAAGCCAGTGACCTCAGGAGAGAGCCATTTCCACTTGAGAACAGTATGCTTGTACTCATCATGCCGAATACTTCAGCCTACGACTCTGCCACTGTCTCAAGCATGTACAGCTTGTATTGGTTGGGAGAGCTGTGTATCTACAGATTTGTAGACATTCAGTGAGGTAATGGCAGGGGCTAAATGTGGGTTTCCTGGCTGCTGAGTGTCCTTGGCCAAGGTTAGGATTCTCTCCAAGCCCCTGTTTTCTCCTCGGTGTGATGAGAGGATGGTGTTTAGGCCATGACTGCCATACCTCAGCCACCACCTTTCCCCACATCTTCCGTACCTTTGTATTTGGTAAAGTTCCCTAGACACACAAGCTGAATGGATGTCCCAGCATACAATTATGTAAACACTAAGTGTTGAGGGAGAAAGGGAAAGGCCTTCAGGAGAGGTCTGGTGTGTAGTCGTGGGGCTCAGGAGTATACATTGCATGTAGTTTGTCCCATCTGGTGTACCAGACGTTTTCTTTTTAGCCACCAACCAGCTCCCAAATGATGACACAGAGACTTTTTTTTAGTTATGAATGTTCAGACTAGCTTAGGCTTGTTTCTGGCTAACCCTTTTAGCTTCAATTAACCTTTTTCTTCTTTATCTACCTTTTGCCTCAGGGCTTTTTACTTTCTTTTCCTTCTGTATGTCTTACTTTCACTGCTCCTTGTGACTGGCTGCCTGGCAGCGGCCTGGGAGTATCCCTCTCTTTCTCCCTCTTTCTCTTCTTTCTTCTTTTCTCATACCCACCTCCATCTTCTCTTCTCGTTCTCTTCCCAGGCCTAGATTTTTTTTTTCCTCTTATTTATTCTCCCTGCCTTCCAGCCCCTCCCCCATCCTTTCTCTGCCTAGTTATTGGCTGTTTAACTTTTTATTAGACCAATCAGGTGGTGAAACCTTAAGCAGGCAAGGTGAAACAAATGCAATGCATCTTTACATAATTAAACAAATGCACCATAAACAAATGCAACACACCTTTACACAGTTAAAGTAATACTGAGCAGTATAAACAAATGTAACACATCTTTGCCCAGTTAAGATAACATTCCACAACAATCTGGAGCGAGGACCTAGTCTTTGCCCACCCTATCCCAAGCAGTCACTGACCACAGGCTTTGAGAGGGGAAGCTTCAGGCCAAGTGGTTTCTAGGACAGAAAGAAAATGCAGGGCGAGCCTGTGTCAAGCAGGGGAGGAACACTCCTGTCCTCTTGGGACATGAGGCCTAGGGGAGCCTTGGTGGTACATCTGAAAGGTTCTTCAAGGGAAGGGAGCCCCAAGGTTATAGGACCACCTCAGCAGCTAAGGTTTGTCCAGCACAATGTGACACAGCAAGTGTCAAACACAATAACTGGACCTGAGGGAATGGAGCTCTCTTGTCCCCACTCTTCTTGGGACTGGCAACAGCTTGGCTTATGACAGAGTCTAGTCCCTGAGGCTTAGTCCCCACTGTTCATGAGTAAGGATGGCCACTATGTGTCCTTTATTCCACAAATTATTAAACACATGTCTCTGCTGAAAATGGAAGATGCAGCCAGAGATGAAACAGATACGGTCACCATCCACAGTAGAACTCACAGTGTGGCCAGGAAATGGACAGATGGCCACATGATAAACCAGAATGAAAATGCTCGGTGTCCTCAGAGGAAAGGAGCAGGGTGCTGAGATAGGAAGAGGACCCCAACCTCCTGTGCCGGAGGATGAGGAAATAGCTCAGAAGAGCTGGGGCTGTGTTTGACTGGAGATTCACAATTTACTGGGTCAAGCTGTAGAGTCTGAGGAGGGAAGGCTGCCATGGGTGTGATGAGGAAAAAGGCCAACTAGTTCTGGCCTTAGAGAACCATTTTGCATTTAAGATTTAGTCATAGTGCAGGACACAGTCCCTAGAAGGATGTTAGCACTTTTAGAGATAAAGGCTGTTCGGTTGCCGGGAAGGAAATGTGCTTTTGAAATCTAAGAATAAGAACTAATATTTACGTACTATTAGAGGAGCTCTGCAAGGTGACTCCACAAATATTTTTCCTTAAACCCTCCAGACAGGCCACAAACAGGGAGTTCTTCAGCATGTGCTGCCCAGTTATTGCAGCCCCATGGCTGAGGCCCATCCTCCCTCCCTGGACCGTCTTTGCACATCAGTCCCATGTGTGTGGCATCTGTCTCAGCCTTCTTTTTATCCTTGATGACTAAAATTGATAGAATTGGTCTTTGGCTTTTCCCAAGCCTCTCAGGGGCCCCGATCCCTTATAACTCACCAATACTTGAGAGCTTTCATGGAATTTGCTGGCCTCAGAGGGGAGAGTAATCTACTTTCTTACACACATGCCCCCATCACTTCCTTCCCCCCCCAAACTGAGTCTTCCTTCTCTCTTTACCATTCAACCTAAGTTTCTAATATTTAACAAGATTAACTTTTTTTTAAAAAATCTAGTAACATCTGTCAGAGGCTTCAGCGAAAGGCAGGTGTATGCTTTGTTCCTACATGTGTCTAGGGGCTTCAGCAGTGGACAGATGTGTGTTTTGGTCTTGGTCACCTGCAGGGAACAGGCTCCTCATCTACTCCTCTCACTGGAGCACTGCCCTTGGAAGCAGCCTAAAGGAGCCTGTCCTCCTCACTTTGGCAGTTCTGCTGGCCCCTTTGCTCTGAGCCCGGAACCAGTAGCCTATGCTGCCTGACTCCCAGTTCCCCATTTCCTGCTTGCAGAGTGCACACTTCTCTTAGAGCCCCCCATACTACCTTCCTTGGCATGCAATTCCTTCATACAGTCACCTCTGAGCCTCTGAAGCCAGTTAGATTAGGGATCACGGTGGAAATGATCAAATGCCCTACATAGAGGTCTATGGTCATGTATAGCCTACACACATCCTCCTATGGACTTTACATCACCTTTAGATGGCTTATTAAATCCAATACAATGTAAATGCTATATGAGTTCAGATTATAAATGTCCCTCAAATGTCAGTGTGTTAAAGATTATACTGTTGCCCTGTTGGAAACTGATAGAACCTTTAAGACTTGGGGCCTAGTGGGAAGTCCTCAGATCATTAAGGGTATATTAATGAAAGAGGGTCATGGAAAGAAGGCCCTATCTTTCTCTTCTTAGCCATCAAGTGAACGGGTTTTTTCAACCTGCACTCCTGCTATGATGGGCTTTCTCACCGCAGGACCAACTGATGATGGAAAAAGAAACTCCAAAACTATCACCTTAAATAACCTTATCTTATAAGTTGATGGACTTCAGTGTATTTGTAATAGTGACAGAAAACTGAGCAACATAGTCTGTAACCAGTTACTGTGTGGTATTGTTCAGGGGTAATGGTAGGAAAATAAGGTGTGTCCATGGTCAGTGCAGATGCATTTCTTAGAGCATTTTTGATCAGTGATGGGTAGAATCTGCAAAGGTGAAATGCATGGACACAGATAGATGAACAAGTATATTTGTCCAACTACAATGTTACTCATTTCTGTACCCATCCCAGGTTGTTGATGTTTTTGTTTTGTTTTTTTTGTTTTTTGTTTTTTTTTTTTTTGCAGAAATTCTTCAGTGTCTGTGTGATCTAATTAACTCCTACTGTTCTTCTTCATGGGTCTTGGTTTTGCTGGTATTTTGTTGTTTTTAATTATTTATTTAGCAATTTGTGAAGTAAGGGAATCCAGACCTGAAGTTGCCTCCTGCTGTCCATCAGCCTGACTGTCTTCAGCCCCGAATGGACAATCATTTACCCTTGAAATGAAAACCCCCAGGCTCGCATTTCTGGCATTTTTGTAGCATGATCCCCCAAGGGGAATTTATTTCTCTAAATCACACTCCAACATACTCTAAACAAGATGAGGGATTTGTACTCTGGTCTGTAGATTAAATAGCAGAGGTGCCAGCTGTGGGGGGGGGCGGAGTGAGTGATGATTTCATAATGAATAGCAGAGCAGCAGGCTGCAGCAGGAGGCGCCCCTGTAATTCCATATTATGGTTGGAATTCAAGTGCTGGGAAGAGTTATAGAGCTCTGTTGAGAGTAGAGGGGCCCAGCTGCGGAGGTGATAGAGGTGACTTGGTCTGTTACCTTGGTGCTCTCTGCCCCTTGGTAGAGATGTCCCCCCAGCCTTAGTCGGTCCTTTGCTGATAAGATGATTGCTCTCTGATACTCCCTACAGACTGCCACCATCCTGTTTTGCCATCTACTGCCTGCCCCTTGCTAATTAACACCTCATTAGCGCCTTCCCCAGATGGAGGGTGGGGGACAGAGGGTCAACAATGCAAACCAGACAGCTTGGCAGGCAAGCGCCTTCTGAGTGTCAGTGGGACAGGGGCCCATCAGTGACTGTTTGCCAGTCCTAATGAGCCTCATCAGAGCCTCTTTTGTTGTTATTCAACTGTTACAGACTGGAGTCTAAGCTAAACCCCAGCACCACATTCCACACTCAGAAAAGCAAGACAGGGATGGCAGTGTGGTTCCCCACAAGCTGCTCCCCACATGGACAGTTCCAGACAGTTCCACCTGTGGACAGTGGAGGTGCATTGCTCTGCTGAGAGGATGGGACAGTGGCTACCACTCCTCTCTTCTCCCCAGCAGGCATTTCCTGTAGACTGGCCAGACACTCAAGTCTCCAAATAGTGTGTGCTTGTCCCCCAAGTGTTAGATATGGCTAGTACTGGATGTGGACTCCCAAGCCACAAAGTTTTGCTTCTAAAATACACCTCAATGTTATATGTTTAAGAGCAAATCATATTAATTTCCCCAGGAAGTTCTGATGAAGCAAAGGTTTTATTTGGTCATATGCTCTGGCCTTTGCTATATGAAGGGGTGAATGGGGCTGCCAGAAGCACATGCTCACTCAGTGTGGAGGAGAGGGAAGAGAGGGGACAGAGAGGAAGAGGAGAGGGAGGGAGAAGGAGGGAAGGACTGTGTGTAGCCTAACTACTCCCTCCTCCCTGCCCCCCCCAGACAGTGTTTCTCTATGTAGTCCTGGCCTGAATGTCTTGGAACTCACTCTGTAGACCAGGTTGGCCTTGAATTCAGAGATCCACCTGCCTCAGAGTGCTGGGATTAAAGGTGTGCGCCACCACCACCCTGCTTAACTTCTTATATTACTTGGTTTTTGTCATCTCAGTGGGAAAATACCTAGTAAGAAGAAGAAGCAACCTGAAGGAATATTTAATTTGGCTCATGGTTTACGGAGGGACACATCCATCTTAGAAGGAAGGCATGAAGGTGGGACTGTGAAGTGGCTGGTTAGCCTGGATCCACAGTCAGGAGCAGAGAGAGCTGATGGTCAGGCAGCTTCCTCCTTTTCCCATTTTTGCCAGTCTGGCATCCTCATCTGTGGAATAGTGCCACCTGCACTCAAGCTGGGTCTTCCCTCTTCAGTCAAAACTCTGGAAACACCCTCAAAGGCATGTCTCCTACATGCTTTTAAATCCAGTCAGGCTGACAGTGAAGACTAAGCCCCTTTCTGGAACTGTCCTACAGTGACTCCAACCCACCTGCTGTCTCTGTGGCTCAGGCTCCAACCCAGCAAGACTTCTTCCTCCCAGTGTCAGGCCTGTTTCCAGTTTTTCCACACCTTGGGGCCTCCTTCCCTTCTAGCACCTCCTTTTGTGAGCTCAGAGCTCCTGCCAACTGTGGTGCTCATCCTTGACTCCACCCTGCCATTTCTGATCCTCTGCACTGCTGTCTGCACTCTCTGACCCCAGGCTGCCTCTGCACAGCCTTTTCTCCCAGCTCTTCTCCAGTCCAGCTGAGCCAGTTCACAGTTAGATGGGAGCATCTTGCTTTCCCAGACTGTGCCGTGACTGATGCTGACACTGTAGCTTACATTTCAAGGTTTCTATTGGAAGGAGGAACATCACAGGGAGGTGCTCCTCATCTACCCCCTGGGCACTCTCTCCTGACAACAGTAATTAAGAAAAGGAGTCCTGTTATCCTGTGGGGTATTGCTGGCATAGGTGGGATGAGGCTGAGTATTTTAACTTGTTCCTTACTGAGGTCATCATACGTACAGCACCCATCTCCCCTGCTGACTAGAGCAATGAACACGTCCTGCCTATGGGAGAACCTGCTGGACCACAGCAATTCTTTGGGTCAGAAAGCCATATTCAACTGCGGGGTTTTTTTTTTTTTTAAAACCATGTTGACTTCAGTGGGAAAATAATTCTGAACTAGCCAACGGGATGTACCATACATAACCTATCATTTTCTGGATGCTACCATCTTTCCTCTGCCTGGATTACCACACAAAGCCAGGCTAGGGGGGCCACATCTGGAGTTCTGGTAGTGCCTCAAGGTTGTTGAAAGTCAGCAGCTTAGCTTTTTTTATGCTACTTAGAACTGCTGCTGCCAAAGGGAAGATTGGAGTAGAGACTTGTCCTCAGAGGCTGGAGTCTTTAATCTTCAAAAGTCCGTTAGAAAACTGGGAACAGAAGGACAAAAGGACACCCACAGGAGTACGTGAGGAATTGCTATTCAGTAGTTGTCAACGTGTGGCTGTGTAGCCTCCTGAGGAGGTGGCTATGATTCCAGACAGAGCTATTGGAAGCCTACTGTGATGAGGTACTTGGTCCCAGGGAGATACACCTGCTCCCCCACTAGTTCTCTGTGCTAACAGTTTTTAATATAGGAAAGGAGGTAAGCCATCACACAAGTAGCAATACTGTTCTGTGCCATGCAAAAGTCCCCAATATTCTGACATGGGTACAGCCGATAGGATCTGTGGGTAGCTCCAGAGTGACCCCAGTCAACAACCAGCAAGGAAACAAGTACTTTAGCTCAGAGCTGTGCAGAACCAAACCCTGCCAAGGAACTGGAGGGGTCGGAGAAGTGCATGTTTCTCCAGGCACAAGTTCAGCTCAGTCTGTACCTTGATTCTGGCATTCTAAGCTCCTCACTGGGGAGCCCATTGGAATATGTTGAGAGTAAAAAAGTGTTTGAGAGCTGATAAGCTTGGGTGCGTTGGTGAGGTCACGATAAAGAAGGGCCTTCCTTCCAGAGCAAGGATTTCCAAGAGGAGGAGAAAGGAGAGGCTTTCTCACTTGGGTTTCAGCCTTATGTCCATCTCCAAGTGTTTACTACAAGCTGAGCCTCTGAATGTAGCTCGTGCAGTGTTCGTAGTGAGTGCCGGCCTGCAAGGAGTTCAGGCCAAAAGAATATCAGGTACAGCCAACAGCTCCATCCGAGCCACAGAAAACATTTCTGTGGAAGACTGGAGCTAACTGTGCGTGAGTGTTAGCCACCCCCTCCCCCCTTGCTGAACTGAACTCATGTGAACTTGAACCCTCAGTGATCAAGTCCAGCTGCACTCTCTTCCCTCCTGGGAGCAGGTACTGCATTGATGGCATACTTAGCTTTTAGGGGCTTTTATGGCATTTCCCTTTATCCCTACAAATAAACTGAAGCCCTGACTATGAGCAGACAGGCTTGAGAGAGAGCCAAGAGGCTGCCTGAGCTGCTTATCATCTGTGAGGTGGGGCTCCTTTCTCACTTGGATTTTTCCTTTGCACAGGGTGACTGGGTGGATTATCTATCTGTTTCTCACAGTACCATGTTTTCAGAATGAAAACTAACTGCCAGTATAATAACGAAAAGCCAGGACTACTTCCGGTTTTGAGAGAACTGCACTTTCTAAACTCCACCCGAATGGACATGTAAACCTCTACTTCCCTGACCCCACTCTCCTAAGAACTGCTGAGACAGACTAGAATGATCCAAACAACTCTATTAAGTAAAAAGGAAAAATCAAAAAGCAATAAACACACAGAAAGAATTGCCAAACCAAACCAAAGCCAGATTTTCCTAGTCTAGGTCTCTGATCCTGGAACAAACAGTCCAGCCCCAGTCCCCTGCAGATGGCTGACTTCCTGTCCCCACTCACTGCCCATCATCTTCTGCCATGGGGCATCAAGCTCTTATGTAGAGGTTGAACTGTGCAGCCCAACTCCCTACTCCTCATCTGTGAAGACATCTTTCTTGAGTTGTTCAGTGTATCTGGATTCCAGTTTCCTCATGGGAAAATAACGCTGTTGAGAATGTCTGCCTAAGGCACAGGCAGTAAGGGACTGCACTGCCCATATCATGATCACAATAGTAAGCTACCAAACTTAACCTGTTTTCCTTTACCTCTGTGTTCCGACACTTTCTAGCATGTAAGTGGTAAGGTATTTTTTTCTCTCTAAGGCTGACTTCTAAAGGTCCTCCTCCATGCTTGTTCTAGTTTGCTTTCTGTTGTAAGCACTCTTACCAAAATCAGCGTAGGAAAAAAAGGGATTTATTCCATCTTGCAATTCCCTGGTTATAATCCATCATTGAGGGAAGTGAGGGCAGGAACTAGGAAGGGCCTGTTTGGTGCCTCATGGTTGTTGGGAAGTCAGGAGCTTAGCATTTATAGGCTGCTCAGATCTTCTGGAGGTATGTCACTTTGTAGCTCTCTCTATGGCTCATGCCTAGCTAGCTTTCCTGCCTGGGGATGGTGATGCCCACCGTGGGTTTGGGCACTTCCACATCTATCCCCAATCAAGACAATTGCTTACAGATAATGCAATCTGGCCAATCCTTCCATTGAGACTCCTTGAGATGATTCTAAGCTGTGTCAACTTGACAGCTGAAGCTAACTAGGACAATGTTCATTTCAGGTGGAGCACTCAGAGCTACTTCCTGAGTTTACTATGTAGATCACACAAAATTACATGTTTCTCATTTGCTGTGTGATTTTTGGCCTTGTGAAGACTGTGTGGTTAATTCTCTAGTTCTTTTCTGTTAAAGGCAGCCGACTTAATCCCTGTTCTATTGCTGGGAAGAGACACCATGAACTAAGAAACTACAAAAGAAAGCATTTAATTGGGAACTTGCTTACAGTTTCAGAGGGTTAGTCTGTTATCATCATGGCAGGGAGCAGACAGGCATGGTGCTGAAGGAGTAGTTGAAAGCTTTACATCCTGACCCATAGGCAGCAGGAGATAGATAGATGATAGATGATAGATAGATAGATAGATAGATAGATAGATAGATAGATAGATGACAGATAGGGAGGTAGATGATAGATGGAGAGATACATACACACACATACATACATACATACATACATACATACATACATACATACATACATACATACATACATACTGGGTGTCTTAGGGTTTCTATTGCTATAAAGAGACACCATGATCACAGCAACTCTTATAAGGGAAAACATTTCATTGGGGTAGCTTACAGTTCTGAGGTTTAGTCTATTATCGTAATAGCAGGAAGAATGGAGGCACATAAACAGACATGATGCTGGAGAAGTAGCTTAGAGGTCTTCATTCAGATCCTCAGGCAAAAGGAAGAAAAGATAACGCTGGGCCTGGCCTGAACATTTGACCCTTAAAGCCAACCCTCAGTGATGTACTTCCTCCAATAAGCCACACCTTCTAATAGTGCCTCACTCTGTAAACATGTGGAAGCCATTTTCATTCAAACCACCACATTGGGCTTGACATGGCCTTTTAAACTTCAAAGCCCACCCCAAGTGACACACCTCCTCCAACAAGGACATACCTACTCCAACAAGCCATGCCTCCTAATCCTTCCAAACAATGTGTCAACTGGGAACTAAGCCTGCAAACATATGAACCTGTGGAGGCATCTTGTTCAAACCATCCAAGCCACAGAACCTCACATTAGGCTGTTTAACTGAAAATGGGGAACACTAAAATTGAACTTGTGCACTTGAACAAAAAGGGGATGGGGGTAATTTATTGGCTCCAAGACATGAACACCAACCAGAAGCTTTTGTGTTTTGACATTTTGTATTTTCACTGTTCTTTTGATAATTATAAACCCAGTTTTCCCATGAGGCATTGCTGCTGCAAGAGTCATGCTCAGACCTCCAAAGGAAAGGAGATGGGATGCTGGTAAACCTTACATTTTGTCTGAGGAGGACTCTGACTGGCCTGCTTAGAATAGCAGTCTTAGAACCAATCACTGTGGCAGAAGGTGGCAAGGTACTAAGGTGTTGACGGAAGAGAGCTTGCCTCAGATGCTTAGCCCTCAAGTCTCTGTGCTCAGGGTGGTGAGCTCTTGTAAGAAGATGGCAGCTACTTGTTCTTAATAAACTAAAAGGAGCCTAAGCACCATCCTAAAACACTTTGCAGTGGGAAGTACCTGGTACATAGAATAGCAGACATCTCTACACAGCTCTGCTGCCTTTCCATGCTCTCTTCCTTTGCTTTGGAGAGAAACTGGCTTTACTAAAACTCAAAAACCAATCAACACATCACCATGAACATCTGCCATACGTTATGAAATATGAGGAAACTGTATCCACCTGCTATCATCTGAATGTTGCTGTCTCCCTAATTCCCATGTTGAAACTAACCTTCACTGTAGGTAGTGATTTCTCATGAGGGCCTGATGTTGTTAGTAATGTCTGCTATTTTTGTGTCACTGTGATCAGAATGCCCAACAGAAACAACTTAAGGAAATGTTCACTTTGTCCTAGAATTTCAGAAAGTGTAGTCCATGATGGCCTGGTTCATCAGCTGCACATCAATGACTGTGTAACAGAAACAGCTGCTTAATCTCACTGTAGACAGGTAATAGCCAGGCAGGACCAGGGACTGGGTACCACTTTCAAGGTCCACCCCTAGTGGCCCACTTTCCCCATTGAAGCCCCATGTCCTGGAGATTCCAGATCCTCTCCAATAGGGTCAGTTTCAGAATAAGCATTCAAAACATGGACCTGTGGGGGCTATTTGAGATTCAGACTCCAATGCTTTGATGAGAGAGATTCATGGGAGTCTGATTGCCTCTTTCCCCTCACAAAGATGCAGTAGTAAGATGGTATCTATGAAGAACAGGCCTTCATCAAACAGCAAACCGGCCACTGCCTTGCTCTTGAATTTCTCAGCCTCCAGAACTGTGAACACCAAAGTTGACTGCTTACAAATTACTCTGTGTAAGGCAGGCATTTTTTTTTTACAGCAACCCAGTGGGTTAAAACACCTTGAGGGGTATAGGGCCCATTCTCTGTGTTCTCCCAGGCTAATTGCACCCTGCTTAGGTTCCTGTGCTAGGGCGGGGTGTTTTTATTCCTGTGTGTACAGCTATTAGGATTGTGGGGGTCAACCTTTTGAGAAAGGGAACACATTGTCACTGTAACACCACAGAAAGCATCTTCAACCCCTGAGTCCCCATTTCAGGGGGCCACACATTTTTGGAGCCACATCAAATATTGTCATGTTGTGGGGCCATCACTTTGTTTTTGTCACTAAATATTTTCTTCTTGTTTTTCTCCCTTGCTATCTTGGTTTTCCTTTTAAGACCAAGATAAGATGTTTCTGGTTTTCTCAAGGTTCTTTTGATGAAATATTTCTAATTTATATTTGTATTTCTCTTGTAGCCTGGGGAGCATTTTTATGTGCACAGAGTCTTCTTTTGTAATCTTATCCAAGACAAACTTCTGATTCTTCTTTTTCAAAAAGTTACTACTAAGAAAAATAAAACTTAAAAGCCAGCTTACCAAAAACATTATGGAAGTAGCATAGTCTCACAGGGAAAGGCACTCTGCTCCAGAGTTTTAAAATGTCTCTTGGTAAAGGGTCAGGGGATGGATAGCTTTGTGGACTATGTAGTCTCTGCCATGATCACTCAACTTGGTCATTGTAGTTTGGATGTAGCAATGGATCAGAAACAAATGAGTGTGCAGGGCTGTTTTTCATTAAAACTTTATTTACAAAAGCAGATGGTGGGCCAGATTTCAGCTGAGCTGAGATTCCAAGCATTTCCTGCTTTTCAACTGAGAAAAATTGTAGTTCAAAACTGTAAGGTGGATGGGTATCATTTTTAATCCCCATTTCATGGATGTGGTGTTTGAATAAAAATGACTCCCACAGGAGCATAGGGAGTAGCACTATTAGAAGTATAATTTTGTTGTAGGTGTGCCCTTGTTGAAGAAAGTGTGTTGAAGAAAGGGGTGGGCTTTGGGGTTCCAAATGTTCAAGCCAGATTCAGTGGCACTTTCTCTTTCCATTGCCTGAGGATCTAGATGTAGAATTCTAAGCACCTCTCCAACACCAGGTCTGCCTGCATGTCTCCATTCTTCCTACCATAATGATGATGGACTTCGAAACTGTAAGCCAGTCCCAATGAAGTGTTTTCCTTTACAAGACTTGCTGTGCTCATGGTATCTCTTCATAGCAATAGAAACCATAACTAAAAACCAAAGTGTTGAGAATGAAGCTCACCATGATCTTTGGAGGTTTGGGATGAAGAAGTGTAAGGTCACTCTATTGTGGAAGTTATTGCATGGTGGAGAACTCATCCTAAGCTGAATAAAATACATAGGAATATGTATACTTGCATACACACATATAACCCATCTACAAACATGCACATGCACATGTGTAGACACAAATATACATATACACATATGCAAGCATATATGCATGTAGTATATATAAGCACTCACATACATGCATATACGTGTATGCATATACATAGATACACCCATATGCATATATGCACATGTATACTTCTACACATATATATACACACACAGATACAAACACATACATATACACACATGAACACATAGAGATATACATACAGATATACAAACATGTGCATATGCACACATGTATGCACATGCAAATACATTCACACATATACATACATATACACACACAACAGACATATACACAGACAACATGGAAACATGCATGTGCATATAGATGTTCACCACAACAACCTTACCATATGGAATACTTGGGAATAACTTAAATGTTCAATAGTAAATTCTTCTTGCAAGATAATATAAAACCATGAAAATGAGATTTGTTATAAAATCCCTTATTAGTTTATGCTAAATGACATGAAGTGGGAAAATGTAACCATGAAACCTCAGCTAATTAAAATAAAGAGTAAGTATGTAGAGAAAAAGATTGACAGTAAGTACGCCTACATGGAAAGTGTTTTTCTCTGTAGAAGATTGTCTGGGATTTACTTGATGGGTATGTATATATGAATATGGGTGTGTGTGTGGGTGGGGGTATTTTTCTACAGTGATCATGTTACCTACAGAACAGAAAAGCATCTCAGGAGAAAAATATTAGACTAAATTCTTACTGTTCTCAGCCTGAGGCTAAGCTCTTCATATTCTGAGGTTGGCTTGATGTCCTGTCTCCCAGAGAAGCTAGGGTCAGGGGCTGGACCACACCAGAAGCCTTGGGGGATGCACCCAGTGTGACTTTCTGGTCCATAAGGCTCACAAATTGCTGCCTAGAACTTTCTAGCATTTTGCACTCTAGCCCCTAACATAAGTTGGATTCTCTTCACATAATCCTGAAAAGTAGGGATGTGACTCTATTTTCCAGTCAAATAAACTGAGACTCAGAGAAGGTCAGTGACCTGTTCAAACTCCCATACCTGTCATGCGGAGCAGCTATGTCTTAGATCTTTCTGCCCTGTTGCATTTGAAATAGCACGCTCCGCTGTTCTCACTCACTGCCAGCTCTCCTGTAACAAATTCAGAACGATATCTGTTTCCAGATGTATTGGAAAGTGCCTGGGGCCGCTGTGGTAAAGGCAGCTGTTGCATGACTGGCTTTGCTGAGTGGGTGCCAGGGCCACAGAGAAGCTCCTCGTGTCTGTACTAGGAAATGAATGCCCATGGGATCAGATGCTCACAGAGTTCAAGGAGCAGGGAAACCGTGTGTATTAGTTACTTTATTCATCTCTGTGACAAAAGTGTTTAACAGAAGCAGCTTCATAGAGGAAGGGCTTATGTTAGTTCACAGTTTGAGTCCAGCATAAAGGAAAATCATGGTGTGGTTCATGATGATAAAAGTATATGGCCTAGCTTCTTACATAACAGCCCAGCCAGCAGGCAGAGTCAGACCTGATGCAGGGCCAAGCTATAACCCTCAAGCCTGGCCTCCAGTACCCTAGACCCCATGTCATAAAGAGCACCCAACATTTCCAAGCAGCACTGTCAGCTGGGGAGCAAGTGTTCACACTCAAAAGCCTGTGGAGGATATTTCACATTCAAATCATACCCCAGGAGAACCAGACTGAAAGTGGTAACTGTTTGGAAAGCTGTGGTCCAGTGATGATACTGAGATAAAATTTCACATGAGAAACAATAGGTGTGATGGCAAAGGAAGGGCCTCCTGGAGGAGACCAGAAGGCTTCAGATGGAGCAGGGTGAATACTGAGTGAGGGAGATGTCAGGATATGGACTCTGAGACCCCAGGGCATGATGGCAGGTTTTGAAGTGAGAAGGCAGAGAGTGATTTGCCAGATTCTAAAGTGAAAGGAATGGTTTGGGATATGACTCAGTAGCAGAATGCTTGCTGGGCATGTGCAAAATCCTGGGTTCTGTCCCCAGCATCTCTAAAATAAAGAAAACATTTAAAGAAGGAAGGGTGACTGTTACTGGAAGACTGAAGTAACAGAGGGGTGGCAGGTAGGCACAGCAGGAGCAAGGACAGAATCCGCAGAGGTCTGAGAGAGCTAGTGTGTGTGTGTGTGTGTGTGTGTGTGTGTGTGTGTGTGTGTGTGCATTCACGCTGTGTAAGCAAGAGCATTCTGTCCTGGGGACTGCTATGTGGACAGCAAGAGGTCAGCCTGGCTCTTACTGAGGCATTGGCTGAGGAAATCACTGTGAAGGGCTGATTTTTCACAAGGCAACTTGTTTTTGGGGATGGGGGAGCATTTAGAGGGCACTGGGAGAACTTATGGGAAGGAGAGAAGGGGGTATGGGCCAAGCATGAAGGAAACAGGAGATGACTATAGAGTTTAGTCAAGGAGAGGATGGAAGGCAAAAGGTGAGATGAGCCAGAGACACAAATCCTCCCAGTTTGGGCTAGGGGTGTTGCTCAAGATTGAGTGCTAGTCTAGCATAAGGAAGACTCTGGGTCCAGCTCCTGGAACTTCAAGGAAACAAGTCATCCTGTCCATGAGGAGAAGGATGGAGGTAGAGAAGGGTTGTAGGAAGAAGTCAGCACTGGCCTCGACTGACTGTTGCCAGGTGTCTGTTGGTGCTGGCCTGGAATGTCCAAAGAAGCCAGCCCCAAGGCTTCGTGGGTCAGAAGAGCTAAACATCAGCATGGTCTCCTTGTTCATTCCTTCTGAAGCCCCACTGAGAGCCAGCCCAAGCCCAGGGCCTGTGAGCCGAGATGTATTCATATGACCACAGTTTGCGATCCAGGGCCCAGAGCTTGGGATGGCCACCTGAGTACATGCGTCTTCACTACTATGTGTGTCAGATCTAGTCCATACACCCCTATCAGGAGCACACCTACAAGGCAGTCAGGCATGCTTGCATTCCTGAAGAGCCTGGAGTGGGGACTCGCTGGGCCCAAGGAAACCTAAGAAGCATGTGGAGAAACAAACGTTGGGGCAGTTGCCTCTCAGGGTCCCCACAGCAGCTCATGAAGATGTGTTTGTTCATTTCCTCATGTTGCACCACGAGCGAACTTCGCAGCTGGGATTTATTTTCAGAGCACTTTGGAATTTGACAGACCCGCCTGCCTCCCGCTTCACAGCTGAAACCTCTTGCCATTTGGGTGATGATAAAGCAAGTGATGGTTTACACTAAAAGGGCTGTAAGAGATGCTGTCTGTGACTGAGATAGGCAGGTGTCAAAACCAGAGCATCAGACAGCACAGTCAGCAGAGTCCCAGGCCTACTCTGCAAGGTCACTCAGCTTGCAAGTTCAGTGTCACCTCCAGAGGAATTTGAAGTCAGTGTGCCCACCTTGCTCGCTCAGAGGTGTCCCTCAGGAGTGGATACGATGGTGATTCTGGTCTCCATATAGAGCATGCACCCACATCTGCAGAGAATGCTGCCATGTCCCAGGGTACTGAGGGAAGGGTACAAGCTGATCATGCCCAATCCAGAGCCATATTTGCCAGACAGTACCAGAGAACCAGCTCAGGAAAGCACAGCATGCCACAGGAATGCAATCTGGGGATGTGACTGCCTGTGTTACACATACTTGTTGTCCTCCACCTCCCTCCTCCACTAGCTCAGCGGGTCCAAACTAAAGGAAAGTGGTTCTCAGTGCCCTTCTCCTTCTAGTGAGAGGGACTCACTTAACCCACCCAGAAGGAGGAACCTCTCAGGCCACTTTCTCATACCGTGTCGGTCATTAGCATTTATCTCTGGAAGTCTGTTCTATCCTGTTCCATTGATTTCTATTTGGTTCCAGCCTCTCTCTTACACCAGTAGTAATGGCCTTCTTTGTACTTAAGTCAGTGAATTATTGGTGCTGAACGACTGTTTGTGGTCACCCATGTAATAAATGTGTGTCATGCTTGGAGTCAGTCAAGAAGAGGGGCTGCTGGTGGGGGGCGGGGGAGGGGAGCGCAAGGGAGTAGTCAGGAGCACACTGGGGAGCCATGAATTGTACCAAGTAGCTTGGCCCCAGGCAGAGCCAAGGAGAGCCCTGAGGTGAGCAGAAGCCAGACTATATACTTTCATACTGGGGTATGGGATGTGGATTTTGGAGAACATTGATGGGGAGCATGAGAGATTTTCAAGAAAGGTATGACTGTTAAATCTACCATGTTGACTATCTGTCACTCCACCTTATTCTCTCTCATTGAACCTTGGTCTAGTCTGGCAGCCATCAAGCCCCAGCAGTCCTATCTTCATCCCCCCAAATCCCTGGGGTTGCAAACATATATAGCCAGGCCCAGCTATTTTACATGAGTGCTGAGATCTGGACTTGAGTTCTCATGCTTGCACAGCAAGCATTCTTTCCCACCGAGCCATCTTTCAAGTCCTTCATACTCTTCAGTGGAGAATTTGAGCAATTGAGTAGTGAGGGTGAAGGCCATGGAGAAAGGGCACCTTTGGAGGGAAGACACCTTCGTTTGCACTTGTGATGATAAAATGTCTGTGATGCCTAAGAGACAGCTGGATATGTTGAACTATCTAAGAGGAGTCTGGCTGTCTGGTGCTTGTCAAATATGCTGAGGAAGACTCTGGTCAAGGACATGGTAAAGGCTGTGAGAACAACAGCAGTGGAGTTCTACAGTGAGGGAAGAGAGAGTACTGAACTCTGACCCCAACAAAGGAAAACAGAAATTTAGAACCAAAGAAAGGGTGAGGGCTAATTGGGTAGGGAACTATTAAGAATAAGCATTAGGGGAAAGAGAAGTCTTGCTAGACCCACTCAGCAAAGTTCTTACTAAATGCAGGCCACAGTGATAAGATATCAATGGAGGCCAGATACTGAGGGTGGAAATTTTGCCCAAAAGTGTTACTCAGCTTCCCACTACTATGATAAAATACCTGGCATAATTATTAAAGATAAAATGTTTGTCTTGGCTCATGGCTTTGGAGGTTCCAGTCAGAGAATGGTAGCTTGAACCTCTGATGGGGTGCTGGATGATGGTGGTGGTGCTGGTGGTGCTGGTGGTGCTGGTGGTGGTGGGGTGTGTGTGTGTGTGTGTGTGTGTGTGTGTGCTGCCAAGCATATCTGCCTAAAGCACAAGCTAGGCCATGCAAGGAAGTAGAGACCATTGTCCCACAATCATAAGGGACACACCACCAGTGACCTAAGCACATCTACTTGGCCCCACTTTAAAAGGGTTACCATATTCAACTCTGGGGACCAAGTGTTTGAGACATGGACCTTTGAGGTGACTCATGCAAACTTGTAACACTGATTTACATTATGGAGCCTTTCCAAAACTGTTCCTTTCATGCCAGAAGGGGAAGCCCAAAACTAATCCCAGTTTCAAAGAGGACTCAGAACCTCTGTAGAGTTCTGGTTAAAAGGGAGTGTCTTTGACCTCTGCAGATGGGTGTCATGATCATCTGAATGCAGGAGGTAATAGAAAATGTCATCAAAGATCTTTCAAGGGAAATGGGAAAGAGGAGGTCCAAGGTCCAGCACCAAGAGAGGGTAAGGGCTGAGGAAAGAGGAGCCTCACCCACAAATGAGGAGCTATCTGGAAGTCTTGGTGTTCCTGGCCAAGAAAATTATCAGGGTCATGTCGAAGAGATGGACAAAGGAAACATGTCAAGGCATATATTTTATAATTGGCATGAAAGATTTCCCTGTGGCCTGGATGCAATGGTATCCATTGGAGCTGTAGGATAAAGGAAGGTTTCAGGGGTCCACCACTGGGAGGAGGCCAAGTTATAGACTACGCGTGTGGGTAGGGCAATCTGCCAGCAGAAGACGAGAGAAGATAGGCCCTTCTAGGTCACTGAAGGTTTCTGTTTGCTCTCTTGTCTATGGTGGAACAGTTATGACATTGTTTATACCTGGAGGCTGTAGACAGCTGGGAATGGTTGAATGGGAAGGGACCAAGGGATAGAACAAAATCTCACTGGTGTCAGAGACATATGTGGGGGTTCTGAGATATTTCTTCCTTTAAAGTGGGAATGAGATAGTGAGTGAAGCCAGGGAAGCAGAAGACAGGCCGAGCACACAATAGGGAACTCTCTGACTTAGATTGCAGTTTCTGGTGACACTCATGCTGGTGCTGGGAGCCTGTCTCAGAAGGAGCTAGTGGAGCTGTCTTGTAGCTGCACAGTTAACTGCCAGTGAGGTAGTTCTAACAGCAATGGACTTGAAATGCCTGCTATGGGAGAAGACATTAGGTCACTGGCACCCAGAGTTGACCTCTAAGACTTCAACATGAACAAAACTGCACAAGGGCTGTGTGTATAGAATGACAAGCAAAGATGGGAGAAATGGAGCTCCCGGATAGAGAAAGAAATCCCAGGGAAAGAGCAGAGTGCCAGGAAGGAAGGAGAAGTCCAGGGTGGGAGGGCTGCTTATCTTTTAAGACAAAAATCTCCCTATGCATCCCTAACTTGCCTGGAACTCACACTATAAACCAGGATGGCCTTGGACATTCCAAAATCCATCTGCCTCTGCATTCTGAGTACTGGTATTAAAGGTGAGTGCTCCCATGACTAGCTTGGTAGGTGTTTTGTTTTGTTTTGTTTTGTTTTGTTTTGTTTTGTTTTGTTTTGTTTTAAGACATCCATGTATAGTTTGCAAAGTTCAGCAAAGCAGCCAGATCAAATAAAGGAAAGATGTGTTTTAGATTCAGCAGTGGGGAAGTTGTTAGTGACCTTGGCAAAGCTGTTTTCATGGGGATGGGGAGGAGGTGGCCAGACTAAAGTGGCTTGGGGCTCAGGAATCCAACAGTACAGCTGACAAGTAGAGATTGCATTGAAGAAAACAAGGCCTCGTGAATTGTATGGATTCCATTTCCCTGTGAATTTCTGCCCAATAACACTGGAGATGCCAAGAAAATAGTCTGTTCAGCCTTGCACAGCTCGCCCTTACATGGTAGAGCTTTGAAGAACTCTCCCCCTCCCTCCCTAACTCTGATCTCAGGCAGAGGTTCACGACTACTGTGCTTCTCTCCCTCAGGCCGCATCCTGGACCTGAAGACTGGGACAGTGAAGAAGGAAGGACAGCAGTCATCCATGCGCATGTGCATGGGCTCTCGACGCTCCTTCATCTGTAGGATGAGGTTTGTGGGTTGGCAGAGGCCAAGGCCAGAGGGCTTCACTTGACCTTGTGCTCTTAAATTTAGGCTTTCTTGACCTGGCAGGAGAATACTCCCCTTCTGCCTCCTATCCCTCCTAGTAATTCATTATTTCCCACCCATTCTGTTTTCTCTCTCTTGTTCATTAATTTTTGTTTTTGTTTTTTTGAAGTAGCCCTAATTGGGGCTGCAATTTGTTAGGCTGGCCTCTAACTAGCTAAGATCCTTCTGCCTAAGCCTCCCAGGTGCTGAGATTAAATGTGTGCACCACCACACCAGCATGTTTTGGGTTTTTTTGTTTTGTTTTGTTTTGGTTTTGTTTGTTTTGGTGGGTTTTTTTTTGCTTTTTTTTTTTTTTTTTTTTTTTGGAGTGGGGGGAGCGGGGCCAGGAACTGTGCTGGGGATTGAATCCACGTTTTGTGTCCCCGAGGCAAGTGCTTGGCTTTGGGGGAATTCTCAGTGCAGTGCAAGCTGGCTGGGACTCTTCTCTCTTCCACTTCCTCAGTGCTCTACATTTAGTAACCATGTCCCAGTGTAATAACCCTGTTCCCATGTAATAATCCTGTTCCTGTGTAATAATCCTGTTCCTGTGTAATAACCCTGTTCCCGTGTAATAACCCTGTTCCCATGTAATAACCCTGTTCCCATGTAATAACCCTGTTCCCGTGTAATAACCCTGTCCTAGAGTAATAACTCTGTCCCAATGCAATAACCCTGTTCCCCTGTAATAACTCTGCTCCAGTGTAATAACCCTGCTCTTCTGTACTTTGGGATCCCCCCCCCAACTGTTCTTTGAGGTCTTTCACGTTTTTGCCTCTCCAGGTCCTGTATTTCTCACTATGGTTTGTATTAAAACCACTGAGCCCATGTTTATGCTTGTATTTCCTATAACAACCCACACCTTTTAAACTGGTCCCCAACTACTATTGATCAGATTTTTTGTTTTGATTTTGAGGCAGGGTCTCATGTGTCCCAGGCTGGCATCAAACTCTTACAGCTGCAGGTGACTTTGAAGTTCTGATCTTCCTATATTCACTTCCTAAGTTCTGAGACAATGGGGTATGCTACCATGCCTGGTTTATATGGCATTGGAGTTCCAGAACTTCCTTTATGCTAGGCAAGCACTCTACTCACTGAGCCACATCCCAAGCCCTATTGATTTATGTTTTAAATGTAAATGGTTTGGCTTCATGATTCAATTACATCATCCTAAGGATACAGGTTGTGGTTTATACCTCTTTGACTTTTTTGTTTGTTTGTTTTGAAATGTCCATGTATGTAGCCCAGTCTAGCATCTACTAGCTTTCACTCTTGATCCTCCTGTCTCAGCCTCCTGCAGGCTGGGTTTACAGGCTTGAGTCACATTTTCCCAGATGATTTATGATTCTTTACACCTCCTTGGCTTTCAATAGAATGTTTTGTATATAGTTATTGCTTGAATTCATGGAAGATTGGGCCCAGAACTCCTCACCCCCAGCAAAATCTGAAAGGGAAAGAGAAAGAGAGAGAAGGGGAGGATAGGAAAAGATTGCTGGTTCTAGAAAAAAAGAAAGGCCAAGGCAGATTTTTTTTAATCATTAAGGTGATAAGGAGGAGTAAGATATATAATATACTTGCAGATACCTAATAGGACATGCAACCAGCCATGTGTAGGATATAAAATAAGGAGATAGATCAGATATGGGACTATGTTGTGTCCTGTCCTGTTGGAAAAATGGAATGCCATTACTAAGGTGGGAAAGATGTCTGGGAGCTCCTTTAGGGTGAAGGGGAGTAGCCATCCCTTCTAGACTAAGGTACCAACCGGATGACTAAATGGAAGAGATGAGGGGCCAATTGGATGTATAACTCTAGAACTGGAGGGAATATTAGGACTAAGGATGGCCTTGGGGATCCATGTTGAGATGGCAGCTGAGCTTGGAGGACAACCACCAGAAGGCAGTTGAGAGAGCACATCAGAGGACAGCACTTGGGGCCCTGCTTCCCCATTGGCAGAAAGCTGAGTTGAGCCATCCAGCCAGGTGAGAGGGAATCAGAGAAAGCTAAGGAAGTATCTGAAAAGCCACTACTAAGCCCCCAAATGCAAGATCTGAAGCTTCTAGGCTACTCCTCAGAGTGAGAAGCAGAAGCTGGAGCCACAGGCAGGCAAGGCACACTCACTCTCTTCCACCCAGCCTGTCCCAGGATCTGTTTCCCCTGGGGCTGTCTTCAAACACCTCTCCTGACCAGTGGGATTCTGTATCCATTTTGATTTAGCAGCAGCAGGGCCTGCACCATTAGCTTTCTCTCCCCACCCTCTACCCCCTTCAAGCTGTGTGAGCCCATTGAGCTGCCCATCCCACTGGCTAATGTCGCTTTTACTTGATGTCTGCTGCCAGAAGTGACTTAACACTTACATAAGGAGAAATTGCTTTAAAATGGGTATTTATTTTTTCTTTTAGATCAGTGTATGTTTTAACAAAATCTATACCTTATTGCTAGAGAGATAGCTATGTTAGAAAAAAAAAAAAAGAAAAAGTCTAGCATGGTGGTGTGTGCACTTGTAATCCCAGTGATGGGGAGGTGGAGACAGGAAGACTTCTGGGACTTGCTGCCTATTGGGCAGCAAGGTGAGAAACCACATCTCAGAAAAATGGTACTTGAGGAAGAACAGTTAAGATTGTCCTCTGGTCTCCACACAGATTGTGTGTATATCTGAACACCTGTATTTATATTCATGTATACATAGAGACAGACATACAGACAGACAGACACACACGCACGCACACACACACACACACACACACACACACACACACAAAGGGGGGGAGAGGGGGGAGAGATAGAAATATACAAATCTACAGGTCATATCACCAAAGTTGCCTGCTCCTTATCCCTAGGTGGGTCTACAGAACCCTCTTTTACAAAACATTGCTTTAGGGATCTGGTAAGAGAGCTGTTGTTTCCACTGTGTCTGCTCCTCTCCAGGCTCGATGCTGGACCACTTCCAGAAAGTCCTGACAAGGTGACAGGAAGGCACTGGAGCGACAGTGTGTAAATGGTTTCTCTGACTTAGGATGGAGTCTCACTGGCTGCCTGCTTTGTGTTGCGAATGAGCTGGACATAGGAATCATGCACAGCATCCAGCCAGAAACAAAATATCATCAGCTAATGTCACAACAGGGTCTTCTTATCCTGGCTTGGGGACAGTTAGTAAGCCCAAGTGATGTAAATTCTGAATGAATCCCATGAATAAACTGCTTGAAGGCATCATAGCACAGTGTTTCTATTAGCAGTTATAGTGTTACTGTCACCACCTAGATTATCCCATCTCTCCAAGCCTAGGCATGCCTCCAGAGAACATAGTCATAGCTGCTCATCAGAGTATGAGTCCTGTGCTACCTGGACTGGCTTGAGAGATGTACAGCACTTTGTTGTGCCTAGAGGATGACATCATCAACAAAACAACACAATTTCCTCAGGACACTGGGCACAGTTTGCCAAAAAGGGGCAGAGGGCCCTGTGTGCATCCCTAGGTAGCTGTGTTGTAGATTGGTCCTGCTATGAAAACTACTCCAATGCTGGCAGCTCTCCAAGGTCTCTTTTTTTTTCTTTTTCTTTTTTTTTTTTTTTTTTTTTTTTTTGCATGTTGCCAATGAAGACATCCAGGCTGGCACTTGTCATGAATCTGGGGAATGGAAATAGATTTAACAAATGGGGCTGCCAAGTGGTGGCCAGAGCCTGGATGCTTGACACCTGAGATGCTGAGAGAGTCATTGAGAAGTTACCAGGGATATCCTGCCATTGTGGCAGGTGCTTCATCCCCTGGGCCCCATAGAGGGGACCCCAGGCAGACCTGATTCTATGACTATGGGTCCCTTGTCTGCATCCTCTTCTTTGCAAACAGCAGGCTTCCAGCTGTGTGGTTGTTCCTAGAGCCAACCCTAGTCAGGGAGGGGTATCCACAATGTGATGCTCAAGCCTGGGGAGATGCTACTGTTCATTCAGTTGTCAACATCTGTTTCGAGTTGATGTCTCTGCCCAGGCCTGAACAGACATTGCTGCTATCATCAGCCTCCCCATTTCCACAAAGACACTGGTTTCACTGAAATGATCTGTGGGGCCAAGGTTGGCTAGGGGTCTCCTTTAGTCTCTCTGCAACTCTCTAGCACTAAGATGAACTGTGAAATGTTTCTCGTGCATGTTAAAAATTAGCTAAACTCCCCTTATAATGGCAATCACAAGTCAAGAGCAGGCAAGCCCACTTCTGCTCTTTGGAAGGATATTAGCCATGGGACTTCCCCAAGTAAAACATATAGCAACTGAGAACCATCTACTTGATAGCACAGTTACCCTTCAGTGTGGGGGTAATAGAAAGTGAGAGGAGGGGACAACTTTTACAAGAGCTGGTCCTAGGTAACTTTTGTATCACTTGATGTTTAACAGCAGCACGTGGTAGAAGGCAAGAGCAGCATCTTTCAGTGTTCAAGGCTTTTGTGCAGGCCTTGGGGAAAAGGATCTTTAGTCCTGAAAGTTTTAAAGCTCACGTGCTGGTCTAAGATACTGAGATTTCTCAGCTCTTGGCTGCAGCTACGGTTTCCAGGCAGTCTAGTATCATATTCTTCGGGCTGTGATAACAGCCAGTGTTATAGCCCCCAGGCTGTATCTCTTGACCCTAAAAGCTGGACTACTATAGAAGTCTTCCAATAACAAGACCTACAGACTCTCTTCTCTGACTCTGCAGGCTTCCAGCTGCCTGTTGTCAAGCAGCTGGCTATCCTGCCATTTACACAGTCCAGCCTGCTGGTGGCTTAGCTGTCCCTGGCACTGCTGCTCTCCTACCTCTGCCTTCACCACTCACTGCTCTGCTATCTCTGCTACTTCTCTTTTGTGTGTTACCAGCTGAACTGTAATAATAACAGAGTAATTAAGACAACAATAACAAAAGTAATTAAGAAAAGACTGCTCCAGAAAAGCTTGTCACTGGGCTTGATGTGCTAGCAGAACAGTGCCCCCCAGATGGCTCACATAAGGAGCTGGAGAGTGTGCTTATGTAGCCTAAAAGGGTATTTGCATCAATCATAGCAACCGTGCAGGCTAGTGTTTGCCCCCAGTCACAGGCTTACCCCTCTAGTTCCAGTCTTCTAGTCACCAGAAGTGTTCCTCTCCTGGCTTAGATAGAAATAGTTGTAGGGTCATCTAGAGTTCACCCAGGCTTTTAACAGTTAAAAATTCCAGTAAGAAACTGTTTCAAAGAGCTCTGGCTAGGGCTACACCTTCGAGAGTAGTTTTTACAAGGTGTCTATGAAGTGTTCAGAGCAGCCCGTGCTCACAGGCAGGTACTCTGACTGGCTGTTTGACTAATACCCCTTTTGCTCAAGATAGTCACAGATGCAACAGGAACGCCAATGGCTGAGGATGAAAAAGTTTAATTACCCTCCTCCTGTACCTCAACATCTTTATTTATAAGAAAATGAATGTCAGAAAGAGTGTTTGCAAACTAAAGAATTCTTCATATGTGTTGACAATATGGCTCAGTCAGTCAAATACTTGCCTTATAAAATAAGACCTAGGTTTGATCTCCAGAGTCCATGTTGAACACACACACACACACACACACACACACACACACACACACACACACACACACACAAAACAGGTATGGTGGCACACTTTAGTAATCCTAGCATCAGAGATGCGAAACCAGGAGGGTCCCTGGGGCTCAGCCACTAGCCAGTTTCACGTGGTAAGCTGCAGGCCAGTGAGTGACATTATCTCAAAAGAAAGATGGAATGGCACCTGAGGTATCCTCTAGCCTCCACATGTACATGCATATACATGAACCTGCACACTCTGGTGCACATATACATAAACTTGTGTGTGTACATATGTGCATGCACGTGCACACACACACACACACACACACACACACACACACACCCTGCACATACTTGAAATTACACTAATAGTTATTTTAAAGGACTTAACATTTGCTTAATGCTTCAGGACTAGGTGGGTTCCCCTTGTGTCTCAGTAGCACCATATGTTTCGTATATATACTGCATCCTCACTGGTTCTAACACAAATTCTGACTGTGCTGACTCTTAGGTGTGGAAACGCCCCCTTGGACCACCTGCCTTTGAACAGAATAACCACCATGCGGAAAAGGTTCAGGTGGGCATCCCTTTCTATGA
The DNA here is from genome assembly GCA_030556225.1 of Cricetiscus sungorus. Taxonomy (NCBI): domain Eukaryota; kingdom Metazoa; phylum Chordata; class Mammalia; order Rodentia; family Cricetidae; genus Cricetiscus; species Cricetiscus sungorus. The sequence continues at coordinate 49,217,269 of JANBXA010000007.1, read as the reverse complement.
TGTACTTGGAGCCTATGCTAGTAGATGGCATGATGGCCCCACAGTGGGGAATAGTTCTGCTTGAAGGGGGGGGGCTAAGAGTAGAGGACCAGGAGAGCATGTGTTAGGGTAGCAGTGCCTGCGCTGAGAACTGGGAGTTGGGTGGAATTTATGTGTCACTTTCAGGCAATGGTGGAGGATGGAAGTCAGGATGGTGGGAAATCAAGACTTAAAACCACAATGGAGAAAAAAGAACAGGTAACTTAAATACCAAAGGGGTCATCATCATCTTGCCTCATTCCCATGTGATGAAGACAGCTTCATGTTTGTCCTTTCTCAGGAATGGCCTTGGCCCTGTGAAGGAAGGAGAAGCGCAGTATGCTGTGGTCCACTGCACAGGTTATATCAAGGCTTGGCCACCAGCAGGTGAGCAGAGCTGTGATGTATTTCCAAGAAGGCAGATGCCTTCACCTCCAACTGTACTACTGGGTTAAGAGTATTCTTGGAGAAAAAAAAACAGGAAAGTATTGTTGTTTTTCTTTGTGGTTATGATGTCATCTTTGATACTGGAGAAAGCCCCACTACCTGAAACAGGTTTCCAGAAAGTGGAGTGAGAGGGGCCTATGCATCATCAACCTCTGAAAAGATAGTGTGGAGATTTGAAATGGTAGTTGGGCCCATGTTCCTATAGATACACACATCAAAATCACAACGAGATAACAGATAATCAGGTAATAACAAGCATTGGCAAGGAAAAAGAGAAGTGAAACCATCATATCTTGCTGGTGGGAATGTAAAATAGCATAGCCACTTTGAAAAACAGTCTCAAAATGTTAAGCATGCAGTTGCTGTATGACTTCACAATTTGACTCCTAGATATCAACCCAAAAGAACTGAAAATCCAGATCTGCAAAGAAATTTGAAGGCAAACAGTTATTCATAATGGACAAAGGGTTAAAACAACCTGAATCTATACTAGGTGGTGAATAGATGAATAAAATGTCATGTATCCATACAGGGAACATTAAAGCACAAAAGTATTGCTATGTGGCATAGTAATCCCACAAAGAAAAGAACACGAAGACCATGGCTGTAATACAGTTAAAGAATGTATATCAATAGCCAACTTAGTGCTTGGAATAAATATAGTTTGTAGTAAGCTGGCCATTGAATATTGTGTCATTGCCTCTGCTGGGCAGTGAGCTGAAGATTATGCTCATTGTGATCTGGATTTGTATTTTGGAGGGGATCGTATAAAACCCCTCTCTGGCTAGTGCAGGGATCTGCAGTGACCCTTCCTTCACTGACTGACTGGCACTGCCTGCTTTATAGGGGGAGTGACACTATGCTGCTTGTTGTCCAGAAGATTGTACCACTGACCTGGCATGTCGATTTTCATCCGTGCCATGGGTTGTCTGGAAGTACGATAATTTCTTCATACTGCTTACAATTTTTCAAAGAATGAGTTTTCGATGTCCATAAATATCATCAGTATCTTTCTGCAGTTCTGGAATGCACCATATAATACCAACAATAATGACTGTTGAGTGTTTGCCATGTCAGGTATAATTAGATCAAAACAGTGCTATGGAATTGGCAGAGTCTGAGCACCTGCAATTCAAAACTATACAATCTGAGCACTCCACACTGACTTTTTGTGTGTGTATACATTTATTTACACACACACACACACACACACACACACACACACACACCAACAATCTGTCAGTTGGATATTTTTCTACTTAAAGCATTATCTTAAGCTTTATTGGGTTGCTATCACAAAACATTACAGGCTGGGTAATTTACCCTAAAAAGAAATTTCTTTCTTACAGTTATAAGGGTGGAGACTTGAGGGCTAAGGGGCTGCATTTGGCAAGGGTCTTTTGGCTGTGTGTCAGATGATGGCAGAGGGTCTCATCTGGGGAGAGAACTGACACCTGGAACCTGTGATCTTAGGTCTCTCTCCTTTTCTTTGATTTTATTTTTTGAGACAGGATCTTACTATATACATCCTGGCTGGCCTGGAACTCACTATGTAGATCAGGCTGGTCTTGAACTCATAGAGATCCATCTGCTTCTGCCTCCCAAGTACTGTGATTAGAGTATGCCACTGCACATAGTCTCTCTCTTAAGAAGCCACTATCATCATCATGAGGTCACCATAGAATGTGATTTAATTTTGTTCTCCTCCAAATGACCCCATCTCCCAATACCATCAACATATCAATATGGGGTTTCAAATTTCTGACTCATGAACTCTTGATAACATTTTTTCTTGATGTGTATGGCTGCTTTGCCTACATGTGTGTCTGTACACCATGTACATGCTGTGCATGCAAGAAATAGATCCCCAGGGACTGGAGTTACAGATGGTGTGAGTCACCATGTTGGGAATCCAATGAAGGTCCTCTAGATGAGAAGCCAATGCTCTCAATCACTGTACCATCTCCCCTGCCCCCTCAGAGACATCTTTAAAACACAGGAAGTGTAATTTAGAAGTTGTTGTTTGCCAAAGGAAGGTCTGAGCCAGACTCGGGGACAGAAATTCAGAAAGCATCCAGACCTCAGCTTAGGAGATCTACTTACTCACAGTTCTGATAATGCTACAAAACCAGTCAGACCCCAGGAGTACAAATAGTTCCAGGCAACTGAAGTATTATAAGGAACAATGCCGAGCTAGGACAGGGCCTTTTGTAAATGGCATGGCTGCTCCTGTCTGCTGTTTTTTACGGGAACATCACATAGTGCTTAGAAAGTAGGTCTGTAGTAGGAGATTGTTCCAGGAGATGAAGTTAAGAGCAAAAGACTATGGACCTTGAAAGGAGACAGGCAGCAGTGTCTCTATTATTCAGTATATTTGATGGCCTCTGTGTGGTTTTGTTTAGCAAGTCTCTCAGGACTACAAACCCCAGACCCATTCTTCTAGGAGTGCCCAGATAAATGGGGAGAGCACGTGCATAAAGGGATAGAAAAGTGTTATGAGACAGTCATCATTGGGGATGGAAGAGTCCCTAGGCCAGCTGAGGTTAGGAGAGTTGCCCTGAAGAATGCCCGCACCCAGGCTTAATCAGTACTCCAAAGCCTTCTTCTTGGGATCCATGCCAAAGGGATGCCTTGATCCCTACTGAATCTTTCCTCGCTCAAGTTAGTTCATCATTCTTACTACACTAGGCAAATTCCTCTTCTGCTTCTGGACTCATTATGATTTTCAGTCCCTTTATTGCAGCTCTAGGCCCATGATCTCACGAGTAATGTCAAGAGTGTGGTAAAACTCACTCAGCCTCTGTGGACAGGGAGAAAAGAGGCTGTATCCCAAGCAGGCAGTGGTGGCAGCCAGTGGATGAGTTCCTGTGGAGCTGTATGTCTCAAAACTGTTGGTGATAGCCTGTGTGGAGCAGGAAGACTTAGTCTTCGTCTTAAACACTGGCCCTTGAAACTGCCACTTAAGGTCTGGCTAAAGGGGCCAGGATGTTTCACTTAGAGAAAATGAGACATGATTTCTGTCTTCAAGTATTTGAGGGGGTGTCATATAAAGGAAGAATTAGTCTCAGAATAATTCAGAAGGCACAACTTGGAGCAAAAGAGGAAAGTTACAGAAGAGAGAAGTAAGCCAAGAGCATGAAAGGGCATTAAAAATGCAAGATAGACACATTAAGCTATGGAGAAAAACAGTTTTCATGGTTAACCAGAAAAGCACATTAAAACGATTTGATACCATTTTCTCTAACATACTAATGGACCAAACAAAGAAAGAAAAGGCAAATGATGTACAGTGTTAAAAGAAAGAAAGAAAGAAAGAAAGAGAGAGAGAAAGAGGAGAGAGAGAGAAAGAGGAGAGAGAGAGAAAGAAAGGAAGGAAGGACAAAGGAAGGAAGGAAGGAAGGACAAAGGAAGGAAGGAAGGAAGGAAGGAAGGAAGGAAGGAAGGAAGGAAGGAAGGAAGGAAGGAAGAGAAAGGAAAAAAGAAAGGAAAAAAGAAAGATTAAAAGGCACTTCTTACAGTGCTGTTTGGAATGCAAATTAGTGCAAGGCTTGAGTAGAATAACTGAACACTGTATATCAAACATTTGACAGTGTGTGACTCATGATACAGCACTCAGATTTGTGGAAATTTATTCTAATGAATTGATTAGAAATGTCTATATATTGTGTGCTTAAGTACAATTTAACAATTGTGAGAGCTCCAAATGAACCTAAATGTGACTGGTAGAGAATCTGTATCCACCAGCACATTGTACAGACACTAATGAGATGTTTGAGAACAAAATAACGTGTAAAGAATTATTTTTAAATAGCTACAAGAAATACATCTTGATTTTTTAGATTATAAATGAATAAATCATAGATATATGTTAAAACTGAAATATTAATCACTTATTTCTGTGTATGGATTCTTGGAGCTTTTTCTTCTCTGTTTGTATCTATACTTCCCCAAAGTTTTACCTGACTTCAATAATCAGAGAAAATGATTATTTTGAGACATCAATCTGAAATTTCAAAGTAGGTATCTAAGATGATCAGATTGCATGGTTTACAATGAATTTGAAAGTATGTCATCATCTGCCTTCTTGGTTTGCTCTTCTACTGGGTATTCTGTGAAGATGGAGGTTCAGGAGAAGAAGGCCATCTTCCTGTATCATGACTCATGCATGCCTACAGTGTCCTACCACCTTCTGCCTTCTTCTGTGGCTGCCAATACTGATTCTTGATTAGCAGCTGCATTCTTAGTGTATGTAACACTAATTCTGGCTTACTGTTGGTATCCTGCAAGACCCAAGGGCACATGTTCTGTTCATCTTTTCATCCCCATATATCACAGACTCAGCAAACATTGTATCATGGAGACTGGATGGATGAATGCATGCATGGATGGATGGATGGATGGATGGATGGATGGATGGATGGATGGATGGGTGGGTGGGTGGGTGGGTGGGTGGGTGGGTGGATGGATGGATGGATGGATGGATGGATGGATGGATGGTAAAAAAGAAGGGCTCTTGTTAAAAAATAAAAATTGTGAATCTGGAAGGATGCATATATGAAGAAATTTCTTGCTTGAGTTTCTAAGTTTATAGAATTCAGTTTTGTGGCACTCGAGACAGAGACAGTTGTGTGGCCTAGATGAGTGGCTAAAGTGAAATCATGACTCTTTTACCCCTTCCTAAGGTCATAGAATTGGGGTACTAGATTAGCAAACAGCTCACTATAAGGACTATGGGTTACCGTGCTGGCCCTGCTTGCTCACCTGCTCAAGCTCTATTATCATAAACAATGACTAAGTTACAGAAAAGATTTATGACAGCTAACTAAAGTCACAATAAATACAAAAGCCAAACTCAGAAAGTGATTAGCAGCCAGGATGAACTTTGCAGGGCAAACCAGAGCTTTGTGAACAGATTTCTTGACAGAAACTCATAACATGTGCACTTAGGCCTGAGTAGATTAGCTGTACATCCATGAGTCTTTCTTCGTCCTATCTGACCTTGCTATACAAACCTCAAAGTAGAATCTGGTATATTCCAGAAGCCCTTTCTGTAACACAGTAGCCTTCCTAATTAGCCTGATGACATTTTACACTATACTGGTCCTTTCTGTATTTGGAGTGGGACTAACAGGCATTGAGTCCTTTTGTCCCATCATGCAGTTGTTTGTATTGTAAAAAACCATTCATAACAGGGTACTTTTTATACAATAGGGGTGTATTCAGGGTCTGAAGGACACTAAATTTCCAGAAGCTTGATTTATTTCCACCCACTGTCACCACCCAGCCTCTTGCCTTTCATAGTGGGTCCATCTTTGAGCAGGGGTCCTTTCTAAAGTGGAAGCATTACCACCTAATAGTCCACGTAGAATGCCTGGTTGCCTAGCAGAATGTTTGCACAGGAGAGCCAAGGTCTGACCCAGGATAGGGAGCTCGTCCACAGGGCTAGTGACTTACCCCCTGGGACAATCCAGATCTGGAAAGAGCTTGTGTTGGCACTAAGCACTTTCCTCACTGGTGAGGTGGGTGTCTTTTTCTCACTTCATTGCTGACTTTCAGTAAGCTGTGGCCACAGCATGCCACAGGCTTGAGGTTATTTTGCAGTTCTAGCCAGAAACCTCTGGGGTCAGGCCAGTGCTCATACTTCACCCGACTGCTCGTCTCTGCCATGAACTCATCTCCAACAGCTCTGCCCTTCTGGCAGTTTGCTTGTTCAATGCTGTTTGTTTTTCTACCATGTGAAAATCTCCAAAACTTGATTACTGGTATTGAGGCCACTAACTCACAGGCAATGGCTGTACCCTTGCGCTCTCTATCCCTCAGCCATCCTTCTCAACCCATATGTGACATGCTCAGGATCTCTCCAGACAACAAAGCCAACATGCTAGCTTCTGAGGTGGAGAATGACAGTCACAGTCTTAAGGTTTTTCATTCTCAGGCAAGATGAAATAGCTCTTCTTCTTCCTACCATAAATGTTTTCTGAACTCTCACTACAGACCAGGTTCTTTGTGAGATCCCAGGGATCTTGAGGTGCTAAGGAGGGGACAAACTGACTTCCAAGTCAATGCAAAGCCAAGGTACAAATACAACTGCTGGGATGTGTCAAGGCAAGCTTGTCTATCTTGCACGTCAGCCTGGCAGGCAGAAAAAGAATAGCACTGAGATGAAACATTGGGTAAAGGAGAAGGGCTTTGCTGGATTTAAAAAAAAAATAATGTACTGTAAGCAAAGGAGATCATGTAGACAGGAGAGATCTTAACAGAGGCTCCCTTCACTGGAATGAGACTGTCAAGAGTTGACTTAGAGAAAAGCCCTTGACCTGCTTTATGTATTTAATTTTCACAGGAGACATGATGAGGTGCAGATGCTGTTATTCCCTCCTTCCTTGACACCTAAAGACAGTATTGTGAAGCAGTTAGCCTAGCATACATGACTGGTCAAGGAATAAGGTCAGGCTATATAGTCGGTTGTCTTGGTGCATTCACTATTGCGATCAGTCTTCTCCCTGAAGGAAAGGGATACTGTGGTTGGAGGTGTGGGCAAGGCACCAGGAGTAGCATTAGATCTTGGAGATAGAATGCTGATCTTGAGAGCTTGGACCCTTCCCTACTTTCCGTGTGTAGGATTTTGAAGAGTGTTCTGTGAACTAGCTAGAACTTGCTTGGAGACTAGCAAGACGAAGACTTCTTGTGTTTATGTCTTGTCTTGGGAGAAACTGAAGCTGGAGGAGGACAGTGGCTATACTGATGTGGAATTAAGATGTCACTAAGATAAAGCAGATTACAGGGAGCAGGGGTGGCAGCAGGCAGGGTCCACATGAGGCAGGTAGGAAAGCTACAACTCACACTCAGGAGGTTTGATTGCAGAGTCTGTGTGTTTGCACATCATTATTAAGCTTGCCTGGCTTCTCTTACTCTGAAAATAGTGTACATATCATGTTGTGATTCGGCTAGAATTTGGACTTTAATAATTTGCTTATCGCTATATTATGACATCTATTTGTGTACTGTTGTTATCTATCTATCATCTGTCATCTAGCAGATCTACCTCAAATCTGTCATCTGGCAAATCTATCATCTATCTTCTATCATCTATCAAAACTGATATCTATTTAATTCCATACTCAGGTGCATGTTGGCAACACTAATTAGACTCGGTGGTGAAGCATTTTTAAAAAGCATGGTTGTGATTTAATTCCAGTAATCAGGAGGCAGAGGCTGGTGGATCTCTATTAGTTCTAGGCCAGCCAGAGTTATACAGTGAGGTCCAGTCTCAAAAAGAAATATTTAATGTAAGTAGGACAATAAAAGAAGATGTGAAGGAGACACGGGAGGGCAGCGCAAGAGAAGTTGTCGGTAAATATAATCAAAACACATTGTATACATGTGTGAGATTCTCAAAGAGTAAAATACATTTTAAAAGTTGTCATCTATCACCAAACATTCATCTGTCAACCAACCTCTGTCAAATCTATCAGCTGTCACATCTATCATCTATCCATCTCTCAAACCTGTTATCATCTATCAAAACCCTCACCTATCATCTATCTTTCTAGCTTCTATCATCTCTCTTTCTACTGCTTGCATGTTACCTGTAGTTGGCCAGGTACTCAGCAGACCTCATTGGTTTTCTTGTCTCCCTCTTTGTCTCTACACCAGAACTCTGACATTTCTTGACCCATTCCATCCTGCCAAGATGAATCTCCAAATAATTTGCATATGGAAGGGTGATCAGGCACCACACTTCTGAATCCTTCCTGTTTGAGAATTTTCTCACTGTCCTGAGCAGTTGCCAAGAGAATTCTTGAGATCACAGGATTTCCATGGGGATATTTCTCCAGCATCTTTAGCAGTTAGCTTATGCCTTTTGATGTACAGATGGCTAAGTCTGCCTTAGTTTTCCTTACAGAATTTCCCCCTCCGCTGTTGTGACGCACATAGATGATTCCCCAACATCCTTAACTCAAATTTTTGTTCAGATACTCTAGTGAGGTTGTTTTTGCTCATTTTAGTGACTAAGCCAAATCAACCTGCACTGTAGTCTTGAGCTCTCCCTGTGAGGAAGGGTCCACAGGCTTCAGAGTCATCCCTGTGTCTCAGGTGCTGTGTTCATGCCTCATGTCCCATGCCACCATTTCCGGGGTCTACTTTGCCCCTCATTTAGAATTTTGTTCTTCATATTTCTTTAGATTTTCTCAATCTGATCTTCCATTCATGGCTATCATTTCCTTTCTTATTTTTTAGTGTGACAAGTGTACTTTTCATATAAACTCCATCTTCACTGACTAGGTTGTTGTCTTTCTGCAGATAACATCAAATCCTCCAGATCCCCAGAGGACAGACTTCAGATTTCCCTGTCTCTTTTGTGAAGCAAGTGGAAAAGTTTGCTCTGGTTCTGTACCTTGATGTCCTTTTTCACATGCCTCTGGGTTTCATGTGGCTTACCATAGACAGGTTACTATGAGAGAGTCCATTCTGATAGCTGAGAATTGTTCTGTCATCCATTGAAAAGGTTCTAGGAAGATCTGAGTATCCTCAACAAGGACAGAAGAAAGGTGTTTGGCTTTGCAGCAGTCTTGTTGTCGTTGTTGTTGTTGTTGTTGTTATTGTTGTTATTGTTTCCAGACAGGGTTTCTCTGTATTGTTTTGGAGCCTGCCTGTCCTGGAACTCGATCTTTAAACCAGGCTGGCCTCAAACTCACAGAGATCCACCTGCCTCTGCCTCCCATGTGCTGGGATTAAAGGCCTGTGCCACCAACGCCCGGCTGCTTTGCAGCAATCTGAGGAACACCTGAACCAAGTTTCACTTGTCTGTTTCCAGAGCTGTGGCAGGAATGGCAAGTTACGAGTCACAAATAATCCCAGTAACAATCTTAGAAATCATGGGCCATGCAATCTCCTAGGAATCCCAGGCTCTTCCTTAGGACTTAACTGTCTTCTGGGCATCTCAAGCCAAGCTCACTGTCTCATCTCAAGCCAAGCTTTGGAGGCTCTGATACAAACCTTCACTCTATCCACAGACACAGGGACAAGGGCTACATTGTATCTTCCTCAACCTTCAATGGCCTGATCCATTCATTCCAAAACAGCCCCAGCCTTGCTAGCCTTCCCTAGTTTCCAGCATTGAGATACACTTCTGCCTGTGTCAGGCTCAAGCATCTTTCATTGTAATCCAAGAGGGACAGGGAGGTACAAAAGTACCCTTAACGTCCTTAGTTTCGCTTTGCAAAATGGAAAATCCACTTTGAGGATTATCAGGCAAAATCCCTGAAATGAAAATACCTGCAGGTCAACATCTTTTCAAAATATCTACCAAGATAAAAGTCCCTAGACCACAATAAAAGGATTCTACCCAACCCACTTAGAAACTCCATGTTCTTCATTTCTTTCCTGGCAAAAGGTACTCATTGAAACGGCATAGTGCAGTCTCTGAGAAGCCTACAGTGATGAAACCTCATTATCTTTATTGAGACTGCTTCCCAAATGTGTTTTTGCAAAAGTAAATTTTTCCCTAAAATTTACAAATGTTCCTCAGGGAAGGCTTTGGCAGTGTGCCCTGAGCAAGTGCCCTGAATCGTTTACAGCCAGAGGACACTTTTTTCCCTTCTGCCTTTTGTTTTTGTGAAATGTAAAAATGTCTTAATTCACATGAGGAGGAGAAGGCCAAGGACAAGCTCTTTCCAGAGGGGCTGAAAAACAGCCCCACTTTGCACGGGTCTGCACTGGGTTCCTGTAATCTTGGGTGAGGAATGAAGAAGCCTCTCTGGCCAGGGTGGACTTCCCTTCCCAACAGCAGTTTCCAGTTCCATCTCATTTGTATTGTTTATATCCTCCAGATTTGTTTCTGGCTGGCAGAGGGAAGAGGCTATCCAAGCAGGGAGAGGTAATCTAATATGGGGTGAGATGAGCTTGTGAAGCTGATGAGGGAATCACTAAAACCTGGTAGAATAGCTGGAATTATCCTGTTCCTAAAAAAAAAACAAAAAAACAAAAAAACAAAAAAACAAAAAAACAAAAAAAAAAAAAAAAAAACACTTTGCAGTTCCTGCCAGGGAGCACTCCCTCCTGACTCCACTCCACCTACTCTGGCACCCAGAGGTGGCACAGTGGCCCTCCTCCAGGCACTGTTCTGTTCCCTTCAACAGTTAAGCACATGGCATTGGAATGGGCTGGGTCTGTTTTCTCAGTCAGCTGGTGAACTCTGAGCCATAGAGCAGGTTCTCCTTCCTCCTCAGCAGAGGGTCAGGCCCCTACATGATGCGTGTACCTACAGAATGTCACAGCCAGAGAGCCTGGGGCAGCATCACAGGCCAGAGCGCCTTCTGTCCTGAGGAAGGGATGGTCTCAAGTCCTTCTAAATCAGAGTTGTGACCTGCATCTAGGCAGAGATCGGTGCAGGGAGTACTGGCTCAGCCCCAGGATGACCTTACCCCCTGTCAGTGCTGAGGGTGCCATAACTGAGCTGGTCCTGGTTGCATATGAAAGCCAGCTAAAGAAGCCATCAGGAGCAAGCCAGTAAGGAGCCTCTGGTCCCTGCCTTGGTTTCCCCTGATGATGGATTGTGACTTGCAATCCAGGTCAACCCTTTCCTCCCCGGGTTGGTTTTGGTCATGGTGTTTATCACAAGAGAAGCAAATAGGACACTGAGCCTCTCTGCCATGTACAATGTGGATGCTTCTTGTACATTCCCTCACCAAATGCCTACAGAGATACTATAGAATGAGTGTGACACATTGTTTTCTGAACTTCAGAAGGCTACAGGCTTTTGCCATCAACAGCAGAGTCCAGATTCTTGACTCAGCATGCTCCTGGTTACCCCAGAGCTAAAGCCCATTACTAATGGCCATCAAGCCATACACTGTCAGTAGGGACATCTTCCTTCCAACTATGTTGGTAACAAACCTGATGGTCATTTTCCTTGAAGAATCTTTCCCTGAAGTCAGTTTTAGCCTTCAATGGTTTCATCATTAAGCCCCCAAAAGACTGCCTATGTCTCTAATATCCAGAGAATCTTACCACCTTTGTTTTAAATGTGGATGTTTTGCTATTACAAATAGAAAGTAACTTACAAGGCTCACCCAATGAGTTCTGATAATTATCTCCAATGGATGTGGTTGCCAACTCTGTGTGCTTGGCCATAAATCACACCAGAAGGTCTTTTAAGTGACCAGGAGGCTGCTGGGAGAGATAGGGAGACACTGACAGCAAGCTACCTTGCAGCATAAAGTCATTGTACCCTCTTCCCAGGGAGCTCTGGCCTTCCTGTCACATGCCCTTCTTCACAGTCACCTTCTTCTGATGAGCAGATCATCATCCCAGATCTCGAGAGGCTATCATCTGGAACAATCACTGACGTCATTTTCACAAATGGCACAGGAGGACTGTGACATTGCTAACCTGTCAGAAGGATCACTGACATTTCAAAAAACAGAAACATTCAAACATAGTCAAAGCTGTGCTATGCCAAGATGCACATGGCCATATGGTAGATGTCCAGAGCCAGAGCAAGGGGAGATCCAGAGTAGGAGAGCTGGATGTAGGCCACTGGAAAAATGAGGGGCCGATGCCCCTCCATTGTCCCGATGGACAATTCCCGATGTCCTGTTCCTGTCCCATGGAACAGGAGACAACACAGAACCTGCTGGTCAGCTGGCAAGGTCAGGGCCTTTCAGTACAAAAAGCACGGAGGTGGTCCCAGCATCAGTTGATTTTGGAGAGCTGAGGAAGGCAGTGGAGGCCAATCCTGCTGAACAAAGAAAGTACGTGCCATGGTGGTAAGAGGGGACAGTGAAATAGGACATAGAGCTACTGTAGGAGAGGAGGTGAGCAGAAACTGATGTCCAGGGACTGAGTGCCAGTGGACCTAGGGCACCTAAGAAGAACATGGTGATAGGAGTTCTAGTGTCACCTTAGGCAGATGGGTGACAGGTGGACAGTTGTCTAGAAGCAGGAGTGCAGGGAGAAGCTATGAGTGAAATTTGTTGCATTGCTATGAGTGTCCTACAAACAGTAGCAGAAAATCCCTCAGCTTTCCTTGGGAAAGGGCCACTGTGTTCCCAGTGGAAACCACATCACTCATGCTAGAGTAATAACTCAAACTCAGAATTGCATGGTGGGCAGAAAACTGGGAGGCCTCAGCTTTCCCCTAATTTGCTTTTTTTGATGGAGAGACTGAATTGTAGACCTGAGCAGCCATCGTGCCCTCATTCTAGTTAACCTAACAGATTCACCACATCTGTTGTTAAGTTAACCCCTTGTTTACAGATCCCCATTTCCTGGAAATGAAGTTTTGCTTTTCAAGTCCCCATCTAACAACAGCATATTCAGTAGCAGCCTCCTATTCTAGCCAGTGAAGGTGCTTCTCCACCTCCTAGCTTGGTAGCCATGCGTTTGAAGGGGAACACTGTGTATCCGTGTCTCCGCTTAATGTTTGGGTTAGGCCTAGGCTGCCACCAGGCACAGCACCTCTCCTCTGCTACCAAAAACAAGGCCCTAAGTCTGGATATCACTTTGCCACACCCATGTTCCTGTGTGCTGGGGAGCACAGGGCATCACAAGAAAATTTCTCAGAAGTGAGAAGCCTGAGGACCAAAGCATCATGGGTTGGCCTTTTTAAAATCAAAATGTACATTCTTCCTGCCTAAGTGTTGGGGTTATAGACTTGGCCACCACCATATCTACCTTATTTTGTGCCTTTTTAGAAAATTACGAAGACACAGAACATGTTCATTAATAAATTTGCAAGATATGGAGAACCATACAAGACAAAGAAAAGATCACTCATAAGCCCATCGTAAATTTATTTAAAGGTTTAAACTAAACAGCAACAGTACCCCTTTCTGCCCCAAGTGCATTATCTTCTAGTGTTTTTCTCTTTTAGAAAATGTAGTTCATACAGCTTCTTTCTTTTACATGGTTGAATGACTCTCATCTCCAGTTTGGGAGTCTAGTGGGTTCATGGTGTCTACATACTGCAGGGGATTCTCTGTCTATGAATTCTGGTGTTTCTGAAGGTTAGTCCCACAAGTAGTACAATGATAATTTAAACTGACAGAGCTGCCACCAAAGTACTCTGCAGAGGAGGAGAGTGTCCTTTCCCTGCCTCCTAACATCTCTAAAAGTTTCCATCATCCCGTAAGCTGTATCAGTACCATATTTGGTATGAACTCAGAAGAGATGTGACACTTTCAATGGAATGTTCTTTAGTGTGAAATTCCATGTCATTTGAAGGTGTGCGACATTGTGGATATTCCCTCTGAATTGCTTGTTCATGGTATGCACTCTTTCTCCTGGATGATTTGTGCCTTCCTGTTCCCCCCCCCCTCCTTGGGTGTCTTGATACAATTGTGTCCTATGTTGCAAACATTCCCTTCTTACCTGAGTTTACCTTTGACTCTCCTTTATGCTGTTTCCAGCACACAGAATGTTTTGTCTGCTTAAGTACAAAACTGCCTGTGCCTGTCTTCTTTGGGGCACATGGAGCTTGCAACTCAAAGATGTCCTCCGGCTTCTCCAAGTATAAGAGTTTTAACGGCCTGGGGTAGAGGATTCTGTGCTGTTGATTTGTTTCTTTTTCATCTCTTTCTTTTCCTCTCCGTAAGAATTCTTTGGCAGCCGATCCTTCATTTCTCTTTGCATATATTATTTTTCTGCTGACCTGATCCAATCACAAATTATCATTTAATCTTGTATGGCCTACAAAGGTAAACCATAGAGCCTGCCAGTATTATGTGTATAAAAGAGAGGCAAAGCAGTATGAGTTGGCTTGAGACCAAAGGCATAGGCTCCAGTGAGGGACCATGGGATGTCTGCTGGACTTGTACAGGGATGTGTTTCCTTGCCTGAGATGCTGGATTACTGTTCCTGGTGGATATAGGTTGAGCCTTACAGGAGAGACCTTCCATCTACAGGTATGCACAGAGCCTTCAACAGCTGACTTAGACAATAAACTGTAACTACATTAGACCCCTCACTGTGTTAGTTATACTGTTCCTCCTTCCCCCCAGCCCCATGCCACCTGCAGCCACAAGAGACTTTCCTCCAGTCTCTGCTAATGTCACCAAGTATGTAAACTGGTACTGATGAACCTGTGAAGCCCTGCCCTATTCTGACAACCACTGGGTGTGCCCGGACCCTGCTCACTTTGCACTTGGCATTATAACAGCTTTTACATCTATTTCTCTGTCTTCTTTTGGGTTCTCCAAGGGACATGACTGTAATATTAACCCACACACCACAGGCATGGAGCTCATAACATGGTGGGAACTTGGGATAATAATGCATAGGAAACCCTTTGAGTTGTTGGTCAGGGGAATCCAAGAGACTCCCCAAAACAATATAAGCTATTGCCATTGTTTGACTGCAGTATAAAGACCATAGAACTTGGAGGAATCCAGCAGGAACTGACCTGAAAGTCTCCTCTGAAAAGGAATTCAAAGTCCTAAAACCACAATAATGACCACTACAGGAAGATGCACCCGAGAGTGCAATAGTCACACTTACATTTCGGGAATAATCAACAACCACTTAATTGGACATAAGGCCCATTTAATAAGTGGGAGAGCATGGCTGGTACTGCAAATTTTGCCAACTACATGTAGCTGATGATATCATGAACCCTGGAGGAGAACCTACAACTGCCATGTAACCAGTATAATCCTCAAGTTCATTCTACATATCTATCTTTATATCCACAGATAAATGCATCTCTCATCCCTAATCAAAGAAGCTTTTCTTTTCAGCAGGCTAAGAACCATCACAGAAATCCACAACTGGTCAAAATGCAGAATATAATTGACTGTGAGTGCCCATCTCTGATGGGTGCATCTACAATATAACCTTTATACCCAAGGCTCAGGGAACACTGTAGAAAAGAGGGGTGGAAAGACTGTAAGAACTCAAGGACCAGGATGTCTGCCATAAGATGGTGTCTTTTATCTATGACAGAGTTGCACCTGTGAAATCTTTTTTTCCTTTGTAACCAGTAAATGCCTATTTATTAAACCCACATATGGTAAGGGTAGAGCTTGGAAATGCTTATCCTATCCATGGATGATACACAACAGTCCTGATCCAGGACCACATCCTCACTCCTTCTCCTCTGCTGGGAGCATCTAAGACTTACATCATTTTCTACAATTACACAATATCCTGAGGAGTAGTTGTAAGCTTGTTCCAAAGTTGGAGTTTCTTCAGAAAGTGGGAGAAAGTGCAGAGATAGTCTCAGTTAATGGAAACTGCTTTGTTTTCCTTCACACCCATGAATCTTAACAATATGGTTGCTTAAACAAGACGGGCACAGTGACAATACCAGATGACATCCTAACATGACAAGGGAATAAGTTTAACAAATGTAAAAGTATGAGCATATATATGTGTGACATTTTGAACCATTCTGAAAAACATAAAAAGAGCATGAAATACATGATTTAAACAACCTTACCCATGCCAGGCAGTGGTGGTACACACCTTTAATCCCAGAACTCAGGAGGCAGAGGCAGGTGGATCTCAGTGAGTTCCAGGCCAGCCTGGTTTACAAGAGTTAATTCCAGGACAGCTAGGGCTACACAGAGAAACCCTGTCTTGAAAAAAAGAAAGAAAGGAGGGAGGGAGGGAGGGAGGGAGGGAGGGAGGGAGGGAGGGAGGGAGGGGGAGGGAGGGAGGGAGGGAGGGAGGGAGAGAAAGAGGGAGGGAGAGAAGGAGGGAGAGAAAATAAGAAAGGAAGAAAACCTTACTCTGTGCCTTGGGAGGGTGAATCAACATTTTGAAGGCATCATTTTTCCTGAAAGTAAATTATAAATTTAATCAGGACTATTAACGGTGTCATCAAACTATTTTATGAAGTTGGGTTAGTTGATACTAAATTTCATGTGGAAAAACACATTTGAGAGTAGCCATGAAAACACTACAGGGGAAGCCCTAGAAGGCATTAGAGCATAGTAGTGCCTCTGGGGTTCAGGTAGTGTGGCATTGGAGCTGGGATGGATTAGTGACTGGTGGAATGAAAAGGAATGTCCATAATTAGACACAAGCATTCATGGGGACTTGTTATAGGATGAGTATGGTATCTCAGATCACTGTAATTTAAACAAATATCAGTGAGTTGCATATTTGAAGACAAACATGGATATGTATCTCATGCCCTACACAAGAGTAATTGATTGTCTGAGATATCTAAATGTAAAAGTTGAGTCCCGGAAAGTACCAGAGAGAAACAAGGAGCAGTCATTTTAATATCTGCATGAGAAATGATGTTCTAACTGTGGCTCAGACTCATCATTGTAAGCAAAGTTAGAAGACAAAGAACCATGTGGGAGAGCATATTTATAGCATCCTTCTCTGCAGAGACAACTCCTTTAAAAAGACCCCCCACATGATAGTATGAAGCTATAATCCTGTCTCCTGGGAGGTGGAGACAGAAGGATAAGAAGTTCAAGGTCATCCTTGTCTACATACCAAGTTCGGGGCCAGCCTGGGATATAGAAAATCTGTCTAAAAAACAATGGGAAACAGGTAACCAGAACAATTCATTAAAACTCAAAATGCAAAAGAAATTCTAAACATAAAGTGATGTTAAAACTTAAATATAATTACTGAAATGCAAATTAAGACATCTATTCTCACCTGTCAAACTGACAAAAACTGACAGCACATTCTGTTGGCCAAGAACATAGAGAAACAGACTTTCAGACATCAGTGACTGGAGTACAAACTGCTACAGCCCATCTGGAGGGACTTTTGTCATAATAAAAACTATATCTATATTTGACCCAGCAATCCCATTTCTAGAAAACTGCTCCCCTGCAGGTACAACTCCAGTGATAAAAAATGCATACATGCTAGAATGTGCATTGCTTCTAACTGCACAGCACTGAAAATGCCTCACCATTCACACATGAAAGAGATGGTTGGATAAACATGACATATCAGCACAACTAAGTGCTTTGTAGTTCTGAAAGAGAATTGGGAAGAGCTAGCTCTGTGAACAAATCTGGAGTGCTTCCAAGATGGTGTGTGTGTGTGTGTGTGTGTGTGTGTGTGTGTGTGTGTACATGAATGTTTATGTATATACAGGTACATGTTTGTGTGCATGTATGTTAAGTGCATGTATATAGAGGCCAAAGGGCAACCTCAGGTGTTGTCTCACCTTGTTTGTATGTTTGTTTGTGAGAATATCCCAAGAAATCTGATCATCTTTGCCTCTTCAGTACTGGGGTTACAAGTGTGCACCAATTGATGTGGTGGCATATAATTTTAGTCTCAGCATTCAAGAAAGACCTCTATAAATTTGAAGCCAGCCTGGTTTACATCGCAAACTTCAGGACAACCAAGTGAGACCTTGCTTCAAGCAAACAACCAAAAAGAAAGAACAAAAACAAACACCAAGTGTGCACTACCTCTGACAGTCTTTGATTCTTTGTCAACAAAAAAGTGAATTGTTCACATGGCCAACAAGAACTACTTAGTCTTCTTATTGGTGTTTCACTCAGTTTCAGTAAAATTATGCATATGTAGAGATGAATGACTTGCACCTACCCTCCTTCGTGGCCTATGTGTCATCCACAGATGCAGATGGTGATGTATCATGAAATCGTCAGACACTGTCAGGCAGGGAGGAACAGGAAACAGTGTGGATATGCTGAGCAGCTGGCTAGCTTCCCATCCCTGAGTGGCAGCAATGGATCTGTATTTTCAGTTGCATGAATGAAATCGTGGGTGCTTTCTCCACTTAACCAGTAGCTTTGGGCATGTTGATGATGTTGGTATGTCTCATTTCAGGAATGACCATACCCGAAGAAGATGCTGATGTAGGCCAAGGCAGTAAATATTGTCTTGTGGCAATCGGAAGGCTCCAGGTAAGCAAAAAGCCTGGCTTTTCCATCTTCAATGAGGGCTTCTTACTTCACAGGACAAGAGACTGAGTCTGGATGCCTCTTCATCTGGAACTCCTGTGTGCTCAGTATTTGTGGGGTTTTGTGTCTCGCTCTGGGTCAAGGATAAGGCTAAGCCTGAAGATAAAAAAGGGGGTACCAGGAGGAATACACCACAGAGGCCTTGCTATGCTGAGGGTCACCAGACCTCTCTCCCATGGACACGTTATTGCAGACATGAGTCCTTCCTGAAGTCACATCCTTGCTAGCCACCTTTAAAGTCTCCCATGGGCCTTGTGGGATAACTTCCAAATTCATCATCCCATCCTCTTTTCCTTCCCTTCCCATCTCACCACATCCTCTTACCAAGCCACATTATTCCCTTCTCATGGCACCGCCACATGGTTCCCCACCTCCATGGCTATTTTCAAGCTGTTTCTTCTGTCTTGTGTTTCTTAGTTGCCATTCTGCTTTCAAATTCCTTCTGTGTGCTTTCTACCTCCTCATCCTTGAGGCCTAACTAAATGCCAGTCTCCTAAATTCACACTTCCCATTGTGTTCTCTCATAACACTGAGTTCTCACCTCTATTTCATCTGCACGCTGTTTTCTGTGATTAGCTGAGGGTATGCTTGTGCTTATCACGGTCCTTTGGGACAGGGATCCTGTCCTCTTAAAAGTTAATTTGCTTGAGCCTGGAGAGATGGCTCAGTGTTAAGAGAATTGAGTGTTCTTACAAAGGACCTAGGTTCAATTCCCAGTACCCACGTGACAGTTCACAACTGTCTGCAACTCCAGTCCCAGGGGGAATCGATGCCTTCTTCTGTCCTCCTCAGGCACCAAGCATACATGTAGCATGCAGACATACATGCAGCTCAAACACTCATACCCATTAAGTAAATAAACTTAAATGTTTAAATTTACTTGATATCTGATATACAGTAACCACTCGGTCAACTGATTCATTCCTTCTTTCATTGGCATTTAATGTTTTTCAAACTGATGAAGGGAGGCATAGTTGACATAATGTGGAAGGCTCATGTTTCACATCCTTGGTCTCCTAAGTCTGACCATTCTCAAACAAATGAATAAGCGGTTCATTTGTATAAAACAAATACTGGATCTTTATTGGGGTGTGAATAAGAATAGTTGGGTGAATTCAGTCCAGAAATACATACTTTTCGAGTCTCTACACCAATTACGGAGAAGATGATGAACGGGAGAGAAAGTAGCATTTACAGAACACCAGCCATTTGCCAGCATATCAGGCAGTACCACAATTATAAATTGTTGTAATTATTCATTATTCCCACTGACTCATAACAGACAAATTCTCAGAAATGTAAAGGAAGTAGCCAAGCATTAATTAACCCCCCACACACACTCATCTTTCCAGTGACACAGAAGGATGTGTGGACTTCAAGCTATGTGGATTCTTGCCAGATCCTCACCTGCATCTTTATCAACCCTCCATTCCAGGTGACCAGCTCTCCTGTGTGCATGGACATGAGTGGCATGTCAGTGCCCACAGAGTTCCTGTCCCGGCATAACTCTGATGGGATCATCACATTTGTGGACCCAAGATGCATCAGTGTGATTGGCTACCAGCCCCAGGTCAGTGGCTAACCCTGAGCTCCTAAAAGCTGGTGAAAGCTTTAACTTCCTCAAAATGTGTTCATCTTACTTGTTCAAGGTGCAGCACAATGACATCTTGGGGAAATCTTGTAGGAGTCTGGAATCCCTGTTTGTCTAGACTGACACCCTTCGCAAGTAAAACTGTTCATCATAAGACAACACTACTTTAAGTGGACTCATTGTCTTTTGTCCTAAAATTGCCTTTTTATAGCTCTTGCTGAGTTTTTGCAAAGGTGGGGGGGAGTTGATATCAGTTTATTTGAATTACAAAGCTTGTCTGTGTCTGAGATCTATGAAGATGCACAAAGGATGTTGCTTAATCCTTGGGGGAAACCTTTCTACCTGGGACATATTTTCAGATCTTTGCTCCAGATCCTTCCTCAAAACTCAGTGGCATGTGAAACACAGAAAGGCATGAGCCACCCAGGTGAAGACAAGGAACCACAGTGAAAAATCTAGCTGTCTTAAACCTAAGGATCTCTACCTAGAGGAGACACTTAGGGACAAGTGTGGGGAGTATGATTTCTTAGGTGTGATCATGCTTTGGTTTTATAGTATGCCAGCATTTATTATATATATGATTAAAAAAAAGCCTTGTGGAGAAGTGCTATAGGATCTCCAATTTATTGTCAAGTGATCTAGTTAACACACGTGCACCTCCCATCTTCATTTGTGTGTGGACATCTATGAAGAAAAAGAAAGAAAATATTGGTAACATATTGACAAGTAAATCGATGTAATAGCTATGCAAGTGTTTATTATATACCCTTTTGCCTTTTCTATAGAGTTTTTCTTAATAAAGTCATTTAAAAAAGAAGGGGCTCTTTGTTCTAAGAAGCAGACTTTGGGAAGCTTTGGAATGTGTTAATATGAGTTATTTTAATTTTGTGTGTATTTATCTTTTTATTTACTTAACGTTTTATCCATGCTGGAATCAATCCTGGTTGAGAACTAGGAAAAGTGTCATTCAGAAATACTAGAGACTTTCTATAATTCTGAAACTAGATTCATGCAAAGTGTGACCTCTCAGAAAGAATAAGGTAAATGTGGATGACCCTGACAGCAGTGCACTTCCAGACAGACCCATGCATTCCTCCTCAGCTTCCCTTCCTGTGCGTGTCTGTATGCTCCTGGGGCATAGGAACTGCCCTTTGCTGCTGAGTCAGCTCACTTCAAGCCTCATGTGCAGGTTCTCAACATTGAGTCAGCATACATCTTTTGCTATTTAAGACACTTCCCTAGAGCATGCTCAAAATTGCCCTTTGATGGTTTTTAGTTTTTAGTATTCTGCTCCCATTCACTGAAAACACCAGAGTTATAGATGAAGACTGGATCTTTCAAATAACACATAGACTAGTGAAGGTCAGTAATGAACTGGCTTGAGGAAAACCCAGTTATTGTAGCCTCATTCTGCCACTACTTTCCATCCTTAAACAGTTTCAGTTTTCATGGGCAGCGTGTCTGTCCTTGAGCTTACTTTGGATGTTTTTAGAAATATGTTGATTGCAGTTTGCCTCTCCAAGGCAAACAGGAATAAAGTTGTGTTGTAAAGCTGCTGATCGAGCGCCCAAGCAAAATTAGAAATCAGCGAGGAGTGAGCCAGCAGGATTTAGAATGGATGCAAGGATGCCAACTCCTCAGTAGACAGGAGCGGAGGCATTTTATGTTTAAAGACTATGGTGGGCTGGCAAGAAGAGGTGGGCTGGGGGGGTGTAAGCAACACCTTTGTCTCCAGGGTGGGAGTAAGAGATGGAGAATGGACTTTGGGATTACTAAAGCTGTCTGTCTCCTTTAGGACCTTCTGGGAAAAGATATTTTGGAATTCTGCCACCCTGAGGATCAGAGCCACCTACGGGAGAGCTTCCAGCAGGTATTACCCAGGGCGCTGCAGCTGCTGATGCCTAGTGAGGTTCCTGGGGGAGAAGGCAAGAGGGATGGAGGCCTATTGTGAGCTACCAGGCTGGAAATGCCCTACTACAATGTCAGACAGCCATTTTGGGCAAGAGTTCAGCATGAGAGGAAGATACATGAAGAAGCTGTTGTTATGTGTCAGCAAAGGAGGAAGGAACGGCTCTGAAGAGTCTCCCCAAGAGCCAAGGCTAAAGAGGGTGACTTGGGAGGAGTCAGCTCCCAATAGAGGGACCAGCTGACATGAACTGTAAAGAGACAGTATGAAAGAAATGAGGGAACATGCCATGGGGGGGGGGCTATGCCAGACATGCTGGTGTGGCTTGCCAGGAGGATCCTTTGCAGCTCCTAGGGCTGTCAAGGAGGAAGTGGCAGGCAGTGAGACCAGCCAGGCCAGGTCTGAGGCTCCTCTGCCATGCTCAGGGCCTCAGTTTTCTCCTATGTAACATACTGGCAAGCAGCAATTCCACTGAGTGTATAAACAGAACAGAGCTTTGAAGGGCCACTTGGGAAGCCCAGACACACAAATAAATGAAAATAAAGATGTCAGGAGACCTTCAAAATGAGTGATAGGTCCCAGAGCTTAAGTAGAGGATCATCCAGACAGGGACAGTGGGAGAGAGGCAGGCTAGCAGAATGGGCACCATAATAGTGGCACTCTGTGCATAGTTTCTACTCACTGAGCACACACTGTATGACAGGCACCCTTAGCACAGGTCACAGGAGAAAGAACTGCTGGTTCCTGGGGTGGCTGTGGGAATTAGGAGAGGCACACTGAAGCAAAGGGCCAGAGCGTCACACTTCGGTGAGTTAGAGCTAATTCAGAATGAGGCCTGTGGGCTCCTGGGCTGGCCTGAGAGGAGGGGGAACTCGCTCCAGCAGACTCTGACATACTCTGGGAAAAGGAGAAAGTGGACATAAGGAAAGAGACTTTTGAGTCACCTTTCAAGAGGGAAGAGTCTGCTGTCATCCATCTAGAGTATGGGCTTACTTTACAGTTGTTTTGAAAGAATCTCAGGCACAGTCAGGGGAAGGCCTCTCCCTCTGCAGAGCCCTGGGCCTCCAGCTTCCCACTCTTCTGCAGCTGTGAAGACAGGATCTGACATCAACCGTAGAACTTCTTCTTCATAAGCTCAAGGCCAGATGGCCCCAGCCCACTTGTCCTCTAGCTTCATGCCCACCTCTTTCCAGGCAGCTCTTCAGCTCTCCACCTGAGGACCCAGGATCCTCCAAACTCAGCACGCTGCCTCTTCTCTTAGCGGCCTTTCCCTCACATCACTCCCAGCCAGTTGCTCAGGACAAAGCTCAGCATCCCTTAGGCACAGACCACATGACAGGCCCTCCTGAACACCTTTCCAGGGCGCCATGATGTCTCCCTGCTTTCTTCTGTCATCCATGCCCCCTCCTATCTGATGTTGCCTGTGTTCCCTTGCTCTGCCTCTGTTGTCATTTCATTCCAAGCCTTTGTAAAAACAAAACAAAACAAAAAAAAAACTGCATTTAGTCACATTTTTCATTAAAACTTGCCAACCATGGTTTATGTATGTAGAGTTAAATATGCATTTCTTCCCGTAGCTTCAGGATCCATGTAAGCCTGGTCCTATTCTGGGCTCCTTCTGACAAGATTCTTCAATCTCACTAGCTTCTCTTGCCTTCTTGAACATTCTCTTTCCCATCTTCTGAGCATGACTGAGCCAACCCCTGGCTGGAATACTATTCTCTACTCTTCACAGGACTGACACCTTTCAACTCACATCATCCATGAGATCTTACCAGTGACTAAGAAAGAGGTCCAAATGTCCTCTGCCCCTTTTCTCTCCTTTATCACGTGTCATTTCCTTTGTCCACTTCCTCTTTTTTGACCTCTTTCACTGCAACCTGGCTTTACTCTGGACAGACCCCAAGCCTGTTTGTGTGGGCATCA
Organism: Cricetiscus sungorus; assembly: GCA_030556225.1. NCBI lineage: Eukaryota > Metazoa > Chordata > Mammalia > Rodentia > Cricetidae > Cricetiscus > Cricetiscus sungorus. The sequence goes on along the minus strand of JANBXA010000007.1, from coordinate 49,193,472 downwards.
TCTCCATGAGGGTAGATTTGAACCAAGCTGCCTAAGCAGATCAGAACTTCAGCAGGTGACTCCCTCCCATTTGGGGAAAATGTGAAACCAGAATGGTGAGACTCTTACCAGGATGCTTTGTGCCATGTGTGGAAGTGAGGGTAACTTTGCTGAGCCAGCTTCAGGCTCTGTTGGTTTCATCTTTCTGGGTGTATGGATGTGGATCTCTCATGGTGATGGGACCTGTCATCCTGTTTCCAGAAACTATACAGATCCTTCTTCATGTGCTTTCCCATAGATCCCCAACTATACCTCTTGAATACTGACATCATGTTTTTCCAAGTAGACAATGGGACTAAGAGTGTCATCTACCTCCACTGCCATATGATGAAGTATGCCTAAAGAAAAAGAATGGGTGTGAGGGAGGAGCCTGCTCTCTTCTGTTTGACCTCTTGGCAAACTGACTGAAAAGGGGATTCTGAGAGCAGATACGCTTTCCTGGCCCCTGGGAAGGTACACTGACACCATACTAAACTCAGACCTGTGTGTGTTCCATGGGCTTCCTGTCTGGGCAGCTCAGTGCTTTTGTTTAAAACCAGAGTTCAAGGGCTGACTCAGCTTTCTCAAGAACAAACCACTTCCCTTTATCAACATTGGTCCTTCTTCATTGTTGGTGGCCAGTACCCAAAGAACACAAACTCAGGCCAAGTCTGGGTGTGCCTTGGGATGTCTTTATGGCTGTACAGTTGCTGCCCATGTGTCCTGGGCCTGAGCCAGGACTTCCCCCTCGGATGCCACAGCCTTGGTTTCCCTTTCACTAACAGATGAGGTAGATGGTCTCAACACAAGTTATTGAAGTTGCCTACCAGGGAAAGATGAGATGTTCAATTCCTTTTTCTTTTCAAACCTGCTAAGTTCTTGTAGTTTACATAGTCAAATGTGACACAGGATAGAGTGGAGCCCCGGTGAGATGTGAGTGGATCTCTGGAGACCACTTGGTCTTGCTGGTATGAGCCAAGGCAGGATGGATGGATGGCTGGTGATGGTGATAATGATGATGGTTTATGGTCATCACTGATGTTGACATTATAATGGTAGTGATGGAGATAATGATAGTAATGATAATGACTATGATGATATTGATGGCTGTGCTAGTAATGGCTTTGACGGGAACAATTATAAATGATTATGGTGGTGATTGTGATAATGATGGTGATGGCAGTAGTTGTGGTGATGAAAATGGTGATAGTAGTAGTTGGGGTGGTGGTGATGGCGATGGTAGTGATTATGATGCTAATGATGATGGTGATGATAGTGATTGTGACAGTGGCTGTGATGTTGTGATAGTGATGGTAATCAGTGTGATGATATCGACAATGATGGTGATGGTAATAGTAACGGTTGTAAGGGTGATGATTATAATAGTGATGGTGGTGAGGGTGACGATGGTGATAATAATGGTATTTTTAATAAGAATGGCCCCCATAGGCTCATGTATTTGAATGTTTTGTCATTGGGGAGTTGTGCTACTTGACATGGATTAGGAGGTGTGGCCTTGTTGGAGTACATGTGGCCTATTGGAGGAAGTATGTCTCTGGGGAAGTGGCCTTTGGGGTTTCAAATGATCAAGCCAAGCCCAGTGTCTCTCTCTTGCTACCTGCTGCCTGTGGATCCAAAGGTAGAACTCTCAGCTACTCTCCAGCACCATGTCTGCCTGCTTGCTATCATGCTTCATGCCAAGAGGATAATGAACTAATCCTCTTAACTATAAGCTGACCCCAATTATAAGAGTTGCTGTGGTCAGGGTGTCTCTTTCCTGCAACAGAACATTTACGGAGACAGTAATGATGGTGATGATTAAGGTGATGGTAATGGTTGTAAAGGTGATGATGGCAATGACAATAATTATGATGATGATACCCATGAAAGCTGTTTCTATGAAGACCCAAACTAAGCTAGGTTTTATTACCTTTGCAGTCTCTTGTGTTACTAGCCCCACACTTAAGTAAAGCACAATAGGATGCATCACTCTGGATTTAGAATTGGATCATATTGACACCTGCTTACATTCATAGTTCAATTCCTCATCACTTCTCAGCTTTCTGGCCTATACATGATTTTTGTGCTGTGCTTTCTGTAAGGAAATCTAATTTGCCAGCATCACGCCTACCCTCCAACTCTATCACAAATATCATTTCCCTTCTGGAACCCTTCATTCAGGACAGTACCTCAACAATAGGTCCCAACTCTTAGCCCTCCTAGTGGCCCCCTGCCAGTTTGATTGTGAGTTTGTAGCAGATTCTATGGGTTATGGTTATCTACACATCTCTTCAGACCCTGCTGGGTGACAGGTACTTTGGAATAGAACATTCACTGTGGTAATGGAGACTCTAGACAGGGTGTTAAGGTTGATAAAGCAAGGATTCAGGCCATGCTTTTTCCTGCCTGTGGCTACAAAGCCTCAGCTGGTGTCTGTCAGCTCTGAAGCTTATGTTCCTAATACACATTATACTGCTTTGAGGATTTGTGAACTGAAGGGCCAGGACTGGCAGCCCCCTACCTCTCTTCTCTACCCTCAGCCCCATAGCCCAGCTTTGAACATAAGTAGAGTCTGCTACTGGTCTATGAGGCACCATGAAACATTTTCACCCCACCTCAGTTCTTTCCATTGGAAGGAAGAGAAAGCACACCCCCTCCACCCGCTCAGGACAGAGGAGGGAAGGCTATATATGCTGTAGGAACCAAGAGAGCCCTTAGCCTGCTGACCTGAGAGGATGTGTCTTTGACCTCTGGCTCCTGTGAAGGAAGAGGCAGGTCTTCGTTAGGAGGCTGTGATGGTTTGAATAAGAACAGCTCCCATAGGCTCATATATTGGAATGTTTAATCATCCAGCAGTGGTACTATTTGAGAAGGATTAGGAGGTGTGGCTTTGTTGGAAGTATGTCACTGGGTGTCTTCATTAGGGTTTCTATTTCTGTGACGAGACACCATGACCAAGGCAACTCTTATAAAGGAAAAACCTTAATTAGAGTGGCTTATATTTTCAGAGGTTTAGTCCATTGTCATCTTGGTGTGACACTGTGGCATGCAGGCAGACATGCAGGGAAGTAGCTGAGAGTACTACATCTTGACTTGCAGGCAACAGGAAGTGGTCTGCCTTACTGGGTGTAGCCTGAGCATGGGAAGCCCCAAAGCCCACCCTCACAGTGACACACTTCCTCTAACAAGGCCACACCTACTCCAAAAAGGTCACACCTCCCATTTATGTTACTCCCTTTGGGTACCATTTTCTTTCAAATCACCACACTGGGGGCGGGCTTTGAGGTTTAAAAGGCCTCCCTCCCTTTCTTTCCCCACCCTTCTCTGTGCTTGTGGATCAGGATGTAACTCTCAGCTACTTCTCCAGCACCATTTTCTGTTTGCTGCCATGCTCTCTGCCATGATGATAATGCATTAAGCCTCTGAAACTGTAAGCAAGTTCATTACCTGTGCCTTTCAAAGTCCCACAGTGTCTCGTCACAACAGTGGGACAGTGACTAGACATGGGCCAACTATGAGGCAGCATCCTCTAAGTAGGCCAACTTTACCTCACCCCCAGCAGTGACAAAGAAGACCTCTGTCTCTTCCAGTTTTCTATCTGGCGTCTTGATCACTCATATATTTCTGAAAAGGGTCTTGTCTGATACTCTACAGTGTGTCTATGCCTGGTTTTCTCCAGGGACAGCATGGGAGAAGTCACCTAGCTACTTCTGCTCCAGTGTGGGATGGCCAGGGCCATAAAGCCAGCTTGTGAGGTGTGCTGTAGGTACCACTCTGTGCCAAACACTGGGATGGGCTTTATGAGCCTCAGCTCACCATACTGTACACCAGCTGTGTACAGTATGGTAGAAACTGCAGACTCCCTTTGGGAAGTGGGATGCAAATGCAGTAATATCAGGAGGAGTCTGACCTTGCCAGGCTCTAGAATCTGGCCCTGTTCCTGAGATCCATCTGAGATCACACCCAGGAAGACTGAAGACTTTCATTCCCAGGTTGTGAGGCAGTGCATGCCGACAAAAAGGACTTCTGCTTGCCTTGTCTTGTCCTTGAGGACAGTCACATCCAGGCGAGGTCTGTTAGTCATTCCTGTAGCTTCTCTATCTCCCACTTCTTTCTCTTTGTGAGACCAACACCTGGATGCTTCCAGCTGCCAGTGGGCAGATGTCTTTGCATACCTTTGTATTGTGTGAGTGAACAGAGAAAAAAAAGCAAACTGTCCCCTAGGAGATAAACTTGTAATTTGGACATAAGACCATAGTTCCTGTCACCTCTTTGCCCCAGAGCTGTCTTGGAGACCTTAATTAGTTTTGGTTTTTTTTTTTTTTTTTTTTTTTTTTTGCATCCTGGTATTGTATTTAAATAGTGAAGCCACCTTCCCAGATCTTTGCTGGACTACACTACTGGGTGTCCATGAAAGTACGTTGGAAACCATACTGCAACATGAAAAGTAGTGGCAGATCAATACATGCACATAAATAATGCATACAGATTTGCCATTTTATTTCACCTCCTTCCTGAGAGTTTGATTCATTTTACAATGTCAAACAGAGGTTAAAATCTTATGCAAATTAAGTCCATCTAAGAAATGAGCCCATGATGCATTGTAGCTACATACCTCCGTGAGACAATTACGCCAAAGAATACTAGCACCCAGCCCTAGTGATACCCAAGGCAAAAAGAAAAAAGAAAAAAAGAAGAAGAAATACAACTCTTAAGGTGTGCTCACCGTCTGATTTGTATCCACTAAATTAGAAGCATTGACTGTTACTGGTCTCTCACACGAGATGTCAGGATGACCCAAGGGCAGTGCCCTCTCTGTTTCAAAGGGAAGCACATGGAAGTGAGAGCTTAGCTTTTTACCTGTCACTCTTACTCTCATAGCCCCCCTTACTGTGGTTGGCAGCAGCAGCCTGTTCTGAGGTCCTGCGGGCCTTCTCAGCAGCTGGCCACACGGCCTAGCCGTTCCCTCTTCCTCCTCCTGCTGACTTCCTTGTCCAAATGTTTTTGCAGGTGGTTAAACTGAAGGGCCAAGTGCTATCGGTCATGTATCGGTTCCGCACCAAGAACCGGGAGTGGCTGTTGATCCGCACCAGCAGCTTCACCTTCCAGAACCCCTATTCCGATGAGATCGAGTACGTCATCTGCACCAACACCAACGTCAAGTACGTGCACAGCCCCCTTTTCTGCTGGTCATTCACGTGAGCTGCATCCTGAACCGCTTTGCCTGAGGCTCCCTTCTCCCCATGAGCTCCAGCTGCAGCCCGAAACCCCTACAGGGTGAAGGAGGAAGAAAAGGGGAGACTCTGGGTTCCTGTTACTGTGGGGTACATCATCCCTCCCAGGTTCAGGTCAGGGTACTGCAGTCTCCATTCCATCTTTTCCTCCTGACATGAAGCCATGCAGAGAAGGTGCCAGTGCCCACCTCTGCATCCTATTGTGCCAGCCAGTCCTGGTCCTGCTGAAGCTGGTGGGTGGAAGAAAGGGACTGGGCTTCTTGAAGCTCTGGCCAAGGTCAGACAGCCTGTTGTAGCAGTTAGCAACACTACCCAAGCCCAGAAGTGCCCTCTCTGCTCCCAGCCCTGCTTTTGTTCACACTCCATAGCCATGGACAGATAGACCTGAGCTCTCCCTTGGCCCTGCTGATTCCTGGCTGTGTGATCTTATGTAAATCACTTCCTCTCTTACTCATGGCTTCCTTTTCTGTCACATGGAGTGATGGCCCTTATTTGTGTGTGTGTGTGGGCATGGGCATGTGTTTGGAAGCCAGAGGCTGACATCTGAGGTCTTCCTCAGTTGTTCTCCCTTATCTTTTGAGATGGAGTCTTCCACTGAACTTGAAGCTCACAGGTTTGGCCAGGCTCAGACCCAGCTTCCCAGTGCTGGGATGACATGAGCACTGCTGAGCCTGGATTAATTATCTACATGTGTTCTGGGAATTCAACACAGCTTGTCATGCTTTACTGACTTGTGTCACCTCCCCAACCAGGGTCCCTCCTTTCCAGAGGTAAGCTTAGATCTGTGGGACAGACTTGTGGACACAGTGCTTTCTATAAGCTATAGAGAGCATGGCTGTGGAGAGGCCTTGCCTCTTCACATCAAATGTGGAGGGAATACAGGTGAAGTCTGATTTCAGATGCTTCCATTTACACTATTTTTCAGACCTTTTTTTTTTTTTTTTTTTTTGAGGCAGGGTCTTACTTTGTAGCACTGGCTAACCTAAAACCAACTAAATAGACAAAGTTGGCCTGGAAGTCTCAGCAGTCTGCCTGCTCCTCTGTTTCCTGTAATTGGACTTTGCTGTGTTATGAAAGTGATGCACATTTAAGGGAAACCGAGCTTTGGATTTGAACCTGATCCTTCCCTCTGATAGCAGTGTGCTGGAAGAAGCTCACCAGATGCTAAGTTGTGGCAGTGAGTGGCAGCCCTACTTAGCCACACATCTGTGAGAGAAAGCAGCCATCACTCTACATGTGTTGCTAAGTTTGATGCCTTGAGTTGGGGGCACTGGTGCTATTTTTGGTTTGCAATACCACATGCTTATGCTAGCTAGGTTCATCAGGTGTAACCCTGGTGTGACCTAGGGGACATATGTACCCAGCAAGGAATATACACGTACAAACATGTGAACACAAAGGTATCCCAGTGAGTTAAAACACATGGAAGCCATGTCTAGGATGAAAAGGATATGGAGAGAGACTGACATACTGCCCTGATGTCTGCCAGTCATGGCACTGGACCTCCTGACCTCCATTTCCCATTTCAGTCAGGGCTGGTCCTGAGCCTGTGGCCTTCTTGTCCCCATCTCCTGATTCCGTGGCATCCTTCTAAGGACCTACCCTGCCTCTCCATCAGAGCAGTTTTTGGTCCCACCAGGCATTGCTGAGACACTGCTGCCGTTCATTTTGTCCCAGCCCCTTGCAGCCTGGCTCTCACACTAGCCCAACAGCTGCCAGCATGCCACCTGGAGCACGCAACTCTTGCCTCCAGGTACTTTTCCCTCAGCTGTCTTCTGGACCCACTCTCACTCTTGACATCTTCTCACTTTGTGTAGTTGCTACAACTGTATTCTTCTTCTACCCCGTCTGCTGGGCAAACCTGTAAATGGAGCAGAAGAAATATGAGAAACCGTAGGTCCAGATGGGCAAAAAGATGATCTGACCTCAATTTTCTATGTCTTCTTCTGTGCCTTCTATGTTTTTGGTCAAATTGAGGGTGTTCCATTTCTCCCCATCAATGCCACAATGTGGAGGAGGGATGCTCTTTGCCGAGAGACCAGTGAGACACCCTTGAGTGCCACATCCATATCTGGTCCTAGGTCTGATGAAAATAAGGTTGAGAAATGGCAGTAGAGCCAAAACACAGGGCCAGGGAAGCCCTGGCTGCTGCTGTGTTGAAGGTCTAAAGGGCTAGGAACGGGCTTCTCAGTGCTCACAATCTGGGGGTGCCTGATCCTTGGCAGGAGAGAGATAAGAAAGACAGTGCCAGGCCTGACCTGCTTAGCACCTGTGCAAGCCAGATCCCTACCCTTAGGCTTGTCTCTCCCAATATGGCTTCACACCTGCCAATTCAGGCTGCCTAGCCAAGTAGTCATAGAAATAGACAAACACACCAACTACTCAGAGTTCTGAACACTGTTCTAGAATCTTCTTCCTTTGGATGCCAACAGGTTGGCTGGTTGTTAAGGAAAGCCACCTCCTCTCTGGATTCTGCCTCCTTCCCTGCCCCCATCCCTCTTTGTTCCTTCACAACACATTACATAGGCCTATACACAGCAGGAGCCCTGAGGCTGCCTACTCCCTGTGGGTAAGGCTGCTTTCTGGGCTTTAAGGGCGTCATCTATGCCACACCATCAACCCTCAATCCCCCTGTCTATGAAGCTGCTTCTCTCACACATATCAGAGCCACCCTGTCTACAGTAACAGCCCTGAGTCTTGGCTGGGCACCCAGCAGCTTTCTAGATTTGGATGAAAGAATAGACTGATGGTCCTTGTTGGGGGAGGTTTGGCACTTTTAAGTTTTTCATCATCATTCTCTTCCAGTCTTTGTAGAACATTCTGCTGTCAAGAGTCACACATTTAGTCACAACTAATGAAGCTGATACTCCCTGATCACCATGACCGGACATGGCCTGTGCCAGTCAAGATGCCTGCATTACCATTCTTGTTCTTAAGGGGGAACTTGGTCCCTGGAGGCATAAGGCTTGGGCTTCAAAACCATGAGAACACGGGTATTGAGGGACAGGAGACAGGGGACAGTGAACAATACAGAGAACAAACCAGTTCCCAGGAGGCAGCCCTGACCTGAGGCCTGGAAGCAAAGTCACTCTCCACTGCAAGCCAACCCCAGCTGGGAGGGTTGGCCTTCCTTTCTGAAAGTCAGGCAGTGTTGACAAGACAGAAAAGCCTTTTGTACAGGGGTGGGCCATCCTGCTGATCCAGGCCAGTCATTCTCAGCAGCTCCCTGAGGTTATGCAGCTCCCTGAGATACCTGCATCAGCCAAGGCATCACTTTTCTAAGCCAGATGTTCAGTGGCAAGGCTGAAAAGCTCACTTAGGACAGTAGAGGGCAGTGCTGGCCACACATGGGAGCAAAAGACCTTTCATGAATTTGTGAAGTCAGCTTTGCCAGCAGAAGGGCCAGCTAGTTAGGAAAGATCCTCCAATGCCCTGTGCTTGCTTGGCTGGAGGAGGGAGCAGGGAGAGTTGCTTGCTCAGTAGCCTTCAGCTGAGAGCATCCAAAAGCAACTTCCTGAAGAAGTGAAGCAAACATTGGGTGTTTAGCATTTGTGCTAAGCTACTGAAAAGGCTCTTTGTCACCCCTGTTCCTTCCACACAGATGGAAGCCCAGAAAAACACACTGATGCAACACACCGAGTGCACATCTCTGAGCTATGCCAAGTCTTGGTGTTAGGGAGCTGGTTCTCTGAGAGACCAGTCCTGGGCTGACTAGGTACCATTCATGTTCATCTTGCCACATTTGCTCAGCCTCACTCCTGGACTTCCATTTCCCCACCTCTCTTCAGGGGACTGGCATGCAATTCTCCTTGGGCCAAGCTTCTGTTATTAAAATAACATTAGTCTGAAGTTGTCTCAGATTTTCATGACACAAGTTCCTGGTGTATGTGTGTGTACATGCACATGTACATGTGTGCACCCATATGTGTGTATGCAGGGGTGTAGATGTATGTGTCCTGTGTGAGTACAAACATGAGTTCTTAAAGTCCCACCATGCCCAAAGTCCAGCTGGTCAGTGGTCACACATTCTTCGTGATAGTTAGCAATGGTTACCTGCTTGGAAGTAGGCAGAAATTGAAGAGAAAGAGTGGATGCTGAAGGAGGCAGAAGATTATATGCAATCTCTGCAGAATTTCGAGTATAAACTGTAGCCCCAGAGCCCAAGGAGCATGCCCAGGAGGCAGCCTTGAGTGAGTCCTGAAAGCAAAAACATCATCCTCATCTGTCTTCCTAGCTGGAGCTGTCTTTCCTCAAACTGGGCAACAACTTCCAGCCATTGAGGGGCTGAGACTCTTCCAGTTCTGGGCTCCAAACTCAGGGATCATCTTGGTCCCTGCCTCTCCTTCCCCTCCGAGGAGAACATGAAAACCAGAGCTCCAGGTACTACCCAGGACCCTAGCATACTTCCTGTTCTGTCCTGGTAGAGGTCTTGGTGGCTTTCATCAGACTGTTGTTGAGCCAACACACAAGGCCAAGGAGCAATTTCTCTGACTAGATAGAAAAAGGGTCATACCATTCCCTAGCCTGTACAAGTCAATGCCAGGTGTCCAGAGTCCCCTGGGAGCCTTGGGATGCAGTGAGTGTTTATTCTGGGCTAGACAGAGAGGAAAGCACAAGGTTCACAGCCCTGCAGAATTGAATTTGAGTCCCTTCTGTGCCACGTTCTGCTGGGAACACTAGTTAAGCTTGCTGAGCCTCATCTCCTTTGTCTGATAACTGATAGTATTGTATTGTAAAGATATAAAATTTTGGCCAAGTACTGATGATCTGTCTTCAGTTCAGATATTAGCATCCTGCCAGTGATCTATCTATCATGCTTCCCCAAGATACAGGGAACAGAAAACAAAGCAAATAACAGAGTAAGAACACGGAAGGACAGTGATGCTTCTTTTACAGTTATGATTATATTGATTCTTTTTAAAATATTTAAGAAAGGGTCTCATGTTGCCTGGGCTGGCCTTGAATATAACCTTGAACTACCGATTCTCCTGCCTCTGTGTCTCTAGTGCTGGATTGCAGACATGAGTCACCATGACTACTTTTATATGATACTGGGAATTAAACCCACAGTTTCATGCATGCTAGGCAAGTGCGCTACCAACTCCATTACATCCTAACACTCTTTTTAGACTTTTTGAAATCTCCATTTGTTTTGACAATTATCCTTGGTGCTCTGCTTTGCTGATGTGAGAGGTGTGTGCTAACACTGCCTGATGGGATTTCACATGCTTCTCATTCCATCCTTGCCTTTGTTCCTGAGCTCTTGTACCACAGTGAGAAATCCTTCACTCCCTCAGACCCACAGTCTTCTCATCTGTCCTCCCCATCTCCACCAGAGTGGGGGTTCTGATTCATCACAACTGGACTTGGGTATGGTGGTTTTCTTTGCCTCAGCATAGTCCACTGAATGGACTTCTGAGTTTGATTCCAAAGCAGATGCTCAGAGGGCCCCCCAACAGAGCCTCTTCACTGGGGTGTCTAGACCTGAGTTCCTTACATTCTACCTCACTTGTAGTACCTGAGTTATGGGCTTCACTGTTCCCTGAAAGCAGTCCAGTCCCCCTACTTTAAAACTGGAAGCATCTCCCTACTTTAAAATTTAAATTTAAAATTTAAAATGCTGGGCATTTCCCAGCACCCCCAGCAGGACAGCCTGGCATAATAGGAGGAGCCTGGTAGAGAGGGAGGAGCCTGACAGAGTAGGAGGTGTCAAAGACCTTGGAATCAACCCTACAGTCAGATCCTGCTGTGCTGTAGTTGAACATCTCTGACCTAACCCTAGCCTTCAGCTCCAGCTTCTTGACTTTAGCACCATGAAAATCCAGTGTGAGCTATGAGTAAGATGTACACTCCAATGGCAGCTGTGCACACTACAACCAGTAACTTTGCTAAGGGCAAAGCCAACTGCTTTCCTGAATTTTGCTTTTAAAACAATTTCAGTACTATATTTTTATTTTTACCCTGCATAAAACAAAAGCCATTCGAAGAAGCTCATTGTTTGAGCCAGGCATAGTGGCACCTGCCTGTCCTCCTAGAGGTGGAGAGGCTAAATCAGGAGGATAAAGAAGAGTTCCGGTCCAGGGTGCATAGCAAGACCCTGTGTCGGAAATAAAATTTGAAGGCTAAGGAGATGGCTCAGTGGATAAAGGACAGTACAAACATGACTGAATTTGGATCCCCAGCATCCATGTAAACAGCTTATCATAACTGGAGTTACTGGGGTGGGTACAAGTAGATGGGCGGAGCTCATTGGCAAGCCAGTCTAGCCAATTGGTAAGCTCTGGGTTCAGTGAAGGACCCTGCCTCAAGGATAAGGTGAAGCAAGACTGAGGAGGACTCCTGATAGCAACCTCAGGTTTCTACATGCAAATGCATACATCCACAGAACACCACACACACACACACACACACACACACACACACACACACACACTTTGCCTTACCTTTTCAACAGCTCGTATAGAAATCTAAACCTGAAATACAGGGATTGGAGTAAAATAAAAGTGGAAAGCCTTTTAGCGATCTGTTGAGCATGGGCTAACTTTGAGGAGTGCCTTAGCCCCATTGCCCCTCACCTTCCGGTTCCTCACACTGCGTTGAATTTTTGTTTCACAGGCAGCTTCAGCAACAGCAGGCAGAACTGGAGGTCCACCAGCGAGATGGGCTGTCGTCCTATGACTTATCTCAGGTGAATTTCTGGAAAACTCTTCTGTTTGGCACTAAGAGGACTGAATCCCCACTCTAAATTAAACTAAAACTTAAACTAAACTCACTCCCCACATCCTCAGGCGCTCTGTTCCATCCAGCCTCAGGGGTACTGATAGTATTCAGTCCCTGGTGCCCTCTGTGGCTCTTCCTTCCTGAAGTGAGCCATATGGAGCAGAAAGTAGGTAGAGAGCAGGTGATGAGCTGTGATCAACTCCCACTGCATTTTTATCTCTAGGGGACAGAGGAAAATCCCAGTGTGGGCCTCAGTCTCACAGGTGCAGCCAGCAATTGCAGGCTCTGGATTTGGGTTCTCTGGCTTCCTAGCCATCCCTCTCACCTTTACTCCCATGCCTGTTGCTTTAACATTTCTCTTCCCATCGTATCCTGTGTCTCCTTTCCTTCCCTCATCTCCTCTGGTCCCTTGTGTCTCCTCCTGTCTCTGTTTCTGCTTCTGACAGCTGGCCATCAGAGAAACTGCCATGGGTCAGTATCTGACCTCATTCCCAAATTAACCTTTAGGCTCCCTTCCTGATGTTTATAGTAAGTTAGTTCTTTTACATTAATCTCTAAGAAGGTAGCCATAGTGACTCTGGCATTCTTCCTGTAACCCCTAGTTCACACCTCCCAACCTGGGTGCCCTTGATCTTCATGGATAAGTTCCCAACCTTGCAAGAATAGTCAAGTCTTGAAACACTAGCACCTCCTCCGAAAAGGACTATTGGAGGGACATGTGACTCTTTAAAAGAGTGCCTTATGTGTGGATTGCCATTGTGTTTTATGTGCCAACAGGTCCCTGTACCCAACCTACCTGCCAGTGTTCACGAGGCAGGGAAGTCTGTGGAAAAGGCAGATGCAATCTTCTCCCAAGAGAGAGACCCCCGTTTTGCTGAGATGTTTGCAGGCATCAGTGCATGTAAGTGGCAGATGGTGCTAAGCCATGAGGCTTTGGGTTGCAGTTGCTTTCAGACCATCTGGGGATAGCCACCCTAGAGATAAGGGCAGGAAAGTTACTTTTGTGTAATTTCCCCAGGACAGAAGTCAGAACAGATTCTCTGTATTCCTGCCCTTGCCTCTTACTTCCTCATCACGGTGACACTCAGTCTCAGGCTGGGGCATCTCATCTTTAAATGTAAAGGGTCAGAGCAATGAAGTCTAATCCACTAGGTAATCCTTAGTCACTGGTCATACTTCACCACTATAACAACATACCCAAGAAAAAGAGGGAAAGAGGGTTGTTTTGACTCTCAATTGGAGAGGAAACTTAGAATAATCACAGAAATTTCAGTAGAAATATAAAGTAAGATGGCAAGAAGACATGAGTATAGAGAATGATAAGTCAAGATAATATTCAAGGACTACAGATCAGTAAGCCCCAATTAACATGCTGTCAAAATTCAACATAATCAAACACAATGAGATGAACTAGTGTACCCTCAAGGGTGCATGATGAAGATGCTTTTGAACCCAAGCAGGGAAGCAGAGTGGCAATGTCACCAGAGAAATGTCTTCAGAATGTCCCTTTGAGCAGAGGCCATAGAGCCTCAACTACCTATAAATCTCATGAACTTTTTAAAAAAGCCAAAAAAAAAAAAAATCACAAACAGGAAGAAACTGATAAAAAGAAAAAAAATAGTAAGTAGAACTCAGAATGCCTTTCCTCCTTTTTAACAAATCAAGTTGATGAAAATAATAAAACAGGGGAAGATTTAGAAGACTAGATTTTATATTTATATACGTATACATACATATATGGATGTACATATATTATTATGTGTCCAAATACATATATAAACATACATAGGTACATGTGTAAGTGCTGTACCCTACCAAAGTCCTGAGACATACATAGAAGAACAATATGTAACCTACCACCAAAGTACATGAGAAAAAACGTAACTTGTTTTTTGTAGTGCTGGTTGACCTGTCCGTCTGTCTGTCACTTGTTTTGTGTGGTGCTGAGAATGGAAGAGCTAAGCATGAGCTCTAACACTCAAGCTACACCTCCAGACTTGGTGAATTGTTGATAAACAAAACGGCAGTCTGAGTCTTCTTTACACTGTATGTTTTAGCCTTGTCTCCTCCCAACTCAAGTCTTGCTCTTGCCCCACCCTCAAGGCCTTCTGATTAGACCACAGACTCAGCTCCTGCCCCTTAAGGATCGATGCCCCATAGTTGCACTATGGCAATGGCTTTATTTAGAGCCCCACACAGAGATGGGAGTAGGATATTTGGTTCCTGTGTGGTCTTCCAACCCCAGATTACAACCCGTTACTGCTCACACCCACCTGGCAAGCTGGCTCAGGGAAGGTATATATGCTGTGTCGCTGCCATGCATCCAGCCTTGATTTCCACCCTTGTAGTGTCTTGAGAATGGTTGCATAACTGACACTTGTAGGGCTCATGATACTCTAGGACAGTGGTTCTCAACCTTCCTAATGCTGCAACCCTTTAATACAGTTCCTCGTGTTGTGGTGACCCCCAACTATAAAATTATTTTATTACTACTTTGTTAACTGTGATTTTGCTACTGTTGTGAATCATAATATAAATATCTGATATGCAGGAATCAGATATTTAATGTAATGTAATATACATATCTGCAACCCCATGAGGGTTGAGACCCACAGGTTGAGAACCACTGCTCTAGGGCCACAAGTGATGCATCATGGAGCCATGGGAGGGGTGTGTTCTGGTTGACACTGCTGTCTAGAGGCTGCACCCATCCACCGTCCACCACCAAGAACTCCTTCCTTATTATGTGAGATCTAGACAGCCTGGCTGTGACTTGAGCCCAATCCTCTCAGCCTTTCTCGGCAGGTTACCTGCTTGAGCACTCTTCTCAACTTTCTGTGGCAGAACAGTGGCCTTCGTGACTCATCCTCGCCTGGGTCTGAGTGTTCCCTGTCTTATGAGGTGCTCAGTCTGAAACCCTGGTGGAAAGATGGGGAACCTTATCCAACTGTCCTGGCCACTCAGTCTGAGGTGCCCCTCAGCACTTGCTGATCAGATTGGGGAAGGGCCACTGGACTGGGATTCAGGTGGGGTCCTCCATTGGTGTCCTCCATTGGAACAAACAGTGCCTTGGGTTTTTTCATCTGTAAAACTGAAAGCAAATATGTAAGCTGTGCGTTCTTTTCCCAGCACTGTCTTCAGTAAACATTTTACTCATACTAACACACAGAATCCCCACCACAGCCCTGTGAAGGACACTGCAGTCATCTTCCTCTTTCAGGTGGAGAAATTGAGGCAGGGGAAAATTCAAAGAGCATCCCAGGTGACAGCTGTAGTACGAAAGGCAGAATGAGGTCCCAGTCAGGTTGCTGAGGTTACCCAGGGTGTCCTCACCTCTTTGCACTTTCCCTATTGTGTATGCCTCTGTGAAACTGGAAGGACTGAATACAATAGTGCCTTCCCCACTCTCAAGGGCTTGCCTTCAAGTGGCCAAGACACCCAAAAGTCAGAAGAAGCCACCTAAGAGGGGAAATACAAAGGTGAAGGTGAGGAGGCTGTCCTTTGTAGACCTCCTGAGTTCCCGTGCCATGCTGTGTTCTGGGGTGCCCCTGCATGGCCTGCAGCCCATGGGTGGGAGAACCTTCACATGCAACTCCTATGGTTTTCCTAGCGGAAAAGAAGATGATGAGCTCAGCATCAGCATCAGGCAGCCAGCAGATCTACTCCCAAGGAAGTCCATTCCCTGCTGGGCACTCGGGCAAAGCCTTCAGGTAGGTCCCAGGGAGGGGAATGGTGGAAAGAAAAGTCAGCCTTGGTTCTGCAAGCTGAACAGGAACCAACCATTCCTGTGCTGTGGGATGGAGCCAGGATGGGGCGGCGGGACAGCTGGCTCTGCTTCAGCCCCTCCATAGGCACTGAGTGTCAGTGACTCTCAGACACCACCAGTCTCTCTAAAATCCTGAAAGGGGGGCGGGGGAATGGTCTATAGCCAAGATCCAGATAGGGCTTGTTGAGAAAGTAGCCAGAACTGCCTTTTTCTCTGATTTTTTGATGCCATCCATGGCCAAGTACAAGGAGAAAATATGGTCTGTCATATCTGAGCCCCAGCCTCAAGGGCCATTCAAGGCACGGAGCCAAGTAGGGTGCTTGGCTGTTAGCATCAGGGTACACGATAGCTTACTGAGGAAGCTTGACATCACTACTGAGGGCCAGGCCTGCCTCAAGTTTCTTCTAGGAAATGAAAGCATAACCCAGGAACACTGCCAGAGGACAGGCCAGCAATCCTCAGGAAAGGCTCCTGTCACACCAGCTACCTCTTAGCTCCCTAGAAGCCTCACATACCCCTGACCCAGCAAGGTGCTGTTTTTCCTACATCCCTGTTGAGCTTGGCCCAACTCTGAGCAGGGCTTCAGGGACCCTGCAGGCAAATCTAGTGCCCAGAAACTACATTGGCCACAACAGGGTAGGAGTCTCCCTTCCTTGCTGTTCTAAGAACAGACTTCATACATCAGCAACAGGTGTGACCAGAGGCCCTAGGGAGGGCTGGGCACAATGGCCAGCACTTTGTTGCAAAAAGCCCAAGCAGAGTTACAGCTGTCCCGCTTTAGCATGCTAGGGAAAGCTGTGCAGGCTGAGGAATGTGTTAAAGAAGCACCACAAGCAACAACGAGAAAATGTCCTTTGAGGGAAAGGGAGACATGTGGTAAATATGTATGTGATAGGGCCACAGTGAAACTCATTACTTTAGAGCTAGGTGTAGTGGCTGACGTCTATAAATCCAGGACTCAGGGGTCTGAGGCAGAAGAATGCCATAAACTCACAGTCAGAAGTAATTATACATTGCATAATTAATATAACTGATTTTGAAAAGAAAACTAAATAAAAAAAATAAAGAACATCCTTGGCAAGGCATGGTGGCACACATCTTTTATGCCAGCAGTTAGGATAAAAATGCCTTTTGGCAGAGGCAGGTGGATCTTGGATCTCTGTGAGTTCCAGGGCAGCTAGAACTACATGGTAAGAAAGACCCTGTCTCAGACAGACAGACAGACAGACAGACAGACAGACAGACAGACAGACAAAAATAAGAACAAAAAAAAGAGAGAGACTACCCTTTGATCTGAAACATCCATCTGGGTGAAGTGGGAAAAAGCTGCTGTGCTAGGTAAACTCATTTAGGAAGTCAGAGATAATATTTGAACAAACACATTTGCTTTACGATCTGCAAGGGGTCAGAGAGCATAAGAAAAGGTTAGGATACAATTATTTAAAACTGTAGTCTGTAACTATCTTTCTTTCAAAACCCACCCAAAAACCTAACATTAGGTGCAGCCCACCTCACTCAGTACATTCACAGGCCGCAGCACAGAGCCAGAGAGATAACAAGTAGGACCTGGAGCAGCCTGGGTCTCCCTCCAGCCTTTCCCATCTTCAGTGGGCCTATAGTCCTCATAGCCCAGAAAGCTCCTGGAAGGAGGACCTGGCAATGGAGTGAGATGGTGTCAGTGCACCCTCACCAGGCATGCAGAGAGCTAGGCATTGTGATGCATACTGCAGGTGCCTAACGAAGGTACACCAAGTGAATTCACATGAAGGCAAAAGAGGTAAACCAGCAGCCACATGCCTGACTGAACCCCTAGCAGCAGCCTTCCATCCCCAGGTTTGGTTGGGTATTGAAACTGACAGCCTGCAGCCTGTATGCAGAGCCTCAGTGCCCCAAAGGGACAAATTAACCAGAACGCCAAGAGCAGGTAGCCGTGAGTCTGATTTGTATTCTAAGACTAGCGGCTCTTCTTGGAATGGAATCTTTCAGAGATCTGGGGGTGTGCGGGGAACAGTAGTGGTGGGAAATTGCAAGAGCTGACAGACCCTCGGGGAGATAGAAGCTGATAATAGAAGCTTGCAAGGACCGCAGGCAGTGTACAAGGAAGGACAGGGCAGGAAGGAAAGCCAGGGCAGGATCTTTTAGCAGACTCAAGAAAGCAGGCCATTTCCTGAGAATAAACGTTTTCTTCTCTTAGCTCTTCTGTGGTCCATGTGCCTGGAGTGAATGACATCCAGTCCTCTTCCTCAACGGGCCAGAACATATCCCAGATCTCCCGACAACTGAACCAAGGCCAGGTGGCATGGACAGGCAGTCGTCCACCCTTCCCAGGGCAGGTATGAATAACTATGAGGCATGGCCCTGAGTGTCCAGAGTGACAGAACACCACCATCTGCTTTGTTGGGTCCCAACCCTGAGGGTATGTCAGTGCTCCCAGCTAGAACAGCCAGCTCCTTGGGAGTCCTTGCCATCCATGGAGCACTTTGAAAGCTAGGTCCCCAACAGTTATACCATGTCTGCTCAGCACCCCCTTTCCTACAACCTCCCCCTTAAGAAAGGGAGCAAGAAGAAGTTGGGTACACAAAGCTTCTCCAGCAAAAACAAGCCCCCTCCCCATTGCTTTGGAGCTCTGGCAGCCACTATGCCAAGAGGGCCTGTAAATATCCAACCATGCAGCAAATACTCCTAGTTCCCTGGAAGGTACTAGAAGGATAGGTCTTATTCAGCTGAAAAGCCTCTGTTATCAGAGAAACCAGGCCATTATAGTCCTCAAGGTAATGTTAACCAGCTCCACCCCAAGTCCCCAGGACCAGGATACTGGTCCCTACACCCTGGGCTCCTCCCAGACCAGTGAAGGTAATCAGGGCCTGATGTTCCTGAAGGGACCTCAGGGGTATAGCTCATGGGAGGCTGGTTGGTTCTGCCTCTTTGTGTCCTAACCATAGCAAATCCTACCCCAGCCCAGCAAGACACAGTCATCTGCCTTCGGGATTGGATCAAGTCACCCCTACCCGGCTGACCCTTCTTCCTACAGCCCTCTCTCCAGCCCAGCTGCGTCCTCGCCAAGTGGAAATGCCTACCCCAGTCTTGCCAACAGGACTCCAGGGTTCGGTAGGTGGGAAATGATGGAAAGAATTGTTGTTCTGAGCATCCTGTGTCCAGGAGCTGAGCCCCAGGCTTCAGAATATAGGACAGCACCCCAAGCTCTCAGGATATGTGGCAGGACCCCAAAATGTTCCAGCTCCTTGCCTATCTGGCTACAATCAAGAAGACCTCAGGTGTCCTAAGTCATAGAAGCATCCACCTTGACCCTGAGGTTCAGTGTTGTTATTTCAAGGCATGGCCACTCATCCCTGTGTTGTGATGTGGCCTGGTTGCTAGTTTAACCCTGCATGGCTCGAGGCAGAAACTGACACATCTCAGAAGTAAAAGATTCTCCATTCAGAAACTCAGAGAAGCGAGAGATGGCTGGTTGGGTCAGTGACACCAGAAAGTTCCCTTTTTGAATATTGCAAGGTATATTTTATATTTTTCTCATTCTGTGGCAAAATACAAATGTCACTTCAGGACAGATGGTTTATTTTGGTTCACAATTTGAAGGTCAGTCCATTGTCACACTGAAGCTGCAGTCAGGAATTGGGAGATGAATGCTAGAGTTTAGCTCATTTTTTTCCTATGGATTTAGAATTTCCATTGCATTTATTTTTATTTTCCCAGCCCATGGGTAGTCAGAATGAATCTTCCCAACTCAGTTAATCTAACCTCTAAACTCCCTCACACACATACCCAGTTGCTATCAACTTCATCCATCACACTAGGGGATCCTATCTCCTGTGAATTTCCATGCTCTGTGAGGAAGGCTCGGGGCCATAAAAGGTGTTGTGGCTATGGCTGTGTCTTCTGGCTCAGTCTCAGGCACTTCTACAGTTGTTCTTGGTGTATTTGATACATGCCAGCATCTCTCCCAGGGCTAAGATCGCACCCACAGAAGGGGCTATCCTGCCAGGTTTCTCATGGTACAGTCACTGGGTGACATCTTGGAGTGAGGGATCCAGGGATTTTCTATGCAGACCCATCACTCTCAAGTGAACAGACGCCAAGCCGAAACCTCCCGATTTCACTTGCCAAGTACCTGTCAGTCTTAGGGAAAAGTTCCCCTCTGTAGTCTGTGATACAGTGTAGTTATGAGCTGTCCCTACCTCTCTTCACTTCCACTACTAACAGAATTGCTTCTGCCTCAAAGTCCAAAGCCTTGGCCACAACATCTCAAGACTCCAGATTTGTCTGTTCCCACTGGAGCCAACATTTCCCCAAACACAAACCTTATTTATGTGTAGCATACATGTTCAGCCTTTAATTGTCCTTACTGGCTCACCCTGGGACAGTGGTGTGAGAACTACAGACCCCTCAGTCAACCAGGCTCTCAGCTCTATTGCAACCTGAGGGCAAGGCTCCTGGTACCCAAGATTTGGCCCCTTCCTGATTTCATGTATAGGAACATTCCCTTTGTCTGAGAGCAGTGGCCCTAACTTACTGTGATTTAGCCCAGTCCCTGGAGACAGGAAGAGACCTGGCTGACCCAAAGAGACTGGGCTGACCTCTAGCTCAGGCTAGAGACAGAGGCAAAGTTACAGCATAGATAGAGGAAATAGGAAGTAGAGAGACACACCATGGGTCCAGCAGCCAGATCTTCATGGAGGCCCTGAGGGCCAGGAGAATAGTCACTTGTGTTACAGGGCCAGGAAAGTCATTATAAGATAACATTTATCCATCTCTGGAAGGACTTAAGAGCATCTTGTGACCATAACAACACAGGTGGGCAGGCTCCTCCCTGCCTCAGCAGTCCAGTGCCTTTACCCATGAACACTTGGCCATTCTCCTGAAGTGATGGCAGGTTCTGAAGTGTAAATGGAGGTAGAACCCCTGGTTGAGGTCACTGGCCAACTTTGATGACCAAGAACAGGGTCACATACTGGGGCTTCTATCTCAGCCAGTTGTGTTGCATGTTACTAGGTGGTAAGTGTGTTGGCACCAGACATTACAGGAGGCTTCCACTGGGTGTTTCACACATTTGAATTCATTCAGCATTTACCTGTCCAAGAGGGAGAGGTCATCCTTACTCTCATTTGAGATGACAGAATGGAAGCCCCGAGTCGTAATGGATCAGTGGTGGAGCCAAGAAGGGATGAAGACTGTGTCTCTCTGCTCACAGCCCTGTGCTTTCTCTCCCTTAGGACAGGGATAGAAGTTCCTATTCCCTTATTCAGGGAGTAGAAATAAGCTGGAAGAGACATCTGCCAACAAGTCCCTTGCTTTGTGAAAATGAGGAGGATGGGAACTCTGCTGGGAAGGTGTGGAAGGGACACTAGGGCAGAGAAGTTAGGGACAGAGAAATGTGGCATGACTCTACCCTCAAGGCATCACACAGTGACTTCAGAGAAATCTGCTGTGGAGTAGGATGCAGGAACAGCATGTTTGGAGTCCGGCTATGAGGATGAACAGGAGAAGAAGTGGGAACAGAACAAAGGAACTGAGGAGGAGAGGGGGAAGGAGCCCAGCTGGAGGGGATGTACCACTATCCCAGGAGGCAGAAGAGCCCCCTGGGGCTGAGGAAACCTACATTAGTGGAGAATGTTATCTTGAGAAGGTGGCTGTGAGTCCCTGCTAATGGAGGCCTCAGCCTCTGCTGCCCCAGGACTTCAAGAAGCAGAGTCCTACTAGGGGTGGGGCAACCTTGGTCAAGGTCAGAGGAGAGAATGTATGATTAGAAAGAGGACCTGGGAGAGGTTTACTGTCAACCTGCCGGGTACAACAGAAAGTAGAGGAGAAATAGAGCAGTCTCCATTAACGGTTAGTTCATCAATTATTAAATAAAGATGAAACAGTTAAAGCTGCCAATGCAGTGCGCAGACTACAATGAACACCAGGTCTGTGGGCACCCAGATACACCCCTGCATGTGGGCATCCAGGACACCAGACAGCTATAACTCTCGGACTCACCAAGGCACCTACAGCAGCACCTTGCAGTATTACAAGGAAAATAGGGTCCCTTCCTCCTTCCCTCCCTTCCTTCTTTCCTTTCTTCCCTCCTTCCTTTCTCCCTTCCTTCCTTTCTTTCTTCCTGTTGTCCCTGTACAGCCATGAAGTCTTCCTGTACATAAAACTATACTTTAAACTATTTCCTTGACACCTACAAAATGGGTCCAGCTATAGGAATTATAATTTAGGTTTTTATCTATTAACCAAAAATTTTCTTTGCTGATCCTATAATGGGACCAGGTGGCACTATAGGAAAATATTAGCTCCCTCCTTAGATGCCCAGGTTTAACCTTGCTGTAATTCTCAAGGCTGCATCAAAGTAAGGGTAGTCCAGGGAAACTGGAGACAAGTTCCCTGTGGTGGTCCCTGAAGGCAGGTTTAAAGGAATCCACAAATACTAAGTAAAGGATTAACAGATATTTATTAGGGGAGCACTCACACAATGATGGTAAATAAGCACCAATGTCTTCCTGCTCCTGAAGATGCAGTCTCTGCCCTTCAGGATGCTCCAGCCACAACCCAAGAGAGATGAAGCCCTTATAAGGGACCATGTCTGCATACCTGAAGTCATGCCTTAAGAAGTGGCCACCACCCCAAGTCCACTGGTGGAACAAGATGTCACTACAGGTCCCAAATAGACACAGACAAGTCCTAGAGCCTCTGGAGTGAAAAGGGGGTATCCCCTTGCCTATTAGGAGCAGCCTCCTTCTGGTCCTCTGGTACCTCCACCGATCACCCTTATGTATGTCTGAGCATAGCCCCAATGGATCAGGAACACTAATTTGTGTCCCAAATGCTTTTCAGATATAACCTTAACCCTGCCAGAGTTTAAACCAAATCCCTGCATTGCCTCTCTTGGGTGTAACTCGGGACTGCTGGGAACATCTCTGGGACATTTCTTTTACTTTTGTAGAATAAAGCCTCTTTACGAGGAAGGAGGAAGGAGGAAGGGAGGGGCTGAGGGAGGGAGGGAGGGAAGGAAGGCTAGCAGGCATGCAACTAGTGTGTTAGAAAAGAGGCTTGCTTATATGAAAGGCTTTGGCTTTTTTTTTTTTTTTTTTTTTTGGTCTTAAATTGCCATTCAAGGTTAAAAGTTCAAGGAGTCAAATACTCCCCCACCTTGGATACATTGCTGAAGAGAATTTCTTTCTGTCTCATGAATTTTCTGTATACCCACAGGAATAGGACACTATAGTAACAGAGGAGCTGAGAACAGTTACAGTGTAGTTACAGTGTGCAGTTACAGTGTAGTTACAGTGTACAGTTGCAGTGTGGTTACAGTGTACAGTTACAGTGTGGTTACAGTGTAGTTACAGTGTGCAGTTACAGTGTAGTTACAGTGTACAGTTGCAGTATGGTTACAGTGTACAGTTACAGTGTGGTTACAGTGTAGTAACAGTGTACAGTTACAGTGTAGTTACAGTGTGCAGTTACAGTGTATTTACTGTGTATAGTTATAGTGTGGTTATGGTGTAATTACAGTGTACAGTTATAGTGTGGTTACAGTGTGCAGTTATAGTGTAGTTACAGTGTACAGTTGCAGTATAGTTACAGTGTACAGTTGCAGTGCGGTGACAGTGTACAGTTACAGTGTGGTTACAGTGTAGTCACGGTGTGGTAACAGTGTACAGTTACAGTGTAGTTACAGTGTGCAGTTACAGTGTAGTTCTACAGAGAGGAAAAAGAACACATTGTCCCAGACTAACTCACATTGTATTTCCCAGCTATGGGGTTAGACACTTAGTTTGTGGACAGAAGGTGTGCCACTGCTCTTATCTCACCCTTACTATCTAGTCCAGTGAGATGGGATTCTAGGTTCCAATTTCCATGTAGAGAGAGGAGAAATAAAGTAAGCTTGTGAACACCAGGACTTAAAGATGGTCGTCACTAAGAGCCTGCTGGGAATGGAGTTAGCACTTGCCTTATATCCATCTTTCTCCACCCAGAAGGCATCTGGACAGGGTTAGGGCTCTAAGAGAATTATCCTGAGGTCTAGGAAAACACAGGAAAGAATTGTGATGGTGCATGTGGGAGTCCTGTTTGGGTCTTTAGTTTCCATGATCCTGGCTGGCACCCAGGAAAGTGAAAAGAAGAAAGGAATAGGAGGGGTGATCAGGACTACATGAATGAATACCTTGTTAGAGAAAAGTTTGGGGGTATGTGATCAAGACCTAAGTAACCACATGGGCACTGCCACTTGAGTAGCCACATGGCTATTGCCATCGTACATCTTGGCTGATCACACAAATATCCTCTGCCTGTGGGATGGCTCCACAGTAGCATTTGCCCATTCGTCACCAGGACATGAGTCCTCATAGAATCTGTGCATTTCATAGACTAGGTATGGAGGAATATTGGCAGCTGCCTCACAAAGTAAGTCCCAGTTGGCAGTGTGCCAATGCATGATCTTGTTTGCCTCCATATCAATTCTGCTAATGTCCTATAAAGTATAAATAATTTTGGTGTTAAGACCCAAAGCCCAAAAGTTGAGAATTGGGGTAATATGCATTCCCTGACCTAAATCAGCATGGATGATCTCCCAGTCAGGGATGTTTGTCTTGATTGGTGGAAATCAAGCTTTAGCCCCATTTTTTTTTTCTTTAATTTAAAAAGCACCTGAATTAGGTTAGCAGAGAGGTGACAGGAAACAGAAGAACATGTAAAATAAGAGTGAGTGGCATGTAACCACGGTTGTAAGACAGGTCTTGCATATTGGCATAGAATTGCATGCACAGAAGAAAGTTGTAGGCAAAAAAGAGTAGACAATATTATGGTCTCAGTTCAAGGTGGGTGAGTCCATGCCTTAGCACAAAGAAATCTAATTTTAGCCAGGAACACCAAAAGATGTCACCTGGATCTTACTTGGATTTCCTTTGGCTTTGGGTCCTTGGTTTCCTAAGCTACTGATTGAGCAAAAGCTCCTGAAAGACTTAGGAGGGAGGGGGTATACATCCAGCACACATCTGAGTTGCTACTTTGGTACCACGTGAAAGAACTGGAAGGGAGAAAATGTTGTATAACATGGGCATCCTAGCTCCACACGAAAATACTGTGGGCTGAGACCAGAGGCTCTATGTTGGCAAACATTGAAGCACGCTGGTGAAAATAGTTGACTTTGGTTTCAAGTTCCATCAGCCTTATGTGGCACCTGTACCCAGTTTAAAAAAAAAAAAAAAAAAGGAGCTGCCTGGGGACCTTGGAATCATGCACCCAGCTGGTCAAAGGCAGCGTAAATGCCCTCTGTTATAGTCAGTGGCCTTGTGCCCAATTCTGCTAGGCTACTTGAATTATTTCTCTCTTCCTTTCCACCCATGCCTCTCTGGCTCTGAGGGAATGGCACTGTTGATGCAAATAGATAGTCCTGACACCCTGGGAGAAAAGAGGAGTTAAACTTAGTGCCATTGACATTCCCCCATGTGAACATTGGCCTAAGACACAGGAAAATTATCCAAAAGAGAAAGACATTACTTGTGCCCTTTGTGTCTGGTTCTTATCCCCAAAGGAGAGAGCCTGGAAGAGGAAAAAGAGAGAGATGTATTTTTCCTATAAAGGCAGAGTACCAATGGGCAAGATGGAAAGAGTAGCCTTGAGGTCAAAGCTTCCCAACAGGAATCTAAGCCACAGGGTAACCAACCACCAGAGCAGAGGCAAGGGGGTGGGGGTGTACCAGAATGAGCTTACACAAATCATGAAATATGGTCACCTACCTTGTCCCCAGAGGAGTGGCTTTAAAGTCTGTTTGTGTTCAACACATGTCACTGGAGAATCTAGGTTCCCTTTTTGTGGGTTCTTAGTCTCCTTCACAAAATTATTTGAAAGCTGACTGAGAAGAAAGCTTGAGAACCATTTTATTAGAATTTTAGAAAAAAGCAACAGAGCAAGCAAACTGTAAATCCTGGCACCTCTCAAGAAGAGGGAAATGGAGAAGGAAGAAACCCATGCCTTTGATTAAGGACAGCAATGGAGGTCTGCAAGCAAGGTCTCAAGAGAAACAGGGAGCAAGTCCAGAGTACCAGTACAAGCATGTTTAGGTGTTTGGATGATATTCAAAGCAGAAAAGACAAATTACACTTCTTGAGTTAGAATTTACAAAGTCAGGCAGGCTTAACAGTAAATATCCGTAAGCAACTGCATCAAGGCTTCTAGAGGGTGTAATTACATTATTTCACTGAGGGGATAATTATTCCTCCCATCTCTTTAGCATATCCCCAAAAGAATCAGCTTCCCTGACAGTGATCTCCTGGCCAGGCTATTGATGGGCCCAATTGGAGCCAAGTTCTTCACAGCTTGTTCTGGAAACATGACTAGGATGGTGAGAGTATGAAGAAAAGACAGACATACATATGGGAAAACTGATATTCAGTGACCTGTGTTTACTCTGACAGTGCACACCTACTAGGCAAGAGCCCAGAACTTCAGCGTGTTTATTATGTACAGCTTGAGGGAGAGGTTCGCTAGTCTGGGTACATCTCTGCACTCACTTGCACAGCAGAAATTGGGACCATCTCAGTATCTCAAAGGTGGGCAACAAGGGATGGATTTAGAACTAAGAGAAAACAAGTTGGTAACTGTCAGGGAGAGTACAACCTGAATTCCAAATTGTTTAATCACTCTGTCTCAAACTGGTCATTGATGTATAACGTTTCTTATAGAAATGTAGGAAGCCAAGCCCACAGCTTGCTCAGAGAGTATAGTTCAAGATGCAGTAGCAAGCAGGGGATTCCCTCCCTCCCTTGCTCCACCATTGCTTATATATGGCCTGAATTGTACAGCAGCAAGCATGTTTCCTGAGACAGTGGCTTAGCAAGCACCAGCACGTCCTTGTCTTCCATTTAGCATCTGCTTTTCAATTTTAGGCTGAGGTAGTTCCAGCAACTCAATCATGATGACACAAGTCCAGACAGGTAAAACAGACCAAATCAGCAGGCGACAGCAGAAGACACCGGTGCACCCTCAGCAAGCCTCTTTTGGAAAGCACTGGGAATTCCCTCCCCACCACATGCTCCACCCAGTCTGGGCTGAGTGGAGACTGGAGAAAAAGTGGACTTTATCATTCCAGAAACGTCTGAAGCGTCTTCCACTAAGAAATAGGATGCTCAGAGGGGGGAGGGGAGATGCAAACCCCCCTTTTCCTCCCTGATCTTGCCCCCAAATCTCAGCCATGTACATATTTAATCTACAAATTTTGAAAATTATAGATATACCTGACCCTATTAATCAATGCTGAAAGGTGAGCTCCCTGCCAGAGAGCTGAAAAGTTTGTAGTCCTTGTCTGATCAGCTCAGTAGGGTAGGTAAGAGGCATCAGGACACAGTTGCTTTACCCAGCAGGGTTTCTCAGCTTTTACACTGCTGATAGGTTGGTCTAATCCTCATTGGGCTGGGATGTCTGCTTTCTAAGGATGTTTATCAGTCTCCCCGTATGTTTATCTGCCTGTATCCTGCTGTTTGTGAGAATGAGAAGTGCCAGCAGTTCCCTTCACTAAGAACCATTAAGCTAAATCCAACAGTGCTGAACGAACTGAATGGCTGCATAGGACTTCACAGGAATCGTAGGGCAATTTCTTCTCAGTGCAGCCTCCCAGGAGAAATGATAGTAAGAACAAAGTATAGCTTTAAACTTCAACTAAAGAGATGCTAGATATCAGCCTTACCTCTGTTCCTCAGGACCAAAGACTGCCCTAGGGTCTGCCAAGTTCACCCAGAAGCTGCAGATAGCAAGTATGGTACCCTCACCCTAGACACCTAGCCTAGCAGGAAGCTAGCCCATCTATCATGTAGAGTGGCCAGCAGCCTTAGTTTTGCTCAGAAAGCTGGGAAATGGATGACAGTATGACCGGAACCCAGCTCAAGGCTTTTAACTGTGCACATAACTTTTGGAATAATAACCTAACAAATGTGCCCGAGACCACTGGGTTATTCCAGAAAGAGTTCTTTGTGTACCTTAGGTATGGGCCACATGCAACTCCTGCTGACCATCTGCTGTGCAGGTTGGTAGGGTTTAAGCAAAGGACCCACAGTGTCCCCTCAGCCAGGAGAGGTCATGTTGAAGGTCATATTCATTATGTAGTTAAAGAGATTACTGAAGACAAAACACCTTCAGTAGTCTCTTTGGTCTCCCTTCCCGTGCCTAGCATACTCACCCTTCATTCAGGTCACACTTTCTTCCTCCAGGAAGACTCTGGTTTAGGTGGGACCTGCTCTTATGCCCCGTGGTAGCCTGTGTTCCCCTTGGAAGAACACTCAACTGTATTGACCTCTGAACTCTGCTATTCCCAGCACATGAAGTCAGTTTCCATCACTATGCGCTGTTTTAGACTTAAGCTGTGATTATCAAATGAATAAAGGTAGGCTTCCATGTCGGGAGGACTAAGTTCAATCTTTGAGTTTATATAATAAACGAATAGGGAAAATTTGTTAATATCTTCGAGCCTTCGGTTTCCTTATCTGAAGGACATGGATAATGGACTCAGCTCTTAGATTTAGAAATGAACTGAAATAAGGTACCGAAGACAAGCTTAACATGTAGCACACACTTGTCATTGCTTCAAAATACTGCCATTTCCATCCTTCAGTATTTTATGTCATTTCCAATGCAGCATATTGATTAATTTTTTCCTGTTGCAAATGTTTAACAGCATTTACTGTCTCAGAAGGTCAAAAAGTTTTATTTTGAAATATATTGTCTGTAATTAATAGAACCATGTACCCCCAGGTACAAATAATCAGCTAATCTTCTCCAGACCTCTTCTCCCTCTTTTCATCCTCCCTTTGATTATCCCTGAGGTACAACTGAGGAAACTCCACTATGAATCATGTGTAGCCTAGAGGCTTCAGATGCAAGGAGAACTAATACAGCATGTCCATAGTCTTCCATCTTCCTCCCCCGTTTCCCACCCTTCCTCCTCTACCCTCTACCCCTTCCTCACTTTCTCCTCTCTCCCTTTCCTCCTTCCTTCATCTCCTCCTTTCGCTTGTCTCCTTGCTCTCTTTCTCCCCTCCTCCATGAGTCCTCACTCCCTCTCCCCCTTCTTTAAGAACTTACTGAAGCACCATCTCAGCAGCCTGGCACAGCTTGGCCTTAGTTACTCCACTTAGGGCATCAGTCTAATGAGAAGGATATGGTGTAAAAGGTGGTACAGGTGCTGCAGGAAAACTGAGAGATGGTAAAACTGAGACTAGACCCTGGAATCACATCTTCTTAGGACCATGAGATAACCAGGAAAATGCAGGAGCCCGGCCAGCCAAGGGAACACATGGCAGGGCTAGTGAGCTGACCTAGTGGGTGGAAGTGTTTGCCGTGCAAGCCTGATGCATCAAGTTTGATGATTGACAGAACACATTAGAGAAGGTGAGCGCTGACTCCCAAGAGTTGCCCGACCTCCACACATGCATCGGCACATTGTGTTTATCTAAAAAGGAAAGAACACAGGGCATGAAGACCGGGGGAGTGATAGAATGTGACAGCCAAGTCCTGCCAAGTGAAAAGGATGTGAGGGTAGGGCTACCAGGATATGAAGAGAGACATGAGGCTAGAGGATCAGCTAGAAGCCACATTCAAGGAAACCTCAGCCATCTGTAGGTAGTGTCACTGTCCCAGGGGGGTGGGGGTGGCAGAGCCCTGTGGATCTGGGAGTGGGTGGTGGTGGGACTCAGAACACAGTAGGGACAGTGAGCATAAAGGAAAGGCACTATGGTGAGATATGCCACTGAGGGACCAAGGGCTGAGCAAGACCATGTGGTGGACTCGATGAGAGAGGGGCTGTAGGTGAAAAGGAAACCCTGGCTGCAGGCTGTGAGGAGAGCAGGAGGATGCTGCAAGTTGACACCTGAGCTTGTCTTTTGTGTTTTACATGCATATTACATATGTGTGCAAATGCATATGTGCATACACACACACACACACACACACACACACACACACACTACACACACACACAATATCTTTTTTACTTAAGTCCCATAAATAGTTTAGGCAAAATTCTCATTCCTTCTATTTTCTGTTTTGAGTCCACCATGAGCAGCCACGAGGCCATAGAAAGCTCTGAGGAAACACAAGTCACCAGACAGGCACAGTCTAGCAAAAGCTATTTTTTCTGGCCATGTACTGACATTTCCCAGGACTTCCTTGATTCTTCTTCACTTGGCTTATTCTTTATCACAGAAAGGAGGAAGCCAGGAAAAAGCCTATTTGGGTGAGACACACCTTTCAGGACTGTGGAGTCCTGGAGTGTCACTAGGATGGGGGAAGTGACAGAATATGACAACTAGTGTCTTGTCCTTTGGATGTTTCAGCTGAGAGTGGACAGAGCGGCGGGCAATTCCAGGGCCGGCCCTCAGAGGTCTGGTCTCAGTGGCAGAGCCAGCACCACGGACAGCAGAGCGGTGAGCAGCACTCCCACCAGCAGCCTGGCCAGACTGAAGTGTTCCAGGTAAATCCAGCGAGCAGCGCCTTCTCGTAGGTGTAGGTACCTGCGCCTTCTCTGCTTCCTTATGCTCCTCTCTGCACCTCTGCCTGCCCTACCCGGTAGCCAGCAACAGATCCCACCCAGCCTGCAATATGGGGAGCCCACAAGTAGAAGGTCCTGCCCTGCCCAGTCAAAACCTGAAGGTACACAGAAGAGACAATCAGGCCTTTAGCCTTCCAACTGCACCCACACAGGGGAGGCCGCATCCTGACCCAAACTCCAGTAGGGCAGCAGGACTCTGGAGCAGGGCCCATGCCCCCTTAAGGGCTAGAGAACCTCAGTGCTCACCATGGGCATTATGCACAGCCTCCAAGAACTGCAGGTCCCTAAGGGCTTGACTGCTTTAGTCTATCTCCTCTCCATCAGGAGGAGGGACTCCCTTCCCTAGACCCTCAGTCCATGGCAGCTGGAGTACTGCTTAGCTCTCCAGACCTGGTTGTCTATTGGATGAGGGTTCCAGGCTACTTCCACACCTCTACTGCGAGAAATATACCTTGTTCTTCTCAATTCCTGGCACAGACCAACCTCACTGTGCTAATGACAAGGTCATGGGCCTTCTTGTCATACATGGCTCAGCCTCCCAGGCTTCCCTGGAAGACTGTAAGTGCAGGCATGAGCCCCTTGACTCCCTCAGCTAGAGCTGGGTCTGCTTACCCAGCAGCCCAGGCTCCTCTGTGAGGCCTCTAGAGTGCTGCCTGCCCTGAGCCAAAGAGGCTCAGGCCACACTCTTTCTGCTCAAGACAATCCCCCATTCACACACACACACACACACACACACACACACACACACACACACACACTCGACTCCCACCTGGTCAACTATCATTTTCATAGACCCATGTCTAGTCTAGATCCAGGTGTCACTCAGGGGCCACAGGGTTGCATCCCCTTCCCAGTACAGGGAAGTGCCTTCCCCAGGCCGGTCTTTGGCCCTCACCCATTTTTTTCATCTCATAAAGTGACCCTGAAAGGCATAATTTCCTATCAGTGCATCTTCAAGGTCACCTCACCAAAAAGAATTTTTGGTCAAGTGATTTTGTGAAACACCAATTAAAGCAAGTTATTCCATTTCTTTCTTGCAGGATTTATCAGGGCCTTTACTACACCAGCAGGGAATGAATTTCTAGGAAGTAGGAAATCGTGCATTGTTTCCCAGGCACATTTGGCCACAGAATTCTTTGCCCACCATTATCACATGAACTGGGAATTGAACGACGCACAGTGAACTTTTGCCTGAGGGAATTGAAACTCCCCCAGGATGTTCAAAACAGGTAGTCTAAGGTCTAGCAAACTAGAACTAGGTAGAATAACCAACCTTCCACTTAGGGCTGGCACCACCCACCCTGACAGGCCACTGCACCCAGGCCACTCCTGCTTGGTTGGCAGTCACATGGTGGTTCAGTCTTGCTTACTGCTGTAGGCCTTGCTCGCTGTCCCAGCTGGGCTCTTTGCACCTGTGGGCTTAGCTTCAGTAAAACGTTGTGGCCTGGTGGTCCTTACCTTCAGCATGACCACACTCCAGGAGAGCAGCTCCCAGGGGGGGTCGGGTATTGAGAACCCCTGAAGAGCAGCCTTGTACACAAAGCTATGCAAAGGAACTCATGCTCACTAGAGGGATGGCCGAGGGGATCAATGGCAGGCTGGACTCCGGGACAAGGGCAGGCTCTGGGTAAGGCTACTGACCACTGGGGCTTTCTATTCTTCTCCTCTCCAGGACATGCTGCCCATGCCGGGGGACCCGACGCAGGGGACTGGCAACTATAACATCGAGGACTTTGCTGACCTGGGCATGTTCCCTCCATTTTCTGAGTAGTTTCAGGCAAAGCCACGCTCCTACTGCCCAGGAGCTATTCTTGTCATGGCATAGATGCCCATGTTCAAAGGGGCCCCCCTCACCCAGCTTTCCCTGCTGCAAAACTCCCAGAAGCTCCCCTTACTCCCCATCTCCCTGGACATGGTATCACCTGGCTCTAACCCACAGGCTTGGCTTCTTGGGTTTGGGACCTTTGTATTTATTGTACTTTATGTGCTCAGAAGGGGGCCTCCAGGGTCCTTAAATTCCATTGTGAATAATCTCCTAATGAACACTTTGCACCCATCAAGTGTTTGCTTGGCATCCACAATGGCTGGCAGCACCAGCATGTCTGCCTGGTGCAGAAGCTGGGTTTCTTTCTGCTTTTTCGCAGCTGCTGCCTGGGGGCTTCGGGTAGGATTGAAAGGCAGTAACTTCTGCGTCCTGTGCTGGACCAGTTGCACAGGGACCTGAGTAAGACTACTGCCACTCACTGTCCTTGATGGCCTGGGGCCAGGTGTGCTTTGTACAGTGAGAATCAAAGTTGTGACTTGGTAGATGTGCTGTGGTGTGTTGGTGTGTGTGGCCAGTGAGAGTGAGTAGCTGTCCCCACTCAGCTGTATTTCAAAGGAGAGCATGACAGGGACCTGGGAGCTGGGCTGACAGCCAACCCTCCAGGAGTCAGGGCTGGGGAGCTGCTAATGTTGTAAGTCCTTTGGTCCCCTGGCCCTTTTGTAGACAGCCTCCACTTAAAGTTCCTAGCCCTTCCTCCTGGTGACCTATGAGAGCACTCACTCTTCTCGCACTAGGCCTGAGGGACAGTGCCCTGCTGTGTAGCAGAGCTGGGCTACTTCCTGTCCATCTCCTTCAGGACGTCACACCTGGCCCTCTGTGCGAGATTGTGGTGCTCCACCTCTCAGTGTCCCTAGCACCTTTAGCTCAGTAACCGAGGGGCCACATTCTAGGTGGAGACACATGCTCTGAGCCACCTGAGTCTCCATCCTCAGCAGGCAGGGGAGCCAGGAGTATCTCAGAACAGACACAGCCGGCCCTCAGAAGCCAGGGACTCAGCTCTGGCCACACTCTTATAATGGTTTTGAGGTGGAACTTTGAGCTAACTTCTAGAATTAGCTCTGCCACCAGAGTCCCTTTGTCAGTAAGATTTGACCAAGCTTCAGACTCCACCCCATTTTTAAGTCCCATGCTCCTCCATGTCCCATGTGCTATGTTGAGTGCTCCCTGCCTCCCTTCACTTAATTGAGCTTCATCTCAGGTGTCTCATCACCATGGATCAGCCCAAGTGTGAGAGAAGCCACGGGGCTACCTTCCTCAGGCCCTGGGGTCCTCCATAGTTCTTTCAGGAACCTCTTGTTTGAATGTGGAGGTGTAAGCTCTCAGAACAGCCCTGCCTTGCAGCCTGGTTCCTGGGATGCTGGGAGTGTAATCGGTTCCAGAATCCATGAGGGCAGAAGGGGCGGGTGGATTAAAGCCCTGGGAGAGTAGCACTGCATTCTGAAGCTCAGCCTTGCCTGACATCCAGGGAGCACCAGTGTTTTCACAGGACTCACCTGCAAACTCTGCTTAGCCCAGCAGAAAAACCTTGGGATCCCTGTCCCAGACGAACTCTGGCTCCAGCAGTCTTCAGGCAGCTTTGAACCCTTCCATGGAGACTGATAACACAGTCTGAGGTCCATCCCAGCCTCAGAATCCCAAATGTGTGCTCCTGGCTATGTCTTCTGTCCCCAGAAGCCTGGAGCTGGCCTCAGTTGGTGAACACAAGTTATAAGAGAAAAAAGCCCAAAGCTAGCATCAGGAGCAAAGAATGTTTTTCAGTGACAAAAACAGCCATGGCCTTTAACTTATAAATTAAGAGGTGTGGGAGCTGTAAGTTTGGTTTTTACTACCTTTGGAAAAAAATTGGGGCTTTTCTTGGGTGTGTGACACAGGTTACATGGGCTGTCACTCCCGCTCACCTGCTTTGGTCTATCACACAAGCAAAAACAAGTCATTTGCTAACCACCAGTAACAAGGCAAAATTGCACTCCTCTTTGTATGTGGCCATGGGTCACTATATCCCACCTTGCTAGTCCACCCTCCCCTCCCCTACCAAGCTAATGCTCACCTAAAGTGCCACCACTGGGAAAACTGAAGCAGGAAAGGTCAGGGCAATATAGTGGGACTAACCCCAAAAATAGATATATAGCTCAGTTACTTAACCATATTCCACGTACGGAGGAGTCACAGAGTCATCAGCTCCCTGGCTGCCCTCTTCCTCTATTGCCTAGAATCTGGGACAGCTTTGAAGAGGTATCTCACAGGGCATGGGCACATTTCCACATGTGGCGTGCTGTGTCTTGTGCCCTGAGCTGGGTTTGTTCAGGCAGCTTGCAAAGCCTTGTGGGTACAGGCTGTAGCAGGGTGGAGCTGTTCACAGGCCAGGCAGGGCCCAGCAGTTTGCTTTGTCTAACCATCTATTTCCTTAAAGAAAAACATTCCCAAGCAGGCGTCCATGGACAGCAAGCACTTACTCATCTCTCTTTTAACCTTTCTTCTTATGGATGTGAATTGTGCCGTGGGTAAATCGTTTGTATTTCTTAAGCGTTCTGTATGACTAACAGGTATTAAGTCACTGGGTATGTGTATAACTAATGTAACTGCCTTTTAAATTTTCATTACAATAAAAAATGACTTTGCTCTGAACAGTGAGAGCCTTGGGACCAGCTTGGTAATTGATCAACTTGAGGCACCTGCCCCTGGGAGTCTGGGGTAAGCTACCACCAGCCAATCAAGGGTATGTTGTACAGACACGCTAAAGAGCCACACTGCAAGTTCTAGCTACTTAGGACAGAAAAGGAAAGCAAATGATTCTTGAGCAATGTTCTCAACCTTTGTGGATCACGACCTGCTTGACAAACCTCTATCCTCCAAAAATATTTACATCATGATTCATAACAGTAGCAAAATTACAGTTATGAAGTAGCAATGAAAATGATTTTATGGTTGGGGGGGTCACCACAAAACCAGGGGCTGTATTAAAGGGTTGTAGCATTAGGAAGGTTGAGAACTACTGTTTTTGAAATTCAGTGTAAAGCAAATCTCTAGAAAACTGGACTTCACAAACACTAAAGGCATTTATTTTTCCCAATGACTTTAAAGAGAATGGCTGGAAGGAAGTCCTTAATCGCACATCCAAGAAGAACTTGTATCCAGGAACTACTGGATGCAAGGAACTACTCCTCCAACTCAACAGAAATCTTAGTACCAATAAAAATAGCTGAACATAGCACATCAGTGTTTTTCCCAAAAATTCATATACAGGCTGCTGGGTGTGACACATGCTTACAATTGCAATTTCAGGTGGGCTGAGGCAATAGGATTGTCTGAGTGACTGCAGAAGTTCCAAAGCAGCCTAGGCAACACCATGAGAAGCTATCTCAAATGTACTAATTCTCACAGGTTGTTCAGAAAAAAAACGAGATCCTCATTCATAAGGAAATAGTATGGCCTCTTCACACGGAGGTTTCTTAACAAAGGTTTTGTTTGTTTGGTTTGGTTTGTATGTGTTTTGGGTTTTTTGTTTTGTTTTCTGGGGGTTTTGTTTGTTTGCTTGTTTTCTGAGACAGTGTTTCCCTGTATAGCCCTGGCTGTCCTGGAACTCCTTCTGTAGAGCAGGCTCACCTTGAACTCAGAGATCCACCTGCTTCTGCTTCCCAAGTACTGAGATTAAAGGTGTGCACCAGCAATGCCCCGCTTCTTACAAAATTTTATAGGACTTTTTCTTTTCTTTTCTAATGACATGATAGAATGCCCTGACATAAGCAACTTGTGGGAGAAGGGGATTATTTCAGTTCATATCTCTAGATAGTATTCACCATGATCAAGAGAAGTCAGGAAAGTGTGAACTTGAAGCAGCTGGTCACACAGTGTTCAGCTCACTTTTTACATTATATACATCGCAAGTGGTCCTGCCCACAATTAAGATGGGTCTTACAGCATCAGTATCCTTATCATAATACAAACGCACACATACACAGAACACCAAAGGACCCATCTGTCAATAAACTATGAACCAAAGAAAACTCTTTACATAATTATTTTCCTAATTATGCACATAATATAAGCCATGTGGAGAATATAGAAAGTTATTAAGAATTAAACAGTGAATAAGTGACATGCACGTGTAATCTGTGAACCAGGGAGGTAGAGATAGATCCTTGGGGCTCACTGACCAGCCAGTCTACTGATAAGGATGAGATCTAGGTTCAGTGTCTGTCTCAAAAGTAAATAAAAAGATGATGACTCCTAAGGAGCATCATCCAAGGTTGATCTCTGTCTTCACATTCCCATACACACCGATGTACTTGCATACACCTGAACACACACACATAATATTGTGCTCCAATTCATTCTCAGTAAGCCTGAGTAGAGGGAGGAAGGGCCAAGTTGAAAAGTGGGGACATTGATTGCTCAGAATTCAGAGAGTGTAGAGGGGAAAGCTGTTGCATGTGTTATATTGCTACACAGAAATCTCCATCATTTCCCAGTCTCCACTCAACTTCCATAGGGGAAATTAAGGCATGTCCTCAGTTGCTATTTTCGTGCTCACCTTCTCAAGCATGTTATTTCTGCAAACACTTATGTGACACTTACCACCTGTTATAAATTGTGCTATAAATTGAGTTAACATAAAGAAAACCTAGGCTTCGTGAGCATAAAGAGTACCCCATCCCTAGAGAAAGAGATGAGCAAGCAGAACGTGGATTTCTGGAATATGCTAAGAGTCTAGGAAAAGGATACCCATTAAGCACTGGTAAAAGAGGGCTGCATTCAGTAAAGGCTGAGGTGATCAGTGTGACAACCACTGGCTCCTATGGCAATTATAGGGTGAAAAGAGCCAAGCAGAGAAAACAATGCCCCTGATTTGGACTCCAGGACCAGACCTTGAACTCCCACCAATCCCTGAGCTCTGACTCTGTTCAGTTTGCTGCTGTTTCTCATCGGAGACAGCCAGCCTCCTGGATTCTCCCTTTCCCAATAAACATCTTGAGTGAGGTTTGTTGTGCAGTGTGAGGTTTTCACATTTCCCCACCCAGCTGTTACAACTTTTGCTGGAGCCAAAGCTGGAGAGGAGCAGAACTGTAACACTTTCACTAGGGGAATTTTCCCCTAGCAAAGCAGGGTTGTTACACTTCAGCGGACCTGAGCAGAGCTGTAACACTTCTCTGGAGCAGAGCTGTAACAACTTCACCAGGGAAACCCTCTCCTGCCAGAGCAGAGTTATTACACTTGCACTGGGGAAGTCTTCCCCTGGAGCAGGGCTGTAAGCTGCTATACTTACAGTGACTTGTGGTATTC
Organism: Cricetiscus sungorus; assembly: GCA_030556225.1. NCBI lineage: Eukaryota > Metazoa > Chordata > Mammalia > Rodentia > Cricetidae > Cricetiscus > Cricetiscus sungorus. The sequence continues at coordinate 49,156,084 of JANBXA010000007.1, read as the reverse complement.
CTTGGCTCCTAACTGCCAGGATACCTTTTCATCCGAGCTGCAATGCTTACTTAACAACAATAGAATCTTTGCTTCTGAGCTCAGTTCTTTCAGGGAACACTTAAAGCATTCCCATCTCAAATCCCAATCTAATAAAGTATACCACAGGTACAATCTTTCTGCAGGACACTAAATTAGAATGTCTGGCACACATCCTGCCTCTGGTTCTTAGATACAGCCTCCAAGCCTCTGATTCCTCTTATGTTTTTACTAAAAGTCAAATACACATATGAGAAAAATTTAATTGGTTTGATGCTAATGAGTCAAAAACACATTTCACCATCATGATCTGTTAGTATGTGGGCAGTTTCTTCTCCCCAAGCTCCTAAGGGGAAGAAGAATTTTTGCTCATTTTTTCTCATGAAGTCTCTACATCCTTAAGTGGTCACATGTTTCTCTCAGTGCGGTGTTTGTATTTAATCTGGGTCCACAGACCTGAGCCATGTCATCAGTGATGTAAGTGATGATGTCACAATGTGGTTAATGGAAACTATGGAGATCTCTCAGGCCTTCTCAACTGTTAGGAGGTGTGGTTTGAGAGTTTCCTGTGAAAAAGCCCACAGAACTACTTGGTCATCCAGGAGACAGGACCCTAAGATCCAAGTAGGCACTAAAGCTAAGTCATTTATAGGTCCACCTTCCATGGCAGGATATGGATTCATTGGAGACCAACAGACTCTGTCTTCAGGTAAGGAAACAGGGAGACTTCTGTCCAAGACAGGTTGCCACCAGCTACCCTGGAAGAGGATATAAAGAGAAAAAATTACTCTTTTGGTGAAAGCTGCCTCTGGACTTTGGATCATGAGTTCATGTTTATCATAATTCAGAGTCCATGGCACTCAGCTCCTGACCTTTAAGGGGTCAGAAACTCAAAGCACTCTGGGTTCCTCACTGTTCCTTCATGGCCCAGGTCTAGAGTGAGCCCATACGGACTGATGGCAGACTAGTGGTTTCCAGGTACATCTCAACTACCCCAACCCTATGTTGACTATGAGCCAGTATCTCGTGTTTTTATTCCTGCTTCAGTGTTGTGGAGGCTTAGATCTGTGGTGGACATGTTCCTGGCCTTTGGTTGTAGCAGAAATAGGTTGGGATCAGAGGCAGACTGGGAAGAGACAAGGCCAGGATCAGAAAGATGCAAAAACAAGCATCTCAGCTGGGGGCCTGGGGCTTTGCATTTTAGTTTTAATGAAAAATTGTCCAGATTACGGTTCTTCTTTTAGTGTGTGTGAAGACAGAGGGATATCCAGGTCATGCAAAGAGGAGCAGAGGGTGGCATCTAAACTGAGTCCTCCATGTCAGTGAAGATTCTGAGTGAGGAACAGACAAGATTGACAAGCATGGGGAAGGAAGTGATTCCTGGCTGCCATGAGGCAGCTGTGGGGTCCTGGGGCAGTCATGGAGTGAAGGTATGTCCCAGTCACATAGCCTGAAGATGAAGAAATGGAAGAGACAGAAGATGTAGCTGTGGCCAGGATAGAAATGCTGGACCTCACTGTGTCCTGAGCCCAAGGATCGGTCATAGACTGATCTGTGATCAGTTGCCCTCAGTGTGGTGGTGGACATAAACCAGGCAGTTAGGATTGAGAGCATGCAGCCTGGCTAAGCAAACCAGAGAAGCCAGCAGAGCTCCTGTCGACTGCTGTTGTCCTCTCGGGAAGGACAGGTCAAGCCTTGGGACATTCTCACGCCCACCTTTTTCATGTTTTCTTTCAAGCCAACACAAGCAGCATCCTCACATTGTAAGGTCCTGCTTTGCCAAAGCACAAAGTTGTGTGTCAAGGCCTTTCCATTCCATCAGGCAGCTTGTCAGTGGCCCCTGGAAGCTGAAGCACCACCACTGGTGTCTTCAGTGGAACACCTCCATGTTGTAGTTCATGCTTCTCCAGTGTCCCTGTGGGAATCATTTCCCTCTGTGGGAACTGACACTGCGGCCCTGCTCAGTCTCTCGGGATTTCAGCCCCTTGCTGGGGTGAGGTGTCCTTCGTCTCCACATGCCCACTCCTGGCCTTGCGGTTAGCTATCACTAGTCTCTCTCTCTCTCTCTCTCTCTCTCTCTCTCTCTCTCTCTCTCTCTCTCTCTCTCTCTCTCTGTGTGTGTGTGTGTGTGTGTGTGTGTGTGTGTGTGTGTGTGTGTAATTACGTGGTGGAGGTACTGACATAAGAGGTACCACACTCCTTCCACTTTTTCTTGGAAACTTTCCCCTAATAAGCCACTTTCATACACATTTTGTGTGGATTCCAAGCTCAGATGGTGGCCCTAAAACAAATGCCAAACCACAACAGCATGGAGAGTAAGAACTTGGAAATACTTGTATGGAAGTTATTCTGTCGGCAATGTATATATTTCAACTGCTAAGGAGACAATTTGGATTAGAGAGATAGTAAATTGTTTTTCTGGCAAGTGGGACATGAGTTCTATTTCAGAACTCAATTAAAAAAAAAATAAAGGTTGGCATAATACCATATGCTTATCGCAGCACTGGGTAGGCAGAGACAATTCCTAGGCCTCTCTGGCCAGTCAGCCCCACCCACTTGGCAAGTTTCAAGTCAATGAGAGACTCTGACTAAAGAAAATATGTGGGGGAGAAGACTGGAAAGATGATGCAATCAGCAAGTTTCTGTTCAAGCATGAGGGTCTGAGTGTAGCCCATAGCACTCACATACAATCGCAGCGTGGGGACAAGTGCTTATAAGCCCAGGCATAGAGAAGAGGTGGGGGAAACAGCAGATCCCTGAAGCTCACTGGTTAGTTGGCCTAAGAACCAGTGAACCTCAGGTCAGTGAGAGACCCTGTCTCAGAAAATCAAGGTGGAGAGAGCTTGGAGAAAGACACTCACTACTGATCTCTGGCCTCCATATGGACACACTCACAAATGCACAACACATGGACACATAAATGCACACATTCACCCACACACTCATACATGTACATATTCATGTACACATATACAAATGCAATGGACACAGTTTAATTTTTCTTTTAAAAAATTACTGTGTCTCTACTGTTTTGATACTGAAGATGTGGACAAGACTTTGAACTCACAGAAACCTGTTTTTCCGAGATCTGGGAGGCGCAGCCTGTCTTTGTTTACCTGGGGCTTTCCACTGTTCACAGCAGAAGCCCCACGTTCCAGGAAATGCCTTTAGTCCTGGGAAACTAGGACATTTGGTCACCCAGCCCAGGACCCCAGGATTTGTTGGCAAGGAAGGCAGGGTTCTGTAGAGGAGGAAGTGGACAGGATTTTGTAAGAGCACAGAAGGCAGGAGCTGGCATGAATCTCGGCAACAGCTGAGACCAGGTTCTCAGATGAGGAAAAAGTCTAGAAGTTCAAAAGACTTCTATTTTTTTTCCCAAGAGCCTTAGCAAGAGAGAAAAGCTAAAGGCTGGGGAGACAGCTCAATGGGTAAAGTGCTTGTCACTCGTATGTGAACATGAGACCCACATAAATCTCCAGAGACCATATAAATGCAAGGGGATCCAGTGGCCAGCCTGTAATCCCAGCCCTCAGAAACTGAGACCCACTGAGCAGGCTGGCTAGTTAGCCTAGCCATACTGGTGAGCTCCAGGTTCAACCAGAGATCTTGCCTCCACATAAGGTGAAAGTTAAAGAAAACAGCTGATATCAATCAGTCTTTGGCCTCCATTCAAACGTGTGTACATTTGCATACACATGTGCCCGCACAGGTGTACATAACAGACACACAGCCGAGACCTAGATGAACAAGACCAAGTATCAGACCCTGCTCACAGAAACTGAGGAACCATTTCTGTTCCCTACAACTCACTAGACAGGTTGAGAATGACCTTTACACCTTAACCAGGAGAAGCTTGATCCAGTCAGAGTTGCCTGCTCTGCCTGAACGGTGAGCCTGGCTTGGAAGAATAACAGACTCGGAGTCAGAGAGAAAACACTTTCTCTCCCTTGAGGAAAACCAGTACATAATCCCTGCTAAGCCTGCAGTCTAAGTCACCATTCCACACTCCCACATGTGTCCTGTTGAATGATTCACAGGACATGGAACCTGCCTAACTGTCCACACGATAAGTAAAGATGATGTAATATGCATAGAAGAACAAGATCATGTCATCTGCAGTGAATTAGGACTGCAGATGGTGCTACTGTAAGCCAGTCTCTGACAAGTATTGTACATTTTCCTCTCATATGTAGAAGTGAGGTTTAAGTACATAGATATGCAAATATATACATATGTATTTTTATATGTCACATAAAAGCACAAGGGATACTTTTTAATATGTTTTATGCTTTGAGAATTGTACATATACATATAATATAATTTGATTTTATTTACCCTCCCAATACTCCTCCTAGGTCCATCTACCAGGGCCACACACTTAAAGAAACTGACTTTTCCCCTCCTAGACATCAATTGTCAATATCTCCTTAGCTGAGGGTTTGCTCATGAGTTCCTGCTCCAAGCTGGAATGCTGACTAACTTGCTTTTGTGCAAATCCTGTACAGGCCTTGTGCAGGCAGATGCAGCTGGTATGAGTTCATTGGTATGCCAGACCTGTCATGTCCAGATGACTGCACTTTGATCTGGTCCTCTAGAACCTCTGACTCTTATAATCTGCCCAGCCCCTCTTCCCGGTTGGAGAGTTCAGGGAAGTGGGGTCATACAGACACTTATTCTCTGCACTTGAGCCAGCTGTGAGTTCCTGCACTAATACAAATTTCTCTGATGGTGTCTGAGAGCTGCAATGATGTATGGGTATAAAAATAATAGTTTAGAGGATAGTGTGGTACTATGTTCATTTAGTTACCAACTTCATTTCTCCATGTCCTGTGACAAAAGTGTGTCACCATAGGGTCTTACCATCAAGTTCTAGTGAATCAGTGCAACAGCCGTGGTGACTTGGGGATAGGTCTCTGAGACAACCCTGACCAACCACTCCAGTGGAGGTATCCCATAGCTGGTGCTGAGCTTTGGATTTGGCCACCTGTGACTTCTGGGAGCATCATCCCCTTTGTATGGTAGCTCCTATTAAACTCTTTCTTTTATAAGAAAAAATAGCCAGGCTTGGTGATACATGTCCTCACCCATCCCCAGATTTATTTATTTTATAATTTTTGGTGTACTCCTGTTTTCTGCATATATGTATGTGCACCATGTGCATGACTAGAGGTCAGCATAGGGTGTCAGATCCCATGGGACTGGAGTTACTGACAGTTGTGAGCTGTCTTGTGCATGCTGGGAATCAACCCTGGGTCTCCTGCAAGAGCAACAAATGCTCTTAACCACTGAGCCATCTCTACAGCCCTGGAATACATTCTTTAATCCAAGTACTTGGGAGGCAGAGGCAGACAGATCTCTGTGAGTTCATGACCAGTCTGTGGCTTTTCAAACACCTTCAGTGTTACCCTCGCATACACACACTCCCTCTTCCACTCTACCCTGCCGTTCCTCTCCCCACTTAAACATCCTTCCTGTTATTCCCCTGTTATTTACCAGAAAGGTTACTTTTAGGAAGCAGACAGAGGAATAAACAGGAGAGGTGGACCAAGAAACCATAATGGAGAAAGACAAATACCATGTTATCTAGGTGTGTGTGTGTGTGTGTGTGTGTGTGTGTGTGTGTGTGTGTGTGCGCGTGCGCGCGCACTTCTAAATGGTCCTAGAGGTGTAGGGAGTAGGGAGGGAGTGGCTGAAACATGCATCTTGGCTATGGAAAAGAAAGGGGAAAGGCTGGGGCAAGGTCCTGGGGGAGAAATAGTAATAATGCAGTTTTGCACTCTCTTCTACCTGTGTGCTGTACCCAGGAGGTCCTGGTGTCACCTAGTATCACCCTCCCCTCCAGCTGCCATGGCATGTCAGCACAGGCTTGGCAACATAAAACAAACTACATATTCTGCCACCATTCTAGAGAACAGAGGCCAGAATCCCAGGCACTGGCTGAGCTGATTCAGACTGCAGGCTCCTGCAGGCTCTTTCAGCTTCCTGTAGCAACAAGGCATGTGGTGTGTGGCAGCAGGCCTCTACCCTCTGCCCACTTCACATCACCTCTCCTTGCCTCTGTGTCTCATCTCCTAAGGACACCAGCCACTCAACATAGGAGTCTGCCATAATCTGGGGACAACAGAATGTCAAGGCCTCTGTTAGACCTGCATAGAACATGTCTCCACATAAGTCATAGGCACATGCACCAGCTGCTGACAGACAAACTTTTGAGGGAACAGTACTAATACATGGGAAAGGGTGATAGGGAACTTCCTGAGGCACAACCCCCACAGGAAAATGCAAGTCTCCACCTCCGAAGTATACAGGCCAGGCCTGCAGGGATCTGCTGAAGACAACCTTGCTAATCATGGTGAAACTGCTTTCAAAGATTGACAGGTTAGCTGTCCCAGCAAATGTTTCTCCTGTGATCTTGATACAATGACTAATTTCCCATCTTTTTAGAAATGAAGTTCAAGTTGGGAAGAGTAGTACATGCCTTTAATCCCAGCACTCATGAGGCATAGGCAGGTGGATCTCTATGAGTGTGAGGCTAGCCTGATCTATGGAGAGAATTCAGGGACAGCCAGAGCTACATAGTGAGACCTTATCTCATTAAAAAAAAAAAAAAAAGAAAGAAAGAAAGAAAAAGAAAAGAAAAGAAGGAAAGTTAAAATAAAAAGTAAAATATATATATATGTACATATATATACATACATATATATATATATATATATATTGGGTTTTGTTTTGTTGTTGTGTTTTTGGCAGACCTCTAGGGTCACTTCCTGTATCAGCAGATTTTTAAAATTATGCATAGATACGCCTTGACTTTCAGGGGTTAAAATAAGACTAAGTTGAGAATATGGTAAGTAAAAATGTGTTTAATAAATTTAACTTCCTGAACATCATAACATGACATAGCTGCCTTAAGCAGGCTCAGAACACTGCTAGAATTTGGCAAAATCATGTAACACAAAGCTTATTTTATAATAAAGTGCAGTCTATTGAATCGTGTCCTCAGAGTACAGAAGGGAGTGGTCAAATGGGCACATAGCATCAGTGTATGGTTACCAAAGAAGTACAGCTTTCCTCCAATGCATTTGTGCCATCATAAAGCTGAAAGTTGTTAAGTCAAACCGTTGCAGGTTCCAAGACTGTCTAGCCAGTGATCCTAATATCTATTTACAAGGATGCTCATTCACATGCTCACATAGCTGAGTTCAGCCTCATAGGATGAGCCTGTGGTGCCCTACAGTTGTCTTATAAACAAAAAATGAGATCTGTATTATACTATCCTTCATTACATGGTCATATGATCCCAGTAATGTAGCATTGTAGGCTTGGATGTAATCTTGGGAGGCTTGGAGAAGATCATTGCAAGTTTCTGGCTTTCCCTTAAATATAGGATTTTCTCTAAGTACAAGCCATGAAAACTAATATGTATATCCAGCAAAACCTGTTCACCCATACCCAGAATTTATTTTGCAAAAATTATTCAGTCCAAGAGAAAAAAGTATCTTTAGTAACTTGCATTATAAAGTAAAATTTAGTATGAAAATTTGGATATTTTATTCTCTTCCCCACTTTTCCCTAGTCTCACTCTACTTAAGCAGCAGGAATAGGCTTTATCTAACCCTGTCAGACAGAATGAACAGGATATTTATGGCTTATAACCATGCCCTTTTGACCAACAATGGGACACTTTGTTGTATATCAATTCCCTCTGAGTTGGAACATTCCATTCTGAGAGAAAGCTCACTAAGTTTTGAGGAGTTATAAAGGAATATTGTTAAGATTCAGGAAAAAAACAACTCACAAGTCTCAGGAATTCCCTAAAACTTTGCAGATACACAAGACCTCCCCCTACTCTAGATTGTAAAGGCAATAAGCACTGCTGAGGAGACTCAGATCAGCACAACTGTATAGAAAAGACTCCTTGACTCATTAAACTGTTGGCAAGTCCTCAGAGATCCCCAGGGTACCATCTTTAATGAATTTTCACCCATTCTGGGCAAGACTTTCAGTGATACAAATGCACTTAAATAATCCAGGCTCCTTTAAGTAACCCCTTACCCATATTTCTCTATGTAACCCTAATATATGCATTGCTTCACAAGCTAAATTTCAGTGATATCATTATTTTGATCTGTCACTGGTTCCCTAGATGGGGTGAATAGACCTTTCTATTTTATCTCTGTAAGAGTAATGTCACAAACACACATGCCCAATACTGTTCCTATAAGATTATCTATTGAGCCTGATTATTCCCTTTTACCTAGAAGTATAGCCATCACAACATGTTTGTTTATATGTTTGTGAAGATGTTTGTGATAACTGTTTGCACTGACAGTTGTATAAAAGTATAGGGCTTGGGAAGAAGGTTCAATTATAAAGAGACTTACTGCACAAGCACAAGGACCTGAGTTCAGATCCCCAGTACCTGAATAATAAGCTGGAGATGAAAGCAGTCAGATCCTAAGAGGTTGCTGGCCGGCCTGCCTAGTTGAAGCAGCAAACTCCAAGTTCAGTGGGGAACCCTGTATCAAAAAAAAAAAAAAAAAAAAAAAATTAAGATGGATAGCAGCAGTGGGAGATAAATAATGTTCACCTCTGTCCTCTACATGCACATGTATGGGTGAGGAGACACATACACATACTACACACACACACCACATATATACACAAATATACACAAGGAAGTATTTATAATTATATAAAGTGCACAGTGCTTGATGATGATGATAGCTGACAAAGTTGCTCATACCTTTTGTATTATACTTTCTCATTATTTTAGAATACAGTAGTTAATTAATGAAGGTACATGTGATGCAGTGTGCCATGCTCTACCAGCATCAGGACACCATGACAGCATCCTGTCTTCAAGTGTTGCTGTTCGCATGATGAAAATGACTATGGGTGCACTTCCCAGATAATGTCTTCCAGGAACTGAGACAAGACGGTTTTAAGACATAAGAAATAGTCAATTACTTTGCAAGATCCGATCTTTCTTGAATGTTTAAAAGGGTTTCTCATGTGTTTTAACTGAACTTAAAAATGAAAGCTTTCTTCATTCTCTTACAATTCAAGAGACCAGATGTCTGAAGCCAGTCTCAGGACATACGTCTAGATGGTGGCAGGGGTAGTCTACCAGGAAGCTCCTAAAATGATCTATTCCATGCTTTTTTTTTCTTTAATAATTCTTTCTCTCAAGTAAAAATGCCCAATAAAACATGCCAATATGCTAGCTTCAGTAACAACTACAGACGCAAGCTAGATGTCACTATTACTTTTCCTCGATTGGTTGGCAGTGAAGAAAACGATGGTCGCCATGGACACCTCTGGAAGTTGTGTATCAGGGGAGCCTCTTGATATATCTACTGCAATGCATATTGGCCCTGCAGCCCCGCAAGTGCACACATGTCAACACCCACAAATACACACATAAACACATGTGTAGAGGGTTTAACAACTGAAAAGTGGTGGGAGCAGCCGTCATATCCATTGGCAGGAATTGGTTTTGTAAGCAAACGATGATTAATCCACCCAGTTAGCTGACATTAGATAAATACATTCCCTTGATGTAAGACAGACACATTCTCTGGTCACAGACCTTCCTTGTGACTCTGTGTATCAGGAGTGAGCAACAACACTTCTCACGGGGGTTCCTTTGCTCTGTCTGCTACCCCCATTTTTCATATGACCCTGGGAGAGGTGAAGAGGTCAGGGTAGGAGGTGAAGAAAAGTAATTCTTCATCTTCTCCATCTTTTTCTTCATCCTCTTCCTTCCCTCACACTACTCTTCCTCTTCCTCCTCTTTGAGGCTGACCTCCAACTTCAGATCCTCTTGGCTCTGCCTCCTGAGTATTGGTCTGTAGGTATGAAAGTGTGTGGCACCACATCTGGCTTTGTTCCTGGCCCTTTTCAGCTTCTTTAATAAAAATAATTGAAATATAATTACATTTCCTGCTTTCCATTTCTAATTCCAACCTTTTTTATGTCCCAACCCCTAGATATCTTAAAAATTCATGACCTTTTTTTCTATAATTGTTAATTGTCACACATATGTGTAAACACATTATATGCAGGTTTCCTTTATTCCTTGATTTGCAAACCCTCAAATAACTTTAACCTCTGTTATCTTTGCCCTGTCTGTAGCCACTAATACTGATCTTCCCTCCTCCCTCCTACTGTACCAGGGAAAACCTCCCAGGTGAAGACCCTCAAAGTCTTTTGCCACTTAAGGTGGTATAGTCGCAGGGCCCAGGGATTCAGGTGTGGATATTTTGAGGAGACAGTGGACTTGCCTGTGAGTAGCATGCTTCATGGCAGAAGCAGTTTCTGCTCCCCTGCCAACTTCAATGAGGATGTGAGGAATTGCTAATAAGTACCTGTCTTCCCTTTCCTCAACCAAGAGGGTGAAACATCAGGGTACCTAGGATCTATCAGCCTCCAGTACAGCTTCCTGCCAAGTAAGCAAACAGCACTGGGACAGAAAGTTATCCCAGACAGATCACCAGGTTTCAGAGGGAGGGACATAGTCCTTGTGCTGCTCATCATCTCACTCATCCTCCACACTGTGCCTTCCAAGTTGTCTACTTGAAAATGCCAATCAAGATGCAGGAGAGAGCTGAGCAGTTGAAAGCACTAAGTGCTCCTATAGAGGAACCATGTCAGCAGGCTCACAGCTGTCCTTAACCAGCACCAAGGCATTTGATAACCTCTTTTGGCTTTCATGGCCATCCCACCCCCCACCAAAATCTTTTTTTTTTTTTTCATGCAAATCAGATCGGCCTGTATTTCTTATACCCTTTATACTTCCCTACATGAGAGTCTGTGATTATTTGATGGCATCTAGAACCTTCCTTTAAGACCCCCCCTGGACTAGAACTTCACTGCCAGCAAACCTTTCCTCCTGACCCTTACTTGGCCACTATGTAGATTGCCTGTCTCTGACCTCCTTTGTCTTTGCCCCTGAAACTCAAAGCCTTAGTTAATGACACAATAGATCCCGTGACCTCACCCACCAGGGAGCTGCCTCTGATGACACCCATGGGTTTGGTGGGCTACTTTTGCACTGTGCTCCTTGACAACAGGTTCCTACACAGGGTTGTTGTTCCTTCAAATTGAAACAGCCACTGAGTATTTTTCATGGAAAGATCCCCTGAGGGACAGTAACAGTGTCCAATTTATCTTGTTTAACCAAAGTCTTATAAACACCCAGTAGGAGAGATGAATTAAAATGAATCTTAGCAATCATTTTATCCCTCCTCCCAGACATTAAGCTGATCTGTCCTGTGATTGTTTAAACATGTCCTGGTGCCTGGAAGGCAGCAGAGAGAGCCTGTAGCTTGTGAAATGCCTTCCACAGTAGCCGGACTGCTAAGTCTAGAACTTCGGAAACCACCAGAAAGGGGCAAGTGTGACAGGAACTGGTGTTCAACTACTCATCACCGAGGTTTTTCAGCCAAATGGTTTCTTGATTAATAGTTTTGTAAACCATTAAACAGAAATAGAAAAACAAATCAATGTGTTGTCCTCTGCTTCCCAAATCGCTACCAGCCGTCATCTGTAACACATTGTCATTTGAGCATCTGGTAGTGTTTCCTCTTAGCCCAACCCTCTTGAATTGTGAAAAGAAAATCAACAACCCAGCATGAAGGAATAGTAATAGAGTATGTTACTATGTTCCCCAGGTCTTGGGGAAGGCTCACACCCTGGATGGCCACCATCTGTCTGAGTGCTTGTGAGCACTGTCATTTTATTTCCTTTATTTCCTGCCGTCACATAGTTTTGAAATGGAGGGCCAAGAGCACAGAGAGGAGCTGGAGAGATGACTTAGCAATTAAGAACACTTGTTGCTCTAGCAGAGATTCCAGGTGTGAGTCCCAACACCTACATGGGAGTCTACAGCCACCTATAATTCCAGTTCCAGGGGATCCAAAACCATTTTCTGGCTTCCATGGCCACCAGACATGGATATGATGCACAGGCATACATGCAGACAAAACATTCATACATATAAAATAAAACTGAAAAGAAGAAATTTTGTTGCCGAGTTTTAGACAGGACAGCCAATTTCTTATAACGGATGTTCAGTGGGAGCTATCACTTGTTGACATGGGCTACGGTTTCACCTTCACAGCATGTTGGTGTGGTAGCAATCACCATTCCCATTGTACAGAAGTGAGAAAGAAACTTCTTCTTAACTGGCCAAATGGCTAGCAAGTGAGAGAGCCAGGATTTGAACATCATGCTCTCAGTTCAGACTCCATAGTCTGTTTGTTTCCAGACAAGGTTTCTCTGTGTATCTGTGACAGTCATGGAACTCACTCTGTGACCAGGCTTGCCTTGAACTCACAGAGATCCTTGTGCCTCTGCCTCCCTGAGTACTGGGATTAAAGGTGTGTGGCACTATTGCCCAGCCACAGTCCACACTCTCTAACTAATGTGTTTAGTGCTCACCTTCTCCCACCCTGATCCTTGACCCATGAGTCTTCTGACCGGTAGAATCCCATCACCCAGAGACCCTCTGACAACCATGTATCACTGCACTCCTGATAAAGCAGCAGCTGTACTTTTTCAGCTGTGTTCATCATTAGCTGTACACAAAGTCTTCCTCCACACTGCCTGTTGCTCCACTCACTGAGCCTAGCTCTGACCTGAGGCCTCACTTGACTCTTCTTCCACAAGGCAGCAATAAGGTTTTGAGGATGTCTTCAGCCTTGGGCTATAACTATGCTTCAGAATGGAGCCTGAGAGTCTGCTCATGAGTGTAAAGAAAGGCACAGCATCTCAGCCTTGCCTGTCCTTGTAAAACTTGAACAAGTGTTCAAATTCCCCACCGGGCAAGTCTTTCTCATGTGGGGCTGATCTTAGATCTACTTTTCCTCTTGAGGCTAGGACAATGATTCTTCTTGGGCCTGTGAGATGACTCAGTGACTGATAGTGCTTGTCATAGAAGCCTGGTGACATAAGTTTGAACCCCAGAACCCATGTAAGAAGCCAAATTCGGCAGCATGTACCTGTAATCCCAAGATCTCTGTAGCAGGATGAGAGGTCCAGACAAATGGATGCCTGTGGGACAGCTAGCCCGAAGGACACAGCATCACAGAAACAAGGGAGAGCCTGCATCCACAGGTGGGAGATGAGAACTGACTGCCCAAAGTAATCATCTGATGTCCACATGTGCACCAGGGCCCACACAAGAGCCACACACACACACCTTCTCTCAAGAACACGTGTTTGCAAATGGAGAATGATCACTCTGATTAAAATTGTCCAGGAACAAAAGAAAGCAGGAAGAGCCTAACAGGGTGAGAAGCTATACCACAGCTTCACTGGGAGAAGCCAGCAGCTCGTTCCATCCCATCACTACAACCATAGTGCCCCTTGTGGAAACCCAGACCTCTCGAGTGATACCCAAGCCTTTTCCTAACCTGTACACTACATGCTCCATTTCAGAAGTATTGCATGTGGCTTGGCTCTTACTTCCTCCGTTTCTTTATTCTGTCCTCTAACTTCTGGGTTTGGTGAAGAGTTTTAAACAATCAACAGCTTTTGTACAAGACTAGAAAGTAAAACCTGTGGCTTTGCAAACAATCGCAGGGCAACTACTCAGCTCCCCTGTATCAAGGTAAGAGTCCAGAGGAAAAAGGGTGAGGCAGTGTTCCAATAAAACTTTGTCCATTGAGAACAGAATCTCATATCATTGTAACTGGTCACAAGATAATATTTTTTCAACTATTTTAAAAGTACAACTAACTCTGGGCTTATGGTTTAGGAACAAATGTGCCCCACCTTTTGACATTCACAGGAAGTGATGTTACTGTTTATAAAATTCACATTGAAGAGTAATTCAATAAAGTTATTTAAAAATACCATGGGTCTGGGAAGGCCATTCAGTGGTTATGTGCTTGCTGTACACATGTGAAGACTGGAATTCAGAGCTCCAGAACCAACATAAACGCCAAGAGGGTGAGGTTCTTGTAATTCTAGAAGGTAGAGACAGCAATTGCAGTTCTTCTTGTAATTCTCAGAAGATAGAGACAACAAAGCTAGCCCTCTCAGATGAGTACTGGGTTTGACAAAAACACTACTTCACTAGATAAGGTGGGAAAATGATCAAGAAGGTTTTTTGGCATCAACCTTGGATCTCCACATGCACACACACCCATATGCATGTGTACCTCCCCACAGACACACACACACACACACACACACACACATACACACACACACAAGAGAAAGAAAGGCAGGGAGACAGAGAGACAGACAGAGAGACTATAGATGAGCTTGTGATGTTTTGTTGGTCCACATTCAAAACTGTCCTTGGCTGAATGTAGCCCACAGGCCATGGGTTGGTCATGGCTGATAGAGTGCCCATCACTCTTAAATCTATGAAAATCTTGCTATCTTCCACCTCTAGAATAGCTCTATTTCCTCAGAATGAAATTCCATTAACAATTTTAACATTTTGAAAATCACTTTAGGGCCTGCAGTAGATACAGCAACTTGAACCACAAACCTTAATCCCTGGGTCCCACATAAAAGTAGGAAAGAAACGGCTCAAGGTTGTCCTTGTTTATATGTACATTGTGAAACACATACCTCTTCCCACCACCCATACACATACATGCAATAATATATTTTTCTTTTCAATTCAACACACACACACACATACACATATACATATATAGTCTTGGTTTGACAGTCACTTAAGAGATGGCAAGATTTGGGTTTTTGATCTGGAATGTTTTCTAACCGCCATTGTCACTAGGGTGTGGGACTCTGGTCTATGTAATAGCTGGAGCTTCTTGACCTAAACTCAAATCTGGGCCATCTGGGACTTAGGCCACAATACACTCTGGAAACAGTGTGTATCCTGGCTCTGTGGTTTCTTCACAGAAGCTGCACTCCTGTTCTCAGTCCACCCTTGGCCAGGTCCAGAGCGTCACTTCCCTTTGCGTCCAAGCTTTGTGGTGTCAGCCCTTGAGAGTTTGGCCTGCAGAAGACTAAGGTCTGACAATCGCCTAGAGCCTTGACTCACTTTTGCCAAAGGGCAAATGTCTGTAGACTGATTTCCTAAGAGAAGCAGCCGGACTCGGTGGAATCCTGAGGGTTTGTGTACAACAGCAACTCAACAGGAAACGACACAGTTGGGGAGCTTCGAGGAAGCAAGAATAGGGATGGGCAATAGAGGAAACCTGCCAAAGGTGGAAAAAGGACCAGACAAGGGTGGATAGGCCATCTGCCTTGAGATAATACTTGTCCTCCTACAACACATCTCTCAAAACTTTTTTTTTTTTTTTGATTAAAACTGAGTTTTAAATGTTTTAAATTATCTTCTCCAAGTTCTCGTCGTCTTATTCTGGGAGGGGAAGCTTTGAGTTCTGCTAAGTATTGCTCTTCTAAACCCTCTGTTTGTCTTAGGAAAGTCCCGGGGCTCTTGTTCTATTTGTATGTTGGCTTGTTCAGCTAGGCTTCTCAGTTGAACTCTGTCCTTCCCATTTTATGTGCTGCCTGGGAAAAGGAAGAGCACACGTGTTGGAGTGTCAATAGCAGGACCTGCTCCAGAGCTGAAGGAGGTCAGTATCTCTGCAGTGAGCATGAAAGCATGAGACAGAATATCCCAGAGACAAGCCTTACTGCTACAGAAGACATCAGGGGTACTTGCTGTGACTTACAAGACTGGAGAAGGGAGGACATAAGTTACCACATGGTCATAACATAATTCCATAAGACATGTATCAGCTCCACTGTAAACACAGCAGATTCACAGATTCTGGTAGATGGTGGAGGGTCACAGAACCATTGTCCATTTACTATGCAGACTATGTTCACAATGGATTTTAAAAATAGTGTTTATTATTACACCACAAAAACAAAAACAAAAATAATAAATTTAAATTATCTATAACAAAAAGAGTTAAACAGAGTTATCAGATGATTCAGAAATTCTGCTTCTGGCATTTGTCCAAAAGAGCTAAAAGCAGGACTCATATAGACACACATGCATCCATGTTAACAGAGTGTTTCTCAGAATAACCAAATGGCAGAAATGAACCGAGTAAAAACAGAAAATGAAAATGCTAACACATGTAATGTCAGGCTTTAAAAGGAAAGGAATGCTGGCATATGCTACAATGTGGATGAACCTTGAAGACATTGTGCTGTGTGAAACCGAAACACATACAAATAAAAGCCAGATAGAGGATAGAAAAACCAGAGGGGAACATATTCAGTTTCTGTATTATAAAGACACACTGGCATGCTATATTGTACAAATAACTAGCTGAGCACACAAAACACCTGGTCTGTTCTGAGTTAACCCTCCCCCAAAGCCCAGATGACCCTGGAGAAGTGCAAGATTGATGCCAGTAGAACCTATCTTGATTTGGGATTTCAAAAATTTCCTGGGCCCTGAAATGAGTGAAGGTAGAGAGCAAGGAAGACAGCATTAGAAACAAAGTCATCACGAGTTGTTACAGCAGGTTTCTCCCCACCGGCCTCCCGGGTCCCGCAACCACGTGTGCCCCAAATAACACTCAGAGACTCTGTATTTGATACAATCCTGTTGGCCAATTACCATTATTGTTTATGGGCTAGCTCTGTCTTAATTATTAACCCATTTCTACTTATCTAAGTATTTCCACGTGGTCGTCTTATCGGGAAATTCTAAACTCCATTATGTCTTCATCCTAGGACTAGATATGTAGGTCGTTTTGTTCTCAATTTTCCTTTTCTTAGAGCACACTTGTTATTCACTGTTTTGTATATAGTTTTGTGTCAAACCCAAATCTTTTCTTTAGACTAAAAGGGGAATTGTAGTGAGATATTCACCTTGTCTGCACCTGTGGCTTAGGCCATGCCCATTGGGGCGGAGACAGGGCCGGATGGGAGCGGGGAGAAAAGGTTGGGAGAGGGTCGGGCCACCCCTTTTGGGTGGTGGACGCTGGAAGGCTCAGGATCTACTGGAACCCGCTGCGTGCATCTGCCTATGTTGTGAGTTATTTCTCCCTTAATAAACTTCTGTTCGGCCTAATTGTTTATCCTGATTCTTATTAAATCACAATAACGAGTCTCAAAAGTGTGGCTGACCACCTGACCAGAGGAACAAGACAGATCTACAGAACTGCTGCTGACTGCCTTTGGAACTGCTGCTGACTGCCTTTGTTCCTCCCAATCCTGTAGAGTCTGCTGGCTGGAGTTAAGATGGAATTAGGTCTCCAGGGTAGGAATCCACTGTCTTCTCCATTGACTGCTCTGAGTAAAGCTCATTCTTAAAATTGAATTCTGGGCTCTGCTCACTGGAGGCTGACTGTGACATCGTGATCAAATTCTGCTTTCAAGATCATGTCTTGTAGGGTTCTTTGTAAAGGATCTGGAGTGATCAAATTCTGGAGACACAAAGTGGGACACTTGCTTTTAGGCTCTCAGAGAAGAGGGCAGGGACAAGTCATTGTTTAATGGCAGGAAGTTTCGTTTGGATGAATGAAAGCATTCTAGTGATGGGTGAAGGTTGTGGTTGCACAGCTATGGGAATGGCACCAAATGATACCTTAAAATACCATATTTTGTATTTTATTTTATTTCACAAACATGCCCATTAACAAAAGACTTCTATAACTTAAAATCCAAAAAGTGAGTGAGTAGGATAGGAAATTAATTAAACTCAGCGGGTCAAGCATGAAAAGACTTGAAAGAGAGAAAGACTTGTTGGAAAGAAGGGCTCTACTAGGAGGGAGGGGTGGGAGAAGGGAATGGGGGCTGGAAATTATAATTCCTTATTGAAGGTAGGAAATCACTAAACAATTTATAACTCTTAAAAAATATTGTTAAAAGAAATTGTAGAGGATTTAAGTCAAGAGACAAGTACATGGATTAGAAGACCCACTATTGTTTAGATGACAACACAGATCAAATTGACCTATTTGACTGCCATGACAGGGGTGTTGCACACATGAACTCATAGTGGCTATGACTATATGCTCAACACCAAAGATTAAATCAGCCAAAATCTCAGCACAGAAGGAATAAGGGCTCATGAAGCCCCTCCCCTAGCTGAGGAACTATTGGTAACTGATGGCTGTTCATAGAAGAAAAGACAATTTTCTTCAAGAATATTCTCCTGGATGGATACATGCTCCAGAATATGGTCCTACACATATACCCATACAGCAAAGCACATGAAGGGGTCGGGGGACACAGAGGAGAGATTAAGGAGGGATTAGGGACCAAAAGACATTACATGCATGTATAAATCCTCAAACAATAAAAAGATGCAAAAAAGAACAAGCAAAAAATCAGTGTGATCCCTGAATATCTCAGCTGACTCCTTTGCAGAAATAGACAAATTCTAAAACTGGTACAGAAATACAAAGGACCCAAAGTAGTAAGAATGTCCTTAAAACAGGCAATGCTGGCAGACTCAAATTTTCCAATTTTAAGCCCACTCCAGTGCTACAGTAATCAAAGTTTGGAACTGGGATAGAATAAACATATAGATGAGTGGACTAGAACAGAGGAAAGAATAAACCTCCACATTGATAACCAGCTGGTTATTCACAGGCATACCAAGACAATCCAGGAGAGAAAGAATGGCATTTTCAACCAATAGTAAAGGGACAGCTGGGTACCCACATACAAAAGGAAAGAAAATGAACCTATCTCATATCATTTCTTAAAAAAATGACACATCTGATAGCCAAGTTAATGACCTGAGTATTAATCTCCAGACCCATAGGGTGGAAAGAGAGAAACAGAGAAGCAACCCCCATCATGTACACACACACACACACACACACACACACACACACACACACACACACACACACAAATGCAATTTTGAAAAGTTTATCAAAGACCTAAATGTAAAACTTAGATCTAAATCCCTATTTAAAGCTGCTGAGATAGTTTGATGGCACAAATCCTTAGGAAAGATCTTCAAATAACATAGTTAATGTATGGCTGAGAAAATCAAACATCCATAAACAGTATAAAAATAAGCCTTGTACAAGAATACTCTTAGCAACATTATTTATCATGCCCAAACTGTTCACAAACTAATAAAAAAAAATGAACAAACGTTCACAATGTATAATTATTCATAGAAAGAATACTATGCCAATACACACTATACCACGGATGAACCTTGGAAATACTTAACTATGTGAAAGCAATGTGTATTTTGTCAGATACAAAAATGTATAAAGTACCTGGTCATTGCCCAAGGGCTCAAGACTGGGTAGGAATAAATGGGAGTAACTGATAATGGCTGACAGTTTCTTTTGAAGCATCAAAAACTTTCTAAAAAGTGGTGGTAGAAAAATATGGTTATACTTAGACTATTATGTGTGTTAAATGTATGAGTTGTGGCATA
The DNA here is from genome assembly GCA_030556225.1 of Cricetiscus sungorus. Taxonomy (NCBI): domain Eukaryota; kingdom Metazoa; phylum Chordata; class Mammalia; order Rodentia; family Cricetidae; genus Cricetiscus; species Cricetiscus sungorus. The sequence goes on along the minus strand of JANBXA010000007.1, from coordinate 49,136,706 downwards.
CGGGTTACATCTTGAAGCAGTTGGGCCAAAATCTTAGTTTATGCTCGCTCTTTGATTGCTATGAATAATGCTGCCAGGGTCACAGTCTACAGGTACCTGTTTGAAACCCTGCTTTTAGTTTCTGGCTGTATCCAGAATCAGAATTGAAAATCACATAGCAATTCTGTTGGGGCTTTTCATTTTAGACCGATCAATGCATTGTCTGTTTGTTTTTTCTCTATTTCACCATTAACATTGTGTTGTGTCTTTAGAGCCTTCTTCTCCACATATTTATACATTTTAAAGTAATTTAGGGTTTTAATCTTTCACAAACTGCATTTGTATTCAACCATGCCATTAGTTTTCATATAATTATTTCCAATTATTCTATCAGATTGCCTTTCATGAATGGATTCATTTAATCAATGTTCCATGGTTGGACTTTTTAAAATGTTTTAATTTATTCTTTGAGAGTGGCATACGTATACACAATATATTTTGATTATAATTACCTTTCTTCCCCCTCCAACTCCTCCTGGACCTCCTCCAACCATGTTCTTCTCCCAGCTACACATTCTCTTAAGTTTTCTAATAACCCACTGAGTCTAATCAATGCTGTCCTTGTGTGCATGGCTATGGGGCCATCCACTGGAGCACGGGAAACATATCAAGGACTACTGAAACATGAATTAATAAATGACCCAGAGATTCACATTGGGGTTCAAACTTCAAGGTGAAGATCAGGGAAGCAAAGCAGCCAAACTGCCTGAGAGTTCTTACCTCTAACATGGCTGGGGTGTTCTATTCTCAAAACGGCTGGAGAATGAATGCCTAATACTGAACTTAACCCTGTCTTATATACCTCCCTAATACTGGGATTAAAGGCATGTGATCCCAGGTGCTGAGATCATCTTTGTGTGAGCTGTTTCTCTGTAGTACTTGATCAATCGTATGTAGATCTGGGTGGCCTTGAACTCACAGATATCTGTTTTCCTCTTAGCTCTGAGTCCTAGGATTAAAGATGTATACCACCTCCTAGCTTCTGGCTGCTTTGATTGAAGGTGTTTGCCTGGCTTCTATGGCTTGTGGATGATTTTGTTTTCTGAATCCCCAGGCAAGCTTTAATAAATCATAAATAATATATCACCATAGACAATATCCCTGAAGAAACTGACTGTCAGGAGCCATTAATAATAAAATTCCTCAACTAAGAGTGGACCCTTTTGTGGCCCTCCCCTCCAGGCCAGAACATTGATTGGCTTAGTCTTGTACAGGTCTTATGCAGGTCACCAGAGCTACTATAAGTTCATGAGTGCTGTGGCCCTGTTGTATCAGGAAGACACTATTTCTTAGGATCTCTGCCCATATGGGTGAACCCCCACTTCTACATAACATGGTATGTTGGGGTCTCTGCCAACACCACAGTCAGCAGAGTGTCAATTCATGAGAGTCAAGAAGGAAGTCAGGTTCAACACAACTCAGTAGCCAGTGTTGATTCAAATTTCAAGAGTCTGACACAAGATAGTATATTTTAAGTATATTTAAGCATAGCACCATTTATAAAAAAAAAAAAGTTTCTTGATGATAACTTAATTCTGTGTGTACAACAAAGCTTAAGACAAGATTACTTTGAAACTCTTTTAAAATACAAATGACATTTTCCATAAAGACAGATTCTATAGATTAACTGAGGGAAAAGGCTCAAGGTAAACAGTGCTCCTGATAAAAGTCTAAGGGAGGGTAGAGCTATAGATTGACTGAGATAAACAAGTTCAAGATAAGAGTCTGGGGGAGCCAGTGTGACCTGCCCATATAGATAGCACAAAGGTCACCACGTTTATTAGCCTTCTGGTTGGGATACAGGTTATACATCTCTCCACTTGAATAGATAACCCTGTGTCTTTGACATTTCAGTTTTCCCTAGTGCTTATCTGTAAGCACAAGGACCTGCATGCCTCCTATAATGGTGAGTGTCTTTTTCAGAGGGCTTCTTAGCCATCCAAAATTGGTTCTTGAAATGAACTCCAGAGTCAAGGTATTATGATAAAATTATATGCACATTTAGTAATTTTTGAAACATACTGCCAAATTGCTTTTTTAAAAAGGATATTCCTGGCAGACTAAGAGGTGCCTAACAGTGTTTGCAGTTAAGCCAATGCAAATCAAAATTATGAGATGCCATCGCAATGACAATCTCCTGCCCTCCCTCAGTACTGCTGGCTGTCAGATGTGGATTCACTGCCAGGAATCTCAGTTTCCAGGCTTTCAAAACTACACCAGCAACTTCCCTGGGTCCCCTGCTTGCAGATAGCACTCTGTAGAGCTTCCCAGCCTCCATAATGCATGAGACAGATCATACAGCAGATGACAGATATATCTAGGTGCATATGTAAATATATATGGGAGAATACCTCCTACTGGCTATGATTCTCTGGAAAGTTCTACCTAGCCTCTGACTTTCCTTAGCTTTTGCACATGGAGGACCAAAAGCCAATCTCGCTTTCTATACTCCATCTTCATTCTTCAATTCCAGGTCCATCACTAGCTAGTCTGTCTCCATAGTGACATGAGTCAGACACTTGTGCTGCCCCTACGGAGTTGGTAATAGCCTTTAGAGTGATAGCTCTGCTGTTTTCCACCCCCACCCCCTTTTACATTTTGTCCTGGATGTTGGGGTGGGATGGGGGGAGGGCACTCTGAAGATTCATAGATTGTTTTAGGGGATTCAGAGCCACCACATCATCTTCAGGTTCTAGTGCTCTGTGTAGGCATCTGCCAGTCCTCATGCCTGCTGTCACTTGGTAGAGATTACTAACTGAAAGCAGGAATCAGGGCTGACTCTTCCTAGACAAACCCAGACCATTCAGTAAAAGGAAGCTAACTGTGGACTGATGCTGGCATATCTTCATCTCTCCATGTGGTCCCCAGACCAGCAAGATTGGCATCACCTGAGAACGTGTTAAAAGCAGCCTACCTAACACCTCCTGAATCAGAAACAGAATACTTTCCCGATATGCATGAGGCCTCAATTCAATTCCCAGTTCACATAGCCTGGGCATGGTGGATTAGAAGTTCAATGCCAACCTTGACCATAAAGGCTCAAGGTCAGGCTGGACTATCAAAAACCCAGTCCAAAGGTGGTGATTGTTATCCACCACATGGGTGCTGCAAATCAAACCTAAGTCCTTTGCAAGAGCAAAAACTGCTCTTAATAACTGAGCCATCTCTTGAGCCCCTATATAGCCATTATTTTTTAAAATTATATATTATAGAAACACAGAATTAGCTAAACTGTATTGAAAATGAAAGTAATTAAGAATCCAAAACTCACCACATCCAAACTACCTTATTTGGCTAGCATCAAAGCTCTTGAAATTGCATTTATCTACTGGGTGAGAGTAATACATAGTGTTTGGCTCCCGATGGTCTCTTGCCGGCCCTGTGCAATGAACATAGGAGTAGTTTGAAAGCAGTGGCAAGTGGAATATTTACAACATGTGGGTCAATAGGTGCTACAGACCACAGCTTTTCGTCCCTCAACTTTTCATCCCACTAGAGACCATATTCCAGCTTACTTCTGCTTGTGAGGCCCCAGAAGTTGTGATTTGATGCATCCAGAGTATAGAACTTAAAAGAACTCTCAGGCAATTGTGACACGCAACTGTGTCTGGGCATCACTGTGATAAGAAAGGAGAGTTTGCAGAAGGCCTATAGAAACACGTGGGACAGCTCATGCCATGGCAGATGACAAAGGAAGACATGGGGAAAGAAAGAGTTCCAGAATTCTCAGAATCAATCATCTCAGCCAGGTGGTGGTGGTGCATGCCTTTAATTACAGCCCACAGAGACAGATCTCTGTGAGTTTAAGGCCAGATTGGTCTGCAGGACTGTCGTACAGAGAAACACTATCTTGAAACTATCAGTGAAATCAGAAAAAACAAGTAAGTGTCAAAGGGTAAGGAAAGAACACAGTGGACAACTGAATTCATACCCTGTTCCCATCACACCTGTGGGCTGCTCAGTGTCAACCATCAGCCACATGTGAATACAGGCCCAGGCCTGCCAGAGCCTCTGATTTCTTCCAGCAAAGGTAAAACATTATATGGACCTTGCCAGTTTTCAGGAAGTCACGGAGGCCAAGCAAAATCACTTGTGTCCAGCATCAGCCAACAAACAACTAACTGAACACATCCACCAGCATGAGGGCCTCACTGGGGCACATAAAAACACAGACCCAGAAGGAGCAGAAATCTCATGTGGTTACAACTCAGTGGAGGGTTGGCCTGTGTAGCTACCAGATCCCCTTGAGGTCTGGGCTATAGGTTGATGTCAGGGGTTCCAAGGAAGGAGTGACATTTTAGATTTCTCCTCATACCATACTGTGAGCTAAATAGTTTACCAGTAATATTTTCCCATGGCTATGACCAAAGACCTGACAAGAGCAGCTTAAGGGAGAACAAGTTTATTTTGGTGGTGACTCCAGGAGACATAGTCCATCATGGTGAGGAAAACATGGCCTCAGGAGCTGAGCATAAGTCTTCCTGCTCACATCTTAGAGGATCCAGAAGCAGGGGAAAGAAAATGCCAGTGCTCAATCTGCTTTTGCGCCATACACATACACACTTTTAATATTTCTTTTTAATTACATATGGGGAGGTGGGTACATACACATGAGTACAGGTGCTCATGGACACCAGAAAAGGGTGTCCAATGACCCGGATTTGGAGTTATAGGCAGCTGTGAGCCATCAAATGGTGCTAGGAACACAGCTCAAGTCTTCTGCAAGAGTAATAAGCACTCTCACCTGCTGAGTCATCTCGCTAATCTACCTTTCCCACTGTTTATTTAGTCCAAGATGGTGCTGCCCACATTCAGGGTCATGGCTAGTTTTATGTCAATCTGACACAAGAGTCATTTGGGAAGAGGAATTCTTTCTCAGTTGAGAAAAATGCCTTCATTAAGCTTTGCCTATAGCAAGTCTGTAGGGCATTTTCTTCATTGACAATAGACATGAGAAGGACAAGTCCACTGTGGGTTGTACCATCTCTGGGCACGGGGTCCTGGAGGGTATAAGAAAGCAGGCTAAGCAAGCCAGTAAGAACCACTCCTCCAATGTTTCTGTCCTCATTTCTATCTCCAGATTCTGGCCCTGAATTCCTGTTCGCTCAGTGATGGAGTGAGGCTTAAGAATTGTAAGCTGAAATAAACCTTTCCCCTCACAAGCTGCTTTTAGTGGTGTTGCTTTATCAGAGCAAAAGAAGCTCTAAGACATGAGCTCAGTCAGGCTCCTCTAGAAACACCCACACAGATCCACTAAAGGATCGCTTCACTCATGCCTGGGTATTCCTCAGTCACAATTAACTATCACACACAAGATGCTCTAAAAGACAAAAAGAATAACAAGTACTTGTGGCAATTTCTACTGCAGGACATTCTGTGGACTGACATTTATGTGTGTGGTCTTTTATTATTTGTGATATGTATGTGTGCATGTGCACACAAGTGCCTGTGTGTATGCTGGTGAGCAGAATGCCAGGCTATCTCTTTCCCCCTTATATTTTGAAATAAGGCTCCTCACTGAACTTGGACCTTCCTGTTTCATCTAGGATAACTGGCCAGAAGGCTCCTGGGATCACCCATCTTACCCCACAATGCTTAAGTTGTATGCATTTATGACTCTGCCTAGCTTTTATGTGGTTTATGGAGATTCAAACTCAGGTCCTTTTGCTTGCATAGTTGATGGGAGATGTTATTCTGTAAATATGTTTCTCATACTGGTTAATGAATAAAGCACTGTTGGCCAATAGGAAAGCAAGATAGGCGGGGCTAGGAGACTGGGAGGAAAGAGGAAGTAGGAAGGAGGAGTCAACATGGAGAGCCTGGAGAGGTAGATTGCCAGCTGCTCTGGCTGGTAAGATGAGCCACGTGGAAATACTTAGAATAGTAGAAATGGGTTAATCATTAAGACAGAGCTAGCTGGTAAGAAACTATTAACTGGCCAACAGCTTTATATCAAATACAGAGTCTCTACATGTTATTGGGGGCTGGCATGGCGGCGGGACCAGGAGAGCTGGCGGAAAACAACTAGCTACACATAGTCACCTTCTTAGTCACCTCCCTAGTTTACTGCACAATGACATTTAATAATTGAACACTGTGTGTAGAAATACATGGTCCTCCATACTCACACCCATGTCTGAGTCAGAGGTGATTTTCCAGGAGTCACAACCACCAAATAAGACCTTTGGTCTTAAGATTTCAATGTACAGGTTTCGTTGTGGCCTAGCAGCCCCTCTCAGCTACCTTGCCCAGTAAAACTGAAAGTTCTCCACACAGGAGCTTTTATATAAGTATTCACAGCAGTGTTATTCATCTTCATCAAAGAGAAGAAACAACCCAGGTATGTTTCCTATTTGTTCTGTCACTGTGATGAAATACCTTGATCAAAGAAACAGAAGAGAAAGGGTTTATTTTAGCTCATGATTTGAGGGGTAGTCCATCATGGTGCTGAAAAAAAAAAAATGGGAGAAGTATGAAGCTGATGGTTATATTGTATCCACAATCAAGACACAGAGTGACAAAGCTTTCCTTCATTTTTTTTCCTTATTCAGTCCAGGACCCCAGCCAATAGGATGACACCACTCTGAGTTAAAGTAGGTCTTTTTACTCAACTGACCAAATCTAGATAATCTCACAGGCATCCCCAGAGATTTGTTTCATGAATGACTCTAGATTCTGTCCAGGTGGCAATATTAACCATCACAACTCCACCCCTTATCAACTTGACATGCAAATACATCACTTTGAACTATAATCTTCCTCTTTGTCCCTATAGAGGCATGGCCATTTTATGATGCAAAATGCATTCAGCCAAACACAAAAAGACTCCATAGTATGTAACAGATCCAAAACTGTTTAAAACTGTAAGTGCTGAGTTTCTTCTGAGACTCATGAAGTTTCTGTGAGCTTATGTAACATAAACAAACAAAAAAAAATAATTACATGGACTGGAAAGACCGCTCAGCAAGTAAGAATATTTTCTATACAAGACATCCACTTTCATAAAACCTCTGCATGTATGTGCACATGTAAGACCCACGAGAGCGTGGTCCCTTGCGCTCCCACTCAGGAAAGGCGCCCCCCCCAAATCACTCACGAGAAGCAGTCTTGATGCAAACGCATAAGGTCCTTTATATTCCAGTATACTGGGGTCGTCAGCCATGGTAGAGGGCTTAGCGACGACCCCTAGCACAGAATTGAGACAGCTTTTATAGGGTTACAGCAAAGCCCGCACATTGTGAACCAATCACCTCGTAGCATCCAGTGCAGACCAATTACTTTAAAGTATCCAACCCCGCCCTTAGCCCAGGAAGTCCGCTTTTCCACAGGCTTCTGGGTGTTCATTCACTACCGTAAACATTAAAGTAGGTGACCATCAGCTTGGTCACCAGCTTCCTGGGTTTTCTGGGGAATTAGGCTAAATTTTTCCATCCTAACACACACACCTACACATAAGTATTTATGTATACACACACACACACATCATACAAACATGCATTACATACTTCTAACATGTAATAGCATGGAAGAAACATTTGTATTCACAAGGGAAGAACAAGGTCCTAGAAACAATGATCAGATCTACACTAAAACCCAGAAGGGCAAGCATCAAATCCTGTGGTCCCATGTCAGGCATTTGGAGCTCATGATGGAATCATATGGGCTCCAGAGTGCTTGAGTAGCCTTTATCATTCAGCTCTTCTGTCTATAGCACACATAATCTGCCCTTGGGGCCAACTCCATTCCAAGCTTAAAGCTTTCTTTTGCATATGTCCCATGGTCCTGCCATAGCCAAAACTCTGTGGCTCTCTAAAACTGTGGAGTAAGATTCACAATCCCCTTAATCTTTCATGCCTACAAAACCAGGGCAAAGAGGTCCTGAAAGACCATTACATGAAGCTGGCAAAGTAAGACAGAGACAATGCCAAGTTTTGCTGCCAGCTGGGGGTAGAGCCTGGCCTGTTTGAAACATAGTTGCATCAGCCACAAAAGTGACTCAGAGCACATTTCCAGGGACAGATGTTTTGAAGGTCAGGGAACTCCTTCAGAAGCTTCTTAGTTTAGGTTCTCTCCTTTCAAATGAACTTGCTTTTTTACAAGTCAAAGCCCTGATGGGTGGGATCCTATCCTCACCTTTCCTGATTTTGTCTTTAATGCTTCTAATCTGCTTAACAATTACGAATGTTTCATCCCCTGCACCCTGCTTGTCTGGAACTTTAAATCTCACACACACCTTCCTACCCTTCCCTCTCTGTTCCACTTTTGCTGTCTCTAACCCTGTGTGTGAGCAGTGAGCAGTAACTATGACACAGCCTGAGGACTCTTCTGTCTTGAGACCTCCTCCTCCAAGCACATTAGCCCATTACCTTCAATGTCAACCTCACTCACTTTCTTAGGACACAGACAGAGTGCAGCTAGAGTCTGCCAGGATTTCATGCAAGTGGCTCCTTGCCTAGTTCCACAGAGTCCTTGCTCCCCACCAAACCTCATGAGTGAGTCTTTTAGAATTTTGTTTTCTAAGTTCCTATTAGAATTGCCCATTTGGCTGTCCTGCCCAAAGTCTCCAACTCGTCTGTATTTCTCCTCTACACCAGTTGCAAAAGCCTAAGAATTCCATGGTCAGATTTATCACAGAAACAGCCCCACTTCTTGGTACCAATTTTCTGTATTTGTTGTTGCTGTTGTTGTTTCTATGATTCTTTTTTTTTTTTTCAAACTGAAAAAAGCAACACAAGTGGGACAGGTCTTTGGCTCACAGTTCAAGGGTATAGTCTATCTTGGTAGAAAAGCCACATTGCCAGAAGCTAGAGGCAGCTAGTCATCTTGCATCTGCAGGCAAGGACCAGAGGTCAATGAATGCCAGGACACAGCTCACTTTCCCCTTCTTATTCAGTCCAGGACCCTAGCCAATGGAATGGTACCACACAGAGTCAAGGTGGGTCTTCCTGCTTTAACTTAACCCAGATAATCTGTAACAGGCATGCTTCCACGCTAATCTGATGTAGTCTTCCCCAAGTGTGCCTACCTAGAACCTTATCTCCTAGTGATTCTAGATCTTGCTGTTGATCATAATAACTATCACATCAGATGAGCATCAGCTAATGAATGGAAAATTAAAATGTAACATATCTATACAGTGGAATGTTACAGAGCCATTATTGGCCCCTCCCCCAATACAATATAAATATACCTGAAAAATACTACAGTAAGTGAAAGATACCAGATAGAAGAGGTAACATTTCTTGCATGGTTAGATTCCATTTATAGGAAGCATTCATAAAAAGAAAATCCACAGAAACATGGAGTAGTGGTCACCAGGATCTGGGAGGGAATGAAGGACTAACTAACTGCTAATATATGGGTCAGGTATTCTTTTGAGCATTAAAAATAATAATAATCTGGGCTTATACAACAGTGGTGATATAGCCATCGTTGTCTTAGTTATTTTTCTATTGCAATGTTAAAACACCTGAAGAAGGCAACTTATAAAACGAAGTGTATAATTTGGGCTTGTACTATCAGAGGGTTACAGTTCATGATGGCAGAGTGAGGACAAGGCAGCAGGAACACCTAAATGCTTCCTTCTTGACCCATAAGTCAACAGCAAAGGGACAGACTCTGGGAATGGTGACAGCCTTTTGAAAACTCAAAGCCCACCCCCCAGTAACACAGCTCCAACAGGGCCATGCCTCCTAATCCTTTCCAAACAGTTCCACCCACATGGAAACTAAGTATTCAAATATATGAGCTTATGAGGGCCATTTTCATTCAAACCACACACTCCTCTATTTATGCTTTAAACTAAAAGTAACTTATTTAAAAAGTTATACCCATATATCTAAGGAGACAGCTTGTTCCTTGGCAAGGAATATGTAAACATCTCCTTTATCTCATTGTGGAATGATTCAGGACAGGAAACTGAACAGTGGCAGTCCCTATGTTGACAATTGGCATTGCAGGAGCCAGGCATAGACTTTTACTAATATTTACTTTCTCACAGCCAAAAAAAAAAAAAAAAGAATATCCTGAGACATGCTGGTTGGATTCAAAGTGCCATGTGAATAGAGGATATGAAAATAGGGAGGAGAAGACCCAGAATAGGTCTTTGTATTTAATAGGCAGCACAGCCATATTCTGGGGGGAGGGAGGGGAGGACGGCCCATCTTCCAGATCTCTCTCTCCAACAGAGATTCCTGTTTTATTCTCACATGACCACAAATCCCAGGCAGCTGAGCACTAACAGGGGGTTCAAGTACTATGTCTAAAAATTGGCACGTTTAATTTCTCTTAGACATGAAGAGATTTATTTTTAGTTTATGGAGATGGTCCCACGGAGAGGAAACTGATAGCACTATGGGAAAAACACGGTACTAGCACAGTCACGGGCATTCTTTCCTCAGTTCTCAGAAGGGCAGGGGTGAGAAAATACATGTCCCCAAGAACATCGGAAGAAGCTCCTTTAGTTGAAGAAGCCTCTTCAGCATGTCTAGGCAGAGGCTGGGTGCTGTCCTGACCCACAGAGGGAAGAATTGTCAGCCAGCGTGTGGTGTGGACTACAGAAGTTGCTCTGTGTGCTGCAAATACAGGAAGTGAATTTGGGGCATTGGTTATTAACCTGTTCTGAAGGCTGAAGCAGGAGAAAGGGAGCAGTGAGGTTTGCAAGAGACTAGAACTGTGGGAACTTGCGCCCCCAGATAAAGACTTAACAAGGGAAATGAGTCTATAGTCTGGGACGCCCCTCATTAGGAGGCAGTGGCTCAGGGTCCTCTGCTCATACTGTGGCACTGGGGAAGCTGGTATTATCCTCTTCCTGATGTTGTGGAGACCAGGATGCCAGATGACCTCTGTTGCCCCCGCACTGTCTGAGCAAAGGCTCGCCAAGCATAGTGCTATTCAAACAGCCACTGTGGTTGTTACTGCTGGAGCTGAAGCCCACCCTCTGTGATGCTGTTAACAGACAAAAAAAAGTGGGGGGGGGGAGAAAGGCTTCCTTTCTCCCTTACTGCCTCCCCATCCTCTGACCATGTCCCCAGGGGCAGGATCTAAACGATCTAACCAGCATGCAGAATCTAAGTGCAAAGCCCAGCCTTCTTCCATATAGAGTGGAGCAGAGGGGCAGGAGGGGGGACATCAAGAGACAAATGACTAATATGGCAAGGGCAAGGAAGCTTTTGTGGCTGCAGTAGCTAAATAGGGGAAGAAATTAACTGATTTCCATCCTGGACAGAGCCTGGGCTTGTGAAACACTGACCTTATCTAATACAGACAGACTTACTCATCCATCGTACTCTCTCATTGTTCACTGGGTTATATCCATTAATGCAGTGAGTAGTGAAGGCCATTATGGGCTGCACTGCTCCTCCTTTACACCCTACTGATCTCCAGGGTCTTCTGGGGCTTCTACAATTCCCGTAGTCTTTTTTTTCCTGCAGAGATTGAAGCCAACATCAAGGCAAAGGGGTGGGGGAGGGTGTGAGGAGGCTCTGGTTCAAGCATACAGAAAGATGCTCCCAGGAGACACTATCAGAGACCACCAGCCTGCTGCTGGAATCCCTCCAGTTTTGTCATTACTCCTACTTCACTGTGCCCAGGGGAGGACAAAAACTGAGTTCACACTGTTATTTTTACTTGAAAGACAAAAGCATACCTTTTTATTTGAGGAAATGAGCTTTTTCCTCTGGCACAAAATTCTAAAAGGGTTTTGTCACATGGAGTATTCCTTGTTTCTATGACATCACAGAATCCTCCCCTACATCTTCCCATCAAACTCAGATCAGTCCACATACTGAAAAGCCAAGGAGCCAGTGAGATTGTGTGTGCTGACTACCATGACCCCTTGACATGTTAAAGACTGGGGATGTGGAAGACTTGTGAAAGACTATGTGCTTTGGAAATCAGATCTTAGAGCCTACAAGCCTTTGCTCCATGGAGTCACCCAGAAGGACCTGCTGAGATGGGTAGGTGGACTAGAGAAGATGATAGCTGTGTGCCTGGTGCAAGAAAGGAATACCATTCATCATGAGCAAGTGGCCCCCATGCTGCACAAGCAGAACTTTGTCCTTCAGAAGCACCCATCCTGCTTTTCCGGCAAAGGCCTTAGGCATCCAGAGAAACCCACATGAGAGCAGAGCAGGGTCACTCTAAGGAAAGTAAAGGTACCCAGAGAGGTAACTCCACAGTTCATAGTTGCCCACATTAGTGACACATTACAGGGACCAGAGGTGTGACTGGCAGAGAGGAGACTCAGTTGAATGCATCTCACTGAGCTATCCCTGGGTAAGGTAGGCATGGAAACAACATGACCATGGTTGGGTCCCAAGGGGAAAGCAAAAGAAATGTTATCTAAAGTGAAAGGCACCAGTGACACGTAAGCAATAATAAAGCAGTTGGAAAGTTGGAAGAAGAGGCCCAGACCACTGGGAAGAAAGCATGTCCAAAGGCAGAAAAGCAGATGTCTTAGTCTCTTGATCCTGACAAAAACATCTGAGTGGAACATTTTAAGAGAGGGAACATCAATTTGCTTCACAGTTTCAGAAAATCTTGGCATGGAGGGTGTGGAAACATGCAGATCACATAATGGTGTCCAGGAATTGGTGAGAGAAAATGCAGGCTTTTCTCCTCTTCTCAAACCCGTTATTCCTTCCAATCATCTAGCCTTTGGGGAGATACCCTCTGGATTCAGAGTGTGTTTTTCCACCCTGTAGTTACTCCTCTTTGGAAACACCCTCAGACACACATAGAGTGTGCAGCATCAATCTCTTAGGTGATTCACAAGCCAACAAAGCTGATGATCAATGTTCACAATCTCAGATGCTTCTCTACATTGGTTCCCACACTATCCTTTCCTCTGGAGTTCCTCAGGGGTATGCAGGCAAGCTGGTGACAAGAGTAGCTTGGTAAGGACAGATTCCCAGTTAGTATTGGGCTGATTAAGATGTTCTAAGAAGGGTAAGCTACATGTTTCTGCTGTGTGAATGACTGGCTAGAACTCAAAAGGGAGAGCATGACCAGAAGCAGAAGAGAAGCAATTCATATACATGAGAAGCAAGTGGAACTGGAAAGCCACTGGAGAATGCCTCTGGCTCATTTTGTTCTAGATGGTGTGCACCTTCACAGGCATTTCCAGTCTAAAGAGGCAAAGGCCGGCCAGCAACCCTTGATGTCCTATGCTGTGGCCAGTGTAACCATGATGCAGACTCATCGGGATCTGGGAGCTGTAATTGAGGGCAGATGAGATCTTGGTGGGGGAGGTTCAGTAAATTATAATGTCAGAATTCTCCAAAGGTCAAGTTGATTGTCTCATGTATGTCATAGATATGTCAACTAAAACATTTCATATTCATGATTGTCAAATGTTATTTTGCCATCTGGAGTTACAAGCAACTTGGAAGACATTGATGACATCTTCTTGCAAAACCAGAAGTTAAACAGCTTTCTGAGAGGATATGAGAGAGTGGTCAGGGAAGAAGACCCTTCCAACGATATGAAGTAAACCATGGATGGGAATGAACCATTTGGATGGGAGCTACTGCAAGGTCATTGACAGTGTCGGCGGGGAGACACAGACACATCACATCAGATCACATTCCGGGGCAGCTGCACTCTTGGAACCCTCACTTTTATAATCCGCTTAGGGGACTGGGAATGGGGGTCTATAGATTGACTTACCCAAGTCAAAAGAAGACAATAGAGAGTCTGAAAGGAGAAAAGAGGGACAGAGGAACACCTCCTCCATTTTTCCAATTCCTGTCATCAGTCATGCATCAGGAGCTGCCAGCTCCTGGCTTCTCAGTCCCAGAACTAGCCTCACTGTAGAATTCGAAGTTCAAGGACAACATCCTGATGTTGCATGGTAGACACCACTGTAAGATGTACTCCTCGGGTTCTAAAGGGATATCTGGGTGCCATAAAACTGAATAACCCAGGAAAACGACATATTCAGAAAGTCAGCTTTTTCATGTCTTTCCAAAGATGGGGGATGAAGGATTTCAAGATGCATTTCAGAGGGGGAAAAAATCCAGCAAAATATTTTTTGAAAAGAAACAGAAACTGATGGGGAATGTTTTTTGTATATATGTTTCTGTTATTGGTTAATGAATAAAACACTGATTGGCTGATTGGCCAGGCAGGAAGTGATGTAGCTGGGCAGAGTCAGGATATAAGCAGGAGACAAACAGGAAATCGCTCTCTTCTCTGCTGAGATGCTGAACAGTCGTGATGTAGCAGACAAAGGAGTTGCAGGTCCAGCATTCTCCGGTAATATATTGATTGGTAATTATGGGTTAATAATTAAGACAGAGCTAGCCAATAAGAAATCAACAGCCAACAGCTCTGTAACTAATATAGCATCCGAGTGTTCATTTGGGGCTGAAGTGGTGGCCAGCCCTGCCATGCCAAAAACCTCAAGTAACAAGAAACACCAAAACAAAGGCAACAAAACCATAGAATCAATCATACATATGCAGATGTCAATGCCACCCATATTTTTTTTATTTTCAGAAGAACATTGCAATACAATTTTCTGCCTCTCAAGTCAACAAAGTTTGAAGATGTAAATATTCTCAGGAAATAATTATCGATGGCTACAAAGTGGGTGATGAAATAGGTTATTATTACATCATTATTTATAGTGCTAGGAAAAGTAACATATACACAATCCAGTTGAACTATGTTAAATAAGTCATGTCATTTATAAGTCCACACTATAGAGTACTGCTTAGATATTTTCGTGATCCTAGAAAGAATATCTGAATCATAAAAAAATACTTGTAAAATATCTTCTAATAAAGTATAAAAAGAAAATGTAAAACTACATGCATTCAATCCATACTATTAAATGTGTGCATTAAATATATCCATATGTGCATATTTAGAAATGAAATATTGTAAAAAGATGTGTAAGGTGTTAATAACTAAGCCATACCCCAAACCAATTTAATCATGGTAATGGATGGGTGGGTATGAGTATTTAAAGCACCCCAGTGGATTACAATGGACAGCAGCATTGCAGTCAACACTCCAAGCACATCCACCCAATCCTGTGTAACTCCTCTCTCCCTCACCACAAAATTACAGTGCTTATTTTGTGTTTCTCAATTAATTTCTTTTGATGACCATTTGGGCCTTGGGGGAAAAAAAATAGAGAACTCCAGTGTTTCTTTGTCACTGGAAAGCACAGTTCATGTTTCCAGACTTGGGGTATCTTTGAATTCTAAAACCAGCTTGACTCTACTTGAGTGGTTACCTACTTGGACTAGGTGTAACTTTAAAAAACAAGAATCTACCGAGGTTTACCACATCATGCTTTCTAAAAAGGAGTCATAGGAAAGCTGAAGGTCTCCAGAGAGGAAGGATCACCTGAGCATATAGAGATACACAGGGAAGTATACTCTTAATGACCAGACACTGAAAAAGTCTCTCATTTGCCGTTTGTAATGCTGTGGTTTCTGCCCAAGCCTGAGACCTGAGAACAGAGAAACAATGAGGTGAGTCTGACTCCAAAGCAAGGGCCTGAGAGCCAGAAGTGCTGATGCTCAAGGACAGAAGAAAGTGGATGTTATAGCTTAAGAAACAGAAGAATCCCTTCCCTCCTCCTTAAGTTCTACCCAAACCCTCAACTGGTTACATGAAGCCCAACTGCATTCGAATAACCTCTTCCAGAAATCCCCTCACCATACACCCCAAAATAATGGCTAATGAGACACCTGGTCATCCCTTAGTTCAAATTGGCACTCAAAATAAGCCATCATAGATAGTTCACCACACAAAAGAGAGCCATCCATCTGACTCCATGTAGGTGGTATGTTTTCAGCATCAATATGACATCAGGTACCTTAATATCCTTGCTGTTGCAAAAACAAGGGGTGGAAGCTTTTCTAATGAGTGAAGAGCTGCTTGGATTCCAGGCCTATCTGGCCTCAACCAGTTTAAGTCTGGTGAGACTCACTCTCTCTGAATCTGGGGTATGTCTGAGATTTCTGCTTGTTGCTGGACATAGTTCCTGAAAAAGGCTGAGGCACTGTGTTCCTAGATCACTTGTGGCCCCACTGGGACTGCCATGTCTATTTGTGGGTCTTCATCTGCTCCAAGGAGCAGGCTGTGTATGGTGTGGCAGAAAAGGAGTCAGATGTCAGGCTCTGTCTTTGATTTTCACACTTCAACTATGAAGCAGTAATAGGAGTTCCTCAGACTTCCCAGTGGCCACCTGTGGACCTCTGTTAGGATACACATCATGAAACACTATTGGCAACAAACACTTGTCCTATGTCAAAAGAACGTGACAGAAGGGCTTGGAAGTATTTCTGGAGTACTGAAATTCAGAGCTTCTGGACAGCCCCAGTGCACACCATGGGAGTGGTCCCAGTGAGCTGGCTGTAAAGGGTTTCATCAATATCAGCAGCCTCAAGGGAGATGGGTTATAAATATTCTCCAACCCTGACCCTACCTGCAGAACTGGAGATGCCAAGAGCTTCTCTTGAACTCGCCCCTCCAGGTAGTCTGTGAGTGCAGGAGCGCAGAACCACTGTTTTAGAACACTGTGTCTCCATCCCAAGCCATTAAAGCCCTCTAGGGAGCTGTGTGGAAAAACCAACACCAGAGTCTTACACTCCAGGGTAACTCAAATTCTGAGTCCTCTGGGGAAGCCCAGCTGTGGGATTTTCACAAGGTCTCAGGCAGTGTAATAAATACCTGGGTTTGAGATCTATACTTTGAAAAGATAAGAGACTTCAGAGGCTTAAAAGATACAGAATACACACACCATGTGCACATATCACACACTACACCTACTGAATACCATATATACCATACATACACACACATGAATACACACCACACATACCACACACTACATGCACACCATGTATACATCCCACCCACCCATACACCATGTGCACATGACACATATAGCATGTCCACACAGCCACATACAACAGAGCCAACATTGACTCCTCATCTAGCTAGGATGAATTGCAGAACCTTCAGTGTTTATAGCATGATTGAACTAGGCTCTTTTGCTAATGACCCTTGGATAGACTAAATTATTTCCTTTGGAAAGCAAAGAAAATGCCTCAATTGTTTCTGACAAGCTCTCTTGGTCTTTAAGAAGACTTTGCCAAACAGCACTTATCTGATTTGGAAGTTCTAAACCTCCTCTAGACTGTTGACTATTGATCTAAATAGACACCACATGATGTTGGGAGAGCCCAGGATTTAATAGGAAAATGCCTCCCATTGGAATTGAGGAGTATCTTAGACTTCAGCCAGGGCAGCCCCTCCTCTGTTTTACAGGGAAAGCAGGGATGCATAAATACCTGTGTTGGGATCCTAACTCAGCTACAAATGGAGCCCGCTTTTGCCACCTTCTTTAGCTGCACTTTTGTAAGACCATGCATGGGCAGTAAGCATTGTGTTGACACTTCCCCTGAATGTCACCAGATTTCAGTGTCTTAGTGTCAGCATGACAAAGGCTAAATCATGGTTTAACTATGTATTAGCTGTGAGAATAATTTAACTTCTATGTGCCTCAGTTTTCTTATTCGTAACAAGGATCCGTGTCCCCCCCCAGCATACACATACCCCAGATTCTTACAAGACATTTGGGATAAGGCCAGTACTTTCAGTCAGTGACACTTGTTCTCATAGACTGTGAGGCAGCTTGCCCTATTCCTGTCATCTTGACCTAAGTTTCCTTTACCTTGGCCCTATACTCCTTTCACTGTGTCCTGTTTCCCATAGAGTATCCTGTCCTGTGTCCTGTGCCTGTGATGCAAGGGACTGAGCCTCACATTCATTGGGAAATGCTTTTCAGTAAGTAGGTGCAATTTGGGGTAAGGAGGCATGAGACCTGGGAGGAGGAGGAGGGCAAGGGGGAGGGGAACAATGACAACCATGACTACAATGAGGAAGACTCTTGAAAGAAAAGTTTCTGGAGATGTGGAACATTTGTTGTTCGCTAAGATGTCATCTGGCCTTGCCAATGATGCTACACAGGGTGATGACCTGGCTCAGTGATAACCAGAACACATCTTACAACCATGAGAATTCCCATACCCATCGTCAGACACCTGGCTAGGAACAAAGCCCACTGTAACCCCTGGTTTCTCTTCTCATGTTGTGTGACCTCCAATTAAATCCATCACTTGTCTGCCCTAGGCCCCATTCCTTTGCCTGAAGGGCACTAAATGGCTTATTCCAGTACTAAAACATTGTGACTCCTCAGGTCCTCTCAATAGCTGGGAGTGAAGGCATTTTCTGTGGCTGTTGCCTTTGATGGACATGGAAGTTTTGCCCAAGGCTATGGATTAAAACACAGAAGGGGTTCCAGGGCCATATTTCCATCTGTCTTCCAGTTTCTCCCCTGGAAAGACCATCTTCCTGCATCATCACCACAGTGGTCTGGTTCTACTATCCTTATTTTCCCTTCAACATCCTTGATATTCACTCTGAGCTTGTTCCCCAGTTCTATATTTTCTACTAATGTGTCCTTTCTCCTGTCTCCTCTGGGACCTAGTTAAAAGCTAGGTGTTTGTTGCTGTTTTTGATCAATGAATTCATTAAAATACCAACTACATTGTTAAAAATATAATACATAATGAAGCAGCATTTCAAATTAGAGACAAAAGAATTAACATTTCAACAAATGGTTTCTGAACAGATCTGAGTCAAAGGTCTGGACCTTACTGATAACTACAGATGAAATTCCAGTCCTTTGCACATCAATGTCCACCCTAGAAGCACATACAAAACCCACAAACTTATGTAAGCATAAGGTAAATATAAAGAAGGTAGGTTTTGTAAAGCCAGGTCTAAGGTCAAGTGATCCTGGCTGAGATGACAATGGCCTCAAATGGGTTCCCCAGCTCCCACTTCCAGGAAACGAAACATATTTATCAGAACACAATCTCAAGGGGAATGACTCACAATGACATGAAGTTCTAGAACCTTGGCAGAGCAGAGGATCTGTACTACTCCTGAGAAAGGTGGGCCATGGAGGAGAGAGAGAAGAAAAGGCCTGAGTGAGCTGTGACTCACCCTGGGTGCTTCTCTCTTGCTCAGCACCACCCATCTGTGTCCACAGGCTGAAGAATACTCCAGATGCTGTCTGTGATCCTCCAACTCACATGCCACCTTCTCTAGAGTCCGGGACAAGAAGCACAGGGCTGGGCTTTTCTTTGAGCCATGTTGGGATGTTTGCCTTCATCTTTTCATTTTTCCTCCCAGGTTTCAAATTACCTAGTAAATAACCCAGCTCACAATTCAGCTTCCCGTATCTTTGGAGCATCAGGCTATTCTCACCTCACCTTCCACTTACTTCTACTTACACATTGGACTCTCACTACCAGAAGAGGAAATCAGCTAAGTGGTGGGTTGAACTTGCCTTGTTTTGGTTAAGTGCTGTCTGTGCTAGATGTAAACAAAGAGTGTGTGTTGTGATCATTGAAGGTAGAGCCAGATGAAGCCAAAGGAGAGAAGTAAGGCTAGAGCTGAGTTCAGAAGCAGGATGGTTGCTTAGTCTGGAATTACCCAGCAAGTTAGAAGGGCCAAGGGCCAAAGTAGAGCTGGGGGTAGGAAAGTGGGCCAAGTCGGGTGTTGTTCTTTCTCTTGTGGCTATTACACAAACAAATAAAATAGCAGCAATGGGAATGAGGGCAGAGAGGGGAGAATCGCCACAGTCCTTCCCACTTAACAAGTCAGATGTTTTTATTTTCCCAAGTCATTTTCCAGGCCTCAGTGACATTTATGCAAAAATTTTAGGCTGTGTGGTAAACACAAGCTCGGGCCCAGTTCCAAAGTTCCAAATTCAGCTACTCTCCCTTAGGCTCACGTACTGAGCACGTTTGCATGTTGTTACACACACTTCATCGGCTTAATAACTACACAGCATCTTACTGGGTGTTGTCACCAATGCCACCAACAATGGGTGAGTGTACCAGTTTCCAGTAACTTTCGTGCTTTGGGTCATCATTAGTATTTGAAATGTTTATGCATCTGTTAAACATTGACGCTCATGATAGGTTTTGCATTTCCTTTTTTAAGTAGGAGGGACAGCCTTGAGTCAACTCTTGTTTACCAGTCATGGCTCCTCCAGCCTGGGTTACTCTACCAGGTTTCTCTGGCTCTCCTGATCCTGTGACTCCTCACACAGGGGAATCTGGGTTTGCTCAAGTCTGAGGAATAAGTTTGGAGTCTTAATCCTAAGGCAAGTTGGTTGCCTTGTCTTCTTCAGGGTTTGACATTTGAACACTCTGGGCTTGGTGCAATATGATTGCCAGCCTTAGCCTCCAGCTGTCATGAATTTCCTGTCACAATGGACTGTACTCTGGAACCATGGGCCAAAAATGAAACTTAAGTTGCTTTTGTCTGGTGTTTGTCCCAGTGATGAGATAAGTAACACACTGTGATAGAATAGATTATCAGTATATTACTAATCAATCCTTCCGGCTCTTCAAAGATGGGCCTCCCCCTTTTCTCCTATACAGTGGCAATAGAATCATTTTAAATGATGTCACAATTTAAGGCTTAACACCCCCCCCAGGACTGAATGCACACATTTGAGGAAAGGGGAAACACATATTTTGTTTTGTCGGGAATGGAGTCCAGCACCTTGTGTGTGCCAGCCAAGCTCTTTACCACAGAGTCTCATTATCACAAAGAAAGTCTATTAAGACTTTATGGTATCAGACCTTAACCCAATGTTACCTGCACTCAGATTGTAGCTGCTTAGCTTCCTCCCCTGAAAAGCTGAGATAACCACTTTCTGTCCCCCTCCCCATGCTGTGGCTGTGAGGATGACATGAGGTCATCAACACAAGACTCATAGAATAGGGCTTGGTATATAGCTATGAAGTGCTAGCTTCTCCTTGAGGTAGTGGAGGCAGCAGGACTCTCTTCGGGTGCTCAGCATGCTTTCTCCTTTCCAATCCGTCTAGGACTCCATCCTATGGAATAGGACCACTTACAGTTAAGGTGGGTCTTCTCACTGCAACCAGCTTACTCTCTCCCAGGCATGGCCAGGCACTTGTCTCCTCAGTGACGACTATAGCTAGTTCTCATTGAGTTGATAGTTTTAACCATCCCGGACAGGACTGAAATAGTTACAGTCATCCTCATTTGTCTAACTCGTCATGGATTTAATGCTGAATGTTCCATGTCCTAGGACTCCCTCAGTTCCAGGCAAATTGGAATGGTTGAACATCCAAGTACAATTTAGAGTTTTAACTGATCTTATTGAATCACTACACCACCTCTTTGCTTTACATAAACAAGCATGGGGAATGCCAAGCAATTAAGAAATGTGCCCAGGTAACACAGAGGTGAGAGACAATGCCAGCTGACCAAGATCTGAAGTTGTATTTTCGAAAGGAATTCCTGAAGGCCGATTCATGGTCACTGGATATCATCTTTGTTTTTAATTGTTATAAAACTTACCATCTTGGCTGCTTTTAAGTGTATATTTCAGTAGCTCTAAGTCCATTCACAATGTTGTGCAACCATCACCATCCACTTCCTGAGTTCTTTTCACAACCTGAGGACGTCACTGGCTTGTGATGACACAAGTGTCGGTAATGAGTGAGTAGCTTCAGCCACACACACATCACTGTCCCTCTCTGCCCAGGACCCCATGGGGCCTGGCTCTGGGAAACTCTCCCTCCACAACCATTTACAACTGAAGCCAAATGGAGTCATGATAGTTTATTTCCAGTTCAGACAGAATCCTAAACACATGGCCTATAAGACCTATACAACAGGTCTCCCCTTCCAGCTTTCCTCGGATTCTGACCCACTAGGTCTCGTCTCAGGCCCTTTGTAGCCTGTAGATGCCCAGAGAGTAGAAATACTGCCTCTCTGTGCCTGTTCTTGACCATGTAAGCCTCAGAGAAGAGCATATGAATTAGCAGTTTGATATTGTGCAATCTACAGCAGAGGAACATAGAGGAAATAATGATTGGGAGTTATATGTTAGTACTTGGTACCTGTTGAGCCGAACTCTGCATCGAATTCTGCCTTGGGTGTCCTGTCTTCTTGTGTATGTGTAGGGGTTGGGGGAGATTTTTGCTAATGCAAACTAGAGTCATATTTCCTTTCTTTGATAACTGAAAAGCTGGAGCAAATTCAGAGTGATGAGGCTAAGAAGGAGCAAAAGGATGTGCTGGTGCTTGACCTGCAGAGCTCCATAAGGAGGAGTTGGGAAGGGTGTGTGCAGGGCCCTGAGATGCGAATACAGAGTTTCCCACCACAGAACAGCAGTGCTGGCAGCAGCTTGGACACAGGAGCTTTGGAGAAGGCAGTGGCTATCAAGCTGGGCTGAACCCCTCAAGTGTGGCTGTGATTCTGGGCTCGGATGCTATGCAGTCAGAACACACCATTACTCAGAGGGATGCAGAGGGAGGGATAAAGGACAAGAAGCTTCCAGAAGAGAATTTCCTGTTTATCACCATAACATAAGCAAAAAGTGCCTGGCATGGTGACTTTAGCCAGGATAATTTATAATCATCGTGGTATCTGTGACCTTCCTGGGTTTTCCCTGCTTAACCAGTTTACTAGTGATGAGTCACTGTATCTGACCTCACTTTGCCATCAAGGGCTCATCTCCTAAGGAAGCTTGCATCTGCTGCCTGCCCCTCATTTATGTTTGTGTCTTGTTTATTCTCCTCCTCTGTGGATTGTGGTTTCCGGAAGAGAGTCAATTCTGCTTTAGCAGAAAATGGAAAACCCAGTTGTTCAATAGATGATAAAGTTCATTTCCTTGTTCTTTTTCCAAAAGGGCTTATTTTCAAAATTAGCATTTCAGTCATCTGCAAGGAGGGATCATCATGCTTGAAACTCCAAACTTTCCAAATCCATGCCTTGTGAGCATTGGGGGATATTTGCATGTTTTTGCTTTCAATCTTGATGACGTCAATCTGTGCCATTGAGTTCAAGTTCGTTAGAGAATGACCACAGCTAAGTGAATGGGCATGGCTGTTCACTGATGGCTTTGCAAGTGGGTCCTACTGTTCATTTGGATGCTTGCCCTTTATACAAAAGTAGCACGGATAATGAAAACCCAGAGGCAAATATTGGGGTTAAAACTGAAGATCACATAAGCAAATCAGCCAGCCACTAGAGAGTTCTCACCTCTACCAATGGTCAGACTGAACGAACTATCCACCAAACCTCAGACTGAAATGCTCTCCACCAAAACCTTAGAATACTTAGGCTGACCCTTCTCCCCCCAGTCTTATATTCCTACCTATGGCTTGGATCAAAGCTGTGAGATCTGTTTCTCTTTTAGACTGATTCACTCTCACATAGCCTAGGGTAGCCTTGAACACACAGAGATCCATTTGCCTCTGTTTCCTAAGTGCTGAAATTAAAGTGTGGCCATCACTGCCTGTCCTCTATAGCTAACTAGTGGCTTAGTGTGCATGGGTGACTTACTAGTGGCTTAGCTCTGCACTCTGAACCTCAGGCAAGCTCTATTAGATCATAAACAAAATATCACCATACACAAACATTTGTTCAGATGTAGTAGAATGTTTACCACTTTCCAGGAACCCTTACTGTGCTTTTAGCACAAATTTGGCTTCAAGAATAAGGCCTTTGCTCTCATAACTTTGATACTCTGCATCCTTCCAAGCCCTGCTCAGTCCTACACCTTTATCCTGGATACCTGCATAAGCCCCTCCCTCAGACAGGTGGATATCCTTAGATGGGCTCCTCTGTTATATTCTGTAGCATCCTTCTGTGCTTGGGAACATGCTCAGCCAAGGAATCTGATATTCTGTCTTACCCTCCCTGGTATTCCAGGGCCTTAATGTGGTACAGGCTCTGTAAATACATACCAAATAAGAGCAAATATCTATGTGTGAAAAGAGTCAACCTTCAAGGGTACATTCTCTACTAAGGCACTCTGATCCTTCTATCTTAGAAGGCATCCCCATGAGAAAACACAGACAAACACAAACACACACACACACACACACACACACACACACACACACACACACACACACACACATATACACAGTGCCTCTCTAAAGGTTTCTGTTCCCTATATATGGCTCTACTTGGCACTCAGGAAGTACTAAGAGAATGCTGGTTGGCGGTAAACTGAGCTCTCTAACCACAGTAGTGCAGATCAAACCATTCTCCCCATGCTGAGCCCAGGAGAGTTCTTTTCCTTCTGTTGAAAATACACAGTCTGAAAATTCTGGGAGAAACATGGATTCTCATGCAGAATCATCTCTGTGTTGTTTTCATCTTTCTTTGAGAGGAGAGGTTCATGGAACCTTTGAGCATCATAGAAATTCAAATAGGTAGAATGCAAACATTGTAAGGATCTGAAAAATGAAATAGTAATCTTTTTATAATTATAGACATATAACTTGTCCTCAAATGAAAATATGGTGTTTGTTTTTCTGAGTCTGGTTTATTTTGCTTAACATGATGGCCTTAAATTTTATTCATTTTTCTGAAAATGACATAACTTCATTTTTCTTCAGGGCTCAATAGTATTATTTCCATAGTCTATATAGGACACTTTCACTATCCAATCATGTGCTAATAGACACCAAGGCTGATTCCTTCCATATCTTGACTTTTGTGAATTGAGCAGCAATAAACGGATGTGTCAATGGCTCTGTAGAGTGTTAACTTTATGTCTTTGGGTACCTGCCCAGGAAGGCTATGACCAAGTCATATGGTAGCTCTCTCTTTAGTTTGAAGGAAACTCTACACTGATTTTCATAGTAGTTGCACCAGCTCACATTCCCCCCAAAAGTGAACGGGTTCCTCTTTCCTCATCTTCTTGCCAGCATTTGTTGTAGTTTGTTTTCTTGATAATAAGCATTCTGACTAGATTAAAACATCATCTCAGTCAGTAGTAGGGCATGCCTTTAATCCCAGAACTCAATAGGCAGAGGCAAGTGGATCTCTGAGTTTGAGTTCAGCCTTGTCTACAGAGTGAGTTCCAGGACAGCCAGGGCTACACAGAGAAACCTTGTCTCAAAACAAAACAAAACAAAACACAAACAAAAAAATACAAAAAACAAAACAAAAAAAAAAACAATGGCAAAAATAAGATGTAATCTCAATGGCTAACTAAGGTTACTAAACATTGCCCATTCTTGTGTTTAACAGTTTTAATATTCCAGGTCTTACATTCAGGCCTCCAATACATTTTGAGCTGTTTGTGTTTCTGTGGTTATTGTTAGTTTGTGCTTGTTTATTTATTTGTTTGTTTGTTTGTTTTATAGGGTGAGAATTGGATGAACCAGTCTTTTAAAGTTGTCTATCTTCTAGATGGAGAGACAAAGACCTACACAGAACAGTTCACTAACACAAGTTGATGGCCAATGGACTGGGTCTCACTTGTGTTTCTCTTGAGTACAGATATTGTGAGGTCTGTGAATTCTAAAACAGCAAGGTTTGGGGACTGAGCCCAATATGCAGGGAACAGGGTGGTAAGAAACTTCATTAACAAGCCTAAGAGTAGAACATTGCTTTTTCCTTCTGCCGCTGAGCTGTCTACACTCTGATCAGGGCATACTGAGGCCTGAGAAGTGCTCAGCTCTGAGCATTCCCTGGGCCTGATCCTTACTTCCTCATCTTGTCATATTTACACATGGTATAATGGAACAATGTTCAAATTATTAAGGCAGCAGTTCTCAACCTGAGGATCATGACCCCTTTGGGGGTCAAACAACCCTTTCACAGGGTCACCTAAAACCATCAGAAAACACACATACTTACTATATATATATATGATTCATAACAAGAGCAAAATTACAGTTATGAAGTATCAACTAAAATAATTTTATAGTTGGGATTCACCGTACCATGAGGAATTGTATTAAAGGGCCACAGCATTGGGAAGGTTAAGGGCCACTGTATTAAAAATAAAGAATGGTATTCTAGAACTAGAGAGAATAAAAAGTATTCATCTGTTGTGTGATATTTTGATCACATTTTGACAATAAAGTTTGCTTTGAATTGAGTGGAGCTAGCTAGCTACTAGTTCACCAGAACTAACCAGTGAGGCTTTGGAGGACTAATGACAAATAGAGAAACAGGAAGCAATAAGGCAGAGCTTAGAGAGGATCTCAGTCTTTATGCATAGAGGGATAAAAGAGATAAGAAGTCACCAGTCATTTCTCTATTGCTTCTCTGATCATTCAGGTCCTTACTCCAATAGCTGACTCCCATTTTTTTTATTAATAAAGAATAATTAAATAAACACAACATTCATCCCTTCTAAAAGATGAATATGTGGGTATTTGTTACATTAGCTTTTATGATTTTATGAGGTTTGAGTTTTTGAATAACCACATTATTATATTATTAGGTATTCTACTTTTAATCTGGGTTCCAATGTTAGGAACTACCAAGGTGTGCTGGCTAATTTCATGTCAGGGTGACACAAGCTAGAGTCATCTGAAAGGAGGGAGCCTCAACTAAGAAAAATGCATTTCTAAGATCACTCTGTAAGGCATTTTCTTAATTAGTGATTGATGAGGGAGGACCCAGCCCATTATATGTGGTCCTATCCCTGGGCTGGTAGTCCTGGGTGGCATCTGCATCAGCTCCTACCTCTGTGTTCTAACCCTGCTTGAGTTCCTGTTCTGACTTCCTTTAGTGATGGACCATGATGTGAAAGTGTAAGTCAAATAAGCTCTTCCCTCCCCCACCTGCTTTTGGTCCTGGTGTTTCATCATAGCAATAGAACACTAAGACACTTGGTATCTCTCAGGTTTGGTGACTCTGGATTTAGAAAAGCTGTAAGGCTTACTTACAGACAGGGTTTACAACAGTGAAAGAACAGAGACAAAGACTGCCTCAAAAGGGTGAGCAAAAGGCAGAACTGAGAAGAGACTAGACACATGTTCCAGTCTTCTGGCAGTACCCAGTTCTCTCAGAAACAACCTATCACCACCCACAGAACTCTCAGAGCCATAACAACTTCTTCCGTTTTCTGAAGCTGAGCAGCAGATAAGGAAAAAAAAAGTGATTAGGTCACCATTTTGAGAGCCCACTGTTTTGGCCTCTGCTGAGGGAAACCATAGCTGTGTCACAACTTGTGTGAAAGTGAAAGATCACATGGCAAGATGGGATGTAAGAGAAATCAGGAGGCAGCCTTGCTCCTTTGATAACAGCCTACTCTTACAGAAACTACACAATTCTTGTGAGAACTACTTTTATCTCTTCTGAGCATAGTTCTCCTGCTGATCTAATTACTTCCCTCTGGTCTCCCCACGCACACCTGCCTAAAGGTCTCATGACTTCCCAGCGCCTCTGCTCTGGAGAGTAAGATTCTGCCTTAGGCAACCTTTGGAGATAAAAGATGCTCAAACCACAGCACCTGGTGGCCAAGGCTTTGTTCTTTGTTCCTGGCTGCACCAGAGATGGAATTGATACAATGTAGCAGGTCTTCCTCTGAAATCAGTGTTAAAGTCTTCTGGTGTGTTTCAAAGCTTGATACAAAAACACAGATCATCAGAGGCCATAAGAAGCAAATGCCAGCCTGCTCTTTGGAACACTGGGAGAAAGGGGGTCGGAGTTTGAACATCCTAAACCTACTGAATCAACTCTTTATGAGCCATCTCCAATCCAAAGTAAGATGCAAGGCTCTACCTGGACTTGGAAAAGCTTTCATTACTGTGAGCTGATTACTTACTTTAAGCTTAAGAAAATGTTGGGGCTCTGAGGAGGTCATTCCTCTCTAAAGCAAAGACACTTGGCCTCAGCCTAAGATTTAGCAGTAAATTCAAGATCACAAGCACCAAAATGGCATCAGCTCATGAAAATTCATGAGAAACAGTGAGAAGATTGTCATTACTAAAAGGGCTGCAGGAGAACACAGAAATCAAGCTGAAACCTGACTGGAAGCTTCCTTCTCACTGCCTAGCCCCCTTAGCACTTGAAAATGCTATGCAGCCTGTTTGGGAAGAAATAACAACTCAGGTATGGACCTTGGGTGCAACACTATTCACAGCCCAAGCAAGATGCACCCACCACTGTAATAATGACAAGTCTGTTATAGGGGTAACAAACCTTTCTTTGATTGGATTTGAGGCCCATTTCACAGGAGGGAATTCACATCCGGTAGTATAAATCCAGTCAAAAGCCTGTGACTTGGAAAGCTATGCATAGGCCCTAGTAGGGGCAGCTGCTGCTATTGTTTTCCAAAAGAAAATGATGCTATCAGTTTTGATCAGAGAAACTTCTTTAAGCTTGCAGCAGGTAGCAGTAACTGTAGAGGCCCATAACTAGTAATAGTGATAACAATAAGTGACAGTTGAATATTCAGCAATAAATGGAACATCTATATTACCCCTTCCAAGAACTTGTAGTAATTGTGATGATCTGCACAAGATTGAGCCTACAAATATGCTGTCATGGAAAAGGGAGGGGCGCACGAGGCTCCTCCCCTCCCTGAGGATTTATACGTAGCTAATGGTTACTGGCAGGAGAAACATTTTCTTCGACATAGCCACTAGTTGGGTGCCCATGCTGTAGGAAACAACCCTACTGAAATGCAATAGATTGTTTAAAAAAGAAAAAATAAATGAAAGGAAGAAAGAGAGAAAGAAAGAAAGGAAGAAAGAAAGAAAGGAAGAAAGAAAGAAAGGAAGAAAGAAAGAGAGAGACCTGGGCATGGGAGAGGAAGGAGAGCAAAAGGGTCCAGGTCCAGGGGACCTAATGCCCTTTTCCGACCACCAATTGTACCTATGCACATGTGGCACATACACAGATACAGGCACACACACATGCAAAATAAATCTCCCAGAAGGAAAGATAGCCATATGTCCAAATAGGCTAAAGAAAAACAGAACACATTTTTAAACCTATGAGCATAACATGGAAATTAAGTATGAAATTATTTAAATGTTCCAGATCTCAGATAATACAAGTGTCCCCAAATAGGTTAGTTCCAAAAATAAATTATGATTAATTAAAAGGTTCTATGGATTTAATCTCTTTCAGCAGAAATAAAAATTATCTGAACATATATATGTATATTATATGTGTAGATATGACCAAAAAGTGTTAATATGGTAAGGTGTTGGTGATTATTAATCTCAGAGCAGAACCACAAACTTTCTCTGTGTTTTTGCTTGTCTGTATCTACATACTAAAACATACTATGCTTCTGTAGAAGCATCAGTGTCATAAATATCTTGAATTTTCATGTGTATAAAGGTTCCTAACTTGTTTGCACTCAGTTCAAGTTGCAGTCCTTTGAATCCCCCAAGCCAAACTTTAGCGGAGATAAATCAAGCCATAACATCTAGGGGTGGGATGTTGTGTACTTTTGAATCTCCCTGGCTGTTTCCTTTGGAGACCACTGCTGACCATGCTTATAGTCTAGAGTGTCCCACCTGAGTTGGATGCTGATATTGGGAGGAGTTTGCCCTGTCTGAATCTATCTCTCAGATCACTACAGACCTAGGAAGTAAAAATCTGTGTTGAAACAGGGCCCCCAGATGTTTCTAGGGTAGTATAGTCTGAGAAGATCTGGTAAAAGACATGGTCTGTTTCTAGTCCTGGTCATCTTCCTTGGGTGGAGTTGGGGGCAGGGATGCTAGAAAGAGCAATGACTATGGCTTCATGTGGGCGGCCTTAATATTTTTGTTAAATTAGTACATAAGCAGTTGGACATACTGGATCATACCTGTAGCACTTACCCTTGGGAAGAGTGAGACAATTAAAAGTGCCACTAATTTGAGGACAATCTGGGCTACAGAATGAGTTCTAATACAGTTTGGGCTACACAGTCTTGAAAAGAATAACATAACAATAATGCTGATTTCTTGATTTTATTTTGACTGTAGTTCTGAAAATTTTTTTGATGCTCACTTTCTATTATATATTTGTGACTTAGAAACTCTGAGATACTGCCCCAGTCTTTGCAACTGTCTTCTCAGCTTTTTCATGGCTCTCTGTCATCGTTAAGCAAAGTAAAACTCCCTTTATTTCTTTATACAATCATCAGACCTTTGTGGAAACTTTGGACTGTGTGCGTGTTGATGTTGGTAGTGAGAGAGGGAATCTACAGACTTTCAGAAGCCTCTAATTGTATAAGAAGCTTCTGTGTGGCCCTGGTAGCTTCAGAACAACAGAGAATGCCAGGGCACCATGAGAGCCTGGTGATTCAGAGATGGGAGTGGCCATCCCTCCCTGCTACTGGGATTAAGGACAGTGCCATTAAGGAAATGTGTTCTGTGTCAAAGGTCAGTGTCCCCAGGAGAGAATGTGCTTCCTAGGCTATTCACGACATTGGGGAGGGCTGACTAGTCAGAACATCTGGTGATAAAGAAAATTCTGGCTCTAAGATTCTGCAAGTCAAATACTACACTTTAGGGAAGGCTCCAGAACTCTGAGAGTCCTAGATTCCAACTCTTCTCTCTGTGTTTTTCTTATGCCTGTCTTATTCTCTTGTTTTAATTGGCTTTCTTGGCATGACAGAAACATGACTGATAAATATGAAGGGCTACACCTGACAGGGAAGTCCCAGACACAGGGTATTTGAATCTAAGTGATTAGCAAGCACCACACCCACGAATATAGGGGCAGCCCAAACTGGACTCAGTGGTTCATTAAAAATTAAAAAAGACATTTTGTTGGTTAGTTCTATGTTAATGTGAAACAAGCTAGAGTTGTTTGGAAAGAGGGACTCCTAATTTAGAAATTTGTTCATAACAATGGACTACGTGGGCTGGTGACACATTTGGCAGACATGTTCTTTATTAATGATTGGTATGGGAAGAACTAGCTTGCCATGGGCAGTGCCACCCTGGGCTGGTGGTTAGGAGTTGTATAAGAAGCAAACTGAGCAAGCCTGGGGAACAAGCCAGTAAACTGCATTTCTCCATGGCTTCTACATCAGCTTCTACATTCAGGTTCCTCCTCTGAGTTTCTCCCCTGACTGCTGTTGGTGAAGGAGTATGACCTGAAAGTTGAAAAATGAGATAAACCTTTTCCTGCCCAAGCTGTTTTTTGTCATGGTGTTTTATTACAGTATAAACACTTACTAGGGCAGACATAAAATTGGGAGGGGAGTGAAGAGGTGAGGGGGGCTCAGGAAGGGATGGGAGAGGAGTGGGGGATGAATACAATCAAAGCACACTGCACATATATGAAAGTCTTAAAGAATTTATTTAAAATATTATATTCAAAATGGTAAACTATATAAGAGACAGAGGGACACTTGAGTCACAGTTGCCACTCAGTTCAAGTTGCAGTCCTTTGAATCTCCCAGAGGACCCTGACTTCTAAAGCCAGCTGCTGAGTACTCCAGTGACACGCCTAGAATTCTTTTAAGAATTCCTCACTAGGCATGGCTTTGAGTGGCCAAGCTTCTGGGCATGCTCCATCCTGCCCCAGTCTAAGGTAATCATTATTGAAACTTTGTGTTAACAGGATGATTGTTTTTTGTGCTGTTACATATGTTTTGGAAATTTCATTGTAGCTGTTTTGAGGTAGCATCTCAATGTATACACTGGTCTAGAACTCACAGAGATCTACCTGCCTTTGCCTCCCCAGGGTTGGGATTACAAGCATGTGCTACCACAACAAGCTTATTTGGGAAATTTTCTTTAAATTAAGGAAGAAGTTCCTGAGAAGGCATCTTGACGGCCTCTTGTGGTATTATATTGCCACCTCTCTCTACTGGGCTTCATTTCATCAGACAATTCCAACTTGGTGCTCCAGGAGTATCTGTAAATCACCACGACCAAAGTCCAGCTCTTGATTATTGCCTGTTCTCATCACCTACTCAGCCATGACAGCTGGTATCTCTGAGCCATTCTCACTTGATCTTGTGTCTTTATGAACCCAGTATCAATTCTCCCATAATTACCTGCCCCACCCTTGTTCCCTGTGGCCAACTTCCTTGTTCCCTCAGTGGCCTCAATGTCCAACCACCTCATATGACATTTCACAACTTTTTAGAACAACAGTATCTTCTTTTCACCCATCCACTACCCATCTCCAGTAGTTTCTCCCATAATTAAAGGTACAAGGACCTCGAGTTCTTCTAAAATGGTACCGACTCTGATCTTTAAATGCTTCCTGCCATGTGAACACAGTGTTCTGCAAACGCTATTTCTCCCATGTGAAACACATTGGCCTGATTGTATAAGATGGATCTTAAAACCCACCTCCTTTGTAGAAAACCTTCTCCCACTTCTGCAGCAGCCGTCACTCCCTCTTTTGTGCTGTCGGAGACATCCTTTAGTGTGGCATTCTAATACCATGCAGCAATTATCTTTTCACATTCATATTCTCCTTCCCAGCAGAAGCTGTTTTAGACACAAAGAATATATCTCCCGTACATAAAGCAATGTGGAGATATTTTTAAAAATAAATCTGAAGCTGTAAAAGAATAATAGTCTATTTGACTATTAGGGACCACCAAATTCTCGTTCCATCAGCAACTGAAGAGTAAGCATTGATCTCTCTCTCTCTCTTGAGCAGCTCCCCGGAGGGTCTTTCTCATCCTGGTCTTTGCACTCTTTTCTCCTGAAGTTCTTGCCACTCAATTCAAGTTCCAATCCTTTGAATCTCCCAAAGGACTCTGACTTCTGAAGCCAGCTCCTGAGTGCTCCAGTGACACGCCTAGAATTCTTTTGCGAATTCCTCACTGGGCTTGACTTTGAGTGGCCAAGCTTCTGGGCATGCTCCATCCTGCCCCAGTCTCTATGGATCCATGGTGCTAGGGGCTTTACACAGCATAAGGTGTGGCCTGAATTGAAGCAAGGTACCAAACAAGAGATGAGTAAGGACACAGGAACAGAACCAAAGGCGCAGCTGGTGTTGCCTAATAGACAGTTTTCCTTAGCAAAGCTCACCACCCATGCCAAAGAACAAAGGGTGTTCATATCCAGGGCTGGGGACTGGCAAAGGAAGGGCGGTTCATAGAGAAGGGAAGCCTTTTTGTAGCTCATTTTTCCCAGTCTTACCATTATCACATCATCTCTAGAAGAGTCCCTTCACACTCTGAAGACATTTAATGTGAGTTTGTCCATGCATCTTGCTGGCCACTCTTAGAATGTATTGATTTTTCTTGTCTATCATTTCTCTTCACAAAGAATTGTGAAAGTCCCAGCCAAAGCCCCACACTCTATTGACAGTATTCCCCTAATAACATGTTGCTTGACATTTGACATTAGAGATTTTAATGGAGGTTATACAAGGAAATAAAGTAAAGCTTACCTCAGATTTTCACATGTAAGTTCTCCATTAAGTACCGCCATTGCTCTTTCTGGTGTCATGAAAAATGGGAATGGTCCAAGATTTATTTTTCTACATAGAATAGTTTGAGCACTGGGAAGATATGTGCAAGACTTCCTTCCTAGATTGTTCATTCCAAAGGAAAACACTGGAAAAATGAAGGTGGGTCTTATTAATGATTTATAAAAATTATATCTATCAGCTTCTCCAAATATTGGGAGTTTGTAATTGAGTCCCTTGAAAATAGTAGCTGTCTTAGTCACTCTCCTATGGCTGTGATAAGACACCATGACCAAGGCAACTTATAGAAGGAAGCATTTAATGTGGCCTTCATTTTTTCAGATTTCAGAGTTTCAGAGAGTTATAATAGTACATGATGATAGCGCAAAGGCATAGTGATAGGAACAGCTGAGCACTTTCATCATATTCACAAGTAGAGTCAGAGCTCAATTCAAAAGACCCTATCCCTCTGTGATACACCTCTTAATTCTTCAAAGATAATGCCTGCCTTCTGCTTCTAATTTTTAGGCAGTGTTAACCACTGAGTTGAGAACATTACTACATGAGCTGGGGAGACAGGAAGCTCAGGGAATGTAGGGGTTACAGACCATTCCAGAAGCAATGTCTCCAAGGCAGGTGGAGTAGGAGTTGAAAGATGCAGGAAGAGGAGGATGCTGGTGTTCAAGGTTTAAATGTGAGGTTGCCTAGGGAGAGACCCAAGAATGAAGGCACACATCTGCATGCCATCTGTGAAATGAGCAGTGAAAGCAAACTGCAGAGAAATGCATACACTTTCATACCATTCCCTTTTACAATCCTCTCACAACAGCTTTTTTGAAATAAATTGAGTTCGGGGATCTGGGGTCTTTAATGTGCGATTGAACATGCAAATGGAAAGCATCGGGATCTACATAGAGAACAAGGTCAACCTACAACTCTTCAACAATAGTGATGTTATTGTCATAAGCCCTGCAGCCCTTAACATTTGTATCCCTGAGTTATCCTCTTCTCATTATATCCTAGTCAGGGAAAAGCTTTCCAAGCACATCATACCCTGGTGGATTGGCAAAGGGCCTGAGATTTGGTGGGATGTGGGGACCCAGTGTCTCTTGGAACTGCCAACTGACTGGAAAGTTAAAAGACTATAAAGATAGATGGACAGGCAGACAGATAGACAGATAGAGAGGCACACAGACAGGTAGGCTGGAGATGCTAAGAAAAGAATTTCCTCCACATATCAAAACTTGGTTTAATATCATTTCCTGTGGTCTCAAGAGTGAGTGGGATGCAAATTTTCTGACCTGTCTCTTTGCACAAAAGGTCCTTGCCACTCTTTGGGGCACACCAGACTGAATCATTCCATAATTGCTGCCTTGATCTGTCAAGTAGCATCAA
Organism: Cricetiscus sungorus; assembly: GCA_030556225.1. NCBI lineage: Eukaryota > Metazoa > Chordata > Mammalia > Rodentia > Cricetidae > Cricetiscus > Cricetiscus sungorus. Next base: position 49,102,059 of record JANBXA010000007.1, on the reverse strand, counting down.
TTAACCGAGCTGCCTCTCACTTATTATCATAGTACCCATATTTACAGCCTTTGGCACATTCACAGTGCTCTTTAATCAACTGTGTGTGGGCTCACAACTAAGTCTCTCAACATACTGGGGACATCAGATGTTCCTGTTCACAGGGCCTCCCAGATGGCTAAAGAAGACATGGACCAGTTGTGTAATGACAGCATCTGAGAATTATGTGGCACTTAAGAAGTTTGTGGCTGATGAACATTCTCCCTGAAGCAAAAGTGATGGGTGACTGGGATGGGATGCTATGGCACTGAACTACTATATCATTGTCTTAAGTTCAGAGGCATGCATGTGTGTCACCACACCCAGTCTGTGGGGTGGTAGGGATCCAACACAGGGTTTCCTAAATGCTACTCCAGCACCATACCGACTAGACTACATTCCCAGCCCTCTCCTGGTCCCTTGACTGAAGAGTAAGATGAGGAGGAGGCAGCCTTGTCTAAATTCATTCACAAAGGTTCCAGTGAAACTCTGCACAGATTCTGATGGTTTTATCTTCTGTGTGTGAATGCATGCATAATGTTACACACTGACTTGTCAGCAGCCCCCAAGAAATCCTGACACTAGATACATCAGCCAACCTTTTCAGTCACATCTAACTTGACAAAGTTCTGCATGCAGCCATCATACAGGATTTTCCTCACATAGCCATTCCTCACACCTGAGAAAGAGTCCATGCAGAAATTTCATCTCTCTGCTATTCCCTGTCCAATCCCAGAGAACACAGGGGCTCTCCCCCCACCCCCCTTTCCAGTAATTCTTTCTTTGTTTGTAAATCATAAACTGTTCCCCTAATGTTTGTTGTAGATTTGGAAGTTTATTTGAACATGGGTGCTGGATTTATTATAAATGATTTTTGAATTATAAGGGAACCCAGATACATGTTAATTGTGTGGAGTTTCCTTCTGCTGCTTTAATAGTGAACACCAGACTTAAGTCTTATGCTCCATAATTAGATAAACAATCTGTTTTCTATTTGTTATTTTTGTTGTTGTTTTTACAACCCAACAACAGTTTTTCTCCTCTCAGCCCCTCTCTAATTCTCCATTTCTCTTCAGAAAAATGCAGGCCTCCTATGGATATCACCCAGCCATGGCATATCAAGTTGCTGTGAGACTAGGCACCTCCTCATCTATTAAGACTGGATGAGGCAGCCCAGTAGGAGGGGAAAAAATACTAAAAGCAGGCAACATGGTCAGAGACAGCCCCTGCTCCCACTATTAGGAATCCCACAAGAAAACCAAGCTACACGACTGTCACATATGTGCAGAGGGCCTAGGTCATGCTGGCTCCCTGGTTGGAGGTTTAGTCTCTGTAAGCCCCTATGAGCCCAGGTTAGTTAATTCTGTTAGTTTTTTTGTTTTGTTTTGTTTTTGTTTTTTGTTTTGTTTTTCATTTTTTTGTTTTTTGGGGTTTTCTTTTTTTTTTTTTTTTTTTTGTGGTGTTCTTTACCCCTCTGACTCCTACAATCCTTCCTCCCCCTCTTCCACAGGATTCCTAACTCCACCTAATGTTTGGCTGTGGGTCTGCCTCTGTTTCCATCAGTTGGTGAATGAAGCCTTTCTGATGACCACTGGGCTAGGCACCAATCTATGAGTATAACAAAATGTCACTAAGAATCATTTCGTTGACTTTTTTTTTTTTTTTTTTTTTTTTGTCTTCCAGTCATGCTTGGCTCTATCTTGAGTCTCTGTACTATCCTGCCTCTGCCTCTGGGTCCTGGCCCTCCAGGCAGTGTCAGAGGTGAGCTTCCTCTCATGGCATGAGTCTCAAACCAGAGCAGTCATTGGTTGGCCACACCCACAATTTCTGCAATACCTTTATACCAGCACATTTCCTAGGCAGGACAAATTGTAGATGGAAGGTTTAGAGGCTGGGTTAGTGTCCCAGTCCCTCCACTGGATGTATTCCCTGGTTATAGAAGATGGCCAGTTCAGACTCTGTATCCCCTATTGCTAGATAGGGTCACTGTCATAGGGTCCTGAGAGTTCCCATTGACCTAAGACTAAGCTCATCCCAGAGATGCCCCCGATTACATTTGTCTCTCCCAGTACTCTCTCTCTCTCCCTCCATCCTACCCCACCTGACCCCTCCTATTTCCATCCCCACCCCCAAGCCAGATCCCCCCTCCACTGACAATACCTATTCTCTTTCCCTTCCACGGTGAGATCCATGTACTCCCCTCCCCATGGCCCTTGAGCCTTCCTTGTTACTTAGCCTCTCTAGGTCTGAGGATTAATAATCTTTTACTTTACAGCTAATATCTAGTTGTAAGTGAGTACATACCATGTTCTTCTGGGTCTAGATTACCTCAGTCATGATGATCTTTTCTAGTTTCATTCATTTGTCAGAAAATTTCAAGATGTCATTGTATTTAACAGCTGAGTAGTAATCCATTGTGTAAATGTACCACATTTCTTTATCCATTTTCCAGTTGAGGGGCATTTAGGTTGATTCCAGTTTCTGGCTATTAGGAATAAAATGGCTGTGACCATAACTGAGCAATTGTCCTTGTGTTAGGATGGGATGTTCTTTGGATATATGTCCAGGAGTGGTATAGCTAGGTCTTTAGGTAAATGAATTACTGGTTTTCTGAGAAACTGCTATATTGATTTCCAATTTCACTCCCACCAGCAGTGGAGGAGTGTTCCCCTTGTTCCACATCCTCTCCAGCATGAACTGTCAATTGTGTTTTTGATCTTAGCCATTCTGACAAGTGTAAGATGGAATCTTAGAGTTGTTTTGATTTGCATTTCCCTGATGGCTAAGGATGTTGAAAATTTCTTTAAGTGCCTTTTGGCCATCTGAGATTCCTGTTGCGAATTCTCTGTTTAGGTCAACACCCCATTTTTAAATTGGATTATTTGGCTTGTTAAAATATAGTTTCTTAAGTTCTTTATATATTTTGGATATCAGTTGTCTGTCAGATGTGGGGTTGGTGAAGACATTTTCCCATTCTGTGGGCTGCCTTTTTGTCCTATTTATGGTGTCCTTTATCTTACAGAATGTTTAGATAAACAATCTTAAAGGAAGACAACCTGTCCTGCTGTTCCCTTGCAGAGCCAGGAATGGTTTTGCACATGTCATTACTCAGCAAAGTCTTTTGTATGTTTGTGCGTGTGTCCCACGCATGTGAAGGCCAGAGGTCCACTGTCAGGTATCACTCAGAATGTTTTCTCCTGTGCTTTCTAAGACAGAGACTCTTGCTTGGATCTGATGCTTGTTGATTGTTGATTTGCTTGGCCACTCACCAGAGAGACCCGGATATCTACCTGCCTCTACCTCCCCAGGGCTGGTACTAAAAGCATGCAGCACCATGCCTAATGTTTTACACAGGTGCTGGGTATTTGGTTCATATATTCATGTTTCCAAGGCAAGCACCTTACCAACTGAGCATCTCTCTAACCCTGCAAAGCTCCTTTTTAATGAGTAGCTTCTAATAGCTTACTTAAGTCTGTTAGTTGAAATATGATCACACACAGGATTGCACTGCCTTGGAGCCTAAGTTTTTCTTGTTAGCCTTTTCAATCATTTCTTCTTCCATAATTTCCAGTAAATAATTGTTCACATAACTGACTAGCCAGGTGACGAAGTCCAGGTCCCTGACTATATGCTCTGTCAATATTTGGATCTTGAGTGCCATCAAAGTGCATGTGTTGCAGGCTTGGTCTCCAGAGTGGCACTCTTAGGAAGTGGTAGATCTTTTAAGAGGTCATCCCCAGTGAGCATCCTTTAGGTCACTGGGGGCTTATCCTTAAAAGGAACCCCCATGTCCTGGCTGTGAATTGAGTAGTTTGCCTCCCATCACTCCTGCTGTGATCTTTGCCTCATCTCAATTGATAATGAAAAGAACCTCCAAATCTGTGAGCCAGAATAGACCTTTTCTCTTTATAAACTGATGGCCTCGGATGTTTGTTATATTGGTGTGAAGCCAGTTTACACACTGTCATCTTTCTCTTCTTGCTATACTGTACTATGCAGGCATGATGCTGCCTCTGGCCAAGCTACCCCACCCCTCCCCTGCATGTCTATGGCTCTCCTCCTCTTTCCATTCTTATGGGCAGTGCTTCTCAAATGCCCCTCACTGGATGCCTCTTCCCTTCAAAATTTCTGTCTTCCATCACAGAAAATAATCACCCTTTCCAAAACAATGGGATGCTTCTCCTCTCCTCTACATGAACACCACCAAAATCTCTAAACCAGGCATTGTTCTCACGTAATGGGAGAGTGTTTGGCCCAGACTGGTATCCATTTCAAACTCAGAACATGTCATCATTTGGAAACAGTCTCTGAATATTTAATTCAGAACAACTAGGCAAAACCACTGTAAATTTGGGGCCTATAAATGACTGTTGAGTACAAATCCAGCTTGACACAACTGCACCCATCTTACCACCAGAACTTCCCCCACACTAATACTACTGGGTTTTTCACACAGTTTCTCAGGAAACTGTAAGTAGAGCCTTACAGTGGAGTGTGCACAGTACGCTATAGCCACTGACTGCCTACAGAGATGTGCCCAGTCCTGACATTAAATAAAGATAAATTAGGGACATTTCCACTTGGGTGAAATCAATTTTGTCCCAGCCAGTATGTTACCAGAATGAAGGTCATGTGAAGATAGCAACTGAGGAGGACACTGCTTCCATGTGCTTCCAGACATCTAGGATCTCCAGAAGTCAGAATCAGGCAAGGAGAACAATCTTTCTTGGAGCCTTATAAGGAAGAGTGGCCCTGATAACTCTTCACCTTCAGGCTCCTAACTTCTAGGCTCATGGTAGAGTTAGGTTATCACCTGCCAACCCACTCAATTTGTGGTAATTTACTGTGCAGCAAAGAAATGAATGCAATCCACTTTACTCTCTTCTCTCCAAAAGCTCAAACAAATACATTCACCAAGGCTTGGGGTGTTATTCACTGGATAGTGCTTGCTAAGCTTGCATTAGCCCTGATCTGTGATCCTTAGCAGCACACACACACACACACACACACACACACACAATACACACACACACACCCCACACACTGCCACCACCACCACCAGCAGCACCATCATCAGGATTTTTATTGAACAATTAATACATGTCTTGCCCTCTAAAGCATATACCCTACTTGATGTGTAGTCTCATTAAAGCTGACTCACCATCCAAATGTGTACAGATGAGTTAATGAAAGAGAGTGCTCACTGAAGACTATGAGCCTAGTAAGTAATGGGACCAGGTGGGCCTACCAGGTTCCTAAGTCCAAACTCTTGGCTGGGATCTTCAATCCCTGGTGGTGTAGCTTTCATTCTACTGACATGTTCTTTCTAAGATGGTGATGGATCTTCTAACACTTAAACAAATGTCGTGGGCTCAGGCAATAGAGTGTATACATGCATGAGGCCCTAGGTTCGATCTTTAGCACTGCATAAGCCATGAATGGAGGCCTGTGATACCTAAATTTAGGAGGTAGAGATAGGAGGATCAAAAGTTCCAGGTCATCCTCAGCTACATAGCAAGTTGAAGGACACCCTGAGATATGTGACACCCTGGGATATATGACACCATGTCTCAAAAATGTCTTTATGTTCCAACTTCCTCACCTGATATGTTGACTCTATCCAACTTGCAAATCAGTTTTTGTTTTGTTTTATTTTAAGGCAGGCTTTCACAATGTAGCTTGGGCTTGCCTTGAACCTTTGGTCTTCCAGCCTCAGCCTCATGAGTGCTAAGGAAACAAATGTAAGCCACCATGCTGGAATGAATCCCTCCTCTCCCGCTTCTTTTCCTTCTTTCCTCTCCATTCCCTCTACTTCCCCTTTCTTGACCTCTGCTGTGGTCCCCAGACCCTTCCTTTACCCCCACAATTTCACCCATCACTTCTTCCATAATTTGGCTATACCTCACACACATTATATGTGGGCTTCTAACCAGCCTGGTCATCTTCTTCTTGATGAGTGCCCCCCCAAGTGTTCTGCAGTGACCTTACACATATTATTGACTCTAAAATGTATTTCTAGGTTTGCTGTGCCTATGGGACCACTCTTCCCAGAAACCAATAGCACCAAGGCTCAAGGCATTTGACTCCCTTGCCCCTTCTCCTAAATCAGCTCCCAAACCTTACCGATCTATCTGACTTAATCACTGGCAAATCTCTGTCTGTTCAACCCCTTCATTCTGTCTCTCTTGGTTTGTTGCATCATCCTCTTACCTATGATTGTTCCTGTTTGTAATCCACCCTTCACATTACTGATACAGCCTGTCTCTGAAAGGGACATTTCTTCCTCAAGAAGACACCCAGGTGGCTCTACAAGGCCTGGAGGAGCGCATCTGATGTTTCCTCATTCCTCTGTAATTGAGTGCCTGAGGCCCTACCTAGGCTTACACAATACCTTCCCCCTAAGCATTCTCTGGAATAGATTCTCAACCTCTTGCTCTCTTTGCTCCAGCCTTTCCAGGTGTTTTCTCCTTAATTGGTCCTCCCTGCTGTACTTGTAAAAATATGCTGGAACTATACTTAACATTCTATGCCACTTTGGGAAACCATCAACCCTGGAGTTTCTAAGTTTCCCTTGCTTCTTCAAAGTCAGTTTTAATACTGTGAGATACTATGTCACTCCCACCTGTATGACCATGAAGAATTATTCAACCTCGCCAGTCTCCAGAGTTCCTGTTTGGGCAGCCAAGACTTTGATTGAGGTCACTTCACCATCCACCTCTCCTTCTTTCTGCCAGGGTGTTTCTCTTCCTTCTGTGTCACAGATGTTACTGCCAACAGCACTCCCTGGAGAACTTACTGCATGCCAACCTCCCAAAGAGCATGTTCCAGCAGTACTCTACCCTGCCTGGCACAGAGGCAGGCACCATGAAGGGGAGTTGCTTCTTGTTAGGCTCTCTGGATATTTTGCTCTGCTCTGGGGTGCATCTGCCTATCTTTCCAAGATGTGAGGTGGAAGCTTCCTGCCACTGTGTGGCACACTGTCCATGAGCCCCTCTCAACAGTGACATCTCTGTGCCGGCACAGAGTAGTCATGAATGGTTGCTGGGCCACTCACTCATCCAGAATCAAAATACCTTTGTTTCCAGATTCCAGACCCCACTGTGTTTATGATAGACCACAGAGCTCATTTGGAGAAGCATAGTTTGAGTTTCTCAAAGACTGATTACCAAAGGCCGTGGAAAGTGAGCATTTGCGCTTAGGGCTACTATTTCTAACATCTGGGGATAAGCAATTATTCCTGTAGAGCATGGACTTGGAAACTGACTTAGCTGACAGTGTAAGGATTCAGGCATTATGTTGGCCTGCCCCTGGCACCTGACAGAATGCACTCAGGCCGTATCCTGGTCAGCCTAGGGCTCCATGATTGTGTAGTCTGCACACAGGTGCAAAGGATCCCTTTAAAAGACAGATCCCCACCCACTAACATCTCTTCCCAACTCTTTTTCCTGCTGTTCCTCGGGCAGACAGGATTTTTCCTGTCTCCCTCTTCTCTTCTATCCTCTGTCTCTGTGTCTCTTTACCTCTCCTCCGCTTTTTCTTTCTAATAAAATTCTCTTAAGCTCTGTCTGCCTGGCGTTGTTGTTCCCCCCACTCGGTCAGCCTCGCATGCCATGGAACCCATCAAGGTCCCCCATGAGCTTTATCATAACAGACAAGGAAGCACTTGGTGACTCTCAGGAAGTAGCCTACAAGGGCTTGTGGCTATGGGTTTCTTAGGGAACTCACATCACTAAGCCTTATGTTTCTCCTCCAGAGACTGGCTTAGGATGTTTTGATACACAAAGCCATTGGGTTGAGGACTCTCGGATACTGAGACAATAGAACTAATGAGCATGGACCATCTTTCCCTTCTTGTAGCCATGGAGTGACAAGGGAACAAGGAAGCTTGTGCAGGACAATGGCAGGAAGGTGAGGCTTGGCCATTTGCTTAACAAGATGAGGGGATGTTCTGCAAAGTGTTGAGACTGAAGCAGTAATTGTTCACAGGAACGACTGTCACCATCAGAGGAAATATTTGTTTAGGAGGAGAAAAGTCATACTCTGTAAGACTGAAATGCTTTGACAGGTTTCAACATCATGGACTGTTGGCACTTTAATCTTGTAGTCTGATGGGATATGTCATTCTGTAAATATGTTTCTCGTACTGGTTAATGAATAAAGCACTGTTGGCCAATACAGATAGGCAGGACTAGGAGACTAGGAGGAAAGAGGAAGTAGTAGGGAGGAGAGTCAAGATGTAGAGACTTGAGAGAACAGAGGTCCGGGCCCTCTCTTCTGTAAGATAAGACCACGTGGAAATACTTAGATTAATAGAAATGGGTTAATATTTATGACAGAGCTAGCGGATAAGAAATACTAGTAACTGGCCAACAGAATTATATCAAATACAGCGTCTCTGTGTTATTTGGGGTGAGCACGGTGCTGGGACCAGACCAGCAGGGAAAAACCTACTCAAAACAGTAGTCTCCTTTCATTAAAACATTCTATGACTATAGGATTTGAAGCTGTGGGTGGGGGGTGGGGTGGAGGTGGCAGCAGCAAGATTAGCATATGAAAGACACTAGCTGGCAGAAAATTTGGAACCCCATTCCCCACCTGGGCTGCAGGTAACAAAAGTCCTTGAGATACATAGAAAAAACGGGTGCCTATGAAAGGTCATGAGCCTCATGGGGCTTATGTGCATGTGAGAGAGAGAGAGAGAGAGAGAGAGAGAGAGAGAGAGAGAGACAGACAGACAGACAGAGACAGACAGACAGAGACAGACAGATTGAGAGACAGAGAGAGAGAGAGAGAGAGGGAGGGAGGGAGGGAGGGAGGGAAGGAGAGAGAGACAAAGACAGACAGAGAGAGAGAGAGAGAGGAGAGAGAGAGAGAGAGAGAGAGAGAGAGAGAGAGAGAGAGAGAGAGAGAGAGAGGAGAGAGAGAGAGGGCTATTGCTGGGAAGATGTGAACAAACCCCTCCTCACCCCAGATAGGGAACAAATGAAAGACTAAAGTAAAGAAATCGCCTGCTGAACAGTGATTGTGACACATGCCATTAATCCCAGCACTCCAGAGACAGAGACAGGCGGGATCTCTGTGATCTCTAGCAGAGGCCAGCCTGGTCTACAGAGTGAGTTTCAAAACTACATGGAAACCCTGTCTCGAAAAGAAAAGAAAATAGGGGGAAAAAAGAAGAAAAAGAAATTGCTGAAGTCCTACTTGTTGACTTTTACTGAAGTTTTTCATAGGAATATGGGAGAGAGGTTATTTACAGGAGCAGAAATGACCCAAAGATAGCTGCATCGCGGAACCCCCCCCCCCCAGTGGTGGGGCTCACAAAGCCGGAAACCTGGAGCTCATTGATTGACAACTTGAAGAGCATCCCTTCTGGGCAGCCCCGTTGGTCTCTGTCCCTTCCAGGCAGCTCAGCTGTTCTCAATCTGTTCCATAGGAACTCGGTTTGTCTGGCAGTGTCTTTCAGCAGTCCTCACAGCTTATAGATGCTTAGGGAAGGAGGCCCATTGAATCTGGTCGGTTTTAGGGACTTCCCGAAGTCTTTGAGTTTCTTTTCTTACTTCTTGATCTTAACAAGGTCCCCAGCGGGAGGGAAAGTTCCGGCTCCTTTTAGAACATCCTATGTTTCAAGTGCCCCGCGCCCCCCCCTCCCCAGTGGAAGGTTCTGTGTGGGAGGAAATTACTACCTATGAGCTCACAAGCCTGTTCTCAGTCTTGGGAATACCTTACCCTTTCTTAATAAATTATCCTTGTTTCTGTTTCTAACTGTCTGTCCCTGGAACGAGCCATAGCCCTGGAACACAAGAATCTGAAATTTTGTCAAGAGCCTTCCAAACTCAGATCCGTTCCTATAACAAAGGCAAATATCTTGCATTAAAATATTACCTTCAACATAAAAGTTCATTTTTGTTCCTTCTGATTAGAGAAGATATCAAAGCTTTGTTGGGATCTAGCTACTGAGTCACCAGGCCTAATAGGCAGCAGGAAGGCAAGAGGAATCCCACCATGGCTTCCTAACAATAATGAGTTCCTTCTGCCATCACCTGTAGAGAGCACACAGGCAGAGCTGGGAAAGAGCAGATTTGGAAGAGCTGCTGGGAGAAAAGAAAGGGTGTCACTGAGAAGGTTGCCAAGCAACAGCAGACTCAGAAGTGGAGAGGTTGCTTAGTGGTCTTTACACTAGAGCCTGTCCGTAATGTTTGTAGAATCATCCTGTGGGTCTTGGTGCTTCTGGGGCATGGGGCTGACAGATGCTCTAGAGACACCTCCACATTGTACTGGGCATTCCTCCCAGGCCAGCTGGGATTATTTCTTTCCTAAATAGTCCAATGTATCTCTGCTGCCTACAAAATAAAGTTCTTTTAGTACGGCACAGAAGGCATTACAAAAATAAAGCTAATTTTTTATTTTCCAACATTCTGCAAGTAACAATGTTCATTATAGGAAATCTGGAAAGCATAAGGGAAGAAATATGAAAAGTAAACATTCCACATAGTCTTAGCACCAAACATTGCTGTAGCCGATGTGGTTCCATTTTTCCATCTGCGAGTCTGGGATTATGGTGTCAGGAAGCAACAGTAGCATTTCACCAGGGGAAGAGGGCAGGCTGCCTATGGGGTGTGGGGTTGGAATCTGAGCTCCTGTGTTGATACTGGATCCCCTTAGAGAAGAAAGTGAGGCCCCACAAGGCCTTCATAATTTAGTTATAACATTTGATTTAATTTCACCTCCAGCTAACATGTAGCCTTGAACACAGTACAAGATACATCACCTGCAGGCTCTCCTTCATGCCAATACAAAACACCTTTGGGTTCTGCACTGGTTTTTGTTTATCCCCAGAGCTAGCCCTGTACTCTCATTTTGAAAGGCTTATCTATCAAGGCCCCACAATACTGACTCATTCTGTCTTCACTATTACTGCCACTGTGCAAATGACACAACAACCATGGGACTGAAGGGCTCTCTCCTGAAACCTGGTGACTTCCTTTCTTTCTTTCTTTCTTTCTTTCTTTCTTTCTTTCTTTCTTTCTTTCTTTCTCTCTTTCTTTCTTTTCTTCCTATAAACTGTCTATTTTCCATACACACACACACACACACACACACACACACACACACACACACACACACAATTTAAGAAAGCATACAAGGAAACTGGGCATAATGGTACATGCCTGTCATGCCAGAATTTGGTAGGTGGAGGCAAGAGGATCAGGGATTCAAGGTCATCCTCAGCTACATAGTGGGTCTGTGAGCAGCCTGGGCATCAAGAGGTCTGTCTCCACAAAAAGGAGAGGAAGAAAGGGAGGAAGGTTGGAGAGAAGGAGGGGAAGAGAGAAAAGGATAAGTACCTAGATGGGTCTGTTAAAAGAAAGTAGAGAAGCAACAGAGTGAAAATGAAAAGTCAATTACAATGGCAAATGACGGCTACCCTGGACTTTAGCAGGGAAAGAAAGCTCTTGGCAGTGAGCATTGGATCAGCCAAAGCAAGAGGGTCTCTTCTGGACGCACAATTCACAGGCCCTGGCTGGACTTGGGCAGGGGGAGGATACTTCATTACCCGGCTTTTCTTGGAATCAAGGTTAAGTAGAAATTTCTCCCTGGTGCTTCTGGTACAGAGGATTTTGTGTGGCAGGACAAAATGAGTTTCCTACTGCTAGTCAAGGAAATGCAGCAAAGCTTGGCAATAAAAACAATGTGTTACTGTTCCCAGGGGTTCTCTGGAAGGGCTTGGCTGGAGGTCTCCCCATGGATCCCCTACAAGGCTGTGGAAGATGGCAATGTTGTCAGAAGGTGTTTTCCCTTGGAAGTATGGTGTCTGAGCTGGGACCACTGGAGGATGTGGATATTGGCACATCATATCTCTGCACATACAGTCTGCTTTTGAATAGCTAGAGTTTCTTCACATCATGGCAGCTGGCTTCCCCCAAAGGAAACATAACAAAAGAGTCAGGAGGAACTTGGAAGTTACCCTAAGACCTAAGCTTGGAGTTTTCCCAGAATCACGTATACCATGCTCTATTAATCAGAGTAGCCATGTATGGACTTGGGACTGTGGCACAGTGCTTGCCTAGCATGTATAAGACCCTGGGCTCAGTCTCCAACAATGGACAACAAACAAGCAAACCAGAAAAAGAATGAGAACACTCACGCTGTTCTTAGTGGTAATTAGTTGGATGTGGCAACATGTTGTAATCATAGTACTCAGGACACAGAGGCAGGAGGATTGTAAATCAGAAGTTAGACTCATAGACTTAAAAATAAGTTATATGCCTACCTACGCTACTTAGAAAGGCAGCTACAGGCCACCCAGGTTCAAGTGGGTAGGGGAATAGAATCAACCACCTAGTGAGGGGACAAGCTGTGCAGGGACAGAAGGAATCACAGGCTATCTTGTCATGGTCTGCAAGCCTGTTTCTTTTCTCTTTTCTTAGCGTAGTCTGTGGCAATAATTCATTCATAAATACTTGGTTTCAGTTAACATATAGTCATTGAGTAGTCTGTGAAACTCAGTAGATTTTAGTATAGTGGTTAGATCAAGAGTGAATCTAGACTTTTCTACTTACTAAGTGCTGTAACCTTAGAAATTAGTTAATGTCACTATGACAGTTTCTTTGTCTCCAATTGAAGAAAATCATAGTACCTACTTTATAAAAGATGGTTGGGCAAACAAAATAAGTCAATACATGTATGACAGCAATACATCATACATGAGCACAGTAATTACTCCAAAGTACTCATTTTTGTAATCACCACTAGCCCCACTATAATCATTACATATGAGGCACTATGATTTGCAAACAGAACCCAAAGCATATGTGCAAAAGAATTTTCTGGAAACAGATAAAACCTCTGTGGTCTGCCTGTTTGATATGATCTTACAGGTTTAAAAGGAGGACCCATAGTGGACCATCTCAGTGCCTGGTGCTTGATCCAGTACACATGTCTTTGATCACCCTCCCTTTACAGCAGGTGGGACAGCCTTGTTCCCAGGTTCACCCAGTTTGTAACTGGTAGATCTAGGGTTTGAACCCAAGTTCTTCACTGCCAATTGGCCTACTGAAGATTAAAAGAGAATCTTTGAGGATTTTTTGTTGTTGTTCTTCCTTCCCCGTCACCCCAAGCCCCCACTCTGCCATTCTCTTTTTCTTTTTGAAACAGGATCTCTAGCTCAAGTTGTCCTCAGACTTTGCTATGTAGCCATGGGTGACTTTGAACTTCTGACTCTCCTGCCTCTAACTCCTGAAGGCTAGATTACAAGTATCTGACCAGTTTGTGTGGGTTTTGCTGTGCTCTTACACAGGGATTCTTTGCAGACCTGGAAATTGTACTGGAAATTGGTCATGAGGTCCTGAAGAACTTGGGCATTACAAGGCACTTTCTTCTAGGTGTTGCTAGACCTTTTTATACATGAAAAAACTGACTTCAGAGAAGTGGTTTTCCTGCCCTAAAAATGAAGATTCAATTCCAGGTCTACCCTGGTTTACTATGCTGGTTGATCTATGCTGGTTTACTCTACTAAAGCAAGCCTGTCTGTGAAGTTTATCCATGAGATGAGGATGACTCAGAAATTAGCAGAATGCACACAGCAGAGAGACCACAAGGATGAGGGGGAAGCAGGTTATACCCCAAGGGGCCAATGACAGCATCCATGCCACTATTCACCAAAGACCAAGGTCAGGAAGAATACTCTAGACAAAGACCTGTGGAAGCATGTCTGTGGCAGAATTAAGATGGTGTGGCCAGGGAAGGGCATGTCCCTCCTGAGGATAGCACAGTGTCATGTAGCCACAGAGTTCAAGGGAAAATGTGTGCATAGCTCAGCAGAGTAGGAGTAGAAACACTGGAGAAATGAGACAAAAAAGAACTCTGAGGTCAGACCTTTAATTAAGGATGTCATCATCAGAGAAGGGAGGGGAGAGAGAGGGAACAGGTCAGTTGCAAAGCTGTTCCTCCTAGAACACCAGAGAATCAGACTAACAGGTCATATGATAGGAGATAGATAAGTGGAGATGGACTGTAGGGCTGGGTTGAGACATCCCATGACCTGCTGGCTGGCAGCCAGTGATGTCATTCAGTTCATAGGTCTGAACCCAGTCTGAGGCCAAAGTCTGGGGCTAGAAGGATTTGTGAGGAGAGGTTTCCCATGGGAGAGACTTCATCCTTCTCCTTTTTGTTCTATTCAGGTCCTCAAAGGATTGAATGATCCTGCTCACATCTTCTTTACTAGTAGTGATTGATAAAAGATAAACACACATAGCTGGGCAGTGGTGGTGAACTCAGGAGGTAGAGGAAGGAGGATCTCTTTAAGTTTGAGGTCAGCCTGGTCTACAGAGGAAGTGCCAAGACAGCAGGGATACACAGAGAAACCCTGTCTCGAAAAACCAAGAAAAAGAAAGGAAGGACAAAAGGAAGGAAGGAAGGAAAGAAGGAAGGAAAAGAAAAAAGAATACAGAGAAGGGGAGGTAGAAACAGACAGGCAGGCAGACTACAGAAACAGAAAAACAGGGAGAGAGGCAAGCCTTTGAGGGAGGGCCATGGGTTGTCTTGTTCATTTTTTAAAAAGGACTTTTAAAGATTACATTTTATTTATTCCATGAGTGTGGGAGTACCTGTGCTGTGATGCACACATGGAGGTCAGAGAACAATTTTGGGGAGTTGGTTTTCCTCTTCCATTACATCACATGCACAATGTCTGTGATCAAATGTGTGGCCATGGGAAATCCTCTACCCACTGAGTCATCTTGACTGCCCTATTGATGATTTTCTATAGTTTCTGAGAAATTACTGAATAGGTCTTGGTAATAACATTATATTGCTTGTTTACTAATAGAAAATCATATTTTCTTTGGACTATTTTTGTTTATTCTTGCTTTTCTTTTCTTAACAGGGAAGAACATGAATGTAGTTCCCTACAACCACAAATTATGCAGCTGAGTTTCCTGGGTGGGAGGAAATCTCAAGGTCAGCACATCAGGCTGCAGGAGATGGGCCTTACCATGGGAATGCCATCCTCATGGCCTTGCCATCTCCCTGGCAAGTGAATATTACTGATTAGTTTGTAAAATAGGGTCTGGCTGCATAGTCCATGCTGGCAGTGGCCTTGCAACCTTTCTGCTCCAGTGTCCTCACATATGGCTTTAGGGTATCAGTTTTTTAAAGTAGTAAATATACTTGATGACTATGAAATATATTTACTTTTGAAATATTGTTTCCATTTGTGTATGGTTGGCATGAAATGAACTTAATTGTTTTCTTAATTGCAAAACTAAGAAAATGTTAAAACATGGAATCCATACACATGTCAGAAACAGCCAGCTGCAATCAAACCAAGCCAAGCACTCCTTAATTCCATTGGCACGTTTGCTTTGCTTCTTTGATACTAGGGACTGGATAGACCTAGGGCTGGACTCCTATGAGCCTGGCAAGCCCTCTATCACTGAGCTGTATCCATTTCCTGCCTCTCTGCTCATTGTTTTGAGACAAGGTGTTATGAACTTGAGCTCTTTCTGCCTCGGCCACCCAAGAAGCTGGGCTTGCCAGCCTGGCCATAAAGCCTGGCCCTGTTATGTTTTGATATAATAGTTCCAGCTTTAGTGGTCCTTATTAGCCAACCATTTGTATGAATGCATGATTTCTTGTTCCTTTTGCTTTTGAAACCCTCCATTCATTTTTCTCTTCTAAGTATGCTGTCATAGGTATCCTAGTGTTGAAAATCCTTGTCAGTTGTTTCTTTTGACCAAATTCTAACCTGAATGACTGCATTATAGATCTTGTATATTTTAAAGCATTTTTTATGTTCAGAAACTAATTCCAATGAACATTTTTTGAAGAAAACTATGAGGGTTATCACTTTGCTCTCACCACACCCTGAGGTGCATTCCTCTTTTATTGAAAGTGTTTGAGAGGATCCATTAATAAAAAATATACTTATTAAAATAACTTCATCATATTTAGTTTGTGTTTGGCAAGGGGAAGGGTGCATATACATGTGGCAGTCATAGATTACTTGCAGGAGTCAGTCCCCTCACCTACCTTGTGGGTCCTGGAGATTGAACTCTGAGTATCAGGCTTGGTGGTGAGCTCATTTACTCTTAGCCCTGGCTATTCTGGAACTCTCTTTGTAAACCAAAAGAGGTTCATTATGAAGCCCAAGTGGACCCAAAATTCACTATGCCGCCCAGGTTGGCCTCAAACTTGGGGCAATTCTCTGAATCTTCTACCTTAGTCTCCTGAGTGCCAGGATTTTTATACTTTGGGGTCTGAAGAAATGGCTCAGTGGTTAAGAGCACTTGTTGCTATTCCAGAGGACCCAGGTTCAGTTCCCAGTACCCACATGGCAGTTTACACCTGTCTGTAATTCTTGTTCCAGGGGATTAGACACCCTCACACAGATATACACCAAATTGGGCAAGATATCAATATACATAAAATACAAATAAAATAAAATGCCTGTAATCAGCCTATTTTTTTCCCACTGAGTAAAGGTGTGTGTGTGTGTGTGTGTGTGTGTGCTCTTTAGTGTGTGCGGGTTGGCAAATGGTATGGAGTCCTTTTCTCTACCTCCCTCCACCTTCTTTTTATAGACAAAGTCTCTTACTAAACTTGGATCTCACTGTTTCATCTAGACTGGCTAAACCCCCATGTGCCTCTCTGCCTACCCCACACTGGGGTTACAGAACTCCCCACTACACCTCGTTCTTTTTTATGGGTGCTGGGGATCAAACTCAGATCCTCATGACTGCACAGGTAGCAATTTACTCTCTGAACCATCTGCCTGGCCTCCTTACTCTGACTTTTTAATAATAAGTATGTGACAAAAGTTTTGCCCAGTTTGTGAAAATACTGGACTAAAACAACTTAATTTTTATTATGAAAACTACCTTCAAACATTTACAGTAATAGGAGAGAATATATAAATCCCCATGTACCCATTAGCTTATTACCCAGACTCAACAATTATCAGCTCACAGATAATCAGTCTTGTTTCATACCTATCACCTTCTTTCTATAACTTCTTTTTGGCAGTTCAACTTCAACATCTCATCATTTCATTGCAAATATTTCAGTCTGAGACAACTGAAAAAGTATGCCGTCAAATCATCCACTTTCTCACTTTTTCCTTTGTGGTTTCTGCTTGTACTATTACTCTCAAAAAAAAAAAAAAAATCAAGGGCTGGTGACACAGTATAGCAGCTAAGAGCCCACACTGCTCTCGTAGAGGGCCTGAATTTTGTTGCCAGCATCATGTCAATGGCTTCTCCTGTCAGGTGGCTCACAATCATTTAACTCCAACTCCAGGATAGCTCTTACTTCTGACCTTTAAGGGTATCTCTGGCTCATGCATATAAATGGTCCCCATACACATTTGTTTTTTTTACTGGCATAAGAGTATTTTATTGCTGTGGGTGTGGTCATACACACCTTTAATCCTAGCATCCTAGCACTCAAGAGGCAAGAACAGGTAGATATCTGTTAGTTCAAGACCAACATGGTAAGTTCTAGGACCGCTTGGGATAAGTAGAAAGACTCTGTCTCAAAAACAAACAAGCAGAAACAAACAAACAAACAAAAACAATAACAACAAACAAACAAATAAACAAGTAGGTTTTTTTACAAAAGAAGTACAGCCAAATCAAATAATAGTTTACATTATAAGTAATGCTTATCTAGATCCCCTCTGTCTTTTTTTCTGGGAAAAGGATAAAGAGCAGAGGGTGTTCTCTGGTTCTACAAGTTACCTGAGGGAACCAGGAATGGATTCCAGACATTGATGCCTGAGTATAAATAGGGCATTCTAATAGTGTTGAGGAGGTGGGGGCAGGGTAGATGGAGGTTTTTTACTTACAGCAGAGAAGTCTCTGGTAGGTGCATATGCCCTAGTCCAGAAGACTGGGCAATCACCAGAAGGGTTGAACAAACCCTCAGGGCCAGAAGTTTCCTCATTCCCTCTTATTTAGGTGAAAGATAGAGGGGAGAGATTGACCTCTGGGTCCATGAATTGACTGGTGCTAAGAGGCTGCTCCTCTTCTCTGGAGTTGGTTGCACGGCTTTCTGGGAGGGCTCTGGTTGTGATGTAGAGTGGGCCCAGGGTACCTCCCCCTTAGAAGGCCAATGACTTTCTAGGAGATTGCAGACACCCGTGTATAGTTTGCTTGATCAACCCTTAATCAGGGCCAATGTTCCTACCTGCATGCATCTCCACAGACATAATTTTAAAAAATGTTGAAAAGTATCGATTATCTGAATCTACCTTTTTTTCAGTTGACTTTGGTTTCATAAATTGAAATACTTTATTTAGGTTTCATAAATTAAAATACTTTATTTAGGATGATGCAATTGCTAAAAGACTTGATGCTCAAGCATGAGAACCTGACTTTGGGTCCCTAGCACTCACATAAAAGCTACACTCACCAACCAGTGTAGCCAATCAGTACACTATAGACTCAGCAAGAAACCCTGTCTAGATACTTGTGAGGGATTTCCTTCCCACAGTCCCTTGCACCTATCCTTTCCAACTTGTTCCCACCAGAATGGCTCCCACAAAGAAGAGTACTAAGAAAGGCTGTTCTGCCATCAATGAGGTGATGACCCCAGAATACACATTCACAAGTGCATCCATGGAGTGTGCTTCAAGAAGCGTGCTCCTTGGGCACTCAAGGGAATCCAGAAATTTGCCATGGGGACTCTAGATGTGTGCATTGATACCAGGTTCAATAAAGCTGCCTGGGCCAAAGGAATAAGAAATGTTCCATACCATATCTGTGTACATTTATTCAGAAAATGTAATGAGGATGAGGACTCACCAAACAAGCTTTACACAATGGTAACATATGTGTCTATTGGCACATTAAAAATTTACATAAAGTCAGTGTGGATGATGCAGGGCCCAGGGCACCAGGAAGCAGGCCTGAAGTTTCAGTTTACCCTAAGGCAATATGTGACTCCAGGAAAGGCCACACACTGGGACCATCCAAGAGAAAAATACCTAAGGTTCCAACCATCACAAGATGTCCCTTAGGCCAGCACACACCCATCCCTTTTCACCTTGACACACCTACATAAGTGTTAGCCAATCAGAGATCCTGAACCTTAGAAATCCCCCAACCCAATCTCTGCTATGATAAAAAACCCCACCCCAGTTGAGCTGGAGGTGCTCAGATGGTGCCAATGTGTTGGACACACAGAGAGTTCAAGTTTGAACTTGAATAAAGCCTCTTTGCTTTTACATATAGGATTTGATCCCCTTATTAGATTTTGGGGGACTCCATGGTCTGGGTATAACAGATGAGAACTAACTTGATAAATGTCAAATAAAGTTGAAGAACCGAAAACACAAAAAACTGTCTCAAAAACTCTCTCAAAAAAAAGATGGAAAGCAATAGAGGAAGACACCTGGACATTGACCTAGGGTCTTCCTGTGCACATACGTCTAAACTTGCACGTACAAGAGCACATGAATACATGCACGTGTGCGCGCACACACACACACACACACACACACACACACACACACACACACACACACACACAGAGAGAGAGAGAGAGAGAGAGAGAGAGAGAGACACTTTGAACTTTAGATTGGTTAGAACTGAAAATTTTCAAATCTGTAACTAGCTGAGTAAGTTCCTGTGTCTTCACAGGTTTGAAACACCAACTTCCTCATGTGAGAAGTGCTTTTCCACTTCTGGAGTAGTATGTTTTTCTACCTGGTCTTATCCTAGCCTGTTTATATATATATATACACATTTATACATTTTCTATTTGTTATTGTAAATTCCCTGGAACAACACTACTCATCATCATTTATACAACTATTTCAATGCACTACTTTTCAAAATTCTGGGTGGAGGGAAGGCTTTAAAATTGATGTTCTGATATTCACTCTATGGTGAAGTCACATTTGCAAGCTCAGCAGACACAGGTTATTCATCCCTATTTTCTGCCCTAAGTTGCTACTAAGTAAAAATGTGCTAATTACTTAATCCAATTCAATCCAAACACAACACTATAACTTTGCAAATTAAAAACAAAGTGACTAGAAATCACCAGAAATCTAATTCCAATCAATTGACAGATGTGCTTTGAGTTCCCATAATGGGATTAGGACATGGTGTCATAGGGGAAACAAGGGGGACACAGACCCCCATCTTCAAGAAGATGAGCAACTCCAAATATTGTTTTCTATTTCAGAGGCTTTAGGCCTCTTGTGAAGACTCCTCAGAAAAGTCAGCAGGAGGATGCACTTGTCTGCAGAATGAATGACCTCAGTGTTGGGAAGATTTGGGGCCCTATGCTTTATTTCTCTCAATGCTTATCTCCAAGGTGGTTTGTCAGCATCTTGCAGTTCTTGGAGCTTCCATCTGCACCCCCAGTCCCCCTTGATGGAAAAAAAGCCACAGAATGAAAAGTGTGGAGGAGAAAGGTATTTTGCATCCAAAAGCTTTTTGCTGAATGATAGGTCTTGTCTTGAATTAACACCAACATAGATCCCCAGCAGTCATCTCAAAGCATCCTGTGCTCTAATTTAGAAATGGAGAACTTTTCATTTCTTCCCACTTAGATGTGTTGGTTAAATAGATACACCCTTAAAAGTCTCCTCTATCATTAGTCATACACATTTTTTTTCTGTTCAGGAACAAGGAGGCTTAACTACTCCACAACCGATTCATACAATGCTCACTTTGTCAGTATTGAGAAAACACTTTAGGGCAGTGTAAAATCTGTTGCTTCTGTTTCTTGTAGTTAATGCTGCATTAAATCACAGGTAACAAAGCAAATATAAAATCGATGGTGATCTCTGGTTTTGTTGTGTAGCAAAGGCCAACACTGGAAGTTAATTCAATAATACCATAAGAATGTAAACTTTGGGGCTGGCAAAATGGCACAACAGAGAAGGGCACTTGCCACCAAGCCAAATTAATGATCTGAGTTCCATTCTCAACCTACATGGTGGAAGAAGAGAACCAACTCCACATATCTAGGAAAGAACACACATTTGCAGATGCAAATGCACACACACACACACACACACACACACACACACACACACACACACACAGAGGGGGAAGGGAAAGAGAGAGAAAGAGTGGGAGAGAGAATGGGGAGGGGAAAGCTATACTTTATTTATCTTTCTGAACCACTGTGACAGGGCAAGAGACTACAGAGGTTCCTCCATTTTGAATTATTAAGGCCATTTCAAGTTTTACTAGAATTTGATCACCTTGATGGAGAATCCCATGGAAAATTACCCATCTTTTTTTCTAGGAACCTAAGGTCAAGATGCCCAAGCTAATTTACCTTCTGTTAAACTGATTCCTTGCGCATCCCTCCCACCCCTATAGCTACAGAGCTAGACAGCAGGATGTGGACAACTCTTGGTCTAAAGTTCAGGGGTAGTCTGGGTTCTTGGATACCCGAGTGTAGTTCCCACAAACTAGAATAAAGACTTTCAATGGGCTATAAACTGTTGTCTGACAGTTATCTCTGGTGTGCTCCTTGAAACATTTTCCCCACTGAGATCTCCAGAGACTGGGTCCCAACATTTAGGGCCTTGGACTCCCCAAGGTCAGGGAAGTGTGTGCCAGCTGGATAGGACTTCTAGCAGGTGAGCACACTGACAGATTCCAGGGAACTGGGAAAATCTTCAACCTGTCACTGCCGAGGGCTCCAGAGGCACTCTGTTCAACCCCCCCAAAGATAAATCCCAAGTCATCTAGTCTGAACACTGGGGAGGTAAATTTGGTTGGTAAAAGGTGCCATCTGCTTGGGACTCAGAGGGGAGGTCTGATGAAGCTGTAGGTCCTGTGTGAAGTGTCACTGGATTCCCTGGTCTGTTCAAGTATATAAATGTGTGGTGGCCGCCCCTCATTGTCTTTATTACATGTATGATTATGTGTCACTGTGTGTTTCTGTCAATTCTGTTGTTTGGAGAAACAGATCTAAAGTGGAAGGGGAGGGAGATGTCCTAGATCATGAGTAGCAATGCCCTCAAGGCATTGCTTAATTTCCTGATTTCCTACAGGTGACAGCTGAAGACACACCTTGTCAGGCAGCTGTTCTTGTTGCTATGGTGATGTGGGTGGCTCCCCAGCCACACACATCCCCTTGGCTTAAGACTTGTTGGGGACCTTTTGGGCTGCCCCGTTCACTCACAGGAAACCCAAACCTCTGTCTGTGCTCTCAGCTGCACAGGAGGAAGTTGACCTTTTCCCATCCTCTTCTGGTTTGTATAGCTGCTTGATTCCCACTTGTAGTCCTAGGGTCCTGGTCTCGTTCTCTGTGTGGAGGAGGGGAGGGCATCAGAGTGTGTGCAGAAATAGGTCCCAGGGCAGTGCTCTCTGCTCCTTCCTCCTCCTCCGCTAAGCAGCTGGTTGCACCCAGAGAAAGGGGAAGCTATTCTCCACATAGTGCTGTGTGAGCAGGAGAGTGGATGAGCAACACCCCCACACACACTCCTCACCATTTACAGCCTCTTCTTTACCAGTGACTTGAATAATTGGAAGACCCCCAAACCCTCCATTATCAGAGAAGCCACAGGCCCTTTCAGCCTGTTGGAAACTGTTTCAAGGTAAAAAGGAATTGTATGCCTTTTTGTGCCAATCATTATTGGGGTAATTAAAAAAAAAAAAAAAACTGCTAAAAGCAGCAGTCATAAAACCTGCCAATGTATCCAAAGTAGGTAGGTCAGGTTACTTAAGTTCCTGATGAATCGTCCACTAAGTTTCTGGAACAGCTCTGTGGGACACATCTGGTATTAACTCCCATAGACCCAATACACCCACCCCCTATCAACAAACCACTAATGTCTTTACCATGCAGTTGGTCCCAGACACAAGGATAAAACTCCAGAAACTACAGGGATTTGAAGGGATGACTATATCCTAAATTTTGGAAACTGCTCATGAATTTTACCACAGCTGAGACTCAGCTGATGACATAAAGGGAGAAGCTTTGTGAGGTGACTCTTTCCCTGGGGGAACAGATGAGAGGAAATGGGGGAAAGAGACCAGGAGAAGGAGTTTAGGGACTTGACAGCATCGTTTGATCATGTAGAGTGTAGAGCTGTTGGAATTTAGACAAAAAACATCCACAAAGCACCATGCTCCAGTGTGTAGTTGGCCTCCTCATAGCTCCAACCACTAAAGAAGAATGTGGACAGCTAAGAGAAGGCCTTTTAGAGGCCCTCCAAGCCCTGGTGTACCGAGTCTCAGCCAAGAAATCTCAGTTTGTGTCACTTGGGTCACATGCCTAGGCTACAACCTAGAGGAAGGAAAGTGGATTATTTCCCACAACTGTACTTCAGCTATCCTACAAACCCCCCACCCCCACCCCCACCCATCGAAAAAAACAAGAATAGTAATTCCTGGAGGCAGTTGGATGCTGCCAGCTATGGTTCGGTGGAATCTGCTGAGATGTCAGCACCAGGGGTACACAGCCTATGGAATGAACTGAGACTGAGCAGAGGGCCTTCAAGGCCTTGAAAAAGGCCCTGGTGTAGACACCAGTCCTGGCCCTCACAGACATTACTAAGCCATTCCACTTGTACATGGATGAGGTCAGAAGCATTGCCTAGGGGGACTTCATGCAAATTCTGGGACTCTAGAAGAGACCAGTGGCATTATCTGCTCAAGAGACAACCTGGTCACAGCTACGTGGCCAGCATGTATAAGGACCACAGCAGCTGGCACTACCCTTCTGGTATAGAAAGCTAACAGATTAACTTTAGGGCATGAACTGCTCCTGACAGCCCTTCAGTCTGTTGAGGTATTCTTGACGGGAGCACCCGATGCTAATGCCCCTCTGTAATGCCCAGGTGTCGAATGCCTGGGTGTTACAATGCCAATCCCTGCTTCTGGATGAACCCTGCATTTGGTCACAGATGTTAGCCCTCAACCTTGACAGTCTCCTGCCAAATATGACTCCATGGGTCCCCTGCATGACTATCTTAAGGTGACTGACCTGAACCAGTCTGTCAGGCCTGATCTGACTGGTATCATGTTGGTGAAACCAAATGAGGTATTTTTCACTGACGAGAGCAATTTTGCCCCCAAACAGGATCAGGTATGCAGGGGCAGCAGTGGTGACCCAAGATAAGATTACCTGGGCACAATCTTTAATCAGGGGGACCTCGGCTCAAGGAGCGGAGCCTTTAATCTTTGATTAAAGCTCTCTGCTGGGGGAAAGACAAGTCTGTGAGCACATACGTAGGTACACTGATATGCTTTCTTCACGTCCCATGTCCATGGGCTCTATACAGAAAAAAAAAAAAAGAAGAAGAAGATTGTTAATCTCAACAGGAAAAGAAATAAAAAATATAAAAGAAATCTTAGAGGGTGTCCACTGTCCATTGTAAAGGACACCAAAAAGGTGATTCTTGGGAAGTGGCCCTAGAACCAGTAGGTCCTCTCCAAGTCTTGGTATCCCAGCTGGAGCCCAGTTTACTGGACTGCCCAGAATGCACCCCAGGGCCAGACTGACAGAGATACAAGACTGGCCACACAGGATAAGCAAGGATAGTGGGTGCTGCCAGATGCAGACCCATCCTTCCCATGAGTCTGAGAAGGCAAATGGTTTCTTAATTAGGAGCCACAGACTTCCAAATTTGGAACCCTAATTAAAGACACCACTTTTAGATGTGCCATCTGTACTCAGGTAAACCCCAAAGGGAGAAGGGAGATTCCACACAGAACGCAGGCTTGAGGAAATGGGCCTGGGGAGCAGTGGGAATTGGATTTTACTGAAATCTGGTCTAGTGGTTTTGGCTATAAATATTTGCAGGTGTTTGTAGACACCATCTCAGGATGGTTTGGAGGCCTACTCCACCCGAAAAGAGACTGCTCCAATAGTTACTAAGAAACTTCTTCAGGAAATAATTCCCACATTTAGTCTGCCCTTAGCTTTGAGGTACAATAGCCCAGCCTTCATGGCTAAAGTGTCTCCAAATCTGATAAAGGTATTAAGTATTAATTGGAAATTACACATATAAGCCATAGAACTCAGGCCAGATAGCAAGGATAAATAGAACTCTTGAGATTCTGAGCAACTTGGTTCTGGAAACTGGTGAAGAATCGGGTCAACCTCCTTCCCTTTACCCTTCTCAGGGCCCAATACACTCTTACAATATCTTTGTTTGTTTATTGTTTTTTGAGACAGGATTTCTCTGTGATACACATTCCCCATCAGCCCCAAACCTGGACATGGAGATTCATAAAAGGGAGGGAAAACTTTGACTTTTGGGTGAATCTCTGTTCTTCTATGTCTCTTCTAGGAGTGGAAAAATGTGGGTCTAGGGGAGAGATGAGGATCAGTAAATAAGGTTGTGGGAAAGATTGGCTAGAAAAAGACCTTTAGGTACTTTATGCATGTCCTGTCAATGTTAAGTTGTCCTGCCAAGGACAAGGTACTCTGCATCATGTCCTCAAATTACTTGGCATGTTTGTGCTAATGATTTGACTAAGTGCTTCCTCTGACTCACAGGAAAGACACACCCTCACTTTATGTATACTGGACTATGTTATCCCACACATACATGTTCATAATGGAGAAAAGGGGAGAGCTCCTGTTGGCCTTGAGTCAGTGTTAATGAAGGCCAAAGGGCTCCAAATTTTGTCTTGATCCTAGTAGGGGCAGGAATAGATGGTGCAACTGCCATGGGTACCTCAGCCTTGATTGCTGGGAACCAAAACTTTAGGGAACTTGGTTCCCAGACATATTTAGACTGAGGCATTTGGAGAATTCTACTTCCAGGCTGGAGATAGAATTTGGAAAGCCAAGTTGACTCCCTCACAGATAGTCCTACAGAACTGAAGGAGGTCAGACATTTTTATGAAACAGGAAGGACTTTGCATGGCCTTAGAAAAATCAGAGATAATTAGGGAAAACTTTGCATGGTCTGAGAAAACCTCAAAGTAAAGAGACATAGATCAGAAACTTGGCATCATTCTTGGTTTACCTGATCCCCATGGCTGACTACCTTGCTGTCAATGTTAGCCAGACTGTTGGTTTTTATTCTGGTCAGGCTAATAGTGGAACTCTGCATCCTCAACAGCATGGCCAATTACATCAAACAGTGGATAAACTCAATTAAGCTACTGGTCCTTAGGACCAACTATGCCCCTCCAGAGGCATAGGAGAATGTTGGAGACCATTGCCATCCTCACTGCCTCTGGGATAGAAAATTACTGCCTTTTAAGAAGTAAACAGAATGTTAGCAGAGCATTCCTAGATACAGGCTTGCAGTCTTACAACCAGTTAAAGAATAGCTCAGGATAGTCTTCCTGTTGTAGCTTTATAACCAGTTAAAGAATAGCCCAGGATATTCCTCCTGCTACAGTTTTACAGCCAGTTAAAGATTAGTTCAGGGCATTCCTTCTACTGACCCTTTCATCCTACCCACTTGCAAACCCTGCTCATATCCTGCCTATGGTCCTATATAAGCCTCCCCTGAGAAAATAAAATTTGACAGCTTGATTAGAACATGGACTTGCTGTCGTTTTTATTATCCTTTACCCTTCGATCCCCTAGGTGTCTCCCAATTCGTCATTGACTGCCCCTCGGGTCAGGGCAAGAGAAGTCAATGATTTGACTCATGCTCATAGAACCAGTGGGGAATATGACAGGTGAGACAGTGCAGAGGTCCCTCCATCTTGTATTCTTGCTGAGGCCATTCTAGGTTTAACTAGAATTTGGTCTCTTTGATGGAGAATCCCATGGAAAATTACTCGACTCTACTCTAGGAACCCAAGGTTATGATGCCTGGCTAACTTAGGTTCTGTTAAACTGCTTGCTTGTGCAAAAACCTCCCACCTGCACCCTCAAAGTAACATACTAGGATGTGAGTTTTGCCTTTAAAAGCCTTTTGTTCTAAAGGTTTGGAGCTTCACTTGGGTCCCTAAATGCCTGAGTGGAATGCCTGAGTGGAATAAAGACTTTTCAATTGGCTATAAACTGTGTTTGAGTGGTCATCTCTGGTGAGTTCCCTGTAACACCACCATCCTTCAGTGTAATATTCCATCTCTTGGTTGCTATAGTTCTATAGCCACCCAAATGAAACAAGAAAGAGATGCCAAGTGTGGCTCTGGGCTGGTAAATGTGGCTTGGTCATCCTGCCCAGTGATACAGTTTAGGGGTCTTGACCTGGTTCATTTTGTCTGCCAGTTGAAAAATGAAAAGGTAGGAAAACATATCAATTGAGACAGGTAGCAGTGTAGAAATCTCGAACACAGCACACAGGAGCTTACAAAATCAATGGTAAAAGAAACATGTTTATTGGGGTGAGGAAACATCCATGTAGCAGAAACACGATGAAAAAGATCCTTGGCAAAGCAGAGTGGGTCTTAGGAAGCTAAAAAAAAAAAAAAGTCTAGTTTATTCTAGAGGGCTGGGGTTTTTAAAGAGTTTTCCTGATTTAGGGTTGGTCTCTTTGGAGAAAATAGGATGGTTGGCTCACAATTGTTGTGTAACAAGTCCTGATCCGGCCTGGAACTTGTTGGGCCAGTCCCTCAGCAGAAAGACTGCTGGCAGGAGAAAGGCCTTTAAGCCTTTGACATGCCAGGGTTTTGTCTCAGGAAAGGAGGATGAGGAAGAGGCCACCTTGGACATTCCCCATCTTTATTTCCTAATCATAGCCCCTCTCTCTTATCTGTCCTACCAGGTCATCTGTCTCACTCCTAGTCGCTCACCAGTCCTGAAAAGAAAGAATTCATTTCTGGAAGATTCCCTAGGATGTTTTCTACTACTGGGCAGATCCATGTCTTGTGGCTCTCCTTCTATCAAGGGAGGCTGGGTGGCTGACTGTCTTCATTGTAATCCCTGTTACTGAGGACAAAATCTGGGCTTTGTTTTCAAGAATGGTGGGGTGGCTGCACAGCTAAGCCACAGAGCACAAGGACACTGCCCATCAGGTATGATGTTAGCAGAAGTGCGGGTCACTTTGCTGCATCCTCCAGACCACATTGCATTAATACTTTTTATTGCCACACACACACACACACACACACACACACACACACACACACACACAAACACAAAACAACAACAAAACAAAAAAAACACAGACTTGGTCTATAGAATTATTCACCAAATCAATTAACATTTTTCAAACACAGTCTATGCTTGTCATAGGGAGAACAATGATGGAAAGAATACACATAGTTCCTGGTCCCTGAATTAACACAGACTCTGGTGTCAGAATAAATAAAAGTGAGAAGTAAAACAGAACAATGTATCTGATTCCACCTGACAGGAGAGACGGGTTTTGTATTTTAAAGATTTATTTTTCTATTATTTTTAATTGCATGTATGTGTGCACATGAGTAAGTGCAGGCGGTCCTGGGAACTGGAATCGTCCTCTGTAAGACCAGCACGTGCTCTTAAGGGCTTATCCATCTCTCTAGCTTACAGGGAAGTTCTTAAGCATATATACCCATCCTTCTGATCATAATGCATGGCTCATTTTTTCCATTAATAGAATGGTTTTGTTTTTGTTAATCAAGTCAATCTTCAGCAACTCAGCATGTAGAAGACTAATAAAAAAAGACAATGTCAAACATGTAAATGGTTCTACTATGAAATGGTAGAAATCAATGCCTTCAGATACATGGTATAGCTCCTTAGCCCCAGCTGGTGGGTAAGGACAGAGTTGTTTCAGTAGCAGTGAAAAATCCTTACACTTGGCTGTGATATGAACTTTTTCCTTCACATGCCCTAAGTCAATTCCTTGACTGATTCATGCTAAGGACCCAACAAATACATTTGGCAATCTGAATTCAAAGTTAGACCTCACTCTGCTAGAACATTAAATCACATGAGAGTTCTTTAAGGTCAAATTGGACACGGGTTAACCTTAGCCCTTGCATCTTATAGGGCACAGCTCTTCTCTGTGGTAGATGTTAAACCCCCCTCCTCAATATGCACACTGTCAGATCTGATGATGTTCACACCTAAAGATGGTGGTACAGAGAGGTTAGCATCCAAAGAACTAGAAAGTGATTCCTGAAGATGTTTTACGTGCCGAATGTGCTGAGATACTGAACTTGTCAGCCGTTGGGCAGCACATCTCGTCTCGGAGGACTCTATGTGGTATGGATGAGCAAGGCTTGTTCTCTATGGCATACAACATGAGGGTTTAAGTTTAATATTTACATAAATATGAATGAGCTTACTTTTCCAGGAAGCCCCTCTCTGTATAGTCTCTTAAAATGATCCAAAATTTTAGGCTTTCTATTTTGTTATTGGTAAATCACACACATCCTTTTTGGAAGGCAACAGAAATTAAACTAAATAAACAATTTGAAGTTTCCCCACAGAGCATCTGGAATATGATTGCTATGCCTTCATAGTTGGCATAGTTGGCAGCACAAAGATGTGGATATAAGAGTCATTAGCTGTCCTTTCACAAGCTCTGTGCTAGTCCATTCTGTTAGGTAGGAAGAGTGGTGCTAGAGAAAGACTGACCAACAGGAGAGTGGATGCTTTCCATTTCTGTTCTCAGAGTCTTCTATTCTTTTCTGCATTAGATTAGTATGTGATGTACTGCACATCTACTCATAGAAATACCAAGTTAGAACCTGAGACCATTGCCTAAGACTACAAGATGGCTCATTGAGTAAAACTGCATGATTTCCAGTGTGGATAATCCGAGTTCAATCCCCCAAACCCACTATGTACATAAAATGAGTCAGGGTCTCCTTGCCCAGTCTGGTTCAGTTGAGGATGACCTTGAACTTCTGATTCCCCTGTCACCATTTCTAAGTTAGTAGTTTTTTTTTTAATGCTTATGCAAATCCGTTTTTAATCTTCTCTTCATGCCCTGACAATGGCAGAGATTGTCTTATCTTTTGTAGCTCTGGTACCTGACCCAGTGGGTACACCAACATGAAAAACACCACACACACACACACACACACACACACACACACACACACACACACACACACACACACCTATTGAATGTAAGAAACAAGGAGGTTGCCAGGCAGTGGTAGAGCACTCCATTAGACCCAGCACTTGGGAGGCAGAGACAGGAGGAGCTCTGTAAGTTCAGGGCCAGCCTGGTCTACAGAGCTTGTTCCAGGAAAGGCTTTAAAACTATAGAGAAACCTGTCTCAAAAAACAAAACACACAAACAAAAAACCCCAAACCAAACCAAACAACAACAACTACAACAACAAAACATGGAACAACTTGAAAGTTTTGGGGGAAAGGAAACTCAAGGCCTGTCTAGGGGAGGACAGTTTTGCCCAGCTAACTTGAAGAGGCTTTATGGGCAGGCTTTGGGAACAGCTTGACAATTCAAACACACTTAACACTTGATTTAGTGAAGACACGGACTTTTAAAACTCAGTCAAGTTGGTACTGATAAATTAGTTTACTAGGGTGCTCTCTTTCTCTCTCTCTCTTTTTTTTTTAAGTTGTAAACTTGTAATTTTTCTTGGGCCATTTGTGAGCAGAAACAGGTCTGGAGTGGTTACTGCCCACTGGGGCGCTGGTTGCATTGCAGGTAGCCTGGGATGCCCTCCTCTCTGTCCCAGAAAGGGAAGCCTAGTGCCAAAGCTCATGGGAAAGGACAGAGGCTCTGCCAACTGGACACCATGGTTCACAATGTTTCCAAGTCCATGAGAGTTGTATTTGGAAAGCAACTTGAAGCTGATTGCCAAAGCCACACAGATTAAAATCGTGTCTTTCATGATTAAAACTGTTGCCAAAACAATTAGAGAGAAACTAACATCATAAAGGATAGACACAAAGTATCCAAGTTGGCCCCTCAGGGTGAGATGTAGGGAGTAGTAGTGTGGGTTAGGGAGGAAGGACCACACCAACATTATTTGTTGTAAGAACCACCAGGCTCTGCTATAATAGTGGTCACAGAAAGACTAGCTATACACACGTACACAACAGCCACATACAACACGGGAACACGCACGAGATGGTCCAGCACGATTACGGTAGAGGCTTTCAAAGTCTGAACTCTCAGCACTTGGTGGAGGAGGCAAGGAGCATCAGGAGTTATAAACCAGCCTAGGCTAAACTGTCTCAAACAACCAAGAGGGGAAAAAAAGGAGTATTAAATAGACGAGAGAAGGTATTTTTAACTCATTCAATTCTCCTTCCCAATAATTTTCTTTTCCATAAATTCCCAATAACCCCCACCAGGACAGAAGTTGGTTTTGGGGAACCGAATTCACAGATACCTGCAGACCTACCTCCTTTCATTAATCCCAACCGTCCACGCCCACTCTCCTGGTTTTTTTTTGTTTTTTTTGTTTTTGTTTTTGTTTTTTTTTTTTTTGCACAGCCCCGCCCCAGACGCGGGAGCCCCTCCCAGACCTCCCAGATGAAGGAGCCTCGCCTCAGACCGGGAGTTACTTCCAACGAGTTGCCCCGCCCAAACGCGCTAATCCACGCCCAGAGGCGGGAGTCCCGCCCACATGTGAGAATCTTGCTTCAGACTAGGGCGTCCGTTCGGATGGGTAGCCCCGCCCACCTGTGGGGGCGCGCCGCGCGGTAACCCGGAAGTGGCGGCAGCGTGCGGGGGCGGGGCGGCGCGCTCCAGCGGGCCATGGCCGCCGCCGCCGCCGGCTTTGTGTTCCTCGCGCAAGCCCCGGCCGTCCGCGCCTCGCCGGGGCTGCGGGGCCGCCGCTGACCCGCCCCGCTCGCCGCGTAACGCCTGCCCGGCCCCGCCCCTGGCCTCTCCGCCTCCTCGGCCGGCCTCCCGCTCCGGGCGCGCACCCTCTGCGCTCTCTGCGCTTTCCTCCCGCCCGCGGCGGGCTCCAGGCCGCCCCGATGCCCGAGCCCGGCCCCAGGATGAACGGCTTCTCGCTGGGCGAGCTGTGCTGGCTCTTTTGCTGCCCGCCTTGTCCGAGCCGCATCGCCGCCAAGCTGGCCTTCCTGCCGCCCGAACCCACCTACACGGTGCTGGCGCCCGAGCAGCGCGCGCCCGCGCCCGCTACGACCCCCGCGCCCGCCCCGGCGGCTCAGCCCGCCTCGGCCGAGGAGGGCGCCGGCCCCGGCGCGTGCAGCCTGCACCTGAGCGAGCGCGCCGACTGGCAGTACTCGCAGCGCGAACTGGACGCAGTCGAGGTCTTCTTCTCACGCACGGCTCGCGACAACCGGCTGGGGTGCATGTTCGTGCGCTGCGCGCCCTCCAGCCGCTACACGTTGCTCTTCTCGCACGGCAACGCGGTGGACTTGGGCCAGATGTGTAGCTTCTACATCGGCCTGGGCTCGCGCATCAACTGCAACATCTTCTCCTACGATTACTCGGGCTACGGCGTGAGCTCCGGTAAGCCCTCGGAGAAGAACCTCTATGCCGACATCGACGCCGCGTGGCAGGCGCTGCGCACCCGGTGAGCCCCGAGCTGCGGGTGGGGTGGGGGCTTGTGCTTCTGGATCGTTGGCATTCGTTCGGGATCGCCAGCCCCGCGGGGTTGGAGAGCTCAGACTTAAAGGGTCCTGCCTGCTTTTCACTGGTCCGCGCGGCCTGGAGTCTTTGTGGCTCCGGTTAAACGCACGTGGCCGCCGTGGGGGGTGCTAACGTACGGGCAAAACCAACTTGGTTTGGATTGAGTTTTGTGATGAGCCATTCTCAGACACCAAATGTCTGGTAGAAGTGACCTTGGGGTTTTCAGTGCCTGTGAAAGCAGGGGTGAGACGATGATCTCTGAAAGACTTTGCTAGTAGAAAGTATCCCTGGGGCGATGACCTAACAGTCATTAAGGCCGGAGAGGGTCGGGTGTGGTGAGGACTTTGCCTCCTGGTGGGGCAGAGTAGCTCGCTCTGGGAGATCAGGAAGTTAGCTGATGTTGGCACTTTCCCAAAGCCCCACCAGTAGCACAGGATGTCCTACAGGCCTGAGGGAATGTGTTGACCTTGAGTTAGCATTCATAGAATTGGGGGTTGTTTATTGAGGGTCTTTTTCATGCCAGACACAAATTGTCATAGTTTGAGGACAGACCAGGTGGAAAAAAGAAAGATACGTGAGTTTTACTCTAAACTTAGACAAACGTTTAGTTTGTGGGAAAGTCAAGTGACCTGCCCTGTTTTGGGCTTAATCCTTATAGCACAGGTGGCAACCATACCTGAGGTCCTGTCTGTTACAAGCTTGGATTTCTTTAGAGGATCAAGTCCCCAGAATAAGGACAATAGGCACTGTTGTTAGAAAGTCTTTGTGTAGTTCATATGAAAAGATTATTTCCTGGGCTCAAGTACATGGCCAGTGTAAAGATTTTGTTTCCATATGTGTTGCACATATGTTCATAAATTATCCCTTATTCTTCTGGGGGAAATGGCTTGTATAACAGAGAAGTGCTTAGTATTTACTCTGTGTTGCTTGTTCAGCTTCTTCTGAGGTCTTGGAGGAGATATCCTCAATGGGAGTATAGCTTTTGGAAAGTGATGTAGGTAGATGAGGCTACAGATGTCCTGATGGACTGACTGAGAAGCCACAAGTAGTTACATGCCACCTGTTCAAGAAAGGGTTTCAAAAGTATGTGTCACAAGCAGGGAGCGGCTGTGATATGTCGCAATACTCCAGAGGCAGAAGCTGGAAGATTGCTGAAAGTTTGAGGGTAGCCTGAGCTACCTGGTGAGTTCTAGGTTGGCCAGGGCCATAGTTAGACCTTGCCTGGAAGAAGTATCTGAGCTAGTCAGATGGCTCAGTGAGTAGAGGTTGCTTTGCAGGGCAAACCTGGTAACTAGAGTTTCATCCGTGGAACCCAAAGGTGGAAGAGAAGTGGCTCTGCAAGGCTGTCCTGTCACCTCAGTAATTGTGCCTCCACACACGCGTTTCATACATACACAGTTTTTTTTTCTTCACCGTTATTTTTAAAAAGCACATCCGCACAATCATGAACTACTACAATCTGCCATAGTGTAGGCATTAGAAATAAATTTTGGTACTAGATGTTTGGAATGTCTAAACATTCTCACAGAGCATTCCTCCGATATGGGCCCATCTTTATTGAAATGAAAGCCTTTTATAGTGTTGACCCTTCACTCTGAGTGTGTATGTGTCTGTCTTATCACATAGGTAAGCTGTAGTTGCCTTCTGCAGTCCATTGCCTATGAGAAGCATTGTTTGGGGGTACATTAAAATTTGAATTACCTGGTGGTACCTGTAAATTTTGCTTGGGTTCATTAAATGTTATACTAGAACTCATACTTAAAAATAAGTGTGAATTATTTGTTTTTAGTGTCTTAAAAAGCTGTTTATTGGAGATAGGACCTTAAGAATCTCGTACATAGGCTGGCCTCAAACTCACAATGCAGCTGGGAATCACTATCACCTCCTGCCGCTAGTTCCCAGAAGCGTAGATTTTTAAAGATACCTCGCAGTCCTCTCGTCCTGTCTCTCCCAACCTTTATACTGACTGCCTACAGTAGGACACTTGTTTTAGATCTTGATCATGCTTTCACAAACACATTCATCTGTGGCTGCCTATCTGAACCAACTGTTTCACAAAACATTCCCCCCACCCCCAAGTGGGTGCTTTGCATAGCAGAGTGTGTTCTGTTTTATTTGACTTTTAAAAAAAGAGTGCTGGGTGTGAAATGTTAAGAGTATTTCCCAGCGCCTGTGTGGGTACTGCTTTCATCCGCCCACCCCATTTTGACAGAAGGATAATCTCACAGCCAACCAGCAGGTTTCCTGAGTGATACTTTGAGCTCTCCCACCCTGTTTTTTGTAGTCTTTGGATTTCTCAAAAGGTGTGAGTCTGGTTTATTGTAATCTAGATGTTTCCAGATTCTAGGGCTGATAAGGGCTCCTTGGCCACCTTCCTTTAGCCTAGATTGCTGTCTTTCTTATCCTATTCTCTCTGGCCCTTTAGTAATGCAGTCTCGGGTAAGCCCATTTCTTCCCCTTTCCCAGCTCTGTTGAGGTCTTTGCCATGGAAAGGTATCTTCCACTTCCAATGCCAGTTCAGAACCCCTCTTCCAAGCCCAAGGTCTTCTGTGATTGGTTCTCTGACTTCTGGTTAATCATACTGCAGAAACTGGAGCGCTCACTGCCTTCTGAGTTCTCTCTTGCCTGGCCTGTATATCATTCCCTGAAAAATAAGTTATCTGAGTTAGAGCCCAGTAGCCCCAGAATCCTAAGCACAGGACCATGCCCATCCTGAGCTCATCGCTGGCATTTTGAATGTACCCTTTATGTTAAGAGTATTGATCCTAATTGGCTCCTACTATATTAGGCTATCCTTTGTGTCCCCATCTTGTGGCACATGTGATTGAAGGCCTAGTCCCCAGTATAGTATTCAGAAGTGGAGCTTTGGGAGAAGTGATGGGATCATAAAGGCCAGACTTAGGCAACAGATTAATCTGTTGATAGCTCTTAGTCAAATGGACTATTGGGAGGAGGGGAACCTAGAAGCAGATCCTGATCAGAGGAATTGATTCAGCGTTGTGCTTCTGAAGGTTATGGTTTGCCCTGGCTTCTTCCTCTCTTGTCCCTGTTTGCTGGCTGCCATAGGAGTGGTAGTGGGTGGGTGGGTGGGGACAGTTCTCCTTTCTCATGCCTTTCTTCCTAATATTCTGCCTTGTCAAAGGCCTTTAAAAGCAGCAGAGCCAGATGAACTTGGGTGGCCTGAAAGCTTTGAAACTGTGCGCTAAAGTAAATCCAGTGTACTCCAGTATCTGTCACAAAAACAAAAGTGATTAACACACTTTTGCTACCAGCACTTGGTCCTTGTGCTTGTGTGGTATTGTCACAGCTGCTGTTTAATTGAAAGTTCATTGAGGGTAGGACCTCTGTTTTCTCTATTCCCAGAAACTAGCATGGGGCCTTAAAATAGAGATCCTGATAAAATATTTGTTCAGGGTGTTGCATTAATAAAATGAGTGAGTACACTCTTGATGAATGGCAGTTGGTGCCTCCTAAGTTGCAGAGCTGGATCTTATTTTTTTACCTTCAGAGCTTAGTATCTGTGGATACAACCATCCCTCAGAAAGGGGAGAGTAGGTGTTCAAATGTATTGGCTTGTGGTCTCAGCCACTTTCAAGCTGTTCTTATGACATTGTGGTGTCTGTGTTGAACATTTGTCCTCCGTCTTCATGCATTACCTGTGTGTGCAGCTCCTATGTGTTATTAACAGAGAGCTGGAGCTCTTCCCAGCATGCAGATCCATTTGCATGGATAGAGGCAGAAAGGATGGTTTACTATTTGGGAAGTAGGTTGTTTTAAGGATTTGAACATTTTCTGAAGGAAAAAAAAAAGGTGTTGGAGAGAAGTAGGGTTTGAAGGAGCTAGAAAGTGTGACCTAGTGTGGGAGAAGAAAGTTGGCGTATCATAGGTGGTAGCTAGGGACTTGCGCCTGATGGAGAGCACTAGGAATGCTGATGCATCATCTCTGCATGCTGTGTGGACATTGCAAATGTGCTATGAATATCGAGCAGCTGCAGGCTTTGAAACATTTGCAGAGAGGACACTGTAAAGCATAGGGGCTGTTGGGGCCTCTGTGTTGCTTGAGTTGGGGGAGAAAGTGGCTGATGTGTGCAGGGAAAGGTGAGGATAGGTGGGTCTAGGCTCTACGCATGCCCTTTAAGGAGACATCTCTTGGCAAGAGCAATTGCACGTACACTGTAGATGTTCGACTGTGACTTAGTGGGAATGAACCTAAATAAGCAACCCCCAAGAATGTGGTGCAAAGTAGGCAGAGTATTTCAGCTGGATGTTTTGAGAATGTAGAGACCCAGACACTGGGACATTCATGATTTGGTTTGTTAGTGGTATTTACTGATGTCATCCACAGAAGTCACCTCTGAGGCTTCTGTTTGATGTAGGTGGCAAGGACAGTGGAGGAGAAAGGCATTTGGTAACGGAGAAAGCAGATGCAGAGAGGGGAGATGAGAAGAAGCTCTTATGCCTTGGTTCAAAAGGCAAATTAAACAGAAAAACGACCCACTGTTTCATTCAGTCAGCAAACCATTTATTAGCCATTGTCTGTCTGTTTTGCTCTCTGACAACTGAATTTAGAAGCAGCCAAACATGTACCCACATGCTGTTTGGTCACTTTAATGTCTGCCATTCGTAGGATCTGTGATTTCGGAAATCCCATGACAGACCATAAAGCTGTGGTAGCATAGGTGGTGGGGGCTTGAAATACACCTTCCTTTTGAATAGTATTTAAAATTGTCCCTCACAAGTTGTAATTGTCCTTAGGAGTAATACAGCTTGCCTTTTCTAAGCATGGTGAAGTTGGTAGTGTAACCCCTTTGTTCTCAGAATACTGTGTGTGAGTTGGGAGAAAAAGCCTAGGATTTCTGCCTGACTCTGATCAGTAGTACGAAGACAGAACCTGCTTTGAGCACTGTTTGATAGGAGGCGGAAGCACAGTAGTATTTATGGAAAGGAAATGTACTTGTCTCCTGGTATTCATGAGAGGTTGTTTCCAGGACCCTGTGGATACGAAAGTCCATAGCTCAATTCTTAGTAGAAAATGGCACAAAATTTGCATATAACCCACGTGTGTCCTTTAAATCATCTCTAGATAGCTTGTAATATCTAATGCAATGTAAATGCTGTATAAATAGTTGTTGGATTGTACTGTTTAGGGAATAATGACCAGGCAAAGGTCTTGTTCAGTAGACCTGCAGTTTGTAGTTTTTGACACTTCGATGGTGAATTTGCAGGTGTGCAACTTGTGGACATGCAGGCCAGCTGTCAGTGCTAGCTCACAGTTCCAGAAGCAGAGGGAGACTCCCATTAGGAAGAAGGTGATTCCTCTTGAGAGCAGATGTGTTCAGGCAAAGCAGCTTGAAAGCTGGGTCTGTCTGCCTGTCTTCACAGAGCCCTTTCTCTGTTGCTCCCTCTCCCCCCCCCCCCCCCATGCTTGGCTCTTAGGATTACTACTTTGCCCCTGCAGGGATCAGAGTCTGAGTTCTTGCCTCATACCAGGGGAACCTGCTGACTGCGGGTTCTGTCTGATGGACCTTGTACTTCTGCTGAGATCAGTTGCAGGAGAAAGGCTTTTCTCTGGTAATGTGTAGCTCCTTCATGGGCTTGCTCTCCTCTTAGAATTTGGTTTAGGATACTCTTGAAGACACCCTCTAACAGTCACTTAAACTGAATCTGGAAGAAGGGTTGCCAAAGCCCTTTATGGCTGGCTGTTCTGAGTCTACCCAAACTTTATCCTTAAGATCTCTTTGTTACCTACCTTCTGCCTCCTCTCTTCGCCCTCCACCTTTAACTTCTCTCTGTTTAGCAGTCATGATAATCCCAGGAGAGACTAAAGTCTGGCTTTTGAGATTGTGGTGTTCACTTGGTCACAGCTTTCTCATCTGCACTGGCTTCTGCTAGTTTCTGTTCTGCTCCCCACCCAAACACACATAGGAGGTAAAAAAACAATGATCTCTCCCCCCCCCCCCATCTGTCTCTCTCTGTCTCTCCAGTATTCTAAGTAACAGATTCCTGAATTTTGATGAAAAGATGGGACTTCTAGATAGTAGACAAAGGTCAAATCTTTTAGATTTGTCAGTACTATAATTTAGAACTACCACTAACTTAACTCACTCTATTACTTTGTCCCTTTGTGCTGTTTTGCAGCAATAGGCAATTTATTAAGAGAAATTTCTTCCTTTTCATTCTGCAGCCAGGAAGTGTAAGATGAAGACACCAATAGGTTCTGTGGTGTGTGATGAGGGCCCTGCCTTGGCTTCCAAGAAGGTTCTTTGCCGGCCACCTTTAGACAGGTGGGAGGCTTCTCATCGAATAGAGTTGGGTGGGTAGGTGGGGCTTTATTTACATTGTGCTATCTTGTGTTTGCTTATAGTGGGCCTTTCCTATAAAGAAAGTTTCTGAACCCTGCCTACCCTTATCTCCCAGTCCCTGTGGTTTCTCTATCCTATTCAGCAAAGAAAGGGTCCTTTTATGATACACCCACTCCCACAGAAGGCATCTTCCTTTCCGGGTGGGGCCATCTTGGTTCTTCACCTCTTGAAGGTGGGGATTAAGTTTCAGCATTGGTCTTGGGAAGAGCTTCGGTAGATGCATAACTCCACATTTACTGTCCTGCCCCTAGTAGGCTCTGCTTTCCATTCATTATGGGTGTGTGACACAGAATCTTGCTCTCGGAGAATGGAGCACAGTTAATTCCTTAAACTGGGTCAATGGGGCAGTAATGTCACTGTCCTTTAGTGACCTCATGTGTGGGCCCCTGATGAAAGCCTAAGAGTTATGGTAGTGAACAGCCAAGGAAAATAGGGAAGGCTCTTCCTTTTTGTGCTTCTCATTTTTCTGCACTTCCTCACAGACACCAGCTGACACTGGGGTTGCTAGAAGATGGATCCTGAACAGTCTGGGGCAGAGAAGGCAAGAGAGGGATTAGGACAGAAGCTGCACAGTGCAGGTGTGCTTGTGTGGTATGGGTTAAAGATCCCCAGCATGAGATGAAGGTCCAGTGGTTTATTTTTTCATTAGGAGATTTGCAGTTAGAACTGGCTTCCAGCTTATG
Organism: Cricetiscus sungorus; assembly: GCA_030556225.1. Lineage (NCBI taxonomy): Eukaryota > Metazoa > Chordata > Mammalia > Rodentia > Cricetidae > Cricetiscus > Cricetiscus sungorus. The sequence continues at coordinate 49,062,598 of JANBXA010000007.1, read as the reverse complement.
TCCGAATCACACAGGCAAGTTTGTTTTCAACGATAGCCTGGAGAGGCACATTCCTGCCAGTCTGAGCTTTTGGGAGTTTTGTGATTAAGGGAACAAACTTTAGTCTAACAGACTTGGATTTAGGTCTTAGCTGTGTCATTTATAAGTTACTTGATGCCCATTCAGATGCTGTGGCTTTGCTTAGCCTCTATTGAATGTAACAGATAATGCCTATGCCTGGTCCTGATTCAGCACCTCCACACAGTGAGGCACAAGCAGGAGATGCCTTTGCTGGGGATTATTGATAGAGCTGTTGGAGCTGCTGTGTCAAATGATATTGGAGACCAGTGCCACCGGATGCTGTTCCCCCACCCTGTCTGTAAGAAGACATCCACGAGGAGCCTACACTCTGGTGTAAACTTAGAGCCTAGAAAAGAGACATTCTGGGGATTTGTTGCTTTGGAGAGCCGCGTGCAGTGGAGCTGTGCTCCTACCATTGTGTTTATATTCCCAAAGAGCTTTCCAGGAGCAGAAACCTTACCTGTAACCTAATACCTTCAGTCACTTTGCTGGCTGTCCTTGGTATTGCTGCAGCCACAAGGGAGCCCTCTCAGATGCAGCAGGGGCCAGAGACTTTGGGGGAAGTCAGGACAGGGGTAAAACCTTGTCTCCTCTGGCCATTTAGAAACTTCTGGCTGCGCTTTGCTAAGGGGACAGCCATAAGCAGTCACTTGCCCATTTCCTGAAGTTGACCAAGGGACCTGAATTATGTTTCCTTTTAAAATATGAATGTTCCCATCATGCTTTGCACATTCTATTCAGGGAGTGTTTTCAAGGCTGTGTAACAGAGCTCATTGATAAGTTCTACGATATTGATTCACTGTAGAGCTAAAGGGCTGTGGCACCATGGTGAAACTGGAAACCTGTTTCCAGGAAGTCTGACTTGCTCAAGTCCAGGGCTCAGGCGACAGTTAGCTGAGTATCAGTTACATGCTGAGTGGCTGGGAGAGCCACTGCCTCTCAGCACAGGACTGCTCACATCTTCAAAAGAAAAGGAACACAAAGAACCCCTGCGAGCTGCTTCACCTGACATTTGAAATGCTTAGAGTGAAGTGTGGGCAGTTGCTTTGGGGGAAGAGTGGAAAGCAGACCTATATTCAGAACATAGCCATCAGAGAATGTGCTTTCACATGAGAAGTGTGAGTGCTGGCTGCCACTGCTGTGTTAAGGTTGGAACTCAGAAGAGAGTTCCAGCTTAGCCCCAATTGACTTTCGTGATTGTCTTGATGCAGCCAAACTGTGCAGTGGTAACAGTACTAACAGGCTGACTGTAGTCTGTGGTGCCAGAACAGATCAGTTTTATTATTATTATTCTGTGTATGTTAGTATGTGTGCCACACCATGTGGGTGGATGCCACAGAACAACTTTGTGGAGTGGGTTCTTGTTTCCACCTTCATGTATATTCTGGGGGATTGAACTCGGGTGGTAGAGCTTGGGAGCAAGCCCTCTATGTGCTGTGGGATCTTTCCCAGACTGTGTTATTTTAATTTTATATACCTGTTAGGAAAAGACTATTCACATGCTAATTTGCTTTTCTGCACATTTTATATTACAATTAGGCTAGATGAAGTAAGTTAAGAAATGAACATGCCATCTCAGAGTTAATGGAAAAAAATTAGTTTTTCTACTAGATTAGGAACATACTGAGCTAAAAATAAGCTTGCAGAGGGGTAAGAGTTCAGGCTGTCATCAGTGTGTAGAGTAGATCATCATGGGTTCCTGAAGTCTGAGGGTTCACCCTCTCAAGTGGCACTCACTGGCCTTTTCGTGTTGTACCTAGGCTTTGTGTTCTGTAAACACAGCCCACCCTTGTTCTGAGCCTGGAGAGCCCTCTGCTACCATGGCTTCAAACTAGAGAGCCCTTTGGTGCCTTTCCTCCTTCATCACATATTTGAGCAGTCATTTTCCTGATACTCTTTCCCATTACAGCCCTGGTCCCCATCTGCTCTCCAGAGGTGGAGATGTGATGTGGTTTGACTTAGATGTTAGCACCTCAGTGGTGGGCTCTTGATAAGGTTCCAGGATGGGGCAGGAAGGGGAGCTGCTGTACCACTAGAAAAGAAAGACCAGTAAGAACTTGACGGGAATGTTTCATCCAGGTAAGAGGTGATGAGGTAGTATGCTCAAAGTTTGGGTGTATTTTAAAGGTAAAGCTAATAGTATTTGCTGATGCAGAATGGAGAATGGGAATGTCAGCAATGACAGCAGGAGCCAGGTGGGATATACTCCTGTAATCCCAGCTTTTGCTGGCATCCCAGCACATGGAAGTAGAGGCAGGAGAATCCCAAGACCAAGGCCAGCCTAGGCTACATCCTGTCTCAAGTAAATGATGAATAAATATACATGTAGGTGCTAGAATGAAGCTTGCTTCTGTGGAGCTGAGTGGCTAGGGGTAGGGTGGTAGGACATGTAAGGAGTGTGCTATTAGGCTTCTGAGCGAGGTGCCTGTCAGACCTTGGAGTGGAGATGGAAAAGCAGTAGTGCACAAGTGTGAAGCTCAGGAGAAGTCTTGTAAGTTTGAGAAGCTGAAAAGGATCTATTGAAGAAAAACACGAAAAGAAAGGAAACAGAGCCACCTATGCTGGCTAGTCTGTGTCAACTTGACACAAGCTAGAATCATCTGAGCACATGAATGGATGAATGTAGATTTTAAAAGTTAAAACTAGCCATTTTTGCCTGGGCTGGGCCTGCTTTACCCTCTCAAGAGCACTGTTCAGTCCATTTTCTCCTTCTAGGGTCTCTGTAGTTGGTGTTTCTGCAGGCCTGGAGGAGACGTGTGATAAAGGACAGGTCACTCATTTTCTTTGGAGGGGACTTCTTGGGGTCAGATTGTGTGTGTTCTGTTTACCTAGCTTGTCTGTCTGGGGGACCCATCACTAGTTTCCCTTGTTCCCTCGAGCTCCCCCAAGGCCCATAGAAGGTTCTGTGTGCTCACCTGTGCTGTGTACTGCAGCCTGTGACTACATGCTTCCTGGCTTCCACTGGATCAATTTTGAAAAGCCCTCCTACCGACCTGATGTGCTCTTGATCTTTTTGATGTGTGAAGTGCCAGAGACTCATAATTACTTTCACAGGATTAAGGATGATGAAGGATAACCATTTTAATTTCCACGGTGCTGGCTGCCTGTCTCTTCCTATTTCCCCTCCCAACTGAAAATGGGATGAGTGTTTGGGACTTTTGCAAGTTTCTTTCCAAGTCCATTCTTATTTTTGAGTTATCATCTCAACTTTACATTTACCAGAGAACTGCAAAGTTAATAAACACCCCAAACAATTGGAGTCTGAATCTCCTAGGAGTTGGAATTGTCTTTTCTGTCTTAGCTTTTCTTTTTTCTTTTTCTTTTTTTGTAGAATGAAAGACTGCTACTTGTGTATTTCTGAGAGAGGGCTTCCCTCATCCCAAAGGTTTGGCTCCTCTCTGCCCATCTCTGGCTGTCATGTGCTATCTAGAATCCTCTGGCTCCTGGTCCCATGCTACCCTTACCTGCACCTTGCCAGCACACTTCCCTGGTCTCAACTCTGATTTTGCCTCTGCTGGGTTTTGCCCCTCTCTAATTCTCTGAGTAGCTTGTCTTTGTCTGCCTCCTCCTGGAATTGTAACCTCCTTGAGGAAAGATACAGTCATAACTAATTGTTCTTAGACTTAATAGGTGCCCAGAGCATTCTTCCTGAAGAGCTGGTCCTACCTGCTCTGGTAGCCTTAGTGGATGGGCTAGACAATCAGAAGGACTGGGTTTGTGCTTAGGGTTCTTTTCCTTTTCAGTTTGAAGATCATAGGTCCTGATCTCCTTACTGGCCACAAAAGCATCAGTCAGGTGGCTGATTGAGTCTTCCCTGTTTTTTTTTCTTTTTTTTTGTGAAGTCCTTCTTTAGTGTTGAGTGTGGAAGTATATCTCAGCCTAGGAAAGGTACAAGGATCTGGGTAAAGATCTGGGAAAATTAAGTCTTTTTGATGGTCTGCCATCCGGTTCCTCAAACCAGTCCTAATGAAAGATGAAGCTAGCTTGCTTAGAAAAATCAACACCCCATATCTGCATTCCAAAAAGATAACCAAAATGCTTAGAGGGGACAGGGTTGGAGTGTGTGTGTTGTGTGTGGGGGGGAGGGTTGATGGGGGTGGGTGGGTACATGTGTGTCTGAGTGCAAGTCTAGCCATTCTTAGGGAACTAACTACCATCCTCAGTATGTTTATGTTCAGCCTTCTCATTCTGTTTTAAAATACTTGGGAGAATAGTACAAACACTGTCAGCTGACAATGACAATGTGGTTTCACTAACTGCTTGACTATTACTTCATCTGCTCTGGAAAATCTCAATTATAAGCAAAGTAAGGAAATATGGAAATAAACCCCATGGTATCAGAATTCATCTTTGAGCAGTTACTAACATTCTCCCATACAGCATCCATCTCCACTCACACTCCACCAGGCTGTTATTAGTATTTAATGTAGGCTGCTCTTTTCCAAAGGAAGAATGTAAAAGCATTGAAATGCAGCCATGCAGGTTGTCTGGTTCCAAGCAGGATCTCATTATCCGTTCTGATGGTGAACAGGTGCACCCCACCTTCTTCATACAGTAGACACGGTGCTGGAGGAGGATAGAGTTGATGTGTCATAGACTGAAGGGGCTTGAAAATAAATGCAGTACCAGGTAGTTAGAAAGAAGGCTCTAGGTTATTGGCTGACTATTCTGACATTAGTCATGCAAAGACGATGGAGGAGTCAGTGAAAGAGACTTGGTCAGAACCCTAGGGGAGCAGTGGCTTCTGGGTCCCGTCTTGGGGCCTCAGTGCCTCTATTTGTTGTAATGAGAGTTTGTGCCCATTCTGCTGAGGTGGCTTTGGTTAAGTGACTGTTTTGTGCTGGAAATACTAATTTTACCTATTATATATTTTTAGCACATCATATCTGTGAAGCAGGGACTTTGTTTGGTCAACCCATTTCACAGGTATAGAAACTGAAGACTAGGGAAAAAAGTAATTTGCCTTGGGTCATACATTAAACAGTAAAGCACAAAAAAAAGCACAATTTGACGCCAGGTGAGCTAACCTTGGGGCCTGTGTTCTGTTCCCAGATCAGGTGGTATTATACTTGCGCTCTCTCTCTCTCTCTCTCTCTCTCTCTCTCTCTCTCTCTCTCTCTCTCTCTCTCTCTCTCTCTCTCTCTCTCTCTCACACACACACACACACACACACACACATATATATATAATATAGCACACATACATATTAGTTACATATATTGCAGGTTGGACTCAAACTCAGAGATCTGCCTGCCTCTGCCTCTGCCTCTGCCTCTGCCTCTGCCTCTGCCTCTGCCTCTGCCTCTGCCTCTGCCTCTGCCTCTGCCTCTGCCTCTGCCTCTGCCTCTGCCTCTGCCTCTGCCTCTGCCTCTGCCTCTGCCTCTGCCTCTGCCTCTGCCTCTGCCTCTGCCTCTGCCTCTGCCTCTGCCTCTGCCTCTGCCTCCTCTGCCTCTGCCTCTGCCTCTGCCTCTGCCTCTGCCTCTGCCTCTGCCTCTGCCTCTGCCTCTGCCTCTGCCTCTGCCTCTGCCTCTGCCTCTGCCTCTGCCTCTGCCTCTGCCTCTGCCTCTGCCTCTGCCTCTGCCTCTGCCTCTGCCTCTGCCTCTGCCTCTGCCTCTGCCTCTCTGCCTCTCTGCCTCTCTGCCTCTGCCTCTCTGCCTCTGCCTCTCTGCCTCTGCCTCTGCCTTACAAGTGCTGGGATTAAAGGTGTTCACCACCATCTGGCTCACTGCCTCTTTCTGTTTTGCCATTGGTGTGCATCAGTTATTTAAAATCATGCACAGGCTCTCTGCTTTCATTTAAAGTTCAAATACCGGTGCAATTGGTTTATGTTTCCACTTCATGTATTCTTTTCCTGAATTGTAAGAAGATCTGATCAGGACAATAAGATGTGTAGAAATTCCAGTCTTTGAGCAAATTGAGCCACTGATATGTCTGTTTCAGTTGCAGGGCCAAATACCAGGTAGGGCTTATGTTGCCCACACAGAGTATTTAGTTTGCATCTGAAAAGATGACTTTGAACATCTTTATAAAGATTCCTACCACCCCTCAGGAACTCAAAGCTGTCATGTAACTGATAGTATTCTACTTCTGGCTCTGGAAATCACATAGAAGAAGGAACATCATCTCCAGTGAGCAGTTGCTTGTGTTCCTGTGTGGTTTTTGAACCTTGTGCTTCAGGTCCTCTGTAAAATGGTTTGTTTGTTTGTTTGTTTGTTTGTTTTAGTTGTTCTGTAGGCACTGGTGGTGCACAGAGGCAGAGGCAGGCCAACTCTGAGTTTGAGGCCAGTCTGGTGTATAGAAGAGTTCCAGCATAGCCAGGGCTACAAAGAGAAACTCTTGTCTCATAGAAAAAAAAAATAAAATAAAATAAAAAATGAGTTGTTCCCAGTGTTTCCAAAGTTTGATAAGATCTATTTTCCTTCCTTCCTTCCTTCCTTCCTTCCTTCCTTCCTTCCTTCCTTCCTTCCTTCCTTCCCTCCCTCCCTCCCTCCCTCCTTCCCTGCCCCCCCCCTTTTTTAAGAAAACTGAAAGGAAGAGAAATGAGCCAGTTCAGAGTATAGATCGTCCTCAGAGATTTCAAAGATTTGGTGTTTCTAAAGGGGTTGCAGTCTTCAAAGTGCCCCAGAAACCTTTGATCCTTGGAACAGTTCTGTGGGAACAGCAGGAGAGGTGCTGCCTCCACTGGGGGTTTGAGAAGGAAGCAGTGGCTTAGCTGAGCCAGAGACTGAGGAATTTCTGTCAGCTGCCATTTTCAGTGGCCACCTGCCTCTGGGAATCTGTTGGCAGTTGCTTCTGAGGACTACTGTCTTCTGTGTTTACCAGCCCCCACTTAAGGCATCTGAGTGTTCTACCTCACTCACTGATATTCCTGTAACTGATGATTAGTGATTAACTCAGATAATTTTTTATTTAACTTTTATTTTGAAATGCTCTAATACAACTCAGGCTTTGAACCTGGAGCTTAAATTAGCATTGCAGGTACCTTCCTTCCTATAGACTCAGGGTGTAGAGTGCTTATCTTCGGTAGCAGCTGCCTGGCCCTGGGCAGTTGTGATTATTTACTGACCTGAGGACTTGGCTCCTGACAGGCTTGTTTCACAACCACAGGGACAAGTAAGACGTGTTCTGTGACCCAGTTGGAGGTATGATTCATAGCTCCTTAGCTGTTGGTACATTGCTCTCAAAGTTTAGAAAGTGGTGTCGTCTCTTATACCTAAATAAAGCAAGGGGACTCTGGAGACCCATCCAGACAGTCTGCAGGCAGCTGGGCTGAATCAAGTTCCCACTGATCCCACTCAAGTTTAGTATTCAATTAGCCAGAGAGATTCAGAGGCATGGCCACTTGTGATGAAACAGGATGGCCACTTGTGATGAAACAGGCTGTGCCTGGCAAAGTTCTTGGTACTTGTCAATGGGTTTTAAGATTTTGGCCCTTCTATTACTAGGAAAACTATCATGACAGTCACATGATCCTTGGTGGAATTGTGAGGATGGGAATGATCCCATAGGTTCATGCCAATGGCACAAGAATTTTTTGACTTCACGGTAAGGTAGGAAAGCAAAATTCCTGGAAAACTAAATGCAGAAAGTACTGCTCTTCCACTTTTATTTGCAGTAATTGGTTGCTATTTCAGTTATATCAGTTTTTGCAAACGTAGAAACTCCCATGTTTTATTGGAGGGAGGAAAGGGGCATTTGGCAAGTATAAAATCTAGATGACTAAGATGTACTGATCTTAACTCAGGACTTAATTCCTCTCAAAAAGTACTAATGCCGGGTCTGTAGTTTTGTTATTTATTTCATGGTGCTGGAGATTTAACCTATGGCCTTGCTCATGTCTGCAAGTGCGCCAAGACTGAACCACACTACTGGCACAAGATTTGGTTGAGTATAATTTTCATGGCCCCATCTATATGTGTGTTGTTTTAAAATGCACTAGGTTTGCCCTGGACAAAAGCTAGGGAATGGTCATCTCCCTCCTGTGTGGTTCTCTCCTGCTCTTCTCTACTGTCCAAGCCCAGTGTACAACTCTACAAATAGTGGGTCAAGCAGAGCTGCACACAGTGTCTGGGGAGGGTTCATGTCCCTTTTCCCTTTATAATTGAACGGCACTCTCATCCAGAGGCTAGTGATCATTTAGTATTCAGAAGAAAAAAAAAAATCAGCGCTTGATGTGCTGAATCCTTTTTATCTTCACTGCAGTCATTTCAAACACATGGGTCTTATATATATTATTAGCTTTAGCATTTTCACTTTTCCATTTTTCACCTATTTTCATAAAATTCTTATTTGGGCCTAGGGGTGAGCCCAGATGTTTGTGTGCTTGACAACTATACACAAAACAAAGTCCTGGGTTTAATTCTTGGTACTATATAAGCTGGGCATGGTGGCATGCACACATAATTCTAGCACATAGGAGATAGACAAGAGGATGAGAAATTCAAGGCCAGCCTTAGCTGCAGAGTAAATCCCAGGTCATCCTGGGCTACATGGGGCCTTTTTAGGCACCTGGTATGTTTCTTTGCAAGCAGGATATTATACCTAGTAGGAGCCCAAAGCCCTGTCTTTGTGTTCCTGGGAACCCATATGCTCCAGTTTGGGGACACTTGTAGCAGACTAGTCATAGGACCTCCTGCATCAGGGTTCTGCTAATTCAGGATATACAGTTGGCCAGTGGCATTAACTTCAGAGCCACAGAAGTAGGATGCCAGGAATTCCAGTCAGGTGTGGGGGAAGCAGGCTTGTTTAGGGACTTGGGTGTTCTGTGTGTTTAGCATGTCACTGCACTCAGACCTGTGATAGGACTATCCCCAGGTTGTTTTCCCTGTGAGAACTACTGCCAGAACAGAACTCTAGCTTAGTGTTTTAACTTTTTAAAACCAGCTTTGACTATTTTTAAAACACTGATATTAAATACCTTCTTGAAGGCCAGATATAGTGGCACATGGCTTTATTCCCAGCACAGGGGTGCCAAGAATAGGAGGAACTGTGAGTTCAAGGCTAGCCAGGCCAGCCAGGGATACACAATGAGACTCTGTCTGCAAAGAAAAAGAAGAAAAAAAAAAAAAAAAAGAAAAGAAAACAAAGATAGGTAAATATGTTCTTTTAATTTTGAGCATCATGCTTCCTCCATATTCCCTTGTCACTAATCTTGTTAATATTCTTGGAGAATGTAAGTGTATGGACTTTGGGGTGGAGTGTTAGGAGCCAGCACCATTCAGGTATCCTGTATGTTCCACCTGTTCCCCAACAGGATTCTAAAAACAAAACAGCCTGCCTGAGCAGGGTTGAAGACAGCCAACAGGACTGATGTTGATTTAAATTCATGTTCAAAGGCAGGGGGGGTATAAAACCTTGCCTGCAGTCAGAGGCCCTAAGTCAGCTGTGGCCAGCTGTTAGAGAAAGCTGTTTGCCTAGCCAGATAGACATTTGAGTAAATTGGACTTTCTGCCAAACTGAGTGTAGAGTTCCAAAGTATAGGACTCTCAAGGGGTTGTTTACTTGAGGAATCCAGAAGACTGCTGGGGGAAGAAACTTAGAGGGAAGATGTGGCCAGATCTTTCTCCAAGGAGCTGCAGTCTAGCTGTAGCTTTCAGATCTTTCAGAGCTGGTGTGTGTCTTTTTAAACTTCAAAACTTAACTGCAGTTTGTGATAAAAGAGGTTTAAAATGTCTTTATGTGCTTCCTTTCCATTCTAAGCAGAAAATGAATGGTGTAATCATTTATTAATGACTCTGGATCAAAATTAGGAAACTGGGTATTCTACTATGTAGGTTTTGATTGATTGCTGACTTAATATCTTGCCTAGAGTGAGGTCTGGTATAAACGGGGCTAAATGACCATAAAGGGGGAGGGGGAAGAGAATGGTGGCTGGAAACAAAATGGAGCCATACAAGAGGTTCAGAAGTGCTTTTGTAACTACCTGAATTTTGTTGGGTAGAGCTGTTATGTTTGCTGGGGTGATGGTATTTCTACACAAAAGTTCCCTGGGGTACTCTCTTATCTTCCCCATCTTCTTCCTCAGCCTCCTTATTCCTACTTCTCTTAAAGGCAGAGTGTCCTACCAGTGTTCTCTTGGGGTCTTTATCTATGGTGAGTTCCATTGGATGAGAACAGAGTGCTATCTCTTTAGTTTGCTGGTTTTCATTACTATGAGTACCATCAGCAGCTTGTACCCTGTGGTATTTCCTCTCTGTATTAGTTATGTAATCCCCACTTTTATGTTCTTATGCTATGGAACCTTGCAGAACAACCAGTCAGCTTGTCCAGGAATCACAGGTAAAGCATGGTAGCATGGGGGAACGTTTCATTCAGGGATGCTAGTGTCTGAGTGTCCTAGGTCGAATGAACTGATAATTTGACACAGTCTAGACTCACCAGAGGGGAACGAAGGTCTCAATTGTCAGGTTGCTCTGTGAGTCTGTCTGTGGGGGACTTCTTGGTAGTTAATGATATAGGAAGGCCCAGCACACCTTGGGTGAGTAATACTATATATAATAACTGTATGTGTTATGTTACTGTATGGACTGTCTGTATTAACTTTCCTCCATGGCTTCTACCTTGAATTACTGCCCTGACTCCCCTCAGTGATGGACTGTGACCTGAAAGTATAAGCTGAACAAACCCTTTTCTCCCCATGCTGTGTTGTTCATAGTGTTTTATCACAGCTACAGAAAAGAAAGCTAGAGTGATGGGATTAGGCTCCAGGCTAACGAATGCCACTGACCTCATCAAGACTTGTCCCAAATAACTCATAGTTCAGAATGTTTTCTCTTCAATTTCTAAGCTATTGCAGACCTTTGTAGTAGAGGTGATCTATTTGTTCTCTGATGTCCTGAGGATGCTGGGCTGCTACAGACAGGTGTGGCTGGGAACCTGCTCTATGCACTGGGCACTTGGCACCATCTTCAAGTCTTTTGTGCACCAAGTTTCAAGTTGTAGATCAGTGTTGCTGTGACTTTGCTTGTGTGGGTGATTGGGATGATGCTAAGTTCCATTGCCTCAGTAGCCATTGCTTTTAGTGGTTTGCTGTTGGCTATCATTGTGATTTCTCTTTGATTCAGAATTGTTCAGAAACGTTTTTTAATCCTACATTTTTCTAAAGTGCCAAGGATTTCCCCTTATCTTGGCTAACCACCCCTTTATTGTTGTGCTGGTTGTTCACATTGCAGTTGGGACAGGGTGCCATGTCCTTTACTGTGATTCTTGAGCTCAGTCACTTCAGCACGGTATAGACTCTGTGGCACAATGTCTAAGTTGTTTCCTTCTGACAGTCTGCTCCAGTGTCCTCGCTGCTGTCTGGTGCTAACAGTTGAAGAAAGTTCAGTCTGAGGTCACAGGTAGCTCTGTTCCTGCCTTGTAGAAGAAGAGAGAAATGTTAAGCTGAAAGTGCAGAGAAAAAAACCCATTAGCTCACTTGCAAATGCTAGAGTGGGCACTAAGAACTTTGACCCCCTCCCTTCCATAACAGAACTCTGAATCACTGAGTATGGCCTGGTGTGCAGGGCATTTATACAGAGACTGGGGCCGCCAGCTTAGGGAGGGCATGTGAAGTTATCTGGCTACTTGAGAAATTGAAGGTGAGAAATTCGAACTATGTGGCGGCTTGGCAGGTGGCATTTAAGAGCTCCACTGCACACATAATAACGTACATTCTTTGTGCCCTGACAGCCTTCTGTGCTGGGGCTGTGAATAGTCCACATTTTTGGAGCCTCTCTTGATCCTTCAGCTAACTATCACTGTCATAGCATTGCATTCTTTTAAAATTAGAACATGGCCAGACTCTGAAATAAAGTTTCTTTGCAGTAACTGGGATTGCTGGGCGAGAGAAAGGGAAAGTAGCTGCCCAAAGCTATCACTGAGTGCGCCTGTGGTCCATGGAGCCAATGGCTGTACTGTTCTCACAGGCCATGCTTTGACTAAATTACTGTGTCTGGGGCCCCCTCCTGAGATTTGCACTTCATCCTTAGAATTGTGAGTGTGGAGTTATGGGAAAGGCCCAGGGACTTCCTTGTGTACTTGGAGAGACTTGCATGCCTGACTTCATACTACTTGGCACTGTGTAGCAAGGCAGCCAGCCCTCACTGGCCCTCACCACAGCCTTTATTGGTCTTCTGTGGAGACACGGAGACAGACACCAGACTTGGACTCAGTTTACCTGACTGGAGGGAGTTGAGTATCCTGGTCATGCCAGACTGTTGCTAGATTCAGAGACAAGGTATATAGAATAGGTCTGCTGTGTGCTGGGCATTTGCTAATGACAAGATCAAGCCACTGCTCTAACAGAATTTGCCTGCTGTGAGCACATGGCCTTACATATAGATACAAATGGCCCATGGTGTGCAGAGATTCTTGCAGAACCAGGCTGTTGGTGACATCAGGCCTGAGCCACAGGTAGTAGTAGCACCTGTTCCACTTGCTTTGACCTGGTAAGGTTGATCATGAAGAGGGGCAGGGATGAGTTATTCTAGCAGAGAAGGAGCAAGAGTGGGCAAGGTCCAGTCCTGATCCTTTCCCATCACTGAACAGATAGCCTAACTCACCTCATTGCTTGCCTTCTACATAAGGTCTATGTAGAGCATCACTTAGGAGTAGAGACTTCTGAGTACAGGGACTTTAACCTCACTTGGTACATCCCAGGCAGTGAAGCCTGGTAAGCAAGTTCCAAGGCCTTCTGAGGTCTGAAGAGAGCTGAGGCTGTTTTTAGTAGATAAAGCTTTATTATTTAGGTGACCCAAGGGATTATCTAAAAGCACATAGATTTGCCAAGTACATCCAGCCTGGGTTTCTGCCCCTGAGTGTCAGCCCTAGGAAACAGATTGGCCATACTTAGGTGAGTATTCTGATACCAAGTGTAGATGACACTCATGGTCACCTTGCTGGTCCAGCCACCTCTAGGGGTAGTTTCCACAAGCCATGTAGCAGTTCTTGTAGAGGGCCACGGCTGCCTTTCTCTCAGGTCTGCGGGTGGGGAGGCGTAGGGAGGGGTTGCTCAACTCAGACATTTTGCTTTGTGCTGGAGCACAGCAGATATGAAATCTTAATACAGTCTTCATATTTCTTAAATTCCTTAGCCATTTCTTATTTTTTTCAGCCTTAGGAATTCTAATACATTGTAGAAAATATGCTTATTTTAGGATAGACATGCATATGAGTAGATATTATGGAAAGCATTTGTTCTTGCTTTGTAGATTTTATGTCCTTTTGATATTTCTCTGATGACACACACACCCACTTTCTACTACCTTTAAGAATTCACCAGGTGTGAAGTGGATTTCAGAGGAGGAACCCAGCAGGGGAAGACGAGTCCCTGAGAGCAGATGCATGACAGTTACAGACAAGCCTTGCTCCGAGACAGTAAATTCTGTGCTAAATATAGAGGGGTTGACCAGAAGTACCTCTGCCTGTGTTTAACCACTCAGTCCAGAGTACTGGTCTAAATGTCCCCTGTCCTCATAATCCATGGGACCCACTTCTGCCAGCCTAGGTTGCCTCTTTATTTCCTGTTGGCTGTCAGGGTGAGGAGAGCCCCTCCTTCCAGGCATCTGTGTGTGTGTGATAGATGCAGCCAGATGTAACAGTTTGAAGGCTTTACAGTTACAGAAAGTTTCGTTTCAGAGTAGGAAACAGGTCTGCATCTGGAGCTATGGGGGCATTGTTAGTATGTAGCTTGTAGAAGGCATCACCATTTCTGAAACAACTAAAAACAAGAGATATGTTATATTTTATGTCCTGCCAAAGGAAAGCCATCATTACCATGGCAGAACAATGTAAGACACAGGTGTGGACTTGCTGCCTGAAAGTTTGTGAATGTAGCTGGCATAGTGGTACTCATCTTTACTCCTAGCACTAGAGAGGTAAGGCAGGTGGTCTCTGAGCTCAAGGCCAGCCTAGTCTACATTGTAAGTTTCAGGACAGCCAGGACTACAAGGTGATACCTTGTCTTGAGAAAAACAAGTAGCAACAACAGAAAGGTTGTGAATGTCTTACCTTGAGCACTCAACCCTGTCTTGCCTGCCACACCACACACCACTGGTTTGCATTTACTCCCAAAGACTGCATTATAAGACATTGTAACTGGTTATGGTGAAGTGTGTGGAATGGAATGTGGTTGGCTGGGTATTTTGAATTATTGATCATGCTACTCAATATTCTTAGTGGCCAGGAAAGCCTTCCTGTTTATGATAAACACGGATGTAGGATTTGCTTCATTAAGTTTGTGCCCTACATAGTATTTTAATTAAAATAGAACATTGAAGTTACTTCAAGGCTTTGTTTGAGGCTGGCTAGAAGGAGGAAATGAGAGGTTCTGTGGGTTAGGCCTCAGAGTCACAAAGTCTCATCTGCTGTTTGCAGGCTATCCAGACTCTGGCACACTTAATTCCAGGGTCCTTGACAGGGTGGAGGTGACACATTAGAATGCAGCCCTGTAACAGCTGTCCTTGAGTGTTCAAGTATAGAAATTGGAGTTGTGTTCCTGCTTTATTCAAATGAGATACACCATTGAAAGAAATGCTCCTGCCTCAATGCATTCTTAGTGCATAGCTGCCTTATGTCAGGTCCCCAGAGAGTCAGTCATTTCATCTCCCAAGAAGAGGCATAGCAGACTTAGACCTTCTCAAGGAGGACAGGCTGTGGATACCCTACATGGCAAAGAAGGTAAAATTTTGTACAGAATTATTAGGATCTCAGCTTTGCTATCATCACCTAACTTCTTTATTAAGATTTTTATACCTTCTCCCTTAAGTAGTGCAATAGAGGAATAGTCTTCCAGGAGGATAACATAATTTTTCTTAGTTTTGAAACAGGCTCTTGCTGTTTTGCCCAGGCTAGTCTCTGGTGATCTTCCTGCCTCAGCTCCCCTATAAAGGATTGCAGGGATTAGTCACAACAGGGGTATAGAATCTTTTTTTCTTTATAGTACCAATAAACTTTAATGCCCTTGGATTTTACAGTAAAAAAGACAGGTTTTACTGTTTTATTTAGAATTTGGGAGAGCTGTTCTTCATTGTAGAATCTAGGATAATAAGGAAATAAGATGTGTTGGTCAGATGTGAGAGAATGATCACCTTATTTTCTATTTTAATTGTGTGTGTGTATACAAAATTTGCCGATGTAATTTGATTTTGTTTCTTCTTTCTTCCTTCCTTCCTTCCTTTCTTTCTTTCTTTCTTTCTTTCTTTCTTTCTTTCTTTCTTTCTTTCTTTCTGTCTTTCTTTCTTTCTCTCTTTTTAAAGAATCTTAACAGACTCTTAACTATGTGAAGCAGGCTGTCCTTGAACTCAGAGCAATTCTCTTGCCTCTACTTCCTAAATGCAAGGACTATAGGTGTATATCATTATGTCTAGCCCTTATAACTTTTTATTTATCATCTAAAAATTTTCATTTTATTTTTTTGAGGTGTAGTGGCACATGCCTTGGTATAGACTGCTGCATCTTTGAGTCATGGGTGTGCATGTGCTAATGAACAGTGTTCTAGTTCTAAGAAGTGACTTTCAGCCTTGGCGTCAAGTAGGCCATGACGTTGGATTTTAAAATTTGTCTTCCCATGGGAGAGCTTCTGTGACATCTGTGCCTTAGGTTTCTTTCATTGGGGTGTTTTTATTAGAGGTTGGATTTGTGTTGAACTCTGTTTCTTGTGGACAAGGGTAACTCTTCTCACTGGTCCAATGCCCATACTAGGATTTGGCATAGGACCTCAGGGCAACTGTGTTCTCACTTGCAAGGAGGTATCTATGCAGCTGTCAGGGAGGCAGCATTTTCTGGCTTTTCCAGCATGTCAGATAATTACAGAATGCCAAGAGTCTGATTATCATCGGGATAATTTCATGCTCAATTATATTTAGATGAATTCAAGTAAGTGATTCTATTTTAATTGTAACAGATCCAGAGACAGTTAATTCTATATTCTTTGTAACTGTAGTTTTCCTCTGAAAGATGGTTTTTAAAATATTAAAATTAAGTCATGTCAGGCTTTATTTATTTTTGCTTTGACAGAGAGTTGGAGTAGGGAACAGTTCTGAATGTCAGAAAAAATTGAGTTGTCAGAGAACCTTTCCCTTAATCTCTTTTTAGAAGGAAATTGCAAACACCTATGCTGAAAGGATTCATTGTAAGCAGGTGGCTAGTGCTCTGTGAAAGGAAGATGCACAGCCTAATGGGTGTTTAGATAACCCAAGGAAGGACTGAGTTGATGAGCATTGTACACCACACTGCAAGCTGTCCTGTAAGCTGTGTGAGGTTTTTGTTTGTTTGTTTGTTTGTTTGTTTGTTTGTTTGTTTGTTTAGAGGCTTTTGTGTCCTATGCATTTTATTTTATCCTTGCAAGTGGGATATGGGCATTTGATCCTTCCCAGAGGCTCTGTCATTGGCAAATTACTAAAATGAACATTTCTTACTCATGGTTTCTTCATCCATGGATTCCACCAACTGCCATTTGGGAATATCTGGGAGGTGGAGGGTTGCATTCTAAAACATTCCCTAAAACAAAACTTGAATTTGCTGTCTGTTGAGTAACATGCTAAATCCATATGAACATAGTAATATGTATACTTGCATGTGGCCTCCTGCCTCTCATGCCAGTTTCTCCACTACCCTGGAACACTGTGGACTGTAGATAGGCCTACTGTGGCTAGTCCCTGTACTGAACATGTAGGCTCGTTTTCTTGTCATTATACCATAAACAATAGTTAAGTATTGTAAACAGTATAGAGATGGTTTAAAGTGTTTAAGTATGTGTGGTTATATGCAAGTACTACATTATTTTGCATAAAAGGCATGAACATCCACAGGGGTTCTGGAGATGAGCTCTAATATCTGGGGTGAGCTGAGTTTTTGTTGACAATACACAGACATGCCCCAGGCTGCCTTTTCAGCCAACCATCTTCTGAATTGTAGCAGAAGATAAAGCATTGTACTTAAGGATGGTCTTTGTAGCATACACATCAGACAGATTTGAGAGGATTTCTCCTTATAGTTAACTCTCCCATTCCCCTTCCCTACCCATGGCCTTCCCCAGACCACAACATGCAAACAAACTCTGTATTCTGGGGATCTTGTGCCTGACCTCAAGTCTTTCCATGCTGCATCTCTACTAATTTTTAGTAGCACACCTCTGACCTCCAGATTCCTGTGAGAGCTGTCTTCCGTTCCTGGAGCTCTACCTCCACTGTGATTGGCTTCTAAATTTGCCTTCTTCCTAGAGCTTTACCCAACTCCCCGTACCTATCCTCCACTCTGTGCTTGAACTAAACCTAGTGACTATATTGTGTATTTTGCCTTCATTTGTACCTGTCTTTCTATCCTCAGTTTGAATCTATTTACTTTTTATTCCTTCAAAGACATATGGCTTAATCCCTCCCACCTTGTAGCTTGGAGCCAACAAGGCTACTTTTCATGGTTTATTTGGCTTGTTTGATTTTATAACCAGTATGGAGGGAACACTGATAGTGTTCACATTTGTAAGGCTTCTAGAGGAGACAGTTTACAAAAAGTAAATGTCCCATTCAACTAAATGAACTAAAAATTAGAAAGAAAAGAAACATAGCCAATAACTTGTAAATATTTCAGTTTCTCAAGCAGCACCATGCAACAGATCCCCTGTTTCCTGTTCACTCTAGAATAAACACCCTGGGAAGCCAGGGCATGAGGCTTTGGTTAGGCCAATCCCTGAGACCTCTCCACACATACAAAGGTGGACCTTGAGAAAGGGGAGATCATTCTGTTTTATGTGATGGTTTTTTTGTTTTGTTTTGTTTTCTCCCTCCTCTTTTTATACCCTAGTAAAGCTCATGTTGGTTAAGCTTTCTGTGCTCAGAAAGTCCCCAATCAGCTCACCATAACTTTGCCTGGAGACAAAGGACCCAGCCTGGCTGGGGCTGGCCTATGTATGCACCTGTTTCCCTCTCCAGCTGGTCTGTTTGCTGTTTTGCTCTGCAGTTTGGCCCTACAGTAGAGAAGAGTTTCTCCTTCTCCTCAGACCCTCATCCTTCAATTAACATCCCCACTACCTTGTGTATTTGTTTTCATCCCATGACTTAAGAAATTTCCCCTAGGAATTCTCGCTCTGAAATATTTAAAATGTTGACTTCAAAGTCAGTGGAACTGTGCCAAGCACACTTCTGAAGATAAATGAGGAAGCGTTTGACAAAGGACAAAGTCAAGGCCCATTAACTCACACAGGATGCAGGGTGTCTCAGGGAGGCTGGGTTTGTGCTCTGCTATAGAGAGAAGAAAGCCTTACATTGAAGCAAAAACAAATGACTTTAACCTTATAGGTGATTATTCTCATGGGACAGGGTTTCCTGGCACTCTCAGCCTCTGTGATGGGTCTTCCTGCCCAATACCTGTCGATGCTGAGAGGGTCGTGGTACCTCTGGCTCCAGGCCACTCCTGAACTGCATGTAGCTTGGGTTACAAAATAGTGTTGAACGTTTGGAGAGGCTGAGAGCAAAACCTGGAGATTGCAAGGGTGTGTCTACACATCACGCATGCTGTTGAACAGAGAGCTGTACGCAGGGCCATGGATTCCTCATATACTGAGTCTGAGACATTGAGCATTGTTTCAAGAAAACCTTAGATCATACTTGTACCACTAAAGTTTATATGCTTACTGGGTATTAATGCCACTTTCATGTTTGCTATCCTGCACATCGGAGATTGTGATCCTGTCTAGCATCTCCAAGATGTCAGACTTCAGTGAGTTTTATATCATAGACATATTAAGTATGCATGGAATTTTGTTTTTGTTTTAAATAGCCTTTGGGATGGAGAAATGGCTCTGTTTGTAGAACTTGAACTGGTCTTTAGAACCCATGTGGGGAAAAAAAAATGCATGTTTGTGCACATATGTAATCCC
This sequence comes from Cricetiscus sungorus, assembly GCA_030556225.1. Taxonomy (NCBI): domain Eukaryota; kingdom Metazoa; phylum Chordata; class Mammalia; order Rodentia; family Cricetidae; genus Cricetiscus; species Cricetiscus sungorus. Next base: position 49,043,682 of record JANBXA010000007.1, on the reverse strand, counting down.
AGAGCTAAGGAGGTAGAGATGGGTAGATTCTCAGGGCTCACTAGCTAGCCTGACCTAACCTACTATGCAAGCTGTGGGCCAGAGAAATTCTTACAATTTTGTAAGAAATTCTTACAAAAAACAAAAAAAAGGGGGGGGTAGATAGTGCACCATTCATTGTGTGTGTGTGTGTGTGTGTGTGTGTGTGTGTGTGTGTGTGTGTGTGTGTTTTCTGTGTCTTACACAAGTAGCCTTTGACGTGGAATCACATTTAGTTCAAAGCTGGAGGTGCTTCCAACTGATCCCTGGATGTGGGTGTCCATAACTTTCCTAATGGGTATACCTAAAGTTGTGGGCTTACACCCCGCAAGTAGTGCAGGGCTTGCATGCAGCAGAGTGGCTCATCACATAACCCTCACCTCACTTCAGTGAACATGAGTGAATAGCTCAGGCAGAATGATGCTTGGGGTGGACTAGAGGCGTGAGGAAAGTGTGGTAAGGAGGTAGACTGGGAGGAGTCTGTAGGGCCCAGTGGTTGGCAGTGATGATGGAGGGCAGCGAGGTCTTGCAGACAGAAGGTGTTCATGATCATCAAGAAATTAAGCTTTTCATGGCTGAAGGGCCACTTTTCAATAGTTATCCAACCAAACCAGGTGGTGGTTCCTTTGGGTAGTAGGCTTGGAGGTATGGATTTGCTGAAGAGTTTGATTAGAAAATAACAGAATAAAAGGTGATTTGTTCTGCTTTGTTTCTAGACAGGTACATTTTGCAGTGAGTTGAGAGATGGACTGCAAAGAGGACCTTGGAGGTTCATGTAGATAGAACTAGGAAGAAGGCAGGTCTGAGAGAAGGGCAGGTCTGACATGGGCATTTGTCAGGTCAGGTGCTACCCAAGTTCTGCCCTGAGCAAGGGCTGGAGTCCTAGCAGGCTATCAGAACCGTGTATCATTACCATGATTCAGTGAGGCAGGGGATTTGAAACCCAGCTGGGACCTAGAAACTAGGACACCTGCTTCCCATAGTCATGGGATGATTCACAGAATGGGCCAGATTAGAAGTCAGCACTCTTAAGCCCCCCGGGAAGGGATGTAGAGGCAGTGCTAGTAAGATCTTCAGAATGGCCTCTGGGAATTGACCCCAGATTCTTGCAATGGAGATGCTCATCTCCTTGAAAGCACAATTACCATACACTTGATTCATCAGGCAACCCCTGGTCAGTTGCACACAAGATGTTACCATGTGTATCCACAGAGCAGCAACCTGTGTCAAAAAGGCAGTCAGAATGAAAAACATCTCAAAGACAGGAATGGGTCAGACTTAGTGACTAAGAGGATATGCAGGAGACTTCCTCCTGGTTCCCAGCCCTCAGATGAAAGGTGTGGGACTGGAAAAAACTAGGAATAGAAAGATGGGGAAATCAGCATAGAAGTCACTGGGGAGGTGCTGAGTGTGAAGCGCTGAAAGCTAAGAAAATAGCAGCACAGGCAGGGTCAATGCTGGGCTATCTATTCATCCATTCAGCAATAGCTGCTGCACAGCTGTAATATGTCTGCTACTGTTGGAAGCTGACGTTGGAGAGTCCTACATGGAAACAATTATGATGAGGTTCTAGAAAAGAATTCTCAGAATTGAGGCTGTAGGATGCTCAAGAGGAAAGAGCACAAGCAAGGAAGCAGAAGGAACACACAGAGGGAAGAAGAAATGTGTGAAACATAGTCCCAGGAAAGCATTTTCATGGTGTTGTAGTAGCCACAGCAAATGTAGAAGAGATGTCATTAACCCATCCCTCCTGATAGAGGGAATCTTCATGACCAGCATATACACCGCTGCATTGAACCCCCAGATCTCCATAGAACAGCTAGCTCCCTGGGGTTGTCTTAGGCATACCTGGCCTATGTTAGCTTCTTTGAGTTGCTACGAACTTGGAAGAGCTGTTGCCAGGTTTTGTTTTGTTTTGTTTTTTTGTTGTTGTTGTTTGTTTGTTTCATGACTTATTAGTTTATTGGATATTTTCTTCTGTCTCATTCTCAAACCAATGGTAACAGATAACTAACTACTCAGCAGATGTCAAGAGGCCTAACCTTTGAACACATAACTCATATCTGTCATCCTAGTCAACACCTACAAATGCATAGGTCTGCTACCTGTGTGTGTTTTCTGGCCCTCTCCCCTCCACACACACATTTCCGGGTTTCACCAGTGACTGACTGTGGTACTGGGTGCAGCAGCTGCTTCAGTTTGTCCTGAGTTCTCTTGTGTCCTTCTGTAGAGTCCCCCTGCTGGCCTACAGAATGGTGTTGTCCCTTTTCCTTGAGCTGCATCTTGGGTTTCATGTCCTCAGACAGAATGGGCTCTGAGCCTTTCCTTGTAAACTCCCAGAAGCAGCAGCATAGATTGTCTTTTCTAAGTTGAATATGATGTGAAGAAGAAAAAAGAAATCATTGACTATACCACCTGAAAGTACACCATCACTGCCATTTCACACTCTGCTCTCAAGATCCCTTTCCTTACATTTATGCTTTGAAGGAGAGCAGCTCTATTTTTGTAGCCTGCTTTTGCTGAACATTCTGATGTTAACTTTTCTATAGTAACTATATTTTTGGCCCCATGTTCCTTTAAACTTGTCTTTTTTAGAGACTGGAGAGGTGGCTCAGTGTCAGAACACTTGCTTCTCTTCTGGAGGACCTGGGTATAGTTCCCAGCCCCCACATGATTGCTAATACCTACCTAAACTCTAGTCTCAGAGGATCATAAGCTGGCAAGTGTACAGTCTAATGCCCATTGAGATGCACACTTAACAAGACACAGACCATTGCCACCTGTACCTTGACACCCTTCTTCCCAGATGAAACTTTCCCTGTCACACCATTGCTGCTATCCTGACTAATAGGGACTCAAATCTTTGTTTTTCAGTATTGCATCAAGTTAACAGTAACAGTATTGTTGTCAAGTGAACAGTATGCTATAACATTTCATTTTGGTGGGTTTACACACTGTGCACAAAGTATCATTAGTGTTACCAGCTAATGTCAGATTGCTGGGTTGTTTTCCCAAGTTTTTTTGTAGCAATTTATTTATACTCCCTTCAATTATACTTCTTCAGTAAGGTAATACATTCTGCTGTTCAATCTTGTCATCTTTCTCATCACTGTGACAAAAGTAACAAAGCAACTTGACAAAGGATAGTTTTTTTTGGTTTGCAGTTTGAGTATAGTGGGATAAAAGCAAGACAGCAAGAACACAAGGTGCCTGGTCACACTGGGTCTGTGGTCAGGAAGAAAGGTGGGTGCTAGTATTAGGTTCCCTTTCCCCTACAATTCTGTTCATCCAAGACCCAATCCATGGGTTGATACCTTCCTCAGCAAGAACCTATGCAGAACTTGGACACATGCAGAGATGACTAGAACTTCCTAGATGATTCTAAACAGTACATTCCACCTTGTGTCTTATTTTCTCCTTTTCCTCAGTCTCTTGGGTAGCTAGCTAATGGCTGCTTTAATGTGCATCTTCATGTAATAACAAAACTAGGTGCTGTAAGTTCTATTTGTATTAGGTGTACATGCTTCCTCTACCCCCTTCCCACATACCCATATATCTTTCTCTTTGCCCTTTCAAGGCACTCTTAGTATATTCTTGATAGCTTTTTAAAAAATTCTTTTACATCTATTTATTGTTGGTGTATGTGTGTGCACCATGTTGCACATATGTGAGTCAGAGTGCAATATAGGAATAGGTTTCCTCTTTCTATTATGTGAGTCTTAGGGATAAGAACTCAAGTCCTCAGCCTTGGCTATAAGCATTTTTACCTGTTGAGCCATCTCTTGTCTCTCTGTCCATCTGTTGTAGGTTAGTAAGGGTTGCATTTTTCTGTCTGCCTTCTGATTTGTTCTACCCTCATAGGAGGATGTAGCTTTCTCTCACACCTTCACCTCACATTGCTTCCCATCAACATGAAGGGAAGGGAAAAAAGGAAAGCACACTTCTTTCTTCAAAGCCACACCTGGTGGTTGTTCATTAACATCTGTCCTAGGCTGGCGCTGCAAGGGAGGCTGGGAAGTGTAGTCAGTGTTCCACATGGGCATTGCCTACTGGAACTTTTACAGAGGCGGATCAGGAGACCACTGCTGAGTTGAAAATCTGGGAAGCATGTAATCCTGAGAAGAGGCTTAGAAAGATAGGATTGCTTTCAAATTCATTATCTCTTAGTGAATTGTTCTGTGATAAGTGCCAGTATCTGTCATACCATTAAAACTTCTCTTGAAGAGTTCTTAGTATTAGTTTGTCAGACCTTGTATTTATTTTTACTTCAGAAAAATGATTATCAAAGAAAATCTTTAAAATGAATAATGGGAAATGTCAAGATGGATAAAACCTTACCCAAAGTTCACAATGCATTTGTTTAAATGACCAGCCAGGGATAAAGTTATGGTCGTTATGTTTACAATTGTAGAAGACAGATTCTTAGTCTGACATAGGCCTCTGTTGTTTGTTTTTATAAAATTTGCATGTGTTTTAAGCTAAAATATAAAAATTAGGTAAAAGTTTTAAGTTAATGTATGTGAGAGATTTTGTCTGCTTAAAATATTGTTATCGTCCCTGTCCCCCACATATTGTCTAATGGTGTATAACCTCTGCTTTACTCAGGTATGGTGTGAGTCCTGAGAATATTATCCTCTATGGACAGAGCATTGGGACTGTCCCCACTGTGGACCTGGCCTCGAGATATGAGTGTGCAGCGGTCATCCTCCATTCCCCACTGATGTCTGGTTTGCGTGTTGCTTTTCCAGATACCAGGAAAACATACTGTTTTGATGCTTTCCCCAGGTAAGCGTACAACTAGATGAGTGGGAAGTCAGCCAGTGCTCAGTCCACATCTGTGCAATTTCTAATATTGATTGAACATCCCCTATGCCAGGCCCACTGGGCTCCACTGGGGATGGGAGGCAAATGTAGCATGCTGAGACTCCAGTCTCCAGATGATGGATAAGGACCTCGAGTGTGCCAGTGCCCAGAACTAATTGATTAAGCTGTAACATGTCCTGAAGGAACTTCCAGTTCAGTGTTGATTTATTCAGAGGGACTTGTATTGCTCAATTACTGAAGAGCTACACACAAGAGGTCTAAAGAAGCAATTAGCCCTGGTCCAGACCCTGAAATAAAAACAAGCACATGTATGAAATTTCTCTTTTCAGTCAGAGGATGAGGATAAGGGGGAAGTCACATGCTCAGATAATCTTTGAGAGAAGAATAGAAAGGTATCCCTGGGGATACCTCCTCCTCTTCCCAATCTTACACTTTGAGCCCACTTCTGCCAACATGCCCTGCCTGGGGTCCTGGCCAACCTAGGGCCCCTCCTGCTAACTGACCCCTGCTGTTCTCTAGCTCTGTTAATGGAAGGGAGAACCATTGTAAATATAAAAGCTGTGAGGAAAGTGCTTTCTTTGCAAGTTCCTTCTTTGCAGTTTGCTTTGTTTTTTGTTATTTAAGTGATAATGTGAGAAGTATTTTTAGAGTACTTGCCCCCTAGCTTTTTTCTCACAGTACATTGCAGAAGCTAGCCAGCTTGTATTACACTTTCCAGGAAAAGCATCGGCAGGAGTAATGCATGGGCTCTACTTCAGTTGACCTATTAATTGCCACTGTCCTGTTCTTGCTGGGGAAGAAAATACAGCATTTGGCTGCATACGTTTGTGTTCCACTATTTTATTTCACAGGAAGAAACCTCTTTTAGCACCTTGGCTGACCCTCAACTCTCTTCAGCTTGCACTGAAACCCTGTTTCCTGGGAATGGGACACTGTGCATTTCTGGTGGCATGACTGCAAATGCTAAGTAGGGTTGATGTGCCTCAAAAATATGGCCTTATTTGTGCTGAACTGGTAATGAGAGGCTGTTTGTTTAGAGATGAATATTTTTCATGTTTGTGAGAAGCAATTCCAGGAGTTAACCCTGGCAACAAAATAATGAGATTAGCCTATACCTTAAAATGCAGCATTGAAACTAATTCCATTGTAACTAATTGCACTTTATTAATTAATGGCAAACCAGCAACAAATGCTATTTGTCTGGCCCACCAGGCATTAATGACTGTCCCTCCAGGTAGCCTTCCCAGCAGCTTTAAAAAGTTGATCCTGTTACTGTATTCTTTACAGATCAGACCAAGAGCAGTGACATCACTGGCTTCGTAAAGTTAGAGACAAAGAGGCCACTGCTTCTACTCAGAACCCTAAATTATTGATGGAATATATTTAAAGCCATTAATGGCTGTACTGGCTCTCATCATTAATTGGATTTGGCAAACCTTTTTTTAAAATATAGTATTCCTTGCTATCAAATGACAGAATGCTGTCTTTCTGGAAGGGAAAACACTTTTACAGTTCCTTTCAGTTTTAAAAAGATAAAGATAATAAGTCCTGTTCATACTTGAGTGTTGGTTGTTTTCTACCTTTTCATGGAGGGTCAGACAATAGCTTTCAACTTCAGATGCCCTCTGCAGACAACAGAAGATTCCCAGAAAGAGTAGCATGGGGCATAGTCTCAGTCCTCACATAACTGATGAGTAACTGCCTTCTTTACCTGAGTGTAGTTGATGGCTTACAAAAGAAGGCACTTTAAAATGAAATTCAGGGGAGGAGTAGGTTTCAGGTAAGATTCCTGCTCTACAAAACTGCATATGTCCACAGAGACTCTGATCTTCTCAGATCCTGTGGCTGCTGGGGTTTTGCAGTCTTTCTGGGGTGCCTTCAAGCAGTTGACAGCTTCACGAGTTGTTCATAGAGACTATGTGGCAGTCAAAGTGTAGACCTTTGAAATGTATAGCTGATGTTAGCCTTCTTTATTATCTCCTTGGCCTGGTGCCTGTACTTTTTAATCTCTCCGAGCTTCAGTTCCCTCCCTGATCAAACAGAAGTCAATTCCTCATGGGTCCTGTTTCACAAGGATTAAATGAGATTTCATGTGGACTGCATAAAGTGTTCAGCTGTGATGAATGTTAGCTGTTACTTTATCAGAAAGACTCCCACAAATAGACCCATTTGTGTCTTTTTACAAGCCTGACTAGGATCAACTATAAAAAAAGAGTCAGCAGTAAAGCAGGTCTTGGGCAGAAGGACAGATGGAAAGATATATTTTTTCATGGCTTAATGGACCATCTCCCCATCAGAGCAGTCGCCCAGGCACCCAGCCTGACAAATGCCTTTGGTCCTTTCAGCTCCTTCTGGGATGTCTTCAGAACCTAAAGTGCAGTCTTTTTGAAGATCCTTGAAAATTCATCCTGTAAGAGTAGATTTGGTTTTTATAAACAGAAGGCAGTTGGAGTACAATCTAAATATCACAGTAAGCTTTTGAGCTAACTTGTGCTGTTTTTTTTTTTTTTTTAATCAAAAAGTTAGGCTTTTATAAAATGGGATTTCAAAAAAATTTTAAGATTATTTTGTATGTATAAATGCTTTACTTGCATGTATGTGCACCACATGTATGCCTGGTACCCAAAGAAGTCAGAAGAGAACATCAGATCCCCTGGAACTGGAGTTATGGATAGTTGTGAGCCAACATGTGTATTCTGGAAATTGAACCCAGGTCCTCTGTAAGAGCTCTAAACCACACTGATCCACCTTTCCAACCCAGATTTGCTTTCTTGTTTGGGCTTTTTTGTTTTGTTTTCTTTTTCTCTGTGTAGCTTTGGAGCCTGTCCTGGAATTTGCTCTGTAGACTAGGCTAGCCTCAAACTCACAGAGATCCACCTGCCTCTGCCTCCTAAGTGCTGGAATTAAAGTCATGCACCATTATACCCAGCCTGAATTTGCTCTTAAAGAAGAGTTCTAAGAATTGGAGGAGCATCCAGTCCTACTTTGCTAAGACATTCAGTCAGATATATCAAGTGCTGGCCTATTTACATTTTAAAGTCTTCTCAAAACACGAATTATCTTTAAAAAAAAATTAGTTACTGGTTTGCTAGTCTGGTGTTTTTAATAAAACTGCCTTTTTTTTTAAAGTAGTTAAGTGCTATATAGTATTCTTGACAGGGTGTTGGAATAGGAAAAAGTCATTTGTGGAAAAAAAACAAGTGAGATCCAAATAAAAGCAGGAGGTGTTAGTTAATGTGTGTGTACCAACGTTGATTTCCTGGTTTTGACAAATAAAGCATGTTAATGGCTGCTGTTAGTCCAATAGGAAATGAGTTAGGAATTATGGGAACCTGTAATACATCTTCCTTTGCTATAAATCCTAAGTGATTCCAAATTTTAAATATATATGTTAAGGAAATAAAGATATTACTAGAAAAACAGTGGGGAAAAGAAGGCTGAGCCATTGTAGTGTGTTGGTATGAGTTCATCATTTCACCTGGACACTACTGTTAGTTTGAGGGCACAGTTAAGCTCTGTACTGTCAGCTGTGGAATTGACGCACTTACCAGGGCAGCACTTCTACTGTGAGCACAACTAAAGGAGTCCTTGTCTCCCCTCCCATTTCTGTCTTGCAGCATCGACAAGATATCGAAAGTCACCTCTCCTGTATTGGTCATTCACGGTACTGAGGATGAGGTCATCGATTTCTCCCATGGCCTGGCAATGTATGAGCGCTGTCCCCGTGCTGTGGAGCCCCTGTGGGTTGAGGGGGCTGGGCACAATGACATAGAGCTCTATGCACAGTACCTAGAACGACTAAAACAATTCATATCTCATGAGCTTCCCAACTCCTGAAGATGGTGGCCAGCCTTACCTCATTACTGTGAAGCGAAGATCCTTGTTTGCACACGCTTTGACTGGATTAACAGTGATGCCCAATAACCACAGAGAGGGGCCCAGTCCTTGGGATGTTCTCCTTAAAGAGCTAACAAAGTCTGTCTTTTGTACTTAATCTCCACCTCCCATTAGGTTGAGCAGCTGGAGTCAGCTGTATGACCTTGCAGGAGTGGGAATAAGAGCTGACTGTGGGGACTGTTTCTCAGCATCATAGACTAAAGCGTGATCAAGTCTATCTCCCTTGTTGTCACCTCTGATTCCCCAACTGGTGCAGGATCACCCTCTCACCCATGTGCCAGTGTGTGATCTGCAGCACTCTCAGCCTGGTGCCATGGGTGAGGTCCATTTGTGAAGCTATGGTAGTGTAACTGGAAAACTGTTGTGAGAAATCCTCCATTAACTTGTGCTAACATACCAGTCTTTCCCACACACATGAATTGAAGAGTAATTTACTGGAACTGTCACCAACAACTTCATCAACTGTAATCATATAAATACAACTGGAATATTCTTAAACAGGAAACTGGGGTTTTTTTAAGTGTAAATTTATTACTAGCCAAGAGTTTTAATATTTTGATTGTCTGGTTGGTCTAATAAAGCCTGGCCGACTTTCCTTCTGTAAAGTCATCCTTGTCGGCTTTTTTAAAGTCCTGTACATATTTGCAATGACATTGTGCACAGATTCTTAATGGGTAGTTTTCTTTTGTCAGGCTACAACAACAGACTGCAAGATTCCTTGTTTGTATTGTAAATGATTGAATACATTTTGTTAATATGTTTTTATTCCTATGTTTTGCTATTAAAATTTTTATAACATTTCCAAGACAAAAATTCCAAGTTTCTGCTTTGAAGACTTTAGGTAATTAAAATTACCCTAAGCTGATTTCTTAGGTTAGGAGTTATTTGGGTTTTGACACTGGAGTTGTGCCAGGTGAACATCAGAAATGAGACGCTTAAAATTGCTACACTACTTGTATTGGTTGGGGGATTGGGTTTGGGATCGTTTGGTCTTATTTTAGTTCTTTTCTTTTTTTCAAATTTAAAAGCCTTAAATGTACTGTAAGCCTCAGATTGTTGTACAACTGGATTGCGTTGGTTGCCAGTTTGTGTGCTGTTGCCTGAATGCGGCACGGTGGTTGGTAATGGAATAAAGGACGCATGGATCAGAACACGTGGGCTTATGTGCTTCTTCCTCTATCTCTCCATCAAAGGAAATAGTAAGATCACACCATTCATCCTTGGGGCATCACTGTTGGTAAAAGGCTTGAGATACTTCCATAAGAAACAGAAACACAAAGCAGCAGTAAACACAGACGGTCCCTAAGTGGGATGCACAGAGGATACTTGCTGTAAATGCACAAAATTGAGAGTAGCCTCCTCGCCACACAGCTGGCAGAGGACAAAGTACCTGTGTCTCTGGGAAGGGTGAGTCGGGATGCCAGAAGGTCTTTTCTGCCTTTTGAGCACCAGAGGAAGGATTCTAGCTTTCAGCTCTTAGAGTAGCCTTTCCCAGTCTTGCTCTAAGAGGACTGCTGGTTGCCTGACACAGCACATGCTTCAGTCCTAGCTCTTGGGAAAGGTGCAGGATATGGTGCATGCATGCATGAGAGGGCTGTGTTCTGGTCTTAAATCAGTGCTGGCAATGAGGGAGCCTTGAGAAGAGAGGCAAAGAGCTGTTCCCCAGTGAGTACATTAACAGAGCTTCCAGGGTATGCTTTCCCAGAAGTCCAGAGCACCAGGTGGGGAGAAATACCCCAGTGCCTGTTGGAGAGAAGCTAATCTAGAGAGAGTTCTGAACACCTGATTTCTCATCCTGGATTTTGGAAGTGCTTGAATCTTTGATACTCTTACCTCCCTGTTCTTATTTACTAAACGATGGAGTAAAATTATTAAGTCCATCAGCTAAATTTCATTGGTTGTTATTAACAAATAGAAACTCAGTGGGCAGACAGACTGAGAGGCTCATCCACTCCTTCACTGCTGCTTCATATTCATTCGAGGCAACTCGCTTTCCCAGTTTTTGAGCATGGCTCGTGAAGTAATGAAATCCTTCAGGGGTTGGGATGGGGTATGGGCCCCTGAGACTTGGCTACAGTGACTACAGGCTCCCTCCAGAGCTGTGCTCCAACCCTAATCTGATGGATGCCCATAGGGTTTTCTCTGGATACAGAAGCTCCTCTCTAATTAACAAAAGAAAGCACAAGTATGAAAAACCTCTTTGTAGACTGGAGAATGAGTGGGTTGTTTCTAATGTATGAATTTGAACTTTCCACTTATGATAACTTGAATATTAAAAGATGGGCATAGAAGTCACATTCAGGGTAAGACCACATTCACTTTCATCCTGATCCCTGAAATTAAGAAGTCAATTTCTTTTCTAGTTCTGTGAAGACACAGCATGGCCCAGGGAAACTTGGAAGAGCATTTATTGGGGGCTGGCTTACAGTTTCAGAGGGTTTTAGTCCATAACCATCATAGTGGGGAGCAGGCCAGCATGCCAGCATGGTACTGTAGCTGTGGCTGAGAGTTTATATCAGATCAACAACTATGAAGCAAAGAGGGACTTCACTGAGCCTGGTGTAGGCTTTTGAAACCTCAAATCCCACCCCCAGTGACACCTTCAAGGCTCTCCTAATCCTTTCATCACTGGGGTCCAACTCTTCAAACACTCAAGCAGCTGTGAGCCTGTGGGTACCATTCTCATCCAAATCACCAGTCAGTGATAAAGATTTGGATGGGTGGGGTTTTTGTCATAGAAAAACCCTCAAATCTTAATGTAAAGCATTGCTTTGTCACATTCTTTCTAAACTTAGAGAATGAGGTGGTTATTGTCTCGGATAAAGTATCCTCTCAAAACCATTATATCAATTTAGATTGTAAGAAGGGGCAAATAACTTGTCAAGACACTCATTTGGGGTACAGTTCCTGACTCTTGGAGTTTAGTAGGAAAATGCCCAGACTTATGGGCCATCAGGAAAGAAGCCATAGATGTGTGCTGTGTCTGAGAACAAAGCCAGAAGCTTCAGGTTCAAGTTGAAAACCTTGCCTGCCTTCCCTCTCATTCCCGTTGGTCTAGGCTACTAGCGAATGTGCTCCTGAGGACTGAGTATCAGAGACAGACCTGGGAAGAGCTTTTCTAGTCCCTAACAGGATGCAAAGCCTCACAGCAGAGATACTTCATGGAGACTCAGCCTCCTGAAGAAAATGGGCTGATAACATTGGAAGAACGGGTAAAAGTGTAAACTGTCTCCAAAAATACGCAAGGCTCAGGCAATCATACAGATAAAGTCTTTCATACTGTTATTATCTGTAGACTGTTATCTGTAGACTATGTGTGTATTCATAGAGATACATAGGCCAGAGTAGTGCTCACACTCGGTCTACCAAGGTAACAGCATGTTCAAGCTGGGCTTATTCAAACAAAATGCAAACACATGTTAATAAGTAAGGCATAATCTCAATAGTTAAGACAAACCCCCATAGGAATGGTTTTGTTTTGGTTTTTTTTTTTGTTTGTTTTTTGTTTTTTGTTTTTTCTCAATGCTGGGGTATTCAGCACAGGGCCTTGAGCATTCTAGGCAAATGCTTTACCACTGACCTACATCCAACCCAGGAATAATGACTTGACATTATTCAAGACACTTCTGACTTGAATTCTAGTCAAATAGGAATGGAAGGATGATTCCTTCTTTTGATACTCACCATGCAGCCCAGGCTAGCCTTGTGTAATCAATTCCTGAGTCTCACCTGGGATTACAGGTGTGTGCCAGCATGCCTGCTAAGATGGGTTTTTTTTTTAATTCATTGGAAAAAACCAAAACAGAAAACAACTTAGGTCATTGGTTTTATTCAAGTTGTTTGCTCTGTAGTCAAGGATTAAGGTTGCCATCAACACTATAGTATGCCAAGAATTCTAACCATATGTTAAGCCAGGGAATGGAGAGAGATTGCAACAAACTCAAGAAAGGCAATGCACAAAGATTCATGAGGGTGATAGGTTTGAGATAGGCTTTCTGTTACTGGGGTAAAACTCCTTGGGCAAGAGCGACTCGGGGAGAAAAGGGTTTATTTATCTTGGGTCACAGTCCTCTGAGGAGAACCTAGAACCAAGGCAGGGAGCTGGGAGTCCTGTTTCATGGCTTGCTCAGCTTGCTTTCTTATGGAACCCAGGATCCACAGCCCAGGATTAGCACCACCCACAGTGTGCTGGGCCCTCATGTCATTCACTAATGAAGACAATGTCCCACAGCTTGCCTACAGGCCAATCTTAACGCAAGCAAGCTTTCTTTCCCATCTTCCCATCCATGCCTGCATTTGTGTCAAGATGACAGAAAATAACCAGCATAGGAGCTGAATAAAAATGGCCAAGAAAAAAAAAATCGGTTGCCACCAAATTTATTAATAATGATGATTTAGAAATTATGTATGAGATTCTGTCTTAAGTAACCAAGTCACCCCACACTCAAAAAAAAAAAAAAGCCACTAATATTTGCAGATTTTGAGGTTACATAAGGGTCATGGAGGGGTTGAGGAGTCTGGATCTACTCTGGGCTCAATAAACCCCAGGAAGTATGTTAGGGCTCTGTGGATACAGAAAGAGTGTCTGGAGGTAAAGAAGTTGAGTGAACAAGGCCCAGTGAGCATTACACAGCAGGAAGCTCTGTGTGCCTGGCTACCAATTCTTACACCTTAGTGAGCCTGCAGCCTTAAACGAATCCCCATAGCCAACGTGAGGAACTGTACAGTATTAGGGAGGTTGAGAACCATTGTTCTAGACTCTTCACTGCCCTGCTTGTGGAGCCCAAATAATGGCCAGCCAGGCGAGATGCTTATTGAACACTTAACCCTTCTTTAACTTGCTGCTCGCTGGGTCCCCTTACCAATGCCAACTGCAGACCAGAAAAGGAAACTTCCACTTCCTTCCTCATAAGTGGAAGAGGGCTCTGATTCTTACAGAAAGCCCATCTGTAGCATTTCCCCTTAATACATACCTCCTATGTCTTACATAAATTGCTCTCTGTTTGCTTCCTTTCTTGCTGACCTTTCACCCAGAATGAAACCAGCTTGATCATGCTGTGTGAGTCTTTAGAATGTTATTGATTTGATTTATGTTTGCCAAGTATATTTTAGTGATGTTAGTGTCTATAGTGAAGAAAAATGTTCTACAGTTTTCTCTCTCTTTGTGTGTGTGTGTGTGTGTGTGTGTGTGTGTGTGTGTCCTTATCTGGCTTTGATATCAAGGTAATACTGGCTTCCTAGCACATGTTTCTGAGTGCTCCTTCCACTTCTGTTTTATCTATCTGTTGGAGAAGTGTTGCTGTTGACCCTTCATTGAAGTCTGTAACATTTACAATGATTTTTCTCAATCTTGGGCTGTCATTTTATTTTATTTTTGTTTTTTGTCTGAACAATTTATATTACTGCTTCAATCTCATATTGTTTGTTATTAATCTGTTTAGGTTGTTTGTATCCTTTTGACTCAATTTTAGTAAATCATTTGTGTATAGTAACATAACCAAATGTATGCTTTCAGAACACTCCCTCCTTCCCCACCTCTCTCTTTTAGCCAAAGGCTTACAATCTTATTAATCTTTTCAAGTAACCAATTTGTTTTTCATTGATCCTTATGTTAACATTTCAGTCTCCATTTCATGAATTTCAGCTACGATGTAAGTTTATCCATGTGAGCCAGTTAGCTTTCCATTACTGTAACAACATCTCAGATAATCAACCTCAAAAGGGAAACAATTCATTTGTTCAACTGAATCCATATTCAGTTGGTTCTGTGCCTTTTGTTTTTGTGGTGAGAAAGAACATTACAGTAGCATATGACAAATCAAGATGCTCATCTCATGGTGACCAGTGAGCAAAAGAAGACGACAAGGAATATAGTGCGGTGCCATTGACAATCCCCTTAGAAGTCATAGTTCTAGTGCCTAATCTCTCACTATACACTACCTCTTTAATGCCTTGGATATGTTCTGATATCACCAAACTAAGGACCAAGTCATTAATAGATGGGCCTTGGGGACACATTATAGATTTAGATTGAACCCCCTGTTAATTTATGTGGCTATAGCACATAGGTATTTATTGCTGTCATGTTTGAGTACAGTCCAGTTTATGCCTGGATAGTTAATGGGCATTTAGGTTGATATCCAGGTTTTTCTTATTAAAGATGGTTTTGCACATTTCACAATTTAAGAGAATTCTTCCTGATGGGCCTTAATCTTACTAATGTGTTGAAATTCTCAAGTTGCATGTAAATACATTTGTGCCTGAATCCCCATCTTCACAAATTCCAATTTAATTGCTTTGGGTGTCTGGACTTTCATGTAAAATACTAGCTTCTCAGACATCTGAAAGTAAAAAACACTGCCCTAGAAACGGCTTCCTGGTCTGCATAGGCACTCCCATCATGCAGACTCATACATCCGTGATGGTTTAAGATTGTATGTTTCATAGACACTCCCAGATGATATTGGTCCACTGCCCAGTGTGGGATACAGAGGAGTCAAAGGGATGGGCCTTCAGCTCCTATAGAGCCATGCCAAGTCATTCTTGAAAGTCAAGGATACAGGGTTTTCTCCTCCCTACAGTAGGTTAGAGTTCTAGTCTTCCACACTTGATATGTCTGACTTTGTGAAGTTTTGTCTAAATATGAAATATTAGGTCCTGACCACTCAAGAGATAAGTTTTTAAAACCACAGAGGATGTTCAAGAGCTCTGTGTTGAGAAATGTCTGCTCATGGCCCTGGCTTACTCACCTGATAGATTTCTGTACTTTCTTTTTTCATAGTTATTCCTCATATATTCTAGATAGTTCTCCTTTATTTAGTATCTTTATGTATATGCACTCAGCTGCTATTTGCCAATCTCATGCCTCAGAGGTGTCCCCATTGACACAATAGTCTCTGGTTAGGGAGGAATCTTGTGAGATGCAGTTAGAGACACGCTGTGCCCCTGGATTCTCAAAGCAGCTTAAGAAAAATTGAGGCAAGGGGTAGATTGAGGAGACTAGGTGGTGCTTGTTCTCTGTGTCACATGCTGTCACCTTAGAGGCAACTTCTGTTCCTCTCAATGTAAGTCTCAGGCTTTTATTTGAAATAAGATCATTTGACACATAAAGACGTATGTAACACTGGACTCTGGACACCAGCTGACCACACCTGGAGAACCAGAGCACTTTTTTCCCTCACAGACACAGATAGGAAACACATTAGCAATATGTGAGAAAATGGCCCCACTTGCTCCACAGGTTTGGAACCTTCACTCACACACAGTGGGCTGCCTGGGTTCCATTGATTTATTTGTTGTTGTTGTTTCTTTAGTAAGAGTTTTCTTTGCAAAAATTTTTCACCTTCAGAACCACCCAGAGTGGTTTTACTTCTTATAAATGTAGCCTCCACAGGCTGATGGTTGTGCCTGGTCCCTTTTAAAGACTGAGTGTTCTCACAGCAAAAAACACAAGGACCTAAGGCCCCCCAGGATGCTCTTGGGAATGAGAGCTTCTCAGCATTTACTATATAAAGGGGGATAGCTAGTCTCTACCCCACCTATTAGGAGCGTGCCCGCACACACACACACACACACACACACACACACACACACACACACACACACACACACACCATCTACCACTTAGTCTATAAACTTGCTTGCCTCCGTCATACTCACATGAAATCAATTATTGCTGTGCTTTATGGCTTAACCTGAAGAGTTCATGATCCAGATTTCCAAATGTGAGTTGAATTCATTTCCCAGGAGAAAGACTATGTCCATGTTAAAGATTCTTCAAGGCTGATTGGTAAAGAGCTGGAATGTTTCAGAACCTGAGCCAAAATTATTTTGGACTATTTTTAGCTCCCTTAATAGCCATTCATTACCCATCATAGTTTGTGACTGCATATTCTTATAATATCAGGTGAAGTCTTTTGGACTACATTAACATAGGTGAACACTACATCCCATCAATCTAAAAGCTAGGAAAGTTATCAGACAGCACCTGGTATCTGCAGCACAGATTTGCCCACTTTGCTATAACCCACCTCTTGGATACTCCTTCCATTGCTTTTGAAACACATTTGATTATGGTTTTGTTTTGTTCTGTAACAAAACAAACATCTTACTGTTTGCACATTGGAACACGACAAGGGAGGCAGCCTGGTTCCATATTCCTGGGCCACGGTCACTTATATTTTCCTCAAGAACAAACTGCCTCTTTTCCCTTTGATGTGAGAGTTGCATTCTGCATCAACATAGACCTTCTCAAGCAGTCACCAACCTAAGCAAGTCCAAGTCCTCGGAAGTGCTCAGTCTGTGACTCCTCTAGCATGAGAGGAACTGCAATTCCAAGAGGGGAAGTGGGGGGAAGAAAGGAAGAGGGAGGAAGTTACTGCAGCATGCTAGTGCCCATTTTACCGACCACAGTCTGGAGATGAGGCGTTTTCATTGTATATATGTCACCACGGGCAGAGAACTCAACCTTGCCACCACGGAGGCCGAGAAGTCCTGGGAGCTTCACCTCAGATACTCAGATACAACTGGGTCCTTGACAACCTACAAAAAAAGAATTTTAGGATGAGCCAGAGTGAAGCAGAGACAGTGATTTTATTGGTTAAGAGAAAGGGCAGCCCACTTCCCAAAAGACCAGTGCTGGTGTTGAGAGGAACCCACCTGAGTGCTTCAGAAACCTTCCTGTCAGTGGCCTGGAGCTTTTGCAGTTTCATTGTTCAAAGGAAGTTAACACAGAACAAAGGGAAAAAGCATATGCTGATTTGTTTACTTTATAACAATAAAGTTTCAAACAATTATTTTATTTACTTAGGTATGAGAGAGGGTATGGAAGTCAGAGGACAACTTGTAGGGTTAGTCATCTTCTTCAACCGGGGATTGAACTCACGTCTCTGGGCTTGGCAACAGGTGCTCTTACCTGCTGAACCATCTTGCCAGCACGTAAGAAGTTTTTTGTTGTTGTTGTTGTTGTTAAGTAAATTAAATTGTAGGGTGATTTATGAGTGTCCTGGGCAGGCTTACATATGAGGAAGAATGTATCATACATAAGAGCATGGATAAACCATTAGAAATTGAAGTACTTTTTTGCAGTACACGGGTTATACAAAGAGGTTAGAGCACGGTTCACTGTTGTGTTAGCAGTCCTGTTTGTGATATTTTAGGGCACAGTGCCTGTGTAGACTGTTCTTGAGCCAAGCTGCACAAGCCAGATTTACACAGGTGGGTGAGGTACCCCTTTCGTTTCTCATATCCCTTTCACCTTTCTGTGGCACGCTAGCCCATCAGTCTGGAATGCAGATCAGGCTGTAGCAAATCCTGCCGTAATCTGACTTTAAGGCCTTCTTAGACTCACTGGTGTCTTACTTACTATCCATGTGAATGCTGATACTGCCCAGCAGTAGAGTTCTTAGAGTGAAAATTCCAGCCAGCAGTAGCTGCTGCTTAGCTGGAACTTGAGAATTCAGCAGGCAGATTCTTGATTCCACTCCAGGCTCATTGACCGAGACAGTCTGGGCTGGGCAGGGTGTGTGGCTCAGGGGTGCAGTGTTTCTGTTTCAACAGCCTGCCCAGTGATCTCATTTCATTCAGGGTAAATCTGGGAACCACTAAACCAGATTATTTTCTATTTAATTATAAACGGGACTCTCCTGAGTGCTGGGTTCTTGAAAGTTTCTGATGATGTTCTTAGAAAGAAAGATACACTGTTCTCTGGTCATAGAAAAAGGAACCGGAAGAACTGGTTTCCTTTATTGGTTTGAATTATTTACTCTTTGGCAATCTTGTGTGTGTAAATATACATTCAGGTGACATTTGTCACTTAGCCCTCTCTTATTGCCTTCCCTGAGCCAAGCCCACTTTGTGTCTTCTTGCTTTGTTTAGGTTTTGTGATGTCTGGGTTTAACCAGAAACTCCCACCCCCACACCCCACCCCGGCCCTACCGCACTGGCCAGGCTGTGGAGCTATCCATGGGCGTACACATAACTCACCTCTTCCTGTCCCAGAAGCCATCAATTGCCTATAGCTCTCTGGAGAGGAACTGGACCCCACAAGCCCCTTTCCTGTCTAGGGCTGAATACTGATGGGGTCAGTTTTGTGCAGGTCCTGTGCTGGTAACCTCAGCTGTTGCAAGTACATGAGTACAATAGCCATGCCGTGCTCAGAAAATAGGGTTCCAGGCCACCCTCCCAATGATCTGGCTTTTACATTATTTCTTCCCTGTAGTTGGATTTTCTTCTACTCTAACCCCGTGTTGGAACACCAACATGTTGGTGGTGGTTGTTTTACTCTTTAGCTCTTTGTGTTCTTTGGGGGACCCACCACCCTGCTTCCACATGGAGACATAGTCTTACTTAACGTATTCTTACTTATAAATGCCCAGCCTTAGCTCAGCTTGCTTTTTGCCAGCTTTTCTTAACTTAAATTAACCCTTCTACCCTTTGCCTCTGGGCTTTTATTTTTCTCTTACTTCTGTAAATCTCACTTTCACTCTTACTCGGTGGATGGCTGTGTAGATGGGTAGCTGGGTGGCTGGGTGGCTTGTCCCTGAACTCCTCCTTCCTAATTCCTTGACCTTTCTTCTCCTTCTCCTTCTCCTCCTTCTTCTCCTTCTCCTCCTCCTCTTTCTCCTTCTTCTCCTTCTTCTAAATATGTTTAGTTTTTTTTTTTAAGATCGATTTTTTTTTTTTTATTACGCATACAGTATTCTGCCTGTATCCCTGCAGACCAGAAGAGGACACCAGATCTCATTACAGATGGTTGTGAGCCACCATGTGGTTGCTGGGAATTGAACTCAGGACCTCTGGAAGAGCAGCCAGTGCTCTTAACCTCTGAACCATCTCTCCAGCTGTTCCTTGACCTTTCTTCCCCCACTTTTTAAATCTCTCTCTCTCTCTCTCTCTCTCTCTCTCTCTCTCTCTCTCTCTCTCTCTCTCTCTCTCTCTCTCTCGCCATCTATTTTTCTTCCTACTTATTCTCTCTGCCTGTCAGCCCACCTATTCTTGCTCCTACCTTGTTATTGGCCATTCAACTCTTTATCAGGTGTTTTAGACAGGCAAAGAATCACTACTTTACAGAATTAAAAAACAAAAATGCAACACATCTCTGCATCATCAAAACAAATATTCCACTGCATAAACAAATGTAACACACATTAAACACTTGCCCCTCTTGACCACCCATGAGTCTTTGCATTAACCACCATCATCAGGGAAACAAATGACCACAAATACTGGTGTGGATTCGGGGGGGGGTGGTGGCAGGGGAAAAGAACACTTATATACTATTTGGTGCAGGCACTATGAAATTGAGTCTGGAGGTTTTTCAGATAACTAAAACAGGGGCTAGAGGAATGGCATGGAGATTAAAAGCACTTGCTGCTTTTGCAGAGGACCCAGGTTTGGTTTTCAATGCCAACATGGTGGCTCAGAAACACCTGTAATTCCAGTTTGAGTGTCTCAATGACAACTTTCATCCGTTTCATCAGTAGAGAGGTTCCTGGAAGCCATCCTGTGAGCAACATTGTGCTCTCCATGTTTCCTAAGGTCTGTTATTCCTGAGCAGTCTCTCTGCTGAAAGGTGGGGCATGAACTTCCCCAAGTCTGCATCTGACGAAGAACTTCGCTAAGTCTGCGTATGAGCCCAGCAATTTGCTGCTGTGCTTAACCCTTCCCTTGCTCAGCTCCAGATGTACCCAAGTGGCCTCTTTATAGAATTCCTCATGCAAACAGTTGGGTTCAGTCCACTGGGGACAGCTTGAGACTCCCAGGAATTGACAAGTGTGAGAAACTGCAGCTGTTCTCATTCATCAACACACCGTGCCCATGCCTGTCTGTGGCCCAGAGGGCTGCAGGCTGTCAGTCTAACTCCATTGTTTACATACATCCTACTCATTTTAGGACAGTCAAGGGAAGGAAGTTTCCCAAGATCCAAGAGTGATCTGCAGACATTTATGCAAAGCCTGTTCTCTTGGAAGTGAACTTTTTTATGGGCTGCTGGTGGTGGTAGTGGTAGTGGTGATCTCTCTCTCTCTCTCTCTCTCTCTCTCTCTCTCTCTCTCTCTCTCTCTCTCTCTCTCTCTCTCTCTCTCTCTCCTCTCTCCCTCTCTCCCCTGTGTGCGTGTGTGTGTGTGTGTGTGTGTGTGTGTGTGTGTGTACATGCATATGTACTCAAGTGCTTGTGAAGGCCAGAAGTTGATGTCAGCTTTCTTCTTCAGCCACTTCTCTCTCTTTTTCCTTTCAGACAGGGTCTTTTTCACTAAACCTGGAGCTCACAGGCTGGCTTGATTAGCTGGCCAGTAAGTCCCAGGATCCCTCCAGTTTACAGAAGTGACAGGCATGCACTGCTGTGGTCAGCTTTTTATGTAGCTGCTGGGGATACAAGCTCAGACCCTTATGTTTGCCTGACAAGCACATTACCAACCTAGCCATCTCTCTGGCCCCTTTAGAGCACACTCTCTTTGCTTTCAAAGAAGAAACAGAGTTTCATTGCCTTTAAAATCAAACAGGATGCTGTACCAGCTGTGAAATCATTAGGGGTGTGAGCACCAGCTCAGGGCATCCCCACATCTACTTCTTCATTCTGCAAGAGTGACAAGGAACAGCTAACTGAGCCTTTCTCTTTGGGAGGATTGTATGAATCCTAGTGGAGAAATGCTGTTTGTTTATGCTGGGATTGACATAGCATCTACTTGGGCCATTCTTGTGTTGGTCTGTGGTCAGAGATGGGGTAAGATGGATCATTGCTTGAGCTCACAGTTGGGAGGAGATAGATGAGGCCCGTGTACACACGCACATCTATGTGGTTCTATAGAGAACTTCTGCATAAGATACCACTGAAGCAGCACAGACAGACTGGAAAATTAAGGGGACATGACTAAAGGAAGAAAGAAGCCCTTCACCCTGGAGTCTGACTGAGATCTCTTCCCAACTGAGAGTCAAGAATTCCAGCAGAAATGATAAAGTTGGCTTTGAAGAATACTTACATGGAGACAGTATTACTTCTCTATAGACTTATTTTCAAAAAGAATGGTAAAATTGTAATGCCTCAGGTCTACACACACACACACAGGCTTACTCTATTCCCAGCACCAAATCAGTTTTCCCAGAATTTTACAAACAAGACTACATTTTTGTTCACAGTAAAAACATCTTAACTTCTCCTGTAACTCTCATAACCTAAGGATTTTTATCTTATCGGCTGTCTGATCATCTAGTATACCCCAGGTGCATCCTAGGATAGCCTTTGGTACCCCTTAGCCATGACTTGAGAAGCCACAAAAAATCAGAGGTGTGTCTACCATATGGTTCAACTCTCCTGGGAGAAGCCCACTTGTCTCTCCTCTGAGTGCCTCTCTTTCTATAGCTTTCCTCTTAAATATGTTAAAATCTCCACCCAATAAATTACAGCTCTGCTTCGTAGTGGGCCATCCTGAATTCTTCTCTTCTGTGAAGTTAAGAACCCCAGCTCCCCCTGAGTGGAGGTCTCTGAAAATGACTTATCAAGCCACTACTGGTGGCAGTGTGGAACTGTGTCCCCATCTTGTGTTCCATGTCCACCGACACCTTGAAAACTCAGGGTAGGGAAGATCAGAATATTTCTCTAAATGATGGTGACATTTGAGGTAAGTGTTGAGAGTGGCTTCATGCTTGCCAAGCCTCCTGCCCCCCACAAAAGAGACTAGGAACTGCTTTATTTTATTTATTTATTTATTTATTTATTTATTTATTTATTTATTTATTTATTTTGTGTGTGTGTGTGTGTGTGCTATTTCTAAATGTTTCTGAAATGTTAACTCAGAGCTGCCAACCAGACATACATTGGCCCACAGCAAGAGACCGAAATGCAAATGAGCTATCTGACATCTGAATAAGAGCAAATATATCCAAATATCCAAGACACATTCTGTTAGACTGTATCTACTTTCCATAATGGTTTTTTGATACAGTAGATGGTAGGTTCAGTAATTGAAAGATATTTAGTCATTCAGCAAATACTCTTAGAGTGTCTACTGTCATAGGCACTGAGGACACAACCATTGATAAAACAACAGTATTTTTGAGCCCTTGGCACTCATATTACAGGCATAGAGAAGACAGGTAGTAAAAGCATCTACAGCAAGACAAGGGGATGGACAAGAGAGTGACAATGATTTACTATAGAGAGATAGGAAGTCCTTTCTGAGGAAGTAGTTCTTGAGCAGAACCCTGGTTCATGAGGGAAGGGCACTTCAGCACAGACAAGGAATCTTGGGCAGTTACACTGAGGAAATAGGATGAAGGACCTACTCTGAATGAGCATAGCATTTAGTGGCGATGATGTAGACACAGAGGGCATCATGGGTCACAGTAATGCACCTGGAGTTTCATGTGACTGGAAAGTTGTTTGCTGGGTTCTGAGTGGGTTCACACTCTGCCTTCTGTCTTGCATTGTAAGTGTTGGCTGTACTTTTATGCTTCCATGCTTCCTGACATTCCAAGAGACTGCTTGTCATCAAGTGGCCCAGCACTGTGAAGCTATCTGGTTATGTATGCCCATGCCAGGTGCCTCACAAATGCTCTGTGCAGTCAAGTCCTAAGCCAGTCGATGGGGACCAGGCAGTTTGCATCTCAACTGGATGGGCAAGAAAATCAAAGAGGGTGAAAATCCTGGCAGGACATGCTATTTTTCTACCAAATTGAAAAGAGTTTAAAACTAACCAAACACACAAGAATGGCAAGTGTTAGGATGGAGAGGAAGGAGATGTGATTGGAGCAGAACTGGGTGGAAGTTTTCACAAAGAGAGATGAGCATAGGTAAAAGCACCCACAAATTTATGCCAAACAACAGGTGAGTCATGCGAAGCTGTTCAAAGCCAACTCTAAAATACTGACAGCAGCAATAAGATGCTGATCATATAAAGTGTATTCCTATCAGGAAGTGACATGCCACCTCCAAATAATGTTGAAAGACATTTCAGACATGGGTAAACACGAACTATTGTTAGGAGGAAAATTATTATGTATGATATGAAATTTGGCATTTAAAAGGCATTTAAGGTTTTAACTTGGTTAGGAATTCACATTGCTCAACGAAAGAAAAAAATAAAGGAAAATATGAAGGAACAATTGGTTTCCCATTGTGTGACTGTTTAATAAAGGAATAAGCACAGAGGTATATTCCTGTAATCCCAGCCACTTGGGAGGCTAAGGGAGAAGGATTGCAAATCTAAGACCAGCCCAGGCTACATAGTGAAACCATATCTTAAAAAGAAAAGGAAAAATTTTTTATTAGATTTATTTTTATTATTTGTAATTGTGGTGTGGTGTGGTGTGTGTGTGTGTGTGTCTCCAACCTTCCCATTCCATAAACTAGCAATAGTACCAAGCAAGAAACCAGGCCAGACTCAGAAAATAAAGGAGCTTGCCACCAAGCCTAAGGATCTGAGTTTAATCCCCAGAACCCACATAGTGGATGGAGAGACTCCCAAAAGTTGTTCTTTGTCCTCTACATATGCACATGCCCACATACCTCAAAACATAAATGTCTAAAAATTTGTAAAATAAATAGTAGTTGTGCAGCATTATGAATATACTAAATACTGCTGAACACACATGGAGGAAATCATGCTATTAGCTTCTTATGCACCATCTAGGTTGTTTATCTTAGGAAACAAATGGGAATTTGCAAATGTGCATTTGCTTCCCTGTGTCTGCACAGCTGGTAGTATTCATTGCTGTACATTTTGATTTTTCATTTTATCTAAAGTTATTCACTAACATAATTATTATTGGGCTTGATAGATGGCTCAGTGGTTGAGACTATATACTGCTCTTCAGGGGACTGCAGTTCAGGTCCCCACACCCATGTCAGGCAGCTCACTACTCCCTATGACTCCAGGTCCAAGGAACCTGATATCCTTGTCTGGACTCCGGGGGTACCCGCCTTCATGTGCATATATACACAGACACATAACACAATTAAAAATAAATCTAATGAAAAAACAAACAATCACTTTTTCTAGGTCCCTCTTTCTTTCTCTGTATCTCTTTCTTAGATACAGTTTTACCATGCAGCCTAGGCTAGTCTTAAACTTGCACATCTCTTCCCTTAGCCAAGAAGCAGAAGTTACAAGTCCCCTCCACCCCCAAAGCTACACATTTGTTAGAAATAGAGCTGCAGGAGCTGGGGGTATGACTCAGTTAGTCAAGAACTTAATTGCCATGCAAGCATGAAGACTTGGGTTTGAATCTTCAAAAAATACTTAAACCCAGTTGCAGTAGTATGCACATCGGTAATCCCAAACAGTGAGAGGATAGACAGATGGAGGCAGAAGAATCTTTAGGAAATCATGGTCCAGGAAAACCTGATGTGCACAGGAGGGAGGAAACCCTGACTGAAACAAATAGAGGGCAAGGACTGATACCTGAGGGTGTCTTCTGACCTCCATCCCCCCCCACTGTGGGCGCATGCACTCACACACTCATACATACCAGTATGCGAGCACACACACACACACACACACACACACACACACACTAAGATATAAGGCTGTAGTGTAAATCTGGTGTTAATCAATTCCACATCATAACTGTAGGACAAATTCCTGAAGATGGAATTACAATGTGAAATGCTATGTACATTTCATAAGCCTTGTCAAACTGTCCTCACATCGCACGGACACAGGCTCACATCAACAAGGAATTCGAGGAGCTCCTCCCCGCCCTTACTTGCCTAGCACCAGCAAAGGCACTATCGCATTTTTTATTTTTATTTTTTTTTTTTGCTAACCAGATTAATTTGCATTTCTTTATTAATGAAAAAAGTG
This sequence comes from Cricetiscus sungorus, assembly GCA_030556225.1. Lineage (NCBI taxonomy): Eukaryota > Metazoa > Chordata > Mammalia > Rodentia > Cricetidae > Cricetiscus > Cricetiscus sungorus. Next base: position 49,018,144 of record JANBXA010000007.1, on the reverse strand, counting down.
GAGAATCTTTCTAGTGTTTAGGTCTCCTCTTTTTAAGAATATTTTAAAAACATTTGTGTGTTTGTGCGCATATGAGCACACATGCATGCTATAACATGCATATGGAAGTCAGAGGATGACCTGGGGGAGTTGGTCCTCTCCTTCTACCATGTCTTGGTGGCAGATACATTTACCTGTTCATCCATCTCTACTGCATGCACATTGCCTTTCTTTTTTGTTTTTGTTTGTTTGTTTTGTGGTAGGGTTTCTCTATGTAACAGCCTTGACTGTCCTGGAACTCATTCTGAAGACCAAGCTTGCCTTGAACTCACAGAGATTCACCTGCCTCTGCCTCCTGAGTGCTGTGACTGAAGGTGTGTGTCATCACCACCCACTCATATTGTCTTTCTAAGAAACCTTTACGTATCTGCTCATTCATTCATAACCAGTCATGCTGGGACTCTATGTTGGATGATGTAGGAGTAGCAAGTAGATGTGTGCATCCGAGAGACATAGCCCAGGACGTGTGCTGTGGTGGAGAAGGATTCTGAGCTACAGAGCCATTTGTTGAATGCTTACCTACATTTATATATTTCTTTACCTTTCCATGTAACATACATTGGCAAATGTTTGGTTATTGGCAGAGATGGCTTTGATTGGAAGAGATAATTCCCCCTTTGTGTTTCAATTTATTTATTTATTATTATTTATGCATTAATAAATACGTGTTATTTATTTCAAGCTTTTGTTTTGCTCTTTGCTTGCTTGAGACAAGGCCTCATGTTGCCAAGCTGGTCTCAAACTCCCGGTCTTGGTTAGGTTGCTTTGCTGGGATAAAGACCATGACCAAAAGCAACTTGGGAAGGAGAGGGTTTATTTGGCTTCCTCATCATAATCCATCATGAATGGAAGTCAGGGCAGGAACTCAAGGCAGCAACTTAGAAACGGAATTGAAGTGGAAACCTCAGAGGAAGACTGTTTACTGTTTTGCTCCCCCTGACGTGTTCAGTTTGCTTACTATACACCCCAAAACCACTTGCACATGGATGATACCACCCACAGTTGGCTGGACCCTCCCACCACAGTCAACAATCAAGAAAATGCTCTACAGACTTGCCTACAGGCCAATGTGATAGGCATTTTCTCAATTCAGGCTCCCTCTTCTCAGATAAAAGAGCTTGTGTCTAAAATCTACCAACACATTCCCTGTGTAGCTGAAAATGGCCTTGAACTCCAGATTTACTTTCCTCCACCTACTAATCTGAAGATGTGCGCTACTGTGACTGGCTTTTAAAACCTTTCTACATTGTAGCCAGTGCCAGGCCAGCCTTGTCTACATAGTGAGTCCAGGACAGTCAGAGCTGTTTTCCAGGGAAACCCTGTGTGTGTGTGGGGTGGGGGAGGTTTGGGGGGAACTCAACAACAACAAAACCCAAAAACCAAACAACAACACTTTTTCTACATTGTAAACTGCATTGTACATTGTACTAGAAGCTAGGCGATCCTCTTCCCTGATTTGATTTTTTTTTTTTTGAAAATAGGGAATGCATAGTTTTTTTTTTTTTAAATTAGGAAAAAATGTTGCAAAAACATGCACACAAGCTTACACATATTTAATATTTACTTCCCTCTCTATGGTGATGTCAACTTTGAAGGAGAAAGGTAGAAATCCACTTTCATAGCTCCTGAGAGGTTGACCTGGGTTCTAGGACTTCCTGTCCCAAGTTCCTGCCAGATGTCAATTCTCCAGAAACACTAACACTGGAGTTTGTTTGTTTTGTTTTTATGTTTGTTTTAAAATCTCTTCTTGTTGGACCCCATTTGCCTCCAACTAAAAAGGAATTTAGCAGCTTGAAGTGCTAGAAACCTGGCTTCAGGACGCAGACCCTGAATTTCCATTTCTCTGATGAAACCTTCAGGCTCTGTGTCCAAGGGCGACCCCTGTTGGTGGGATTTAAATTTGCTTTTTTCCTCTTTTCCACTCCGTGACCATGACGTTTTTGTTTGTTTGTTTTTGTTTTTGTTTTGATTTTTGTTTTGTTTTTTTTTTCATGCTGTGGGGATTTATCTGAGGCTCACTGTTTTGCTTGTCGACTAGAATTCTTGGGATTTACAGGCAACTTATCCAGCCTCATTATGATTCTCATTTCTGATTGTTTTCTCAGTCCCTAGTCAGTCCCAGGAAGCCAAGACTAGAGGCTTGGAGACTGGAGCCACAGTTGTGGCCAGCTCTTCAAGCTTCACAGAGATGCAGAGAAGGAAGGCTGTGGCTTTGGTGATGGGTAGATGGAGTGTGGTGACCTTTGTTTTAAGGGACCGATGTGAAATATGGCTGACTGGCTGATGAAAAACTGCTAGATTCCAGCAGTCTGTGGAACAGGGGGCAGGCAGGATGTCACAACACACAGGATGAGGTCTAGGGGCTGCATATCTCAGGAAGGTGATGGGAACTCATCACATAGGGTATGGAGGCTGGGTGTGATTCCATACCCCCAGCCAAGACAACCACCCTTCCCTCTGGGGGATCCTGGCAAGAGCTAGAAAGCTAACTACATTTTGTAGCTAGCCCCCCTCTCTGTATTTATAAATCCTTGGATTTAGAGACGTGAGGCTAGGAAATCCATCAGGTTCGCATTGTCGGTATTCACCCAAAAAGAATTACCCATCATCTCCTGTCTGTCACAGAGGACTGAGTAGAAGTGTTGAGTGGATGTAGCTGGACAGTCTGGTTTTAGACATAGAGAGCCTGTCTGTAATTCATCAGCATTTCCCCCCACCCTAGGCATTGGCCAACAATAAAGAAAACTGGATACCAGAGGCATGAGTTGGGCACTTTGGATCTTGGAGAAAGCATGACAAAGCACTTCCCAGAGCCCATCCCTGAAACAGGAGAAGGTTCTTCATCTCTTGGAGGCCTGTGGAAATGAGCCCCTCCCTTGCTTTGCAGCTCAGGCCCGTGCTCCATGGGTTGGAAAGGGGGAGTCTCACACATGGCTCCAGTGAGGCCGATCCAAACACACCCTTCTCCACTGCGCACAATGTCCACTTACCCAGGCCTTGTCCCAGTGTTTGTGGGGTGGGGAGGAGGGGGTCCTTAAGAAAGGGATGCAGCGAGTACTCACAACATGAGGACTGGATGTGCACTTTACAAGGGGGCACGTCCCAGTTCCATCCTGCTAGAAAGGAAGGGCCAAGAAAGGAAGCCTGCCATACAACCCAGGCCTTGGTGTACTTGGATGTCAAGGACAGTCTGAGACTCTTGATCACTGTTTCCAGCTTTCTAGAAAAGGTTTGGCGATGTGCTTCCCTGGTTCTAACAAGTGCCTGAAGGCTTCTAAACTCTCTACCACAGACTGGCCCCAAGGCCCAGACTTAGATTCTCCAAACTGGAGAGTGCTGGCTAGAGTGAAGCCCCTCCTGCATAGCTATCCTCACAGGATACTGGCAGGCAGGAACAAAGAATGTGTATATGGAGACTCCCATTAACCAGAGGAGGAAGCTGAGTAACAAGTATCAAAGGGGGGCGGGATGTAAAATTACAATCAAAGCCCTCATCCTTAAAAGTAAAACGAAATGGAAAGAAAACCCCCAACACCTTCTGCCCCTTTCCAGGCTTGGAGTGGGTTAGTGTGGGTGCTCCAAGCACCAGTGTGCCATATTCTGTTTGGGCTGACTCCTGTGGCAGGGAATAATAGCTCACCAGTGGTACCTTCTTGATTTGACCCTTGAGAACATGGGCCTGTGCTGGCACAAAGGTTCAGTGTCCTACCACCCTACATGCAGGACAGTAAGCACCTGCTGTGAATTAGTACCCATGGTCTCCAAATCTCACTGAAATCATCTCACCAGACTCTTGTCCATGATCAAGTAACTAGCATGTGCAGAAAACTGGCACGTGTGAAGTCACTCTACCTTCCTTTCTTCTGGGATGTATGTGTATATGCATGTCCCCAGGCAGAAGTCAATCTGCCCATCTTTTTTGTTTGTTTGTTTAGAGACAGGGTGTCTTTCTTTTACCTGGAACTTGTGAAGTAGGCTAGGTTAGTTGGCCCTGTCCACCTCCGAAGCGCTGGGATTATAAACCAGGGCCATCATCCAAGGCCTTTTTACACTGATTCTGGGACTTGAACTCTGTTTCTCAAGCTTGTAAGCCAATGAGCCCTCTTTTAAACCAAGGTCTCTGACTGCAAGAGGGTGTATCTTGCCCTCCAAGGGACCTCTAGACTCAGGCGACTTTGGATTCTGTTTCTATGTCCTCTTACAAAAGGGGAGAAGGATTTGAAATCTAGCAGTCGGAATGTGGAAGTCGCTGGCCTTTCTTCTCTCTGGCCTGCCTGCCCCTTGGGGAGGCCACTAGGCACAAGGCGCGCTTCCATAGCTACAGCCCTCCGAGGTCGACCGCGCTCGTCCTGGGTTCCAGCGCCCTCACCTGGTGGCCGCGGCATGTCCCGGCGGCGGCTCTCGGGCTCGGGCTCGGGTCTGCGGCTCCCCGGGCAGCCGCCAGAGCCCGCCCGGGTCCGGCCCCTCAGGCCGTCCCCCTCGGTGAGTGAGAGGACGCTGCCCCGAGACGGGGGTGGGACGGGGGGGGGAGAGGGATGAGTGCGGGCGCCGGGGGCTCTGGGTGGGGAGGAGCCAGCCCCGGAAGGCGGCTATAAAAAGCGGCGGCTTTGGCTGGCAGCTCCAAGCTAGCTAGTAAGCCAGTGAGCGCACGGAGCCGAGCGAGGAGCGCCTGCTGCGCAGAGTGGCAGTGGTCTGGTGCTGAGGGCGCACTGTGCTGAGTGAGGCTCTGATCTGCACCCCACTTCCCGCGAGCTCTTGTCTAGTTGGCTCACGCTCAGGAGCTCCACGCGTGGAATCAGATACCAGACTCCAGGATGCTGCACTCCAGGTCCCCGAGGCGTGGCACTGTCTCACTCATCAGCCGGAGGTAAGGGGACAGCGGAGGTAAGAGGACCCGGGCTGGGGTGAGGGCTGCATGGATTTAGCCTTGGAGGGGAGAGGACAGTCGGAATCCCGCGCCTTCCCTCAGTTTAGGAAAAACGTTGCCCGCCGTCGGCCTGTTTGTTCAGCCTGTTCTATGCTGTCTGCCTCTGTCTGCCTGTTTGACCTCCTGCCTGCCCGTGTGTATATCTGTCTGCCTGCCTGCTTGTCTGGCTGTCCATGTGTGTGTTAGTGGGCACATGTCCCCCGTCACCGTCCTCTGTGGACGTCTCTGAGATCTTTACAAGCGGCAGGTGTTGGGGACACAAACGTCCTGGAACGCATTCGACGGGAGGCAGATCTCTACTTTGCTTAGGTTGTCCCCCTTGTAAGGCACTAGATACTCAAACAAACAACAGTGTCTCACGGAAGAGGGATGGCCCCGAAGCGGATCTCGGAAGAAGCCCAGTGCAGCGAGCTAACTTGCCCTGTGGCTAGTGGTCGTGAGCCTCACAAGTCAGCACCTTGTGGCTTCCGCTTCGGCAAAGTCTCCTGGGTTCCCTCGTCCGCCTCTGCCGTCCCGCTGGCTCAGGGCGAGCGGAGATGATCTGATGTTAGACGACCTCGGTGGTCCCTGCTGATATTTAAGCAAACACTAAGCCTGGCAGCGCTCTGCAGGAATGTTTGTTGGCCCCTGGCAACGGACGTCATCTGCAAGAAGGGTCGCGCTAGATTGACAGAAAAACCAAGATCTCAGCAGGGCATAAACCCGAGTCTGTGCACGGTTCTCCAGTTCGCTGCTCTGGGAACCAAGTCCGGGGAAATTTCGGGATGAATCCAGGAGAACGCGTGCATTCTTGACAAGAAGGGAGGTGAACCGGTGTTCCACAAGAGTTGGACATTCCACCGGCGCCAGGTCTGAGGTTCTCAGTCCTGCTCCGAGCAGCCAACGCTGCCCACAGGTAAGAATTCCCGTTTAAAGCCAAGCTTTTGATGTGAGAGCCACGGCCTGGCTGAAGCCCTGTCCAGGAGACAGTGAGCCAGGGAGTCGTCTCCGTGTCAGCGGTCTGGAGAGGGACCCTAGGCGCGCCCGCGGGCGGAGAGCGGGAGGCTTTGCGTGCCCAGGCTCGGCGCCACCATGGACAGCTCCCAGCTATTTCCGCCACTCGGGGCCTGTGGCGGTGAGTCTGGAGTAGTCAGGCGCCTCCTTCAGTGATTCAGGTGTTGAGACACTGGGAAGGTAGAAAGAGACTAAATAAAAGTCCTGGGGACCTAGGTGTTCTTTCTGGAGGCACTAACCACTGAGAAGAGAATCTACCCTGCCAGGGGCTGTGGTTTTCTACCAGGTCCCAGCAGAACTTGCATCTGATTGTGTGCAGCCTCTAATGTCACTTTAGTTTCATGTGACACCATGGAGAGGTGTGACAGATGTGCAACCTTTGTTATAGGATCCAGACAGTTAGATAAAGGTGTATGTAATTAGGTGTAGAACTAAACTGCTTTAAGTGTAGGATGTAGGATCATTGTTTTATTGAACAACCTAATAAATAAGGCGATGAATCAATATTTTAGCTTCACAGTTTATGACAGAATGGAGAAGAAACCACATAAGACAAAATTACAAGGAAGTGTCTGAGTGAGTGTGCAAAATCAGCTGTACTCCTCTTGATCCTAACAGTGTCCTCTAAACAAGGACTCTGGAGGTGGCTTCCAAGAGCTCTACTTAGCCCATGAGATGATGGCTCAAGTGGATTACTTGGTAATGCAGTGAGGGGTTGTCTCCTTCTTCTAGTAAGAAATGATACCAATGGCCTCCTGTCAGCACTACCTATACCAGTGGCTCTCAACCTTCCTTATGCTGCAACCCTTTAACACATTTCCTCGGGTTGTGGTGACCCCCAGTCATATTTTCATTGCTACTTTATAACTGTAATTTTGCTACTCTTATTAATAATAATGTAACTATCTATGTTTTATGATGGAACTTGGGGGTCGTGACATGGGTTAAGAACCACTGACCTATAATAAAACTACAAGAAATCTGATGGTCTTTTCTGCTAGCAATGGAAGCATAATGAAAACAAGAGAGAAGAGGGAGGGAGAGAATGAGGGAGGGAGAGAGAGGGGGAGGGAGAGAGAGGGGGAGGGAGAGAGGGGGGAGGGAGAGAGAGAACAAAATCTGTGGCTTTGGGAACGTCAACTAAACTTATGCCTGTTTTTTCATCTGTAAGTGGGGGCAAGTGGGGTCAATCAGTAAGAGACTAGGGAAATCACTGGCATAAAGCAAGGCATTAAGTCCAGTGCTGAGCAAAGAAAACTCCTGAAATGGTTCTATTTACAGGTGCACTTCAAAGTGCTACACATTTTTCTGAGCTATGTTTATGAGCCCCATGTCCTCCTTCTTAACCCAATAAGTGGTTGGGAATGACTCCATTGCCATCCATTGTCACATTTGACAACTCACTGATGGAATTGATGACAGTGTGTGGAGGAAAGGTAAATTGAAGGATTTTTTTTTAAATGAGAGCTCAATCAATTTACTGTTTCTCCACCTGTCCCACTTTGAATATATATATATAATTTCCAACACGTCAGTTTAGCCCTTTGATCTAGATAATCATTTCTTCCTGCATGTTTTCTCACACAATCTGTTTAGGAGGAGCCCCACTCTCTTGCTGAGGCAGGGTACCCTTGGGGACAGGCATGGAGCGCTCTTGTTTCTAGATGAAGCTCTGCTTAGCTGCAGATGAAAGACGTTGTCCTTATCAGACCTAGAGTAGTCGCACCTTAGGTATACTCTCTTACATGCTTGAGTTGTGCTCAGACATGATAACCTGGTCAAGACACTTTGCTCATGATATTTTGGTACTCACTGGATTTGGAGGTCCCCTTAAGTTTCTTCATTTTGGGGTCCTATCTGGTAGAAATCACTGGCATATGACACACCACAGAAATTTGGATAATGGAGCTACAAGCACACAGAATCGTAGTGCAATCTTCCCCACAAGAGTGTGCCTATTTCTACAAGTTTCTCATCCCAGTGTGCTCAGACTTTCCTTCATTGCCTCTCTCAGTAGATCAGGCGGAATCTTTGTTTCCTCCACCTGAAAGGAAAATGGAGTTCACGAGCAGCTTGCAGATGCTGGGAGTCTTTCTGTGATTTTCATCCACTGATGATGTGACTACAAAAGAAGGATGTGGCTCCCCACCTCACCCTGAAGTCTGGGCTGTCTTCTGGGCACTACAGAGTCCAGTCTCCAGTGTCCCTGTAGCTTCCAGGTAAGAAAATGACTGAACCATGGAACACTCCTGGGAGGCAAGGCCAATGAGGGGAGGAAGTGGCGTTCGTGGAAGAAAGGAACTCATCATTGGTTCTGTAGCATTCTGTCTGTGGCAGCTGTGTCTGAGTCTTTGGGACAGACAGATCAGATGGCAAGGGTAACATTTGGTGAGAAAGGCCAGTGGGATGGTAAAGGCAACTCTAGTTACTCTCATTGGCTCCTTTGAAGCCTGCAGCATAAGTGACCCCTTTTAGTCTTGTCTGGTGTTGGCAGATCAGCACCACCACGTGGATTAAGTGCACCTTGCATTTTATCTATAGCTCAAAAGGCACATGCTTGCATGGAGCTCGGCTGCCCAAAGGGAACAAAGTTATGTTTGTGAGCTTCATCCACAAGATTCTCCGACTGTGACAGTCTGGGTGACATGTATCTTTGCACATGGTAGCAAATACACAGATGTTGGATCTTATCAGAGTAATGAGGCAGCTGTCTTGTCTGGTTTTCAGCATGATGAAGGCAGCTCCTGTTTCCTTTGAATGGGGACTAGAAGGATCTTGCTCATTTGACTCTGGTTGCATTGGCAGCAGTTGGAAGTGGGTACTGGGAGTGTTCTCAGGGCCATGTGTTTCTTCCTGTTGTTTTGTCAGCTGCTCAGCATGATCTTCACCTCTGCCAAAGCCTTACACATAGGAACTGTGAAGATTTGGATAGGATGGTGGCTGTCATGGTGACTTTTTATTAGGATCCATACCTTGCTGTCTAGCCACTCCCTTGGGACCATCCTGGCCTCTCTGGCAGGTTCCATGGTTTTTCCTTTATCTTCTGTCTACCCTGGTGCCAGGCTTTGTTCTAGCCTAGGTCCCTGGCAAGGAGGCTGCTTGCTGAGAAATGTCATCAAATATACATTATACTGCTCCTCAGTTCCCTTGGTGCCAGGAAACACACTTACCCACCCAGAGGCGCTCCTTCCTGCCCCTGTTATTTTTCAGGGCCTGTCCCTGGACTCTGCTTGGCTCCTTTAGGTTCTGCTTGGCTCCAGGAAGCTAATATGGCCTCCTTTTCCCAGACCTGCAAGGGAGGGGTCCTTTGGAAGCCTAGGCAGGCTTTGCCTGCAAAGGTGCCCACTCTGAGCAAGTATCTTCTTCTCTCTCCACCCTAGACAGCATGGCTCCTTGCCTTGGGGACTCACGAGGCAGTCATAAGGCATTTGCTTTGAATTTTCTACAAGGGCAGTGAGACCATAGGATTACCCGCAACTTTATGGTGCTTGAAACAACTGTTTTGGAAAGAGCTATGCATTTTTCCCCTCCATCTGCTGAGGAACTTAGCCATCAGGCATTTTCTATTACAAGGAAGTCATGAACAGAGGCTGGTGGCTTTGCCATACAAAATGTGGATGGCAGACTGCTGTCTATCCTGTTTCTAGAGACAGGATGACTGAAGACTTCTTCAGCAGCCTACTACAAGCTACCCAGTCTTGAGCTGAGTGCTTTGTGCTATTGGCATGAGTCTTTATAGCTGTAGGGCATGGTGCTGAGGACATTATAGTGAACATGAAGGCAGGACTCAGACTCCCTTTGATGTGGTTGTACTTCTCAGGAAAGATGAAGGGCCTTGGAGCTTCCCTTGGAGACTGGATGGAAGGTGACAGTATTGCCATTCTGCTCCCTACCTGGACTGGCTGTCAGATTTTGAGCAGGATCTTTGGCTCTTCCAATCTTCTGCTTTCTTACCTTCTTACATTAGGGGAGCTTTCTGAGCTTGAACATGTTGATAAGCTACAGCAAGGCTTGAGAGAGCACAACTCTGTCTTGGAGGATGAGGAGTAGACTAGGGAGGTCTGTATTTCGGACAGTCTCAGGTGGGGTGGGGGATGCTTCTGGCTCTGAAACCCCCCTTGACTTTCTATGATTCAGAGGAGCTCATTTTGGTGTCATTTAAGTCAATTTCTGATGTCCAAGTAAATGGAGCCAAGCTGGCCCATGACCTCTTAAAAACCCTTCACATTCCCAGAGATAATTATGGTCATTCCTGAGCTGTCTTATCAGCAGACTAAATATCTTGAACACCCTTTCCCTGTCATAATAAATTTCCCCAAACTCTCTGGACCCAGTTACTTTTAAGCGCAAGATTATTGTGTAAATGGATATTTATCTTTGCCTGGCAGGAGCATTTGAATGCAATTTTGGTGGCATTAAGAGATCATTTGAGGAATTTCATCTAACTCTGGCCCCAGACAGTGAGAATGCATGTTTATATTTAAACAATTTTCCTGGACTTGAAAAGATCACATATTTTTAAAACTGTGAAAATGAAATTTAAAGCCCCAATTGTCTTCCTCAGTCCCCCATTCTTGAAGCATTCCTGTAAGGGTGTGGTGGCTACCACTGTTGCATTCTGGGTGCTGGAGATGCAGGTGTGCTCGTGTAGTCTGTCATCTACCACCACATTTGGAAGCTGAAAATATAGAAGTCTGTGAACATTTGGATGGTAGGCCCTGAATTAATTCTGAGGAGGTGGCTTTTAAGACATGGTCCAAGATCTCTAGGATTCAACAGTCTAGAGGGAGGACAGTTGTCCATGTCAGAAGTTGCTTCACAGAGTGAGGGGGGCCAGGATAGTTGACTCACAGGGTAGAGGTTAGGACTAACTAGGGCATCAGAGGAGCCATTGCCTTAGCTGGAGGTGAAGCCAGGAAGCTTCGTGCGAGTCTAGAAGGGTTAATAGGCACTTTTAACTTAGGAAATAATGGGATTCTGAGAGGGAAGCTCGGAAACATTCCACACAGAGAGAAGGGCTCCAACAGTCCTAAATGGCTTACTTCTTGCAACTCTCAGGTGCATATCTGACTCCGGGGCACAGGCTCCCCAACGTGCTCAGATGTTGAGCTACACCATAGATAACAAGCTGACCAAACATTGGTAGGTCTTGGGGCCTTTTGTCTCTCACTCTAGAGGTTTAAAAAAGGACTTTAACCATAAATGTTTTATTCCTATACAATCTGACTAAATCCAACTCACAAACCAGATTTTTAAAAGTATCTATGGCTGGGAGGGGGAGCAGTGTTGGTCTTGAGACCCACAAGAAGTTCCAAAGATCCTTCTGGGTTCCCAGGCACACAGTTGAAAAGCCTTTGTCTGGGATCTTTTTGTTTTGCTTCAGGCAGCCATATTAATGGTGTTATCTTAGTTTCAGTATAGTCTATCTTGCTGTGTCTTTTAAATATTTTTGATGTCTTGCTGTTTTTTTTAATGGTGTGTGTATGGATGTGTCATCAATTTTCAAAGGAATAAGATCAGAGTTCTTTTGCATGTATTAACCTAAAGAATACAGAGGATAAGGGTTGCTATTGGCAAAGGTTCTCTGACAGAAACCTCCAATTGAGTGCACCATAGGAGGAAGCAATACAGCTGTGAGCTATCTGCAAAAATAGGCTGTTTATTTTCAAACCTGTCAATCAGACTTAAACCTCCTAAGACTTTCAGATGCTATAAAAGCTGATGATGAAAAAAAAAATTAGTTTATTTCCTGATGTAAGATGTTAACACATTCTACAGAGGACCTTGGATCTCTTTTCATTAATTCAAAATAGCCCACTTTGAATGCAAAGCATTTTTGAAGGAGGAGTCCTAGAAGGGGAGATAGGGCTGCTAGGTGGGTATGGAAGAGTTTGGCTAGCAAGGTAGTTCAAGAGTTGTTCTTGTGAGGCCCCTACAAAACTCTCTCCTAAGGAGGAAACTGATACCCTGAGTGAGACACCATTTGAATAGAACCTGCTCGTCACTGATGAGTAGTGATCTGGGAAATCACTTCTGGAGCTGGTACCAGCTTTTCCAACATAACCATGAATTATTTACGATGGTAACAGCAAGTTTTGTTTAGTCCAGGCAACTTAGAAAAAACTCAGCCTTCAGAAGAACCTGCTGGGTATATGAGAAACCTTGACAGAGGCAAGAAGCATGCTGGTGTGCGAGTTCTACCAGGATAGGCATCTGTAGTTGCCAGGGTTCCTTCTGTCTATTGGGAAGTTTCAGGGAAGGCTGGAGAGAAAGGGTGACCAGTGGCTGTACTCTCTGGGAGCATCTAGCCGTCATGCTATATTGCTACAGAAGCCAGAACACTGCACAAAGACTGACTCCCAAAGCATGGAGTCTTAGCCTTTCCCTGCTTCCTAGGCTTTGCCTTGGGCTATCAGAGGTGACCACAGACCCTGGTTCTCTCAGTCAATGGAACTGTTTGGGAGACTAGATGGCAGCAAGTCTGAGTCATTATTAACACGGATGTAGGGGTCATTGCTTAGCTATGACTAAACATCACCTCTTCTTCCCTTCACGTTCCCGAGGGTGAGATTTGAGGACACAGGACACAGGAGTAGACCTGTGTGGTGCTTCTGCCCAGCTTTTAGCTCAAAGCACTACTCTCCTGCCTCCTTTATAAAAAAAGTGTGTGTGTGTGTGTGTGTGTGTGTATACACGAGTGTGCATGTATTTGTTTGCACATGCATGTAGAGGCCAGAGGTCAATATCTTCCTCAGTTGTTCTCTACCTGTTTTGAGAAAATACCTTGCACTGTATCTGGAGCTCACAGATTCAACTGAGAACGATCAGTGAACTTTAGGGGTCCTCTTGTCCCTGCCATGCCAGAGCTGGGTTTATAAACAGGCCCTCATGCTCGTACAGCAAGCATTCAGCCAGCTGAGCCATCTCCATGCTCTGTTGCCTGCCTCCTGCAGAAGACACTTGTCACACTGTCCTGCCATGTCTCGCTCCCTGGTAGGACACAAATGTTCTTCCTCTAATGAACAGCAGAGATCAGCCCCCTTAGGAGTGCACAGGGGATAAGCCTGAGTGGAAAAAACAAGTTTCTAAACAATCTGGTGGTTTGTGACAAACACATTTGGAAGCTGGATTGCAGGCGCTGAGTAATTTGCGCGTGTGCTCATTTTCCAAAGGATTGGGTTCAGAGAAACCTCAGACACCACTGCTAAGTACTTTTCCTTTCCTTCCCTTGAAAACCCACGTTGTTTTCAGAGGAATTTAATCCATATATTTCAGATCCATTTCCACGTTACTCAGCAAAATGTTGCATTTCTGTACTGTTGCTCATCCCTGAGTGAGGTCACACATTCCCCTTTGCGCTTACACATGCTCACGGTTCACAGCTGAGTGACTCCACAGACATTCATTGCACACTAGGAAGCATATAAACTGGAGGCAAAGGGGGAAAATGATCCATTATGTTGACTCCACTCTCACTTAGAATTTTGTTTTTCATGGGTGTTTTGACTGGAGTTTTAGATGTTGGATTGCAGTATCATTTATATATTAAGGACTGAGCTTTCTGTCCCTCCTGTTTTTTGTCTGTTTTGCTTTTGTGTGTTTGTGTGCTCTCTTTATTTTATACCTAAGGTTCAGTATTTTTCTTGCCTCACCCTAGATCATAGTGGCTCAAGCAAGCCTCTGAGATGCTACAGGCACTTGTGATTTGTTGGAATATGAGACTCTTTGGAACTGGGGCATGAAATGCACATGATTCAGGAACCAAAGTTACCTGTTTTTTCTTCCCTTGTTTACCCATGTTTCTGTCTAAGGAAGAAACTAGAAGCCTATGGGAGGACCTTCTGCAGATTTTATTGTACTGCAATGCAACTGTGCCTGTGACTTCTTCCCTACACCATTTTCTAGGGCTGTATGCTGGCCTAGAACATACTATGTAGCCGAAGATAACTTTGAATTTTTGATTATCTTGCCTCTACCTCCTAAGTACTGGGAATATAGGTGTATGTCATCAGGCCCAGAGTGTGTCGCATTGGGGATGAAATCCAAGGTCCTGTGCATGCTGGGTAAACACTCCACTGTGTGAGCTATGTCCCCAGCCCATATCTCAGGATTTTCTAAAAAGGCACTGATATCAACCAACACATTCCTCTGTTCTGTTCCAGGCAGTGAAGCCTGGAGCCCAAGAGCAGTTTTAAGGCTTGGGCTTCAGCACTCCCAGATGCTTGTTTTTTCCTTACTTAAATGACTTTGCAAATGGGCAAAGGCCTGGCCATGTTGTTGGTATCTAAAGGCATCAGAGCTTCCAACAGCTCGATGATGCTGCTGACCACGTAATTGTGGGTTGTATGTGTGTTGGGGCTTCTCAGGTGGCTGAGGAAGAGTTTACATATGATTCAGATTTTAAAATCATAGGGTATGGTTGGTACAAATGGCGGAGTATCAATATCTGGAATTTTCTGAGAATGACCATGGAATGGAAGTATTTTTTTCCTTTAAACATATCCATATACTATTGCTCTAAATAAGAAACTATTCCTGACATTAAAAACAGAGGTGATGATTCTTTCAAATCTTGCCTCACAAGCATAAACTTGAGCTCTTGCTTGTGGAGGTTGCCTGAGGACGCTGAGATCTGAGGACAGAAAGGAGAGTCCTAATTTGAACAGTGTATGTGCTTCTTTCATAGTTGCTGGGTGACCATTCTGGAGAATGTAGTTACTTTTAGCTGAAGATGACTTCTACATCATCACCAATAGTGCAATCAATAGCCCCTTCCTCATTCAGAAACAGAGTCCCTACCTGCTGCAGTGCAGAGACTTGTGTACAATTCTTGCCAATGAGTAAGCATGTAGTAGGAATTCACATAGTGTTTGTTAGATCTCACAGACTGCCTAAATCTCTATAAATGATCTCAAATATGGATTTCTGGTGGTTAGAGAAAAGCCAACACTCCTCAGGAACTTCTGAAACCAGTCAGTTCCCAGCTGCCAAAAGGGGTCATTCCCTTACCTCTGGCAAAAGGGACACATTGCTCTAGCTACATACCCATGCTCGTCTCCTTCATGCTAGTCTCCTGGCCTTTTCCTCCCCACAGCTATTCACCCTTCCTATAGCCTGCTATTCTCTGCGATTCGGATACTTTCTCTTATTCTCTCTGTGTGTCTTTCTGTCTCTCTGCTCTATTCTCTCTCTTGTTATCTCGCTGTCTCTATTATCTGCTCCCTCTCCCCTGCTTCCCTAGCCCTGATCATGTCCAGTCTGCTGGCCATGTTCATTTTGCTTCTTTTTCTTTCTATTCTCTCTAATATTTACAATAAAAGTCCTAACCATATCATGGAGCTGTAATGTCATGTCAGCATTTTTTTCTACTTACCCTCTCCCCCCCATACTCTTTTTTTCTCTTTCTTCTGAAACAGTGTCTCACTAAGTTAGCAGCCTGGCCTTCAACTCACTGCATAGCCCTACCAAGCCTTCAACTTTCAATTCTTCTGCCTCAGCCCCCTGAGTAGCTGGGATTTCAGGCTTGAGCCACCAGGACTGGTGATGCTAATTCTTCCATATTTTGCTCTGGAGTGGGGAACAAAGGTAGTGACTGTTAGTCACCTTCTGAGATGTCTGTGCTCCCGTGGCCCTGGGATGATCCCCAACATTTAAATTACTATCTGGGGTTTATTGAGCACTTGCAAAGTTTAGATCCATGTGAATCAATTCATATACACCACCTCACTTTACCTGACAACCATGACAAACCTTTGTTTCACTCTGCAGTTGGAGGGAGCCCATTGAGGTGGTGTGATTTAGTCAAGATCACCCAGTTTGAGGTGGTAGAGCCAGAAACTGGGACCCAGGGCTGCATGACCTAAAAGGCATTATTAGACTGCTGTTGGCTTGAGTTGTGGCTTGATTCTTGAGTTGTGGCAAAATGTGTTTAGGGGAATGTTATCCTTCTCAGCAGAGGAAGTTGAAAGGCATTCCAACCTCAAGGCACTCACTGTTGAGTGTGCATCTTTTCTGACAGCGGAGGAGATTAAGGACAGCTTCATTGTCTCTCCACAATGGAGAAGCTCACAGCTTAGCTGGAGAGATAGACAGACAGCCCTCTTACAATCTGGGCCCTAAGAGGGTGTGAACAAAGCAATATGGAGTGTCGCTGCAGAGAGCACAAACAGCTCAGCAGGGAAGGCTTCTCAGCAGGCTGCAGGCATCCTGGAGGAAGTGATCAGCTCTTAAAGAAGAGCCCAGTTCACAGACTCAGGAAGGAAGCAAGAGCCTTGGCCTAGGGCAGAGGAACTAAGAAATGGGTATTTGGAGAAGGTCTGTGTGTCTCCCTGGACTGGAAATGAGACCCCAAAGGAGGAGCAGGTGAAGACTGCCCTTGCAAGCTGAGTCTGGAAGCCTAAACCTTTAGCCCCGGCGGCTCTGAGTGGAGAAGTGAGTGACCAGGAGGCATGCATTAGTTCCCTGGGGCAGGTGGCTCAGGCAAAGATTGTGGTATTGCTGGCAGCCAGTGCATTGCAGAATCCCCATGGAGAGGCTAACTGTTCCAGCTCTGAGTAGACTCAGACCTGAGGGAAAGCAACACTGTCAGCCCTACTCACAGGCACCAGAGCCAGGCAGCAGTTCACAGGGAGCTCTTCAGGGAAAGCATCTGGGAGCCTTAGGGCCAACTCCCTGGGGCATGGTTTTGGTTCAAGGCTTTAAGGAAACATTTCTGAACTCAACGTTTATCTCAATTGCCTGACAATATCCCCTGTACTATTTGAGGAACCTGGTTTTCTGTGTCCAGCATCAGTACCGGGGCATTGTATTCATCCTGGAGCCGCTGATGATGTTTAAAGGTTTTCCTGATTCCTCAAAACTTCTACCTTTGCCATAGAGTGTCTTTTCAACCAAAATGTACCTTTTGCTTACTTGACCTAAGTTGACCAATTTGGCAGGACAATGGAGTTGACACATAATAGCACAGAGGTTATACAGATGACAGTCCAGAGCAGTGCTGTCCCATGGAAGTACCATGGAGCCACTGACAGAATCAGAGTACTCAGCCATCACTTTAAAGTGAAAATCAATTTTTATAGGACTGGGGAGATGGTTCAGCAGGTAAAGTGCTTGTGTCTCAAGCAAGGGGACCAGAGCTCACAGCTCCCACATCCATGTAAATGACAGTGAGTCATAAACATGGGGACCAGAGCTCACAGCTCCCAATTCCATGTAAATGCTGGGTGGCAAATCCCAGCCATCAGTAGAAAGCAGAAATAGGTGAGTCCTGGAGCAAGCTAGACAACTAGACTAACTGAACTCAAAAGCTCTGGGTTCAAGTGAGAGAACTTCTCTCAGCATTTATAAAGTAGAGAGTTGACTGACACCCAACATCAACTTCTGGCTTCCGTGTGTGTGTGTGTGTGTGTGTGTGTGTGTGTGTGTGTGTGTGTGTACATATACAAACACATACATACAATACATATATTAAAAAGCTCATTGATTTTCATAATATACTTTCCTATAGTCTAATGCCTGTAAAATATTAAAACTTCAACAATAGTTCATAGATAGTAGTCAGTCTAAAAATACTGAGATAGTGTGCATCTTTTACAAGTCTTCAACATTAGTGTGTATCTTTCACTTCAGTCACATCTCAACCACCCTACCTGTTCTTCCAACTCTTCTGCCTTCCAGCTGTGTGTGGCTAGAGAGATAGTGTGTGCCAGAAAGAAGTGGTGTATAGCACACATGCAGACACTTCTAACTGTGGTCAGTGACCTGAATCAAAAGTGCAAGATCTCTGGCAGGACCATGGTCAGGGCATCTGGCTGCAGGTGTCTGGTAGAGGTAGAAGTAGTAGGGGGAACTTTTTTTTTTTTAGATCCCTCTGGTAGCTTTCAGAAGATTCATGTGAGTAGGGGTGGGTATTGATAGGCAATGGTTAGCAAGAAAAGAGGCACAGGAGACTAGGAGGCTGGGGTCAGGACAGAGTAAAGGAGTCTGATATGGGGAGAAAGACTGTGTATGGATCCAAGTGGAGTTCAGGAGATACAACCAACATTGTTTGGTGGTGGACTGAACAGACTGATGGAGGAGGAAAGGGCCTGGCAGCTCTAGCATGGAAGTGTGTTGGGGAAACTAAAGAAGGTTTAGGCTAGACATGTATATGCTAAGTCACTGGCTGACCAAGCAAAGAATTCTGAAAATTCAACAGCTCTATCTATTGCACAAAACAAAACAAAAGAAACAAAATACCACTTTATTTAAAATACTGTGAATTTTAGTTAAGCTTTCATTAAGAATGTTATAAAATTACTTTTGATCTACTTATTATTATTATTCACAAAATTAAGCAAGTAAGCAGAGATTTGGTAATGGTGAGCTGTGGTGAGCTCCAGGGCTGATAGGGTGTGCCTGCGGCACTCCCATTTTTTATCCCCAGAGAGCTTTGATTAAGAGGTTGAAACTTTAGAGACACTCCATTGGAGACCGCCAGGAAATGAATGAGCAGACTAGGGAATTCTGGATGAGACGTTCTTATCACAGGACTCTTGGTGTGTGCTTTGTGTCACTCTAGAGGTGTGATAAGCCACCCAAGCATCTATCGCACCTATCTCATCTATCGGTCTGACCTGTTTACCGAAAAAAGCTAATGGGTTGGAAAGCTCTGAGGTGCTGTCTCAAAGCTCGATAAAACCATGAGATAACAAGTTTGCTTAGGCCCTTCCTTCTAAAGGCATTTAATAGTTAACTGCACACCAGACAGGGAAGGCACAAAACCAGATTACCACTTCTTACAACCCTGAGGTAGTGGTGGAAGTGAGCAGATCACATAGTGAAGAAATGAGAATATGTGCTCACAAAAGACACAGTGTGTGTGTGTGTGTGTGTGTGTGTGTGTGTGTGTGTGTGTGCCTGCATCCTTGAGGATGTTGATGCTTATTTGAACATTAACAAACACAGTTAGAATTTGTCTCTTGATCAGGGATGGGCATCCTGGGAAAAGAGAGATCAATAAGCTGGTGCAGTACAGGAGCCACGAGCAGAGGGGACCCTGGGTGCTGGAGAGTTTTCATGACTGCAAGAGAACATCTCCCTACCAAATGTGCAACGTCAAAATGTTTCTAGGGTTTAAAGCCACTGAGTAGAAAGAAAATGTGTTTACTCATTCATTCACTCACAAAGTCATTCATCTATCTACTTTCTTGTTTATCCACTCACTCATCACATTAACATTTAGGGGTGTCTTCTGGATACTGTACTGAATCAATCTGATTTAAAAGTTTTTGGAGGAAGAAGCAACCACTGGGAGCTAAGTGACTAAGAAGGATATGTGATTAATTTTTTTTTAAACAAATATGAATGTTGCGCATATAGGCTCCTACTATATAAATAATACTACCCTAAACTATATTTATGTCCTATTTATGTTTCTATTGCTGAGATAAAGCATCATGACCAAAAACAACTATGGCAGAAGAGGATTTATTTCAGCTTACAGCTCCTGGTCACAGTCCCCCAATGAGGGAAGACCCAGCATAAACTTGAGGCAGGAATCTGGAGGCAGGAACTCAAGCAGAAGCCATGCATGAATGCTGCTTACTGGCTTCCTCCTCATGGTGTTCTCAGCCTATTTTTTTATGCAGCTCAAGACCACCTGCCAAGGGGTGGCACGACTCCCTGTTGGCCCGGCTCTCCCAAATCAATCTTTAGTCAAGGAAATGCCCTATAGTCTTGTT
Organism: Cricetiscus sungorus; assembly: GCA_030556225.1. NCBI lineage: Eukaryota > Metazoa > Chordata > Mammalia > Rodentia > Cricetidae > Cricetiscus > Cricetiscus sungorus. The sequence goes on along the minus strand of JANBXA010000007.1, from coordinate 48,998,464 downwards.
TGTAGGAAATCTGGTGGAAGCATCTTCTCAGTCAAGGCTCCTTTTCCAAAATATATTTGTGTCAAGTTGACAAAGCAACCAGCACAATTTATCAATTGAAAATTGTAGGAAAACAATCTAGCTCTATCACCCAAGAGCCATTGTTGGAGTTCTGATGAATAATTTTCTGGTGTTATCAGGAGATTTTATAAAGCATCAATGGAACTTTAACTTGCATATGTATGATTTTAAATTTTTTGTCTCAATTTTAAAAATCAGCAGTTTAATTGCTCTTTTAAGGGCATCAAATTCCTTGTTAACTCTTTCATTATTAAAACATTTAGGAAAGCTATGTTGCACTTCCCTCACTTTTGATATATTCATGTAGAAAAAGTTCCTAGAGATGGAATAGGCCAAAGTTTTTGGCTGTTTCTGATTCTTCTTTTAGGGCATCTCCAAATATTTATTCAAATCTACACCATTGCTGCTAACAGTTCCAGGCTCACCAACAGTCCATCTTACAAAAGTTAAAAATTCATTTTAGTAGGTAAAAACCATAGCGATATTTACTTACTGTTTGCAAACATATAATTGTATTATTTACTACTGGTAAGGTTGAAAATTATTTCCAAGTCATTAGCTCTTTTTTTATGCTCATGTATGAGATATTCATGTTTTCTTACAATGTCTACAAAGCCTATAAAATTTAAAAGTCTCCCTTTCTATTTTTCACTTAAAAATATGATATGTGAAATGTTTTCATGCAGTCCAATTTATCAGTTAGTTTCATCTTGATCTCTTTTACCAAGGAAAACTCTAGAGCTACTTGGTGATCCATGAGCTGAGTTTTAAGCTCTTTGGCCCATCTGGAATTCCTTTCAGTTCATGGTGCAAGAAGATATGCTAACTCCATTATCCCTTCAATTTACTAACCTGTTGGCCCAGCACAATCCTATCGAACAATCTTCCTTTTATCCATTGATTTGAGCTGCCAGGAAGAGTACATTTGATCCAGTTACCAGCATAGAGATAACAGGAATGCGATAAAGCTAGCTCAGTATGAATTCAGGCAGACACTTGATCTGACCATCTGGGCCAACTTCAGTGACTGCCTCTCAGCAGACCAAGCCTGGATATGTCTGGGAGTGAAGGCTGGGGCCAGCCTGCAGTAATGCTGCTCTGAGAGTTAGCCAAGTGAGGATTAGACTGTGGCGTGCTGGGGCGCTGGCTGCCTAATATTGGAGCTGTGAAGTCCTTCTGCAGAGTTGGCTGGATAGCCCTTCCCTAGGTGTCTATCAGCCTTCGTCAGAGGCCACACACAGTCCTCTCACCTTTGTCCCAGAGTTCAGGAGTCACAGCTCTAAGCATCATTGGCAGTCTCTTGGTAGATTCGAAGAATTTATGTTGGATTTAATTCACAAATGGTGGAAGAGGCAGTTGAAATTACCCATTGTTCTTGGGGTTCTGTGAGCGTCTTTACTCTTTTCAGTTTTTGAGGTGTCTCAAGCAACCCACTGCCTTCACCCTCCTACCCCAAACCCTGGGAAACAGACTTTCATCTCATCTTATTCTGGGACTCCTTCCTCCTTCTGTCATGGGCATGCATACTCTTGAAGGGTTTGTGCTAACCACAGTTTTATAGACTTTTATATCAGAGCTAGAGAGAAAACTTGCATGGTTGTTCCAGTCCTCCACACAGGGGCAAATGCATTGACTTGATTCCTTTTGATATCCCTTGTCAATGATCTGTGATAAATTGAGGCTATGGGGTCTGAGGTCTGGGGACCAATGGGAAAGCATCTCATGGCTGGGTAGATGCCTCTCCATCATCTGGTCCAAGTATGTTGTCCCCTTCCAGTTTAGATTCTGGGAACACACCAAGGCTCTTCATGGGCCTTTGAACATAATGTTGCTTTCTTGCCATTTTCCCCTCTGCTATATATGCTGTTTTCTTTAACCAGATATTTGACAATCCATTGTTCTTTCCTCCTGGCCCCCACTAGGCATCTCCTCTCCTCAACTCTATGAGGTATTTCCTGCTTCCTTCTCAATGTATACTATCACTGTGTAGCAGTGCATACCCCTGATCAATGGTTTAATAACCATCATGTCTTCAATCTATGGACTGGCCAGCTGCTTTCACTGATAGAGACAGTGTTTCAGTTTCTAATGAGCTCTTAGGTCTTCATTTAGTTGGCAGACAGCTTGGAGCTAGTTGGTCTAGGACTGCCTCATCTATATGTCTCACCTTAGAGTCAGCTGTCTACTGAGGGAAAGAGGGTGATGGGGTCACAAGTCTCTTATTATCAACAGATGAGTTTGGATTTATCCCCATGGTGATTGACAAAGTTCTCTGAGGTAGAAACAGCATGCCTTGTCTCCTTATAGCTTAACCCTACATTTCTCTTTTCCTTTCTGTTGGTTTAAATGAGAACCATGCCCCATGGACCATTTGAACACTGGGTCTCCAGTTAGTGGCTCTGGAGAAATTTAGGAAGCGCAGCTTTGCTAAAGGAAGTATGTCACAGGAGAAGGGCTTTGAGAATTTAAAGCCTGGCTATACTTCCAGTTCACTCTCTAATTCATGCTTGCATTTGAAGATGTAAGCATTCAGCTTCCCTTTCCAACTGCCATGCCTGCTGCTAGCAGCCATGCCTACCCACTCACCATGATGGACTTTATCCCTCTGGAACTGTGAACCAAAATATTCTTTCTTCCATAAGTTACTTTTTATCATGGTACTTTGTCAAAGCAGCAAAAAGTAATGAATATAGTTTCCTTCCTTCTTACCTTCCCTTCTGGCTAAAACAGGGAGGCTAAAGAGGGAGAAATTACAAAGTGGCTTTAGAAAATAGATGGATATTGAGAGAAGCAGGAAAGTAGGAGGAAGGGAGGCATTCTGAGGTCACCCCCCTCCTGTTGACAGAATCACTCTCATATTGTGACATTGGGTATAGTGACATGTCACATTGCATTATTGTCTGTCCAAGCCCTAATTCTGCCAACATGACCTGGAGTTCATTTCTTATGACATCTAGCTGCCAGCTCATCTTTTTGGGATATGTGTGATAGCAAGGCAGAATGGGAATCAGGGAAGTTACATGCCCAGAATCTCAGCTACAGATCCTGAGGGAACATAGAAAACCTTCACTGTTTTCAGTGCCCTCACTCTGACTCTGGCCAGGCACACCAACCCCACCGGAAGGCAGCTTCTGCCCTGTCACTGCATCAGCAGTATGGCCCCCAGGGGCCTTCCTACGCACCGGATGTTGACAGGGGCACAGCTCCAGCATCAGCACCATTTCATGGTTGGTTTCATCATTTGAAAATAATGACCATGGGGTGTGGGCTAGCTAGAATAGTGACATCACTTTCCAGTGATTCTAGGTCAGTTCCCACTGCTTTTCTCTGAATCTTTAAATGACTGAAATAAATCTTTCTGGTTTGGTACATGTTCTGGGAGTTTTCTCACATGTCCACATGTCTATCCTGGGATATGATCAAGATGGCTTAAGATTTCAAGTCAGAGGTGCTGTGTTCTAGTTTTGGCATGGGTACTTTCTCTCTCTCTCTCTCTCTCTCTCTCTCTCTCTCTCTCTCTCTCTCTCTGCATGTACAGTGATGCTAACAAGCCTTGTTTGGGTAGAGAAATGAGAAAAATGAATTAGCATCTTCCCTCAGAGCCTCTGTCGTCATTATTACGTTGGCCTGCTGTAATAAAGTACTGGATGGCTTTAGATGAAATTGGCTTTCTACACTTCTGGAGGCTGGAAGTCTGAGATCAGGATGGTAGCATAGGGGCTCAGATGAGGGCCATCTCTGGCTTGTAACCATCCTCTGTTATATTTCTCATATGGCAGAAGAAAGAATGTATTTCCCAAGGTCTTTGTGTAAGGCTGTTAATCCCTTTTATGAGGGCTTCATGCACATTGCCTAACTACCCTCCCATAGGTGGTAATATCTCAGTTTGAAGGTTAGGGTCTCAGCATATGTCTTGGAGGAGCCTAAGCATTCAGTCTGTGATATATTTCTACACAGAAAGGCCAGAGCCATTGTTAATGAGAGATGGTATTCCTGTTAAATAAGGCCAGTCATAATCACAATCTCTTTTGTCACTGATACAGGGACAATGCCTAGAACATGATGCTGCTGGAGCAAGCCTTGCTAGAGTTGAAAAAAGGCAACTAACTGAGTGGGTTTTTAATTCCAACATGGTAGTTATGTTCTTGGCTGGGCCTGACTGGGATGAAGAGAGCAGCTAAAGGGCTCCTTACTGCTCTTCATAGGGCAGAAGCACTCCAAGGAAGGAGACGATCTGTGCTTACAACTCTGCAAAGGCACTGCTGCAGGAATGAACCACTTGAATGTGCATGGTGTGCATATCTTCTGCAGGATGGCTGCTGGTCACTGCTGTTCTCTGTTGAGTCCACCTAGAGCTCAAAGCAAGAGACTGAGTCCCCAGTTTGATTGTAACTGTCCCCCTCTCATCTGTCAGTCTGTGTTCTCAGGTAGTGGCCAGAAATGGGCTCTCACTTTCTCTGCCAAGTAAAGAGATGAGTAGTCTCCTAGATGGTGATATGAAACAGACTTTATTACCTGGTGATTCCCCACAAGGTTGGGCAGAACTTCTTTTAGACCCGGTCACCATTTTTCATGGAGGCCAGAAGGATAGTGCTATTGTCTAGAATAAATATGCATACTTGACATGGCTGTGGGTACCTTGAGTTGGTCACCAAAGGACTAAACAGCAGTTTTACATACCTGGCAGATATGTGAAATGTATTTTGTTCAGTTTGGGCTTAGAGTTGTAGGCACTGGGTTAGGAAATGCCAAAGCAAGAAGGTTTAATTCTTAGACTTATTTAAATACCAAAGCAGAGGAATCATAATAGAAGATTATTGCAGTGCAAAGTGTCCTGGATGAGAGACAAGGCAATAAATGTGGTGCTGTAGTGATGGTGATGATGATTATGGTAGTGATGGTAGTGTTGGTGATGGTAGTAGTGGCAGTGATGATGGCTGTATAGTAGTGATAGTAGTGATAGCAGTGGTAATGATGATGATGTAGCTATGGTTGCAGTGATGGTGATTGTCTTAGACACCGTTCTGTTGCTGTGAATAAACCAGGGCAACTTATGAGACAGAACATTAATTTGAGGCTTGCTTACAACTAATTTCAGAGGGTTAGTCCATTATCATCATGGTGAAGGCAGGCAGGCATAGCACTGGGGGGGGGCACAGTAGCTGAGAGCTTTACATTCTGATCCAGAGAGAGAGAGAGAGAGAGAGAGAGAGAGAGAGAGAGAGAGAGAGAGAGAGAGAGAGAGAGAGACTGGGCCTTGCATAAACTTTTGCAGTCTTAAAGCCTACACCCATTAATACACATCCTCCAACAAGGCCACACCTCCTAATCCTTTCAAAAAGTGCTGCTCCCTGTTTATCAAGCACTTGAATTTATGAGCTATGGGAGCCAGTCTTATTCAAACCACCATATTCCACTCCCTGGCCCCCATAGGCTTGTAGCTTATATCATAATGCAAAATTAAAATTAGTGCAAGTTCAAAAGTCCCCTTAGTCTATCAGTCTCAACACTGTTTAAAATTACGCAGTCTCTTCTGACATTCGTGGTAATCTTTTAACTGTAACCCCTGTAAAATACTATCAGAAAGCATGTCACAAACTTCCAACATACAATGGGACAGAATATACATTACCATCCCAAAAGGGAGGAAAGGAGCATAGTGATGAAATGCTGGACAAAACAAGTAAAAAATCAACAGGGCAAGCTCAGAATTCTGCATCTCTATGTCTAGTGCTCTTCAGATCTCCAACTCCTTTCAGCTACGTTGACATGGCAACATACTTTTTTCTCTTTCTAGGTCTGGTTCCACATCTATTAGCAGCTCTCCTTGGCAGGTATCTCACACTCCTGGCATCTCCAACATCTTGGGGTGTCCAGAGTAATTCAGGCTTCACTTTCATAGCAATGGTCTTTCTGGGCCTCCATGCAGAGACACTTATGACACATGCCTGGCCTCAGCAGCTTTTCTTAGTCACAGAGGGAGATTCCATAACCCTTTTCTCCTATCCTTGACTCTAAAGCCAGGACCACATGGCCAAAGGTGCCAGGTTCTGCTGTTTAATGGAGCTGGAACTTGGCCTTCCTCATTCAATTACATTTGCATCAGCCTTTTGTTGTTGTCACTGCTTAAGCTTTTCTTCAAGTTCTTTCCACAAGTTGGAAGCTTAGTTGGCATCAGGCGGCTTTTCTTCAAGCCTTTTATCTCCTTGAGCACTGAAATTGGATCCATTATACTTTCTGGTGCTCCCCTTCTCCTCAAACTGTACATTTTACATTTCTCTTTGCCCCACTTGCTCCATTTTATTATAGGTCTTTGTTAAGCGCAGTTACTAATAACCATACAACAGACTCAATACTAGGCTGTCTTGAAATCTTCTCTACCAATGTCACCAACCCAAAACTCTTTAATTTAGCCTCAGGCGGATTTTTAGGACAAAAGGAAAAAGCAGCCACATTCTTTGCCAAAATATCTCTAGACCACTTACTAATATCCTCTCTTTCATAATTTACATCACTGTCCCCCATCCTCCTAATAGAACCATCCATTAAACCACACTTACAGTGTTCAACCACTTTTCTCATCCAAAGTCCCAAAGTCTTCCATATTCCTCCAAAGAAAAACATGGTCAGGCCTATCACAGCCCCACTCCTGGTACCAACTTCTGTTTTAGTTACTGTTATATTGATGTGGAAAGACAATATATAAGCCTATGGAGGCCATTCTATGGCAATGGTAATAGTGATGGTGGTGGTAGATACAGGAACACTGGGTAAGCATTTGCATTCATCATTTCATTCTGATTTCCAACCAGTCTATGAGCTTGGATCGTAGCTAATCTGTGAGGTGTTGGAGATGTGGTGTACAATCTTGTGACTCACTTGGGCTCCAAATCTAAAGGTCTTCTCTCTGCCTCTTCCTTGTTTTTCTGTTGTGGATAAATTATATCTCTGAATCTCAATGATCCTCTCTGGAATTAGCTGAGTCTCAAGAGTTCTCTTTTTCACAAAATTTTGTTATTATTGCATTGTGTTCGCCATGCGTTGGGATAGGATACATGTATGTCAGTCAGAGAACAACTTTGTGGAGTCAATTGAAAGTGTCCTAGATTTGAACTCATGTTGTCAAGACTGCACACCAACTTACCTTTTCTCACTATCTCACCATCTCCTACAATCTCTTTTTGGCTCTAAAACAATTCTGATATTCTTATCTTGCATCTTGCTGAAGAAGTCAGCGCCTTCTGAGGACCATCATTACAAATGACGTTGCCACTCAGGCAGGGAATGTGTTAAACTGTGTCTCCTTGTATGTCAGATGTAATTGTGATTCTCAGGGAAGAGTCCTGGAGTAGGGGTCAAGAGTCTAATACTTTAAACTTCAATAGCAAGTGCTTGTGTGAGCTGGGATAGGTGGCTGTTCTGAGCCTGTCCCCAAACTATGAAAGAACAGCGTGTGCTACATTATCTCTGGGCTTCTTCCAGCTCTGACAAAGGCTGAGGAGACCAGGTTTCTTTAATTTTTTCTAACTATCCAAAGGCCAATTTCCAGGCAGGATCAGGCTTGCTTGAAGCACACATATCTTTCCTGGGTGGTGGTTTTTTTTTTTTTTTTTTTTTTTTTTTTCACTTCCACTTTAGGTGCACATTAAAAACCTGGGGAAAGATTCTGATGTCAGAGTAGATACTTCTCTTTAATGATGTAGCCAAGATCTCCTCTCCACTTGAAAACAAACTGGCATAAATTCTCACCTTAGTACTCGAACCTAGGAACAAGCGAAAGGGCCAGGTTGGCTGCTGCTCCCATCGTTGTTGGAAGGATTTCAATGCCTCTCTGACTTAGAAGGAAACAAGGCCATGTCTTCAGGGGAGCCAAGGCAGGGGAAAAGTTCTCTGGCTGTGTGCACAGCCACTGCCACCGTGGCAGCCCTGGCATGCTTTCCCTTATGGGTTTGTGTGCACAAAGGCTTCAATCCCTGCATCTACACCTCTTCTCCCCTCAGCTCCCACACCACAGTCAAGCAGAAGAGGCAGATTTATCCCTAAACAGCACAAAGAACAAGCTTTGAACCCTGATAGAAATCAGAGATCCCATCAGTCCCAGAGAAGGCTGTTCTCTCTCACTTGCTGCCTGGCAAGCCTGCTAGGGGCTGTTTGCATTCTGGAAGTCAGATCCAAGGCAGAAGGAACACACAGAAGAAGATGATTATGGGTGTTTTGAAAACCTGCCCCTTCCTGCCCAACCCGGGACAATATTTACAAAGAGGACTTACAAACAAGCAGACTTTCTTTTCAGGTTAAAAATCACCCACCAAGGCAGGTTCTTCCCGTGCCCAGCCATGCCCGGTACCAGTTAAAGGTTTGGAGAGTGAGCTTACCAGCCAGATGCTGCCTTTGCCTCAGTGGTTAAGCTGTGGTTTATCAGGTCAGGACCAGTGCTGCTCTTACCCCTGCAGCATACAGCCTCTTTATACGGGAAAGCATTCCCAAACATGCCTGGTGTTGACTCAAGCTACCTTTATTATTATATTATTTAAATGCATGTAAACCTAAGACTAGGTACAAATTCTTCAGCTTATATAAGTTCCAATACAATCTTAACTCTAAAACAAATTTACAAATGATATACAAACAAAAATCTAACTTGAATGAAACCCAAATGGCCAACATGAAGTTTAACTCTCTGATGGTAGGATTATTGGGAAACACTTTATCTCTCCATTTCATATTTCACTTGCTAGTGTATGGATTTGATTTTTCACAAAAGGACTTTTGTTTGAGTCATCATGGGCCACTTTTTCCACTTTTTAACATGGAACTGATTCTCAGTCACAGATCCATTATTTAAATAAACCACTTAATAGCAGTAAAAGGAAATACTACCATTGTTGCTCTGTGTGTGTGTGTGTGTGTGTGTGTGTGTGTGTGTGTGTGTGTGTGTGTATGTGTGCAGGCTAATGTGACAGACATATGTGTAAAAATCAGAGGTTAATGTCAGGTGTCTTCTTTAGTTGCTCTCCACTTTATTTTTTGAGACATGGTCTCTCAATTGCTGATTTGGCTATGCTAGATGGCCCAAGCCCTAGGGATCCTGCTATTTCTATCCCCTCCACACACCACTGTGCCTGGCTTTACTTTTATTTTTTAAACTTGCATCCTTGGATATCACACTCAGGTCCTCATGTGTTCATGGCAAGCACTTTATCTACTGAGCCATGTCTGTAGCCTGGAAATTACATATCATCTGATACCTTTAAAAAGTCCAAGTTCTGGTTGGTAGAATATTCCCCAGTGTGTATTTACTTACTGATGAGAGGTGTTGGTGTGGCAAAGGCAGAGTCTGAAGAATGTATCTGCTAGCCAACAGAATAGCCTGAGACATTCACAAGGATGGGTTTGGCAGGCACACAACACAGGTGCCACGTGACAACTGTTCTTATTGTACCTACTAATGGTTGTACTCTCAACATTTGTTAGATGCCACTAGACATTTGACCTTGACTGCTCCAATACATTTATGGAACATGAGCATCACTTCCTTCATGGTAACGTGTTCACCCTGCATTGCAAGACTCAGAGATGGTGTCTTTGGGATCTTGAGGATCTTGGTTTTGGAGAATGTTCTCTGCAGAGAAGCGTTGTGAGTGCTCTGAGGAGAAAGCTCTCCCTGCAGCATTGGATGACCCAGGAGAACAGTTTTCTTTCAAGAAGAGGAAGTGGGGGTACATTTGCTCATTCAGTTGCCAAATATTTCTAGAACTCCATATTTTGCTCATTTGCTAATGTCTAGTTTTTTTTGCAAGCGATGCCTGACCATTTCCAGTAAGTATGTCCTAAGAAGGGCTTTAAAATTCTCACTGTTCAAATTAACCTCAAGCTGGGCATTGTGGCACACACCTATAATCTTAACACTCAGAGGCTTAAAGAACAAGAATCTTGAGTTTGAAGTCAGCCTCAGCTACAAACAAACAAACAAACAAAAACAAAACAAACAAACAAACAAAAAACCCCCAAAGTTTCAGGAGTTTGCAGCAGGCTTTGAAAATCTCTCCCTCAAGAACTACATTACAGAAGGTCCTTAGCACATTCAGAGGGTGTGTGTAAGAGTAGAGTCCACATGGCCTAACTCTTCATCATCCTACCTTTAATCACTGTTGCCATGATAGTTTTGAAATGAATTTTGTCTGGGGGGACATTCTAACCACATTACACACCAAGTCCCCTCTTCTTAAAAACTGTTCTGAGCAAACCTGAATGCTTATGTTGAAGGCTTTTCTTTGGTGTAGGATAAAGCCCTTAGGCATGTCCAGCCACCTGACGCTTGTGGCATATCACATACAAAGTTTATGCTTGAGAACTGTACAATCAAGCTTTAAAAACCTCTCATACTGTTTTAACTAAGTTTGTGATCTTGTTTTAAGCTCCATTCAGACCTATCCCTAGGTGCACGTGGTCTTCAGACTGCAGTTTGACACACCTAGACCAGTGTTCATTGTGGTGTCATCACCAAAGCCACTTGATTAGTGTTTGGGGATATGATGACATCACTTTTAGAGGCTGTATTAAAGGGCCCAAGCCCATCAAATGGCTGTGACTGTGGCCTCTAGTTTGCATGTCTTGCGTTTTTTTTTTTTTTTTTGTTGTTGTTTGTTTGTCTTGTTTTTTTTTTTTTCTGCTTCTGTCAGTTCATGGCTGTTGTACTGACGTTTGTGCAGACCTGTTTGTGGCCAGGGTACCTTTCCTCTGAGATAGGTGATAGCTTGCTGATACTGTGTCCTTTTGTGTTTGTCAGCCAGTGTTGTCTGGAAACAGCCTGTTGCATGCCCATCTGCTTGTTCCCAGGCTCCTGCTGTTGCATATTCTGTTGTGCAATCAGTTACTTTTCTTGTCACTGTGAACAGATACTTGACAAAAAGCAACCTCAAGGAGGAAAGGATTCTGTTGCCTTGTGGTTTGAGGGTACATTCATCATGGCCAGAAAGCCCTGGCATTGGAGCATGACCTGCTCACCTCTAGGCATACAAGGAAATGGAGAGCTGGGCATGCTGGTGCTCTGTTGGCTTTCTCATCCCCCTTCCTGCCCTTTTATTCAGTTTGAGACCGCAGTCTATGGGATGGTGCCACCTTTATCCAGGGTATTCTTTTTCCTCCAATAAAATCCTTTCTGGAAACACCCTCATGGCACATTCGCAGCTGTGCCTCACCAGTGTCCTAGGTATTTCTTAATCCAGTCAAGTTGTCAATCAAGATCAGCATCCACAGAAGCAGCAATGGGATACAGAGCATCTGTCTACACCATGGCCAAGAAACACAAGATGTGGCTAGAGTGGTATCACCAAAGATGGGTAAATTGGGAAACTCAAAACCAAACCCAGAGCTGTGCGCACAGGAAAGCCTATCATGATATCACTGAACAAAGAAACAATACAACAGAATGACCAGAGCCATCTGTTACGGACTCTATAATAAAGAAAGTCAGCTCTGTAAGTGAAGAGTCATCAGGCTGAAATGAAAGAACACACGGGAAGGCATGAATGAATACGTCAACTACAGAGTTGGGTGATTTGCAGCAACTAAGAGATAAATAGTAGAGGCAAGAGCTGACTTTACTAAAAACTGTAGCTGATTCAATTGTCAACATAGTCGGTTGTTCAAAATGCAGAGAAATGTAATGACACGTCAGCGATACATGTGAATGCTAGTGAATAAAGATGCAAGGGCAAACTAGTGAGGTGTTTTCAATGTCTCATCTGCAGCCAGGTGTGGGGACTTGAGCAGGTCATATAATACTGGTAGGAAAGTTTGCAAATGGGCATCTAGTGAGGCAGTAATGTTATTCTTTCACTTTAATTTTAGAATTTAAATGTATCCAATGGATTTAAAAATATTTATATTTAATTATGTATAAAATTTATGTGTACATATGTGCAAGTGAGTGTAGGTACTTGAGGAGGCCAGAAGAAGGTGTTCGATTCTCTAGAGCTAGACTTACAGGCAATTGTGAGCCACTCTGCATGGGCGCTGGAGACTATACTCAAACCCTCTGTAACAGCAGCAAGTGCTCTTAACTGCTGAGTCATCTCTCCTCATTTTGGAAAACTTCCTAGGGTAGAACACAAAGTTTCATCTACAAGATATTTTTAATTGAGTGATGATCATAATAATAAAAGCTTAGAGAGTCCCAAATGCCCAGCAGTAGGGTAAAGGTTGAATCTTATTCTACTTCCATTGAGTGCAATAGTCTGTGGCCATTGCAAATCTCATAAAATGCTATTTAATTACACAGAGGAAATATTCATGTCATATAGTTGGTATTTGAATCACTCTGAGAAAGAATGTTGCGCCAGAGTATTTCTTCAGTCAATTAGAAGGAAACCCAGTGACCCATTATCTACCCAGACTGAACTACTTTATGTAACTGTCGTATGGCTGCCCTCAGTCCAGGTGCTGAGAATCTTGGTAGGGGATAAGAGAATTCTGTGTTTCACAAATGGATGAACTATCTTCTCTTTCTCTTCTTCCATTTTTGACTGAGGAGAACTTAGGCCTTGCATACTCTAGGAAGGATGAGCTATACCCTACCCCGGGTTTGTTTCTCTTAATATGGATATATGACACTGTGACAGTTTTGAGTCCTACCTTAATAAGATGACTGAAAAAAAAACATTACAGCTTAAATAAAGTAGCTTAAAATTGTTTTCTGCTTTGATCTGAGTAAGATTAGCTTTGGGTTGAAAAACAACTCCCCATTTTCTTTCTTGAGTCATCTGGGTCTTTAAAACTTGTGTTAAAAATGACTCAGTGACTTGGCTTCTAGAGAACTTGTCTGCTCTTTATCCATCTAACCACCCACTAATCTCTCCACTAACCAAATCTTCCTCCCTTCCTCCTCCCTCCTTCCCTCCATTTCTCCCTCCCTCCTTCTTCCCCTCCCTCCCTCCTTCTTTCCTTTCTTCTGTCCATCAACCCATCATCACCATCACCCATTCATCTGGCCACCTCTCCAACAATACATTCAATTCTATACACCTACCCCTTTGCCTGTTCAGCCTCTTGTCCATTCACTCACTATCCACCAACCATCACCATGGTCCACAAACACTTAAATTTCTCTGGCATTATTTGTCCAGCATTGTTGAGTGCCCAGTTCCCTGTACCTGTGATCAGAGACTCACAGCAGCACAGTTTTCATTTCATTCCAACCACAGCATTAACCTGAGTTGTTGGTAGCCAGCATTGGCAAATCCTTCAAGGGTAGAGTGTTCCTCTATGCTCTGACTACCTGTATCTGGGAACCACTTACATGCTTTTCCTCATGATCACCTGAGGCTGGTTTCAAACAGAGGCTTGGAGATCCTTTCTGTAGGCTCCTCTTAACCTTTCCCTGTATCAGTTGCTGTTCTCGCTGGTGTAACTATATTCCCGGCAAGGAGTAACTTAAGGGAATAAGGATTTATTTTGGCCTACGTTTTGAGGTGTTGAAGTCCATCATAATGGGGGCGGCATGGTAGCAGGAGCTCGCAGCTGCTGCTTGCCCACATTTCTGTGGTTCAGGAAGCTGAGAGAAGGCAATGCCTGTACTCCACCACTTCTTTCTTTCTTTCTTCTCTTCTTTCTTTCTTTCCTTCTTTCTTTCTTTCTTTCTTTCTTCCTTCCATCCTTCCTTCCTTTCAGATATATTTTTTTTATTATGTACACAGTGTTATGCCTGCATATATGTCTGCAGGCCAGAAGAGGACACCAGATCTTGTTACAGATGGTTGTGAGGCACCACATGGTTGCTAGGAATTGAACTCAGGACCTTTGGAAGAGCAGGCAGTGCTCTTAACCACTGAGCCATCTCTCCAGCCCCTCCACTTGTTTTTTTCATATTTACATTTCATCTAGCTTGGGACACTAGCCCACGGGATGGTGCTACCCACAACCAGGATGGCTCTTTCCCCCTCAGTTAGTCCTCTATGGAAATGCCCTCACCGATACACTCAAAGGTACATGCATTTAGACATTTTTAATTCAATAAATATGACCGCTAAAATTAGCCACCACAGTCTCCTACTTGTATTACAAGCTGGTGTAAAAAAGCAGGGAATTTGGAGATAATCTTGGGACTAAAGCCTGTTGTGTTGTCCATCAGCTGCATGGCCCTGAATCTGAGACTCATGGCTGGAGCTCAGGTCCCTCACCTGCAAAACAGAGTTAGTGTCACCTGCATGTGGACTGGCTGTGAAGACATGTGTTAAGGCATATACAGTGTAAAGCATGAAGCAAATTAACATCATTGGTAAATGGGAGTGTCTTCTGTCATTGCTCTTAATTACTGTCACTTGCAGGGACATTTGATATTTTAAGCTCTGTTGGAAGAATCTCATATTTTTCTGCAGGCAGAATTGGCTCACCAATCAGATGAAGCAGATTTATGGTTAAACATGTTTATGAAAAACATGCAGTCATGTCCTTTTTTAATGTAGTAGGAAAGCAACTCATTAGTCTTAATTTATTAGGCTGGGAAAATGCTGGAATGAAAATGTTCATAAACACAGCAGAGGCCAAGCAATGACCACAACTCTGTATCTTGAAAGGTTCAGATGCTGAGATGGAAGAGGGATGGGGGTGGAGGTGGGAGCTCAGATGTCAATCATGACTTCTCAGGATCTGTGCTGAGCAGGGACATCTCTACCCTCGGGTCATCCTGATGTGATGTGATGCTCCACGACATCACATTGCCTTTTCCCTTCTCTAGTGAATGGCTAGTTTTTCTTCTACTCATGCATCTGTCCCTTGGAAATAAGGGAGACTATGAACAGTGCATTTGTTTGCTTTACTCCCACTTAAATCCTCTAGTGTCTGGGCTTCATAGGGATGGGAAAGCCCCTTCCACTGACTGGCCTCTTTCCAACTCCAGCTTCAGAGCTGCCAGCAGCCAAGGTTTATTGGTCAAAGCTGAGCCTCTCCCCTCTACCATCTCAGGGTAAAGCCCAGACTTGCTGGCTTATTATTGGGTATGGCTTAGCCTAGCTGCTGGCCTCAGCTCAGCCTGGTCCCCAGCCCATCATTCTCTGCCACAGTTGGGATGGTGCACTGGACAGATTTCTTTGCCCCAGAAGACCTTTTTCAAGTTCCTGGTGTCTGTGGCAATCTCCTATTGTCCCTTGAGTCCCAGCTCCTCTCTGCTACCCCTTAGAGACCTCCTCTATCTGGTTTCTGCTATCCAGGCCTCAAAAAAGACAGATGCAGTTGCCTCAGCAGATGCCATTCCCTCCCAGGGTCTTCAGATGGCTCAGATAGGTGTGCTCTGGGTATGTGTAGGTGAGGGCATCTTAGCCCCATAGACCACACCAGAGAGAGAAACAAAACAAAAAAACAAAACAAAACAACAACAACAACAACAAAACCAACAAAAAACCATGCATGATTCCTTGGAACTCTACACTTGAAATCTGTATTCCACTCCCCACCCCCATAGTTAATTGCACTGCTCTTTCCTCCCAGGGCAGAACTAAATTCCATGCTACACTTTTAATTTTCCTACCCTCTTGAGGTGGTCCCTCCCCTCTATGATAGAGAAGCTACTGCCTGTGACTTAATCTCTGCTCTGTTTCATCAAGGCAGTATATTCTGAATATTGGTTGAGGTGGTGAATGAGATTCATTGTTGAGTTTATTCTTGTTTCTAGACTACAGTGATTTTTTTTTTTAGAGGATTTTTAATGTCAGCAGTTTGTTGTTGTTTTGTTTTGTTTCCATAGGCACCTTTTGAATTGCTTTTTATGGATTTTCACTTTATTTTCTAGAAAGCAGTTTTGAGTGATACATTTTGATGGTCTTATCTAGGCCTGGACTGAAGCGGTAAGCACCTTTTATAGACAGGGACAAATGTATTCAACTACTCCATGAGCTGTGGGGAACAGGAGGTGTGTCAATTACCCTTCTGATTTCTGTGACAATGTGCAGGGCAGAACCAGCTCATAGGATGCACATTGATTTTGGCTCATGACTTACAAAGGGATACAGCTTACCATGTGAGGGAGGCATGAAGAGACTGTGAGGCAGCTCGTGTAGTCCAGCCAGTCAGGAGGCAGAGAGACATGACTATTGTCACTCACCTCACTTTCTCCTTTATTCCTTTTTATTCAGCCCATGACCCCAGTTCAGGGAACAGCGCCATGCACGTTAAGAGGCAGGTCATCCCTCTGCATTGGAACCTCTCTAGGAACACCCTCACAGGTATATCCAGAGCTGCACCCTCCTAGGTGATAATATGTCCAGTCAAGTTGACAATGAAAGCCATCTCAGGAGATATCCATGTCAGTCTCCATCAGGGAGCTTCTCTCTGCACAGAGGTTCCAGTACCAACAGAACAGACTTCTGACATCTGCTTTTGGTTTCATGTGTCCTCCTTTTCGAATACAATCAATGGCTGTGACCCTTACCTTTGAGAGCAGACGCTGACTTGTTCTGAATTGTTTAGTTATAAAGATGAGATGGAGAGCATTTTTCAGATAGCATGGCCACAAGGATTAAATATGGTAACTTGGTCCCTGGTATCCAGCAGTTCTAAGTGAGTACTCCCTCACCCTCCTCCTTGCCCCTTCTCCTCCTTTCCCTTCATTTGCCTCCTTTCCCTTCACTCTCTTCCTCCCTTCCTCCCTCCTGCTCTGGTCCTCCTCCTTACCCCCTTCCTTCTCCTTTGTCTCTTAGTTTAAAAAATGAAAAGCTAGGGTAAAAATCTTCCAGTTCAACAGTCCAAACAAGAGTCTTTTAAATAAAGGTATACATTTTTTAAAAGCAGGATATTGTTTGGAAACCTAGAGAAATATGTGCCTTTGCAAGCAGGAGGAATGAGATTCTGATCTTCTCTGCCCCAGAGGAGCATATTTAAAAGCAGGACTACAGGCCATCAGAACTGCGTCTTTATTTCTATTTTAACCTTCACCATACAGCTTAGCGCATGGTGAGGTGCTTTTTCCAGAGCAGAAACTTTCCTTGGCTGAGGAAAGGCGAGAATAAATACTTTTCCTGGGATGACTCCATTGCTGGTGCCCTCTTTCCAACATTTCCCCCACACTGGAATTTATGCTTAAAAATCCAAGTGAGCTGAGACACACTGAGTTTCTCCAGAAGACCCTTTTGCAGGAGTTTTGCAGGGAAAAGCCACTGTCTCTTTTCAGGCTGAGCTAGCTCTATGTGTATGCAGAACTGCTCAAGGTAACAGGAGAGAGAATGACTCACCCCTTCCACAATTTCCCAACTAAGCAGAACCCTGAACCCTAAAGCCTCTCCTCCCTATATTCAGTGGTAGAGAGGGGAGCGTGGCTGGGTCCCACTGGTAGCTTCCCAGACATTTCCCAGCCTCTCTGCTTTCATCTCCTGCAGTCTACAGCTCTGCCAATCTCATGATCTCAGCTCCCTCCCCTTTCCTCCTGCCTGAGCTATGGCTGCTCCACATGGGCCAGTCCTCCCATTACACTCAAAATTATGAGCCACCTATCCCAGCCTAGATGAAGCTGCATCTCCTCCACTTGGAAGCCTTGTCTGACTGCTCCAGTTCACACAACTTTCTTTATTGAAAGCTTTCAAGGCTCCCTCCAAAATAAGGGAGTTTTTTGTTTTTTCTAGCATCATAAACTTTCTCTCCAGCGAATTTGAGCCTGCATGCATGTGCATTGGGGGTAGAAAGGAGCCTCAGGACAGGCCATGAGGGGGAGTGAT
The DNA here is from genome assembly GCA_030556225.1 of Cricetiscus sungorus. Classification (NCBI taxonomy): domain Eukaryota; kingdom Metazoa; phylum Chordata; class Mammalia; order Rodentia; family Cricetidae; genus Cricetiscus; species Cricetiscus sungorus. The sequence continues at coordinate 48,980,699 of JANBXA010000007.1, read as the reverse complement.
GAGAGTATGTAAGTGAACTTCATTTCTGTGTGTCTGCAACCCAGAGCTCAACAGTATGTACAAATCAGGTAACCAGTTGGTCCCTGTGACTAGGAACTGGCTGTTTGCTTTCCTCCAAGGCAGTCAAAGAGATAATTTCCTCTCAGTGTTTCATATTTATATGCTGACATATTTATATGCCCAATGAAAAGGCAGAGAAATCTATTATGTTTTTATGTGTGTAGTATCTACTCTGCCTGCTTTTGGAAAATAATGAAGTTGGCAATAAGGCTATTTATGTAGAAATAGAAATGGAAAGCCATTGTGTCAGAAGGAGTTAAAATTATAACACTGCCTAAAATAATAATCATCACATCATCATAATTATATCTAGTTTGGAAGGGTCTATGGAAGTCTATTGGACAGGCTGTCCTAGAATGTGTAGTATCTTGTCATTTGAGAGAAAAGAACTGGAGAGAATGGTTTAAATAATTGTACACTGCTTATGGAAGAAAGAATTTCCATAAATAAAGTGTGAGTAGAAGCAGAGAGGATGATGGAAACATTCAGGGGCAGGGTGTGGCTGAATCTGGTTGTTTGGATAACTATTGCAAACAAGGTTGTGATCCTTAATTTAGGAGGCTACAGTGGTGTTGTGGCTTTATTTTTTAAGTGGTTGCATTTGGTTATCATAGGAATAATTTTGGTGTTGAGTAAGCTTTTTAAAACTTTCTTTTTATTTATTCTTTGTGTCTTTCACATCATGTATCTCCATCCCATTCAGTTCCTCATGCCTTCATATCCTCCCACTGCCCTTGCAACCTCCCCTAATAGAATAAAATTTAAGAGAAAAAGAAAATAAAAGGAAAAACCTCTCCATGAAAACTGTAGTGCAACATGGTGAGTCAAGCAGTGAACACTTTTGTCCATATATCTTTACTTGTAAGTGTTTATTGCAAAGAGTCATTGGTCTGGTTCAAGGCCTCTGGTCTCTGCTACAATGTTGACTCTGGCCCTCACTGGGGCTCCTCTTGGGTGTACTGCTGTTTCCCTGTGTTGTGGAGAACCTGCAGCTTTGGGTCTGTAGGACTGGCTCCTTCACGTGTTCCACAGATAATGGATGGGGTGGGCCAACTCCTAACCCTGTTTCTGGGCCTGGATAGTTGCAGGGTTGGTCAGCCCACCAGCTCCCTCCTCCCCTCCTCACCACCAGGATGAACTCTCCAGCTAGTTCACCCCTAGCAGCAATGAGCAAGAGGTGGGGCCAGTTCTCCCACTTTAATGCTCTTAGGTAGGCTCTCCCACACCTGCACCATCAAGGCCAGTTCTAACTGTGTTGTCCAGGCCAGATGCAGGGGCCCAGTCTCCCAAGTACCAGTGCTGCAGCTGGTAAGGATCAGAGACAGCTCTGCTGCTCTTATACCTCAGGGTCATCTCTCCCATCTGCCATAGGTGACAAGGGGCAGGGGGAAGGGCCACCTCTTCCCTATCCACACCACCATATAGCAAATGGGTGGAACCAGATCTCCCAGGCTCATGTTCTCTTGACTGATTCACCACCCTGCCCCTTCTGTTAATAGGATCAGCTCTGCTGTGCTGCCCAGGTGAGGTGCAGAACCCACATTCTCCAGTGCTCAGCTGGTAAGGTCAGTTCCCTCACCCACTACAGGTGACAGGGACAAGGGTTTGAGTCAGCTTTTGGTCTTCAGTAAAACCTTACTGATATATCTCATCTCTTGTGAAAATTACACAACCAGAGAATATAAATCCTTTTTTATGACTAGTTGGCCAGTTAATTGTTTTACTTCTCTAGACATAAATGTTATTTGTACATTTTAAACAGTAACATGCTTCCCATTGCAAAAGGTTGTTGATAGGATCAAAAGAATGGCTGGCAGTAGACATTTTGTAGGAGTCGGGTTAGGCAAAGCAATGCTACAGGGAAAACAATCCCCAGCTTTCTGGAACCCAACACAAAAATGTTTTATTTCTCATTTGTGATCATGATCATTAATGAGGAAATGTTCACCACATTTACGCAAGGACTCTCCTGAGTAGAAGTTAAATCTTAGCATGTGCTACCATGATCACCAAGGTGGAGGGGCAACATGGTGAATTTCATGATGACCTTCCACATATGATACATGCTACTGCTGCTCACATATCATTGGCCAGATCAAAACACAGAACCATGTTCAACTTCAAAGAGACTGAGAAAGACAAACTAACTTACCATGGACTCCTAGAAGATCAGCATGCTTGGAGTATGTTTGATGGAGGCACTATAGTATGCTCTAAATTTTTAAGTACTTGTGTTTTTTTCAGAACAAATATGAATAGTCTACTCTTCAGCTAAACAGAATCCCTGCATACTAAGGTAGAGAGAGCCCTTGGCCATGTAGGGATATTTAGATCTCAGCAGGTTAGCCTTACAATGCAAACAGAAGCCAGTGTGCTATTCACTAGTGACTAGAGAGTAACTACGTATCACTGCAGACCTCCCTTTGACCATGGCCTGTGGTTTCAGGAGTCTTGTAGAAAGAATTCAATGTGGGACTCACAGACTATGAGATCTGTGATTGATTAGTAGTGTCTAACATGGAAAAAGGAAGTGGGGGAGTGGAAGCCAGGCCTTTGTCATCCTTGATCAGTTTTGTCTCTTGGATGGAAACACAGTGGCTAATGAAAGGATTTGTCTTGAAGAGCCAGCTGGGGAATGATTTACAAACACCTTCCCTCCTGGCCTGCATTCAGGAGCCTGGTTAGAACTTGGAAAAGATCCAGATCTGTCCACATTGTTCCAACGTAGGATGCTCTCCTCTGTTGGTCCAACCAAACCTGGCCATCTTTGTTCCTCTGTAACCCAGCTTCCCACAGACCCAGAGAGGAAGCTGTTTTTTCAACTTCCCACAGGCTATCCAGAAAGACTGCTAAACAACTCATGCAGCCAGTCCTTTCCCAAAATACCCACTCCTGCTTTAAAAAATGGAGGCTTATATAATTCTCCCACAGCCTCGCCCATTTCCCTTCTTGCCTGGATGCCATGGCTGTCACAGTGTGGAGAGGATCTCAGGAAGCCATGTAGTGGCACATAGGAAGAGTTGAAATCTGGAGCCACTGAGCCAGGAAGTCTGTTTTACTCATGACAGGGCTGTGTCCTGATAGAGAGTGAGTCCCTCTCTTCAGGATACTCCAATATGCCTGGCTGGTTTGGCTTGCATATGTTTGCTTTAAGCAGGAGGGCAGTGGCTGCAGTTCATCTGGGATCTTGTCACACCCATTTATGTCTGGGTTAAGACAGGATGTGACCTGGAGTGAGAACTCTGGTACATTTCCTGAAATTAGTGTCCACCAAGACAGTTGGCAGCACAGCCTGTGCAGACCCTTTAGAGTATTTGTGAAGAGAGGGTGAGGTGTGCATCATTTGAGACAAGGGCTAGATTTTTCTCAGTGTATTTATTTCATTATTTTAAGGGATGGGAAGGATCTATCTTAGGGAGAGGGAAAATGATGGAGAGACCAGCCCCGGGCATGCAATTTTATAATATCTCATTGAGTTTATGAAAGCCTTTGAGAGAGAGGCCTTATTTTATGCCAAGTGAAACTAAGGCTCATTTCCATGGGAATATTTGGGCTCCTTTCTTCATCTGTGGAGTCAGGATTCAAGGGTGAGCCTGCCTGTCCCTCCTGGCTTTCCTCAGATATCTTGACAATCAAACTGAAGACATCCCACACTGCCCAGTAGTGGGGAAAGCAAAGCTCAGCCTGGACTTTTCTCTCAGCCATTGTTAATCCACCATTCTTGGCCTCTGTGCAGAGCTTTCCTGGAATTGTGTGGAACTGTACAAAGCACTCCATCTGCTTCTGCGTGTGTCTGTTCCCAAACTGGTTTTCCTCTGTCTAATCCGAAATTCTCCTGGGTAATGGTATTCCATGGTAGTATAGCTACTCAGACTGGCCAGAGGAAAGTGGCAGTCTGTTCCTTATAAATACCATGAGTCACATGTCTTTCTGACTGCCAAAAGTATGCAGGCAGAGCCCAGCATGTCTCTGGTCTGCATAAATTTGCAGAGGGCTGGTGGCACAGTGCATTTTTTATATTCCGACGGGTTTGCTTTCCTGGTGTCTTCCAACCTTAGGACATTTTGGTCAAGCTCCCCAGCCCTAGATACGTTGAACCATAGTCAGGACCACCTGATAGAGGGAATGGTGGTTGGTCACTGAATGGAGAGGCCAGGTGTAGCTACTTACTAGCTGCCTGATGCTGAGAAGCCCTCCAAATGTCCTAAGCCTCAGTTTCTCCATCTGTAGAATGGGGGCAATAATCTGTAAAAGCTGCTGGACCTAGACTTGATTCCTGAGGATTTGGGGGCAAAGGAACTTTAGTCCAACTCCACATCCTTTTCCAGCCTTAGTTTTCTTACCTGTAGAATGGAGAGGTACAGTCCTTAGCCAACTGGGCTGTTGAATATGTTAAAGGAACATAAATAAGGGAACACTCAGGACAAATTGTCATGAATGTTCAAAGATTGAATATTACCATTTTATTGTAATTTGTGTCTGCTTCTCAAAGTAGTGCTGAAGTTCAAAGTCACCGAAAGCCCCCAAGTATCTACTGTGGAATGTAGAGTACAATACGTAGACCCCATGGTTAGCAGGTTTAGATTTCATAAGAGGGCATGCATGAAGCCTCTGAGAAGGCAGTGTTAAGAAAGCAACTGTCCAAATTTCAGGGTCTGTGCTGGTTGCTGAGAATTAACTAACTAACTAACTAACTAACTAACTAACTAACACATTTTTAGAATATGATAATATATGCTTTTGCAGGCATGTGTTTACTGTGCATTGTACATTGTGTTTCATTAAAGACATTTCATGCATGCATGCCATGTACTTTGACTATATTCAGCTGCCATGGTCTCCCCATCCTCTCTGCTTTCTCTCTCTCTCACTCCTGCTGGTCTCCCTCACTCCGTGTGGCAGTTTTGCTTCTACCCTCATGACCTACATATAACAGATTTTATGTGTCTCTATAAAATCTAGGGCCCACAAAGGAGTGAAAGCATGTGATGTTTATCTTTTGGATGACTTATTCCACTTGACATTATGATCTTCATTTGCATCCATTTTCCCAGCAAACAACTCAATTTCATTCTCATGGCTGAGAAAACTCTGCTTTCTTCTCTCTCTCTCTCTCTCTCTCTCTCTCTCTCTCTCTCTCTCTCTCTCTGTGTGTGTGTGTGTGTGTGTGTGTTCCTTTGGATATATATTCAGGAGTGTCATATGATAATTCTATTTTTAGTTTTTTTTGAAGATGTACTGTACTGATTTCCGTACTGACTCCCCAAGTTTATATTCCTATCAGCAATCAATAATGGTTTTTATTTCTCTACAGCCTCATCAGCATTTTTTGCCATTTTGACTCATGTGAGATAGGATCTAGACATAGTATTAATTTTCTTCTTTCTGATATAGTGATATTGGACATCATTTATATGTTTATTGGCCATTTTATTTCATTAGCCTGTTTTTACCATTCTAGTGCTCTGAAGAGACACCTTGACCAAGGCAACTCTTTTGCTTTTTTTCTGAGACAGGGTTTCTTGTTATATCTTTGGCTGTCCTGGAACTCGCTCTGTAGCCCAGGCTGGGTTTGAACTCACAGAGATACACCTGCCTCTGTCTCTTGAGTGCAGGCATCACCATACCCAGTGGCCAAGGCAACTCTTAAAGGGAAACGTTTAATTGGGGGCTTGCTTACAGTTTCACAGTGTTAGACCATGATTGCAATGGCAGGAATCAGACAAGCACAGTGCTGGAGCAGTAGCTGAGAGCTTTATATCCTGGTTTCCTGGTTGCAGGCATGTAGGGGAGGCTGGTGTGGGTTTTTGAAACCTCAAAGCCCACCCCTAGCAAGGATGACATACCTCCTCCAACAAGGCTACACCTCCTAATCCTTCCCAAACAATCCACCATATATGTGAGTAGGTATTCACATATAGGAGCCATTCTCATTTAAGCCACCACATTGATTGTATTGTTTTATTTCATGACATTTAGCTTTTATGAGTTATTTTTATAATATATATATACATATATATGTGTATACACACACACACACACACACACACACACACACACACACACACCGATATATAAGTAGCAGAGATTTTTCTCCTGCTCTTGAGGCTGTCTCTTCACTCAATTCCTTTGCTGTGCAGAAATATTTTAGCCTTATGTGTCTGGTTCTATGTCCTGTGCTATTGGAAACTGTTTAGAAAACTCTCACTTATGCCTAGACCTTGAAGTATTTTGCTCATAATTTCCTCTAATAATTTCAGGTATCTTTGGGGGTCTTATACTGATTTATGATCCCTTTTGGATTTATTTTTATACAAGGCAAGGGATTTAGATCTGGTTTCATTCTTTGGTACATGGCAATCTGTTTCCCCAGCACCATTTGTTGAAGAGGCTTTCTTTCTTCCAATGCATGTTTTTGGTATATGCATAAAAATTCATGTGGCTGCAGGTATGTGTCTATATTTGGCTCTTCTATTCTATTTATCCGGTCTACCCATCGTCGTTGTGCCAGAGACATATTGTTCTGCTACTGCTATTCCATAGTGTAACTTGAACTCAGGCATGATGATGTCCTCACCATCTTTCCTGGGGATTTCTTTGGTCATTTGGAATAGTTGGATTCTATATGAATTTCAGACATTTTTTCTATATCTGTGAAGAATTTCATTATAATTTTTATGCGGATCGCTTTGAATCTGTGGGTTGCCTTACATATATAGCCATTTTCATAAAATTAATTCTGCCAATTTGAGGACATGTCTCCATATTCTAGAATCATTTTCAGTGTTTTAAAGTGTTTCATTGTGGAAGGCCTTTCACTTCCTTGGTTTAGTCAAAGGTACTTATAGAGGCTGTTATGAATGGGATTTTTCCTTGCTTCAAGACTTTGTTATTTGTATATGAAAAGTTACTGATTTGTGTATGCTGATTTTGTATTCTACTATGTTGTCAAAAGCATTGATCATTTATAAGTGTTTTCTGATGGGTACCTTTAGGGTATTTCATGAATAGGATCATGTGAACTACAAATAAGGATAAATTGTCTTCTCCCTTTCCTATATGTTTTTTCTCAGTTCAGGCTGAGAATTTTTTATTTGATGTTCATCAAAAATTGACCTATAGTTTTCTCCCTTCTTTTTGTTGAGTCTTTATCCAGCTTTAGTATCAGGGTAACCATGGATTTTTAAAAATACTTTCTACATACAATATATTTTGATCATATTCTTTCCTCTCTCCAATTCCTCTAAGATCCTTACCACCTCCCTAGTCCACCCAATTTCATGTTCTCTCTCTCTCTCTCTCTCTCTCTCTCTCTCTCTCTCTCTCTCTCTCTCTCTCTCAATAAAACAGAAGACAAAAGTAAAAATCAATACAAAGAGAGAAACAAAAAATATAAAAGCAAAACAGAATAAAACAGAAAGTGCACTAAAAATCATGGAATGAATTTTGTTTTGGCCAACTACTCCTAAGCGTGGGGTGCCTCAGTGTAGCTGATATGCCCAGTAGTGACACTCCACTGGAGAAAACTAGCAGGTATCAATTGCACGTAGCTTCTTGGCCCCGTCCTCCATGCTGGGATTTTGTCTGGTTTGGACCTGTGCAGATCTTGTTTGTACTGCCATATCTCTGTGTGTTCATATGTACATTGTCCTGTTGTGTCTGCATGATGCTGCTTCCTTGTAGTCATCCACCACCTCTGGTTCCTATAATTTTTCTGCTGGTTCCTATAATTTCTCTTCCATATAGATCTCTGAACCTTGAGGGAAGGGGTTTGGTAAGAAACATTTCATTTAAGGCCAAGTGCTTCAAAGTCACTCACTCTCTGCATGTTGTCAGTGTGGTGACCTGGAGGTAGGTGTGTGTGTGTGTGTGTGTGTGTGTGTGTGTGTGTGTGTGTGTGTGTGTATTTAAAATTCACTTTCTAGCTTATGGAATACATTAAGAAACAAGACATGTCAGAATTCAGATGCTAAGGATTTAAAGATGGAATCACAATCTCCTTTTCCCATTGGAGCAAATAGATCCTTAAGGATACAGCAAGGCAGGGTGAGGATTGTGATGGTTCCCAATTAGGAGGGCACATGGAAAACTCCATTCTCCACTGGCTTGCTGTAGTCACCGATTTCAATTTCTGTTTCATGTTATTCCTGGTAGTTTCATGTGCCAGTGCTGTCAGTGACCAGAAACACAGGCAGAGTTCAAGTTGAAGGATCATGATGAGAAGGTATGATCCTTCTGTAATTGAGAGCCCTGAGGTTGGAAGACTTGGATGAGAGAAAAGCACAGACACATTTGCATTCAGGAAGAAGCTCGGGTGAAAGGGGCAGGCAAGGACAAGGATGCTGGCTTGGAAGCTTTGCCCCTAACCAGGTAGAAACAAAAAACAAGGGCCTCAAATAGAAGGTCAGAGCAAGAAAACTTCAGAAGAAAAAGTGGAAAGGTTTTATGCAGGAAGATGGGATGCCAGGCTCCAACTTGGGTGTGAGGTAGGAAGTGTGTGGAGTCCAGGGTACTTACACAAACCCTTTAGGTTTCCTCCCTTTCTTGCGTCACTAGATGTGCCCATGAGGCAATGGTACAAAGCTAGGGTTGACAGGAGATGGAGGATAAATAACTCTGGCTGGTAAATTCCTAAAACAGCCCACAGCTGTGCCTTGCTGCCTTCTCTTGGGATTACAAAGAGGTGCATGTCGGAAATTAGTGCATGCTCTTGAACTTTCTGGAGGCCACTTTAGGGGCTTCCAGCTGCCACTGAGTGCTTGAAGAGCAACATAGCCAGTTTTCCTTCCCTCCTGGTTATGGATACTTGAGACCCTAGTTCATTGATTGGATCATTTCATCGGCAAGCACAGAGGAAACGGAAGTGTGCCAGCTTGTTCCAGTCTTACCTGGATGGGATCTGATAGTACCTAAAGCCATGGTAAATCCATTGGTTTTGATGGATATCCCCAGTCAGGGCAGCAACCTGACAGATGCCCCTATACACACACCCCTGGCTGCACAGAAGTCTTCAGTCTATGGGTTTTTCTATCAACCCTAATGGTTTGCCCACAGCCAGATCTCTCCTGCTCTTGAAGTGGCCTTTTGGTTGCATGCATGCACCACTCTGCTGCTACCCCTTAGGGCCACCACCTCAGAGACCTTGCAGGAAGTGAGGGTGATGGATGTTTGTAATGAGCTCATGGTGTTTTGATGGTCCTCTTATGTGTACAATCATAGCTCTCTCCTTTTCCAAGTCAAACCCAGGCTGTGCCAGGCAGCAGGTCCCTGAAGCAGAGGGGGGCAAGTTCTCCTTGGCTTAGGTATCTCGAGTCCCCCCTTCAGCTCCCACCATCTGCTTGTCAAGAAGACTTTGTTTACATGAGCCTCTGCCTTCCTTCATTTCCCACAGCAGGACAGAAGAGATTGTGGATGAACCAGGAATGGAAAGCTTGGATCTGACTTTAGCAGTGTCAGAACTGCCTTTAACATAGTCACCCATTGGGTGGTGGTGAGCAGGATAGGGAGTTCAGTGTTTGGAGAAGACAGTACAGCTGCTTGGCTAATGGCTTGGCTTTCTTTCTCTCCTCATGTCACTTGTAGCATAAACGGAGGCTATTTTCAGTCTGAGAACATCTCTGCCCCCAGTGTGGTGCCATTTCGTTCATACTCTATGACTGACTTCCATCTGCTGCCACAGAGAACACCTCACTTTTCAGGCCCCAAAGCAGATGGCCAGGAGGGAGAGCCAAGTTTGGGAAATAGGCAAACCAAGTGAGAACATAGGCTGGGAGTTGAGCCTTGCAGGAGCTACCGCCGACTGTGGGGTCATGACAAAATCGCATACTCTTTCTGAGGTTAGGCTATCTTATGTGTTAAAGCAGCAAAAGCAAGCCACAATTCTGTTTTACACTGAGGGAATGAATGGGGAAGAATAGAATTCCAGGAGGGAACTGGAGAAAGGGGCCATCATAGTTCCTTGTTGAAATTAGAGTATGATATGATGGTGTACTAGCTTGTGCATCTTATAGATGTTTGAAGCTATGTACAAGCCATATCATGGATGAGAGCCAGGTTCTCACACAGTGGGATTCCTCAGATGGCTGGCCAGGAGCAGTGTCTTTTCCAGGGAAGTCTTTGCTGTTGACTCCTAGGTCAGATCTTTTCAACAGGTGGCAAAGCCTTATGTCTAGTTTTACTACTTCCTACTTCATTCATAGTTTGAAAAAGTCCTACTAAATAGGAAGGACTCATTGGTTTTTATCATTGATTCCCCTAACTTTCTTGAGTTAATTGAAGTAGATACTTCTGTTTTCTGGATCCCATCAGGGCAGAGGCCCAACCTTCAGCTCAGAAAGTGACCTTCTTGAACTTGTGAAGAAGCAGGTTCCACTGAAAACCCCAAACCCAACTTTGGTTAATTTGGGTTGAGACAAAGAATGCTCTGGAATGTTCTCCCTTTTCCTGTGAGTTTTAATAATAACATCTCCATTTGTGTTTATGTGCTTTCTTCATCAGTTAAAGAGGAGTAATGAGCTCCCCAGTCTGCTTATGTGCCTTCTCTCCTGGGTTTCCAGAACAAATCTGCACTGTAGGTTGGTAGAGTCTTGGTACCTTCACTGGTAGACAAAGAGAATCGCCAAATGTGGTATACCATGTACCAGGTGGTCACCTGGGTCACTATAGGGTGACCATGGGTTACTGGTGAAAACCTCATCCAGTGACTCAGAAAACCTGTATTGGCATTACCTTCAGTTTGCAAATGGGGAGACTGAGGCTCAGGGAAACTAAATGATCTGGTGAAGGACACTCACCTGTACCAGGACAAAATGTAAATTCTTAACTCCAAGGCCCCTGTCCTCAGCTCCACCCTCAGTACAGACATTATTTTCTTCTCTTTTTCTTGGAAATGCTTGTAAGAATTTCCAGGACAAGGCTGGGCTGGGAAGGCCCCTGCCTGACCTGCTGTTTAAACCACTCCAAATGCTGAGCACCCGCCAAGCCACAGCACACATGGCTTTGGTTCAAACAAGTAAGCAAGGCCATTGCACTTTTCATTAGCATCTGGGATGAAAACAAAAGTCTCTATCAGCTCCTGGTTCTGGAGCCAAGCCTCTCCCTGCCTTCTGGCTGACTAGCGAGCTCAGGTATCCTTCAGGCGAGAGGAACCATAGGACACATGGAACTCCTCAGGCTTTGAGAGTGCTCCTTTCCTTGCTACAATCTGCAGGCAGTCCTCCCATGGAGTAGATTTGTTGTTCCATGACTTGGTCATTGCAGGCTATTTGAAGGGGCTTTTAATATGTCTTGAGCTGTCAAAGCATTGGAAACACTCTAGATGGGGTGGGGGCAAAGCAAAAGTACCCCAGTAGCCAGGCTTTCTCTCTGCTTAGGGCAGGCTCACTTTACACTCTCCCTTGTAATCGCACAAGCCTGTACCTGAACATTCAATGCCTGCTCTTATATCCTCCTCCCCAGCAGTCCCTCTGGTTGCTTCCATGCACTTAGTGTTAACTAAGCAACTTTTTTTTGTGAGTAGACATCCCTGTAATTGGTAGGGGAATAAGCATATATATAAACACACACACACACACACACACACACTCTATGTCTGTGTATATACACGATCCTATCTTCAGAGACTTCATGCAACAATGCATTTTTCTTCAGCTGTCAGGAATTTTGTATTTCTAACAAAGTTCATTTGCTGCCAAGTTTCATGGTGGGTATCTCTGGCATCTACTCAGGTGTGTATCTGTAGGGCATTCTTTTCTCCTGTGGACCCTGCAAACTTTCTGGTATATAGTGATCCCTTATGGCCCTGGATTCCAAACCTTTCTTTAGGATAGCCAGGAAGGTATTTCCATATAGCTTGGTATCCATCATGAATGTCACCACCACCACCATATTGTATGGTTCTGTCCTGTGTCATGATTGGGGTTCTCCTGAGGTAGCAGTATGTGACATCATCTAGAAGCTCATTTTCTCAGGTTGACATAGAACTGAGACATGAATGTGAGCTTCGGATCACCACAGCCTCTCGGCTTCTACTTTCTTCAGGCCTCAGGTCAAGGTCTTTCCACCTGCAGCTGCTGTACTTAGGACATACTGTGTGCCAAAGCAGGGATCAGAGGTCGAAGTTACAGGCTCAGTTTGGCCCACATAAGTACTACCTTTGACTTCTGTTAGTATAATTCAAATACCTTCTATTATGGCATTCGCTCTCTAGGGCGATACCTACTGCTCTGTCTTTTCTTTTGTCACCTACACATTCCCTACTTAAGGGACATTCTCTAGGATGAGCCTCTTACTCTTCTTAAGTGGAGGCTGTGTCACATGTCCATAGTCCCATGGTAAGAATGGGACTGAGGATAGGGTTTGTCTTTCTGAAGTCTGGCTTTCCCCTTCAACTCCAGTGTGGAAAATGTCTTTGTAATTGGTCATACTGAGCAGCAGGTCTCCACAGGAGTGGTCTTCAGTGGACTTCATGCCTCTTAGATAGTTGAATCTAGCAGGGCCTGAACCTGAGCACATGTCTACAGATTGGAATTACAGTCTGGATTCTGGGTCAGTCATCTTTTTTTTTTTATCAAGTCATAATAATTACACTTATTTGCAGAGTATGTTTTCATATGTGTATATGTTACAGAGAGACAGGAGGAATAAACCCTGTTATCACGCAGCAGGGAGAATGACAAGTATTTAGAATTCTAAAATATCTAGAAGAGATGTTTTGAACATTCTCTTAACAAAGAAATGGATTGATTTTTTTTTCTCTGAGAAACTCAGCCCCTTCATCCTGCACAGAGAATGGATGATGGAACTACAGAAGCAAGCAGTCACTTGACACATCCCACCACTGCCCCAAGCCTTCTCTGCTCCCTGAGTGCCCCATCCTCATAAAGCATGGGCTACAGTCTGTGTATCTTCAGATCCTGCCTCTAAACACCTGCCATTGCCTGGCATTTGCTCCTGTGTCAGTGGTGAACTGGGCCCTCCTTTTATTTCCTTCTGTTACTTGAGCATCCTATAGGTGGATTGGTTGCTGAGCCACCTCAACCACTGCTATTTCTTGAGGGATGCATCTGCCCCTCCCTTCCCCATTGCCCAGTCCCTTGCTCTCACTCCCATGTTGATCATTCAAATGCCACTTTCTGGGCCACCCTACTACATTTGACCCACTTCAGGTCTGTAGTCCTCAAACTGTTCTGTGGAACCCCACCATAAAGATAGCTGTTTCTCTAGTGTTTTGGAGGGAAAAAGGGGACCAGCTTGTCTCTGCCCCAGTCCAAACAGAGCAGGTCTCCTCTTGAACTGGTATGCCTTGAGATGTCATGAAGGCTTAATAGAACTGGTCTTGCATCTCAAGCACTGCTCCACATGCAGATGTGCCTACAAGGCCTGCTCCATGGTACATCATTGCAGAGGAGAGAATCTCTAAGGGTCAACTAAACACCTCCAAAGAGTTCTGGGCTTTTACAGGGAAAATGAAGAGGCTGGCAGACCACTTTCTTTCAGCAAGTTCCCCAAATACCACTGTGCATAAATGTCCTCTTAAAAACCTTCAGCCTCTTGCTTTTCTCTAATAGCCTCTTGTAAACTGATGCATCCATTTTCACCTAGCACCCAGAAAGCAGGTGTGCATAGGCGTGCATGCATGCATGCTTGTGTGCATGTGTGTGTGTGTGTGTGTGTGTGTGTGTGTGTGTGTGTGTGTGTGTGTGTGTGGCCAGTGGGTGACCAGACCTGAGCCAGAGGTCCTGGCTGTATCTAGCCCAGTCTTCACATTCTTGGGGATCTTTGGAACAACCCTGCCTCGAGTATTCTCTTGTCTGTCTGTGGTTCAGGTTTTCTAGTTTGGACTGAGAGTGGGTCATTTTCACATCCACCAATAAGCTTTCTTTATTCTGCACTCCCGTTGTCAGTTGCTCAACATTCCGTAATTCAGTTCCTTTCATATCTGACTGTTGGACTGAGTTCAATTTTCTGCAGTAATTACCACCATCAGTGTAAAGCCCTGACTGAAAATGCAATTGCAGCTCCTGTGATGGCCTGCTGGCAGGTCAGCCTAAGAACAGCAGGGAGGAGAAGTGGGGCATCCCTTAGACTGGGGTGTCCTGCTGGTTGTGGAACTCCAATTTCTCTCACCTGACTGTTAAGTCACAGCTGAGGGGATGTTGGAGCCCCTCCCTCCTCTCTCAAGGGCAGCTTGCGTGAGAAACAGGCCCCAGGAAAGTACCTTTATTGTGTGGTTTATATAATCTTGTTGTATATTCAGCAAGTGCTGACTCCAGAATGGACCCCCACCCCACCCCTGCAGACCTCTATGTGGCTTGGGAAGTCACTGAGAAGCAGTTACAGTGTAAGGTACTTATAGCCTGCTGGGTTTGAGAAACATGGTCTGGAGGTAATGATCCCACCTGGAGGATCTGGCAGGTGTGGTAGAGAGGTTGGTGGCCATGGAAAGCTGATGGGAGCTCTGTTTGGGAAAGAACTAGACAGGCCTAGGGAGGAGGTGGAAGAAATTGTCTGGGAAGAGGGTGAAGCCTGGGCAAGTTACAAAGTTCTGAGAGGCATAATGGGGATAGGGTCAGGGAAAGCAGAGGCTTCTGGGATGAGGGAGACAATAGCAACAACCTCTTGGTGACATCCAAGATAACTGTGAAGTCCAGCATTGTGGCTGCCACAGCATTTCTGAGTGACTGAACTCTCCTGGGAGGGTAGAGGAGGCAGCAGGATGCAAGGAGGTGACCAGCTTTGGAAGGGGCAGCTGGACCTGGGCTAATCAGTCCACCTTCAAATCAGGCAGCAGCTGCTGGATCAGGAAGATGGCCTCTGTCTAGTGGCCATCTCTGTCATGTGGAGACAGTGAATGGCAGACATCTTAGAACATACATTCGGTTCAAGACCCAGGCCTTCCTTGTTCTGGCCTTTTCCTTACTCATATCCACATTCTGGTGTCAGAAAGTTGTAGGCTGCAAATGTCAGTACTGAAGGTCCGTGTCCTTAAATTGACCACAAGAAAGTCACAGCTTGTCATCATTCTTTTTAGAGGACCCTGGGTGGCCTATGGTTCCCCCAAGGTCAACAGTGGCACTTTCCTTTTCTTGGTCTCCCCTAGGCTGGTGTCTATGTACTGAAGTCCAAGAAAGGTAGCTTTGGAAGCCGCATGACTGAGCAGAGCAACTGAGAAAATGGAGACCGGGTGCAGGCATTTCCTGGCTGTCACTCTGCTGTAAGCCTCACCTGCTCTGTCCTACAGGTCAAGAATGTGCTTTTAGGAGAGCTTGCATGCCTAGCATACACTACCACAGAGCCCTTCCTAGTCGGCCTGCTTTGATTTAAAAGCTCTGGTTGGAAGCTTCTGCCCTTTCTACATTTAGCACATTTCTGTGGGTGCAAGCAGTATTACTAGAGTCATGGTTGCAAGGAGTGTGCTCTTTGATCTGTGTTGTTTTCAGGTTACTGTACTGGAAACTGCTCCAAACTGATGTAACTTTGAGTTTAAGCAAAGTAATTGTGTGTGCGAGTGTGTGTGTGTATGTGTGTGTGTGTGTGTGTGTGTGTGTGTGTGTGTGTAGAGAGAGAGAGAGAGAGACAGAGAGACAGAGAGACAGAGAGACAGAGAATGCAGAGATGGAGCAGGTGCGTATGCAAGGCATTTCCAGTTCCATTTGATGGATTGCTGTGGTCCAAAAGTTGGTACAGACTACACATGTCTCAACATCAGTACCTGCTTTCACGTGAGGTCTCAAGCAATCACATAGTCTTCAGTTAGGTTTCTGCAGAATGAGCTAGGGATGGTCAAGGTACAGGTTCATGGAGAACATGGTGTCTGTGAGAGCTCTAAATGTCTAGAAATTTCACCCTAGATATTTCACATATCACTGGCTGTCCACCTTATCCTAAGGCTCTAGTTTTCAAAAGCAGCAATATTTTTCTTTTCTCACAAACCTAGGATGTGGGCAGCTCAGCAGGGTCAGCTGCTCTGGTCATGTTCTGCTTCAGTTGAAAAGCTGGGGCTGGAACCATCTGAATTGGCTCACGTGTCTGGCAGCAGAAGCTGTCTCCCCTTGGAGAACTCCCCCAGGGATACAGTGGCCTTTCCACGTGGCTGTCTGGCTTTTGCACAGTGTGAGACAGGGGCAGAGAGGAGAAGAAATAATAAGAGAAAGGAGATAAGGAAGGGAAAAGAAAAAAGGCCCCCATCCCCCAGTTCCAGGACAGCTTGGGCTATAGAGTGAGATCATGTCAAAAAACATTCTCTTCCAAACCAAGTCATAGTCCTGGCCCAAGGGTGAAACAAGAAAGCCTCCGGGTGGTCTCAAAGCCAACAGGTCTGCTTCTGATTTCCCTTGGAAAGTCAAGTGACCTGGTGGTACAGGAAGGGGTTTGCGCAATAGCTGTCTGATCATAGGGCCCATGAACTCTGGTTTGTCTGAGTGCAATGTCACCCGTACCTCCTGGGTGTGTACCTTGAATGTGTACCACTAGACCTTGAATGTCACAAGTTAGAGTTGTCCTACAAGTCCCTCCATTTGCAAGGACTTCTCATTTTAAAAACTAAAAGCAGATCTCAGATTGTGGTCAATTTTACCCAAGTGAGGATACTTTTTTGTTTTTTATTTTTCTGGAGACTATAGTTATCAGATATGTGGGTGGGAGGATGGGTAGGATAGAAGGCTTGTGCTACACGACCCTAGCTTGTGTCAAGCTAACAAAAAATGGGCTAGCAGTCTTACCCTAGATATCAATGGTACGAAGACTGAGAGATCCTATTCTAAATTAATATTAAAAATTTAAAAATAAACAATCTGGTGGAAAGTGGGCAAACGCTTGAGTAAAATGTCATGGAAGAAAGCATCCTGAGGCCTGTGAAGAGCTCCCCTGTTTGCAGGGAGACACATGTTCTGACCTCACTGAGCCGCACACAGTACAGTTGTCAGTAAAGACTCAGAGCAGCTGGGGGCTCTCCTCACCACCAGTAGGGAGTACAAAAAGCAACTGGCACTTGGCCAATCACATCCATGACAGCCTGAAGTGAAACCAACCTAATGCTCACTCTCTATTGATGGGATAAATAAGTGGCACTAGGACAAACAATGGCAAATAATCTTCACTTTTTTTTCTTTCTTCAGGATTGTTTTCATGGTTCTGAGAGCAGAACCCAGGTCACATGCTCTACACTGAGCTGTGTCCCCAAATCCTTACAG
Organism: Cricetiscus sungorus; assembly: GCA_030556225.1. NCBI lineage: Eukaryota > Metazoa > Chordata > Mammalia > Rodentia > Cricetidae > Cricetiscus > Cricetiscus sungorus. The sequence goes on along the minus strand of JANBXA010000007.1, from coordinate 48,963,447 downwards.
ACAAACCCGGATTGCCATAATATGAGTGTCACATGTGATTGTCCAGGCAGATAAGAAGAGAGGCCAGAGTTGGGCTGGGCAGGAGATATCAGCAGACTGTGTTAGCAGAGCCAAAACATGAAGAATGATCATGAATTTCTAAGCAGTTAAGGGGGAGAATCCACCTCCCACTAGTGCCTAGTCCTGTATAAGAACATAGAAGCTCTGTCGGCATGTATTCATGGGTAGCATCTGTCCTGTCAGGTTGGCCCTGAGCAGTGTAGAGTTCCCAGGGGATAGTCACTCTGTGCTCTTGAGACCACAGAGGAGACTGATTTGATGGAAGTGTGTGGGATCTACCAGGCAGTCTTGAACAGTCTGAAGTTCTGGACTGGCTCGTGATATCTTTGTGCACGTGTCTTGTTTTTTACATTTCTGGTTTGGAGTCGTCATTGACAACCTCTGTGTGCACACCTGTGTTTGCAGAATTCGTAAGACCCTGGCAGTCCTTACAGATTTCCTCTTCCTTCAGGACTGCAGGGAGGATACTTCTGTGACCATCTACTGTCTCACTTCCTCACTGCCTGTCCCTCTACCCCACTGTTGTCCACAGGTAGGACAGATTGGCGCCCATGCCTCAACTTGAACGGTGTTTTCTCTTTTTAAATAATAATAATAACAGTAACATTTAGGTGAAAATGGAAAGATCCACACTTTTATTTTTAAGTGGCCTTTTCAAATGTTAAGTGCTTTGTTGGGAAACATCAAAATAGGTCGTGTGTAACTTGGTCTGCTCATAAAAAGAGCTCCATGCTTGGTATATTTAGAGAGGGGAAGAAACTTATTATTTATTTTTTTTTGTAACTTTTTGGCTTTTTTTTTCCTTTTAAACCAAAAAGTGCCTGGAAAATTCCTCTACCCTCTCCACCACTGGTGGTTTTCCTGGCCTCAGAACCCTGGTACAGGCTCCTGTTTCCTTGACTGAAGAGGTGGGGGAAGGGAGATACAATGAGATTTGTGAGACCTGAGCTCTGCCCCTCAGGAGGTGTCCTGAAGGGGCAGGGGCTGGTAACAGCCAGAATGGCCAGAGTTCTGAGGCTGAAGTGCCTCCTTTTGTAAGTAGGTTAGGTGGTAATTTAAAGTAAATTGTTCTAATCACTCTCTGGCTGTCCTTGTAGCTTGCGTTAAGGTTTTGTCCATTTGCAGCAAAATATAAAGCACATCAAATACTGAAAGCCTCAGGAATAAAGAAGGTTTGATGACACATGTTCTATTAAACAATGGCTTGAGGGGCTGGGGAGGTAGCTCAGTCGGTCTTCCCAGGAAGGCAGGAGAATCTGAGTTCAAGCTCTACTACCCTCTATAAAAGCTGGTTATGGTGCTACACACTTATAACCCCAGTGCTGGAAGACAGAGAGGTAAATCTCAGTGCCCAACCAGCCTAGTCAAATCAGTGAGCCCCACATCCCAGTGACAGATCCTGTCTCAAAAGACAAGGTGGATGGCAGCTGAAGTTGACCTCTGACCTCCATGAATTATCAACACACACACACACACACACACACACACACACACACACACCAAAACAAACTAAAACCCAGTTTGAAACCTCTCTTTAAAAGCATGTATCTTCTATTTCCCTCTTGTAGTATTCAATCCCCTCAGCTTCTTCCTCTTTCTTTTCCCTCTGGCTAGTTCCCAATGCTCACTCAAACCAAAGACATTTCTCCCAAGTTCTGAGAAACATGGTCTACTACTAGCTTCTACGCCCAGACTTTAACAGTCCAACCAACAGGATGGCCACCAATGTTCTCTAAAGACCTTGGCTACAGACAGCATAGCAGTGTTTTATAACAAGCTAGAATAGTAGACAGTTATGTGAGGACCAAACCTGAAAACACCTAAAGACTTTCTGAGCATTGTATGCATGGAGCCCTGGTCTAGAAAAATTATCTCTCATCGCTCTCCAGCCTTTGTTTACCCTTTCCCTTCAGGGCGGGACCCTTCCTTGAGGACACATTCTGCAGTTCCTGTCTTTGCAGTTATCACAGGAACATGGGCCAGGGGATGTGTCTTCCTCCAGCCAGACCCCCAAGGCTGAGGAGCAGCTGGAGCTCCTCAGAACAGTCCTGAGCCTTCCTTGCTGATCTGTGGCTGCCTGGAACCCCATAAAAAGCATAGAATGCCAGGCAGGTACCTCAAGATGCACAGGTCAGGCAACTTGTTGCCATGCAGATCCTGTGATTGACAGAATGACAAATGGATGTGCAAATGGCAGGGATTGAGATATGGAAGGAGTGTAAAGAATGAGGGGTACAGCTTAGAATCACATTAACCAAAGAGATTCCCCAGACTTTCCTGGAAGAGCTGTTTAATGTGGCAAGACCAAAGAGAATGCCACGATTTCTCCATGCCAGTCTGGTATGGAACACTTTGCAGGCCATCAGCCTGTGTCTGTCCTCAAAACATTCCTGAGAGGTTGCTGGAAGGGAGAAAAACAAACAAGAGTTGTCTAGATTGAAAGCCACTGAGTTCAGTCAGCGAACCTCCAAGCTTCGCTGTGCCAAGGAGTTGTGCTGGCTTGCTGGACTCCTGCACTAAATACTCTCACATGTTTTCTTCATCCTCATCTGCCTTCCATCAAGAGAAAGTGCCCGGATATTGCAGAGCATCTGAATCAGACATCCTTGTATTTATTAGGGACAATGCTAGTGCACATTTCTTGTTATTTCTTCTGCTCACTTCTTGTCTCAGATGAGCTGAACTCACTGTATAGCCAGGATGGTGGCTAATGTAACCCACCCTGCAAGGAGGTTTCACCTATGCCTACAAACCCTCCCCTCAGGTTGTGGTTTTCTCATGGACTTCTTTGGTGTCTGCCTAAGCAAGACCCCCCCCTCCTTTTTTTCCCCCCATTCTGCTGCCTCTAGCTATCCTGAGACTTTGCAAATTTTCCTTGGTCCTTGCTTCTGACTCTCTTCTGCTTGCCCAAATCCTAACCATTGCTCAAGTTCAGGAGCAACGTTCCCTCTCTGTGCTGCCTAGCAGCAGCTGCTTGGATTAAACTCCTTGGTAATGACATCTGAAGCCCCCAAGTTCTCTAAGGTCTCTCTTTTCTGTGTTTGTCTGGAGTTCACAACCACCTTGCTTATGGTGAGGCCCTTGGGAACATTTTTGATGGTCAAGGTCATCCCAAGAACATGGTCCACAGTGCTCACATGACACTCTCAGCTCCACAGGATACCCCTGCTTAGTCTCTTTGGATGGAAAAGGAGGGAATTCCCATTTTCTCCTTGAGATCCCATAGGTTAGGCAGTTCGTTTCAGTTTCTCAGCAAGGAAAGGCAGAGCAGGCATTCAGCCTGAGGCCCCTGCTTGACTCTCTCAAAATGACTGGTGTGCTTGACTTCAGGTATCAGAGATCTTGAGTCTCGGGGTACCTAGCAGTTATCTGCTAAGGATAAGCAAGGCATTCTGACTTGTGCAAGGCTCTCAGAGGGATGAGAGCTGGAACTGCAGGCCTGGGTGGGGGTGAAGTTGAGGCTGTGCTGCTTTGCCTGCTATGACAAAAGCAGCAAGCAGCAGTGAGGCCATCCCACCCAGCACACAGGAGCTCTCTATTCTAAGGAGGCTTGTCAGGAGAGAAGGCTCTGGAATCAAACGAGTGCATGCGTGTGTGTGTGTGTGTGTGTGTGTGTGTGTGTGTGTGTGTGTGTGTGTGTGTGCGCGCGCGCGCTGTGGCTATGTTGGGGTGCTAATTAGACACTGAATTACAGCTCTGGGATATAGCTCAGTTGGTAGAGTGCTTGCCTAGCATTCAAGAGGTTCTGAGGTTCCATTCCCAGAACCACATACACTGGGCATGTTGAGTCTACACCTACAACCCCAGCACTTGGAAGATAAAAACAGGAAGATAGGGCTACAAAACTTCTGGGCTATGTGAGACTGTCTCAAAAACAAAACAAAACAAACAAACAAACAAAAATGGATTAAGACGAACAAGGGGATTTTGTCTTACATCAGGGAGTGGTGAAGTGGGACAAAAGGACATGAAAGTTATGTCCTCCTGAGAAAGCCAGGTGTGAAGTCATGTGCTCTCCAAGCTTAATGATACCCTCCCACCCTCATCTGATCATACAAGTGTACCAGTGCCTTCATCTGCTGCCCAGTGGGCCAGGCTTCCCAATGTCCCCTGTGCTATCTGCAGGGTGAGCATTCAGCAACCCTGTGCTGTGAGCAGAAAATGCTGTTGTTGACTCACCATTCCTGCAGCATCTCTGCAGGCTTGAGAAGTCAGCTGGGCTCAGGGCTGGGCCAGATGGCTGGTCTAGGGCCGACAAAACTGGAAGGGGCAAGTGCCTCAGATGGCACTGTGGTGGAAACTCGCATGTACCTACTTCCCTGGGTACCAGTGCAGTATCAGGCACCAAGGGCGCTGTGCATAGTGGCTCTCCATTCAAGCGCTTATTCCTTCTGGCTTTTTGTCAAGTTTTTCCAAAGCACTGCTTGTGTTTCACCACAGTGTAGACTCATCACACACCCCTCCCTTTATCATCATCTCCTGTCTTCCCCATGGCTGTTGTGAACCCTGTCTAGCTGTGGAAAGTGAACTGTAGGGTTAGGGGAAGGACTCATCCAAAAGCAGCCAGTGAGGAAAGCAAGAAGGGGACTTTGAGTTGAGGTCTTTATGAATTCTGTAATGTTTAGGGTCCCCACCGCCAACATGAAAGGAAGAGAAAACCGTAAGTTCTCAACTATAGTGGCAGTAGGCAGCAGAAGAGGGGCCACGTGCAGAGGAGATTGTGGGAAGGCAGAGACCAATGAGGCTGGTATTCGAAAGGGTCTATAAAGGTTCCTGGGAACTATGGTGGGGGGATGGGAGCTCCAGGCTGGTATGAGCAAAGATGACTGTCTGCTCTGTTCTGCTCCGTGAGAGGAGAGCTGAGCTCCCCACAGCTGCCTGGTCCGGTCCTTCGAGCCACCATAGCCTATGTGCACCCTCCCACCTCTCTGGGCCTTTGCTGGCTTGTCAGCTCTGCCCTTCTTCTTGGCTCAGCCTCTAGAGCTATGGCAAGGCTGCTGTTATAAAATATGTGTTTGGATTTTCTGGAAACTTCTTGAAGTCGGAAAGGAAAGTCTGCCTGCTGGTTCTGAAATGGCTTCCTTGCCATCATGCCTCCCTGAGGAAGTAAACAGGCCTGAGCTCCAGGGAGCCGTCTGGGACACACTGCTCAAATTGTAGGGTGCCACCAGCCTGAAGTGTGGGCAGCCAGCCTTGGCCTGCAGTGCCCAAGTGTTTGCCCAGGTGCCCTGGGCAGACCAGCATGGGGCATGGGGGTGGGGTGCATTGGGGGCCTGAGGGAGAACCCTAGGGGTCCTGGTCAGGAAGCCAGATGTTTTTGATGTTGCATTAAAAATCCCAGAAGTCTTCCTGGAGGGCCTGAGCCCTAAGGTCAAGACAGGCAGCTTCAAGGTTGCTTGGTTCCCCACTGAGGGGCCACCATGCCTCAGCTTCATTAGCTGACAAAGCCACTCTCTGTCCTCACCAGCTACAGGCAGAGGAAGGAACAGCTTCTCTCCCAGCACCTGGGGCCTTGCCCAGGGATGGTATGAGGGTGCCCTCCCTCTGCCTCTCTCAGAAGAGAAACTGTGGCTGACCCAAGCGGCAGCTGTAGCCCACTCCAGCTGACAGCTGTCGAAGTGGCAGATTTTCCAGCCAAGCTGGAAATCTAGAAATACGTGTGAAATTTCTCAGTTGCTACAAATTCTTACAAATGCCGTGCACGCTGAACTAACCACATTTGCAGGCCGGACTCTGTCCACGGGTAGTTAGTGACTACTACTTTCAGTGTGCAGATGCCAGGGACCCCACGTAACCACAGTCTCCATGTCAATTATGGGGAATGGAGGACAGGAGAAAAATGATTGAGGGAGACACCAAAGTCCCACTTTCTCCCACTCTCTACAACGGGAGATGATCACTTCATGTGTCTTGGTTCTTGCTGTCACCTTGGCACATTGGTGGTATGTTCTTTCTCTCTTTCTCTCTCCCGCCTTCTCCCTTGCATTTCTAGTCTTGGTCTGTATCACTCTGTTGGATTGATACAGAGGCTATGTCTAGAGGAAGTCTTTCTCCCTCCATTATCTCCTTCTCATAGTTTCCTCCCCATGGGTCCTTGATAGGTGTGAGTCAAGAGAGGCTGGCCCATCAGTGCAGATGGCCCTATCGGTAGGGATCGATGGTAGCATCTCATGGGGGGAATGCATAAGGTTTGTGATCAGACAGAGTCAGATTCAGCCAACAGCTCTCCCTAACCTGGTCAAATATACCTTGAGACAATTACCAAACTTCTTGGCCCCTTGTCTATAAAACAGGGCATCAATTCCTTCCTGGTGACAATCATCTATGGAGATGAATGGGAAGTGCCTAGTACAGTGCCTGGAACAGATTATGAACTACACTGGTTGTCTTAGTTAAGGTTGCTATTGCTGTGATGAAACACTATGACCAAAGCAACTTGGGAAGGGAAGGCTTTATTTCCTTCCACAGCACTGTTCATCATCAAAGGAAGTCAAGGAAAGAACTCAATCAGGGCAGGAACCTTAAGGCAGGAACTGATGCAGGAGCCACAGAGGGGATTGCTTACTGGCTTGCTCTCAAGGCTTGCTCAGCTTGATTTCCTATAGAACCCAGGACCAGGGACCAGGATGTCCAGGGATGACCCTACTCACAGTGGGCTGGGTCCTCGCCTATCAATTACTAATTAAGAAAATGCTTTATATGATTACTTACAACCTTGTCTTGTGGGGGCATTTTCTTAATTAAGATTCCCTCCACGGATGACTTTAGCTTCAGTCAAGTTGACATAAAACTAGCCAGTACACTGGTGTTGCAATTGGCCTCAAACTCTTAAGCTGAACATCTTTCTGAAGACAAAATACCAGTGTTCAACAACCCACATGGAGATTCATTCAGGTACCATCTGTGCTGGGTTATCCTTTATTTAATCATGTGTTTCTGTGGTTGTGTTTATAGATGTATGGGAGTATAGAGGCCAGAGGACAACCTTAGCTGTCATTCCTCAGGTGTCTTCAACCTTATTTTTTAAGACAATGTCTTTAATTGGCCTTGAGCTCACCAAGGAGTTAAACTGGCTGGCTAGTGAGCCCCAGGGATCCACCTCTATGGATCCATCCTCTGTGCTGAGATCTCAACTGTGCTACCATCCTTGGATTTCTTAATGTGGAGTTTTAGGGATTGAACTCAGACCCCCACACTTGTAAGGTGAGTGTGCTACCATCCCAATCTTACACAGCATCTTCAACAGGCACGGCCAGGTAAAGGCCATCAGCTGTACTACAAGCAGTTTCTCCTCCCTGCTGTCTTTCATGCTTTTATTCCACTGTTGACCTTCTCCATCCTGTTCACTGGCACATTAGTCAGTAACTCTCCACAGAAGCTTTGCACTGCTGGACAGTGAGAGGCACTTGGGAAGATGATGATTGGGGAGAGTTAGGACAAAGCCAGGGTTGTGGCTGGGTGTGGACAGGATTGCCATCCTGGAGATGCTGCAGTGAGACTTGAGAGAAGATCAGATCAGGGAAACATGAAATAGATGAATTCCAGAGACCCATGTAGGAGTGTGGAGGTACCAAGGATGCAGGTGTGGGGAGAGAGCCAGGAAGGGCCCCAGGTTAGTGTTCATTCAGGTCACCACCTGAGATTAAAAACTGTTGAAAGAGAGAGTTTGGCTAGTGTTTGGAGGTGATGTCTTGGACTGGACAAGATGGCCTTAGAGGTGTGAGACACGCAGGAGGAACTGTTCTGTAACCGGAACAAGTCCAGTGAACCATCAGAATGCATGCTTTGTCTTTGGAATCTCCGTGACCTTATTCAACTGCTATAGGACTACACTGAGGGTCAGAACCTAGAGAATGGGGGAACTAATTGGTCCCAGGGCCTGACACTAGCAAGTAGAGCTAGTCTGACTTTCTCATCTATCTTGTCTTATCTGTATCCAACCCACACATGCTGCGCTTCATGTGAGGCTGGGTGTGCTTATATGTTTCCAGTCTACCAGTCAAAGACATCTGCCCACAGCCAGCCCCTCTCACTCCTGGCCCCACTGTATCTGCTGAGAACACAATGTGGGTGGTAGCCACCATCAGGTAGTGTTTTGAGATCTGGATGGTGTTCTTCCCCAGGGTTCCTCTCATTCCTTAGCCAGCAGTGCAGCCTGGGCTCAGGAGAAAGGCCTGTTCCACACTCTGACAAGAGGTAGGGCACAGCTGATTTTGATGGCAGTTTCTCCTCCCTGCTGTCTTTCATGCTTTTATTCCACTGTTGACCTTCTCAATCCTGTTCACTGGCACATTAGTCAGTAACTCTCCACAGAAGCTTTGCACTGCTGGACAGTGAGAGGCACATGGGAAGATGATGATTGGGGAGAGTTTACATTCTCATTTTAGTGGCTTGGTACTTGAAAGAGAGAAAGAGAGAGAGAAAGAAAGGAGAGAGAGAGAGAGAGAGAGAGAGAGAGAGAGAGAGAGAGAGAGAGAGAGAGAGAGAGAGAGAGAAAGAGAGAGACTTACAGATGGCAAAACTAAGGCACGTAGGAACAGGAATTGCCTAAGGCCTCCTTTGAATATATGACATGGCCAAGTGAGGATGGAAGGCAACTTTTGGGAAGCTGGCCAGGCACACATCTCCAGAAGGCATGCCACCAAGACCTTTGCCCTTCACCTATGCTAATGGGTCCTCATCTCACCCACTCCAGCCTAGAGAGCAGCTGCTCAGTGGGCATGGACTTCCTGCTCCTGTGACCCCCTCCCCCTTCCCTTTGCAAGATAAGTTGAAGCTTCCCTGGGCTTCTATGCCTGACTCCTCCACCCACCAGCCTGTGTTCTCTGGAAGCCCATGCCCTTGGATCCTTAGTGCATCTGGGAGAAAGAAGCCCAGGCCAGAAAAAAAAAGGCCATTAAAATACGCAGAATGCCAGGATGAAGGGGGTGGGAACAGCTGCAGTCTCCCTTCCTAAGTTTCAGCAGGTTTCAACTCTTCCTGTTCCTTCCTCTCTGGGCTCTTTGGATGACCACGGCCTCCATGGTATGAGATGCTACTGAAAGCCACCCCCAGGGTGACTCACAGGCTGTAGCAGCCTAGAGAGGAATTCCTACTCAGTTCAGTTGAAGCTTTTTATAAAGCCGGTTGAACCCGACCAGCTGCTGTGCAAGGCTACCCTTTCTTTCCTGTGTCCCTACCCCACTTCAAGGCCTGCCGTGACAGAGTGACAGAGGCTAGAGTGGGATGATGAGGTGACTCTCAGATATCAGAGATGTTAAGAGATGCTGAGGACTTCTCACTCATTCTGGAATCCAGCAAGGCAAGGATATGGAACCCAGACAAGTGCAGCTCTGGTAGGTGAGTAGGACCCCAGAACATAGCATGTCCAGTTCCCAGCGTTAGAGACACCCTCTAAATCAGCTAGTCTAGAAGCATGAACGCAAAGCTTGGGGAGTGGTAGTCCCTGAGTACACCGGGTGCTGACAGTCACCTCCCTCTAGGCTCTGGTTCCTGGTCTCCTTCAATACCCTCCCTTTATGGTCTTTATCTAGGGATGACAAGTGTCCTTCTGAAAACTTTTCCTGAACTGATTTTAGCTCAGTGGCATCTGAGACACCATACGTTCCAGACTTTAACATTCTATGTTGACTTTGGCCATGGCTGTGGGGCAGACAAGCCAGGGCTGAGGTGGAAAGTACTGCAAGTGAGCTAGCAGAGTAACCAGTCGGGGTTGCGCTGAGCCAGAGGAAATAGGAGAAAACTGAGCCTGGGAGTCTTGTGCAAAAATGTACCTGATAACTCGTGACGCAAGCAGGCCAGCTCTCGTACATCCTCTATCTAGAGCTGGGAGAGTTCCCTGGTCCACCCCTCTACTCGGCCCAGCTGCACCTCAGTCTGACCCTGTCCTGGCTGGGCACACCCTGTTACACACACCTAATTCAGGGAGCAGGGCTTCATTTATCCACCCACATGGATTCAAGTTCCCATAGAGATGGTTAATTTTGTTTTTTTTTTTAGGCCAGACCAGGTGGCAGAGGGAAGGAAAGACCAGGGAAAGCCTGCCAGAACACATGCCTTTTCCTAGTCTTTTGCAGCATCAGACTCAGAGACATTCTGCTGTGCAGGAGGATGCTTCTCCTCGCCTGTATAAACTCAGTGTCCATCACAGGGTTCAGAGTGGAACATCTGTTTTCATGTCCATGTCAGTCACACACATGACTTGAGTACTCTTCCCTTGGCCAAGTGCATAGGTCCTGCAGGCAGCCCAACATGGGATTCCTTATCTAGTCCCTTCCCAGTAGAAACCTACTCTGTCATACTGTCCATGGCATTCTCCATGTGATGATAACTTACCATGTCACTTGCAATTTTTCACCAGTTTTGGTGATTGATTGATGTTGCCCACCCCCAGTAGATTATAAACCCCCCCCAAAAAACAGAAAACATGGGTGCTTCATCATATACTGATTTTCAAAGGCTAAATACAGTGCTGGTGTATAGTAGGTATTCCGTCAATGTTTCCCAAATGAGGTGGGGAGGAGGGGAGAGCAGATGGGAATCAGGCTTTGGAGTAAGAGCAAGCATAATTTAATCTTGACTCATCTACTTCCTTCCTGGCTGTTGGACACTCAGCATCCTCAGCATCATTCTTTCTCATGTAGACAAAGCAAAGTTATTCACCAGGCTCTGGAGCTAAGAGGGCATGTCTCTGCATGGAGACTACATAGACAGAGCCTGGGTTCTATGATGGCAATAAGTAGAATGGTCTCCAACAATTTTCTTGTGCTGTACACCCCAATCCAGAAGATGATGAGATAATTTTTCTGACAACTTTACTGAAGCGTATTTACATCTATAATGCCTTCTTTTAAAGTGTGTGATTAAGTAGTTTTTGTAGAGGGTCTTTCAATTGGCACTGTTATAATCTAGCAATCATTGGCTGTTGTCACTTTACATTCACCCTTCTCCTAGTCCTTGACAACCACTCAGCTAAGTTCTGTCTGTAGATTTGTCGACTGTGGACATTTCTGATAAATGTACCAGAATCAGATAAGATGTGGTCTTTCTTGTCTTTTTTGTTGAGCATGTTTTCAGGGTTCATATGTGTTTCATGATGTGTCAGTTCTACATCCTTTGTCTGACCAATACTCTATAGTGTGGAGAGACCTTATTTATTTACCCACTCATCAGTTAATGGATGTTCGAGGTGCTTCCATTCCTGGCTCTTAGAAACAATGATATTGTTTGTACAACTTTACATGTAGATTTTTTTCCCCCCACAGGCAAAGATTTGAATTTCTCTTGGGTTTACAGATAAGAATAGACATTCAGGGTCCTATTGGCAACTGAACAAAAGCCTGACTGTTTTCTGAGGTAGCTACACTGTTTTCCATTTCTGCCAGCAGCAGATGGAAGAAGCCTGGATTTGAACCCTGCCTGAACTTTCATGTTGGGTGGACAGCTTCACGAGCTGAAGCTGTAGGTCAGGTCTTGGGAGTAGCTGATCCACGTGCTTGAGACCTGGGTCAAGACCTGTGTCTGGGCCCTTTCTCTAGCTCCAGATCCTTCACAGGGCTGCCGTTTTGCTGGAGGGTGGAGATTAACCCAGATCTCTTGTTTAAGATGTAGCTTTTAGGGATGTTTTTTCCAGTGGGGATCAGTGTGGTGAAGGTGAACCCAGAACATGCTAGCAGCCTGCTGCCTGTCAGGTCAGAGCCTCCGGCAGCTGTAGATGACAAGAAAGGTGGCCCTAAGTGAGCAGGTGGTGAGGCTGGCTGGCAGCCAAGTGTGGCAGGTGGACTGCCAGCTCCACAAGTGCCAGACAGCAGCTTCAAACACAACATTGCTGGCCTAAAGGTGTGGGCTTGTCCTTAGATAGGAAAGACACCTAGGGAGAAGGAGGGGTGTGGGAATCTGCACCCAAGAAGCAGTTGACCTTAGTGCTATAACCCAAAAGCAAGACCAGGGTACAGCCTCTAAGACAAGCCCGAAGCTAATTGTTCCTGTGACCTCAGACTTCAGTCTTGAAAATTGGTTTTCCCCTGATCAGTGACACACACAGATGGCTTCAGGGACTTCTTTTTTTCTTTGTTTCTGTGTCTGTTTGAGATGTGATCTTACTGTATAGCTCTGGCTAATCTTGAGCTTGCTATTTAGATCAGGCTGGCCTTGAACTATAACTCTTTAAACTACATCTAAAACTCACATCTCCCTCCTGACCCCACCATCTCCTTCCTAAACGTCATCTGTGCTCAACTGGCTGTGCCATGGTTCTAAAGTAAGGAGGGACTTCCCACAGCTCAAGTGTTCTGTTTGCCCTTCTCTTAGCAAGGGCCCTGGTCTCTGTTCCAGACACAAACCTTTACTTGACCTGGTCCCTCTCCTCATCAAGCCTGCCCATGACAAGGGTAGTTACCTTAGGCCAGTAATTCCCCAGCTCCAACTTAGTAACAGAAGCTGATGTGGGGGACAAATAAATCAGACACTGGAGGTTTCTCTGTGTGAAAACTGTGTGCATCTAAGAGGGACACTCGATAGAGACAATTAGAAGAAACAATGGGAGCCAGGACGCGAGTTGTCTTTTGGTGTTATCAGTGAACTCACAAACATTTGACTCAGTTAAAATATGGCAAAAGAAAGCTAGGTGGTGGTGACATACGCCTTTAGTCCCAGCACGCTGAGGCAGAGGCAGAGGCAGAGGCAGAGGCAGAGGCAGAGGCAGAGGCAGAGGCAGAGGCAGAGGCAGAGGCAGAGGCAGAGGCAGAGGCAGAGGCAGAGGCAGAGGCAGAGGCAGAGGCAGAGGCAGAGGCAGAGGCAGAGGCAGAGGCAGAGGCAGAGGCAGAGGCAGAGGCAGAGGCAGAGGCAGAGGCAGAGGCAGAGGCAGAGGCAGAGGCAGAGGCAGAGGCAGAGGCAGAGGCAGAGGCAGAGGCAGAGGCAGGCAGATCTCTGAGTTTGAGTCCAACCTGCAATATATGTAACTAATATGTATGTGTGCTATATTATATATATGTGTGTGTGTGTGTGTGTGTGTGTGTGTGTGTGTGTGTGTGAGAGAGAGAGAGAGAGAGAGAGAGAGAGAGAGAGAGAGAGAGAGAGAGAGAGAGAGAGAGAGAACTGGTGTCTTGAGACACCAGGCAAGAGGAACCCAGTGAGTCAAGGCAGAGGCAGAAACCCTCAAGGGAGGCCAGTTCTGCTTACCTCACACTGAAAAATGATTGCTCAGAAGTGACCAACCAGATGAAGGCCACCTTTTCTGAGCCATGGTATCTGGGAGGGGACAGTACCAGGGCTTTTGAGCAAGAGTTGGATATAATTGAGCAAGAGTTGGATTGTGTCCTGGAGAGATTCAGTTGGTAAGATCGTGACTGGGATGCTGGGATTGTTCAGCAAAGGGCAGGTCTTTGTGGACCAGTCCAGTCAGAGGAAGGGGTAGGAAATGTGGGTTATTTATGACAGGAGCTAAGTGGGGACAATGATTTCTAATCAGGTTTGATGGTATGTTAGAAGAGTGTAAGGCAGCATCTTCCTGCAATGGTCACCTGGGGCCAGACAATCAGCAGGGGTTATACAAGGGATGAAATTCCTGCAAGGCGTGGGACCTTGAAAGGGGAAGTGACAGACAATATTGGATCCACCACCAGTCCCTCCACAGCAGGACTAGAGGCAAGAGAGTGAAAGGAGGCAGGGAGATGGATCAGTGGCACCTGACTACCTTCATCACTGATCTGGGAGCATTAATTCAGTTATTCTTCCAGCAAGTATTTGCTGGGTATCTGTTCTGCACAAGATCTCAGATAAGAGCTAGAGAGACAAAGAAAATAAGATCCAAAACCCTTTAGGAGCCCGCTTAGCAATAGAAACATCTCAAATAATAACATCCCATAATAACAACAGAAATGAAAGGTAAATTCTACATAGGACAGGAGTGGAGAGAGACACTTTCAGCTCCTCTTGGGACTTCTTCCAGGGAGGCAATGACTTCAGGCCCCTTTGACAACCCTGACAGCTCAGGCGCACACCACGTGAGCACTGATGGCTCAGTCACCTGACTGTTGAAGTAGGTCAGAGGAGTGAAGGATGGCCCATTCTGAGGGCTGAAGCTGGGAAGCATTTGGAAATCATAGGAAGGTCCTCATGCAGTACCACTTTGGAAGGATATAAAAGGAAAAAACCCACTATTGAGAATTCTCTGAGAGCAGTGCAGGTGACTTAGACAAAGAGATGACAGGGGTATCTGTGGAGGCCACTATGGCTATCAGAATCCAGAGCCTGGGTTGGAGAGATGAAGAGAAAGTGACAGGTTACAGGTGGCATGAAGGCCAAATAGGATGAGGAAGGTGCGGAGTAGGAGGGGCTTGTGTGAGAGTTTGTAACTGAGTACTAATGGAATTCTTAGTTCCCTTGAGTGGCAGAGCTGGAGAAAGTGTAAGAGCTTGAACTACTAATAATTTGGACCCGGAATCCATGCTGAGTTTCTGTAAACCACTTCTGGGGTGTAAGTGAACCACTCCGTGGCTGGTACAGTGAAGGCTCCTCCACCAGACAGCTACTGGGTTGGAATGGAAACTTTGAAACATTCTTTACTTTCAATCTCTTTCCCTTTTTCCTTGGAGAAGAATGATAGCTAATCAGGGTGGTGTGTTCTTAGTCTCTAGAAAGCACAGCCTCTAATTACACAGCACAGGAAACTTCCTGAGCCAGCCCACCCATCATTCCCTCTGCACCGCTTTCTTTAAACTGAGATGGGATTTTGGTGTTTGTTTAAAACAAAACAACAACAAAACCCCCTGTTTGTCCCTATTCTAAGTAAGTTTTTGCCTCTGCATTCATGTCAGCACATTCAGGAGAGTTGTCTCCCCTCCCTTCGTTCTATCTTAGGACTGCAGAGACCAGTCAAACAAAATGGGGCTTAGCTCATTTTAACCCCAAATGCAGAAGAAGACTGTGTGCTGTTAACTTCTCAGTTTATTTCATTTTGCTTCCGTCTTTGTTCGGATGTGAATTGCAGCACACTCTTAGAGATGGCTGAGTATCTGTGGGCATCGCCCTGTAGTCCACACCCTCTGCCTCATCATCATGAATCCTCCCAGGTCACACAGGTGACCCTGGGGTCCTGCCCTGGGATACAGAGTGAGTCAGGAGAATCACTTCCTGTGTTTTTACAACACATTGAACATGAAAGGTAATTAAGACAGTACACACAGGAGCAATGTGGATATTAAGGCAGAAGCCAGGATGTCCTTAATGGTTGAGGAAGTTGGGCTCTTCTGGTTGCTAGTCCTGGAATCGAGGTCTGCTGTCTACAGCTAGCACAGAGGTTAGAGTTATTGGAAGATGGGTTTCATCCTGGAAGGGATTGGGGTCAGGATAACAATAACCACTTGTGTTCAGTCAGTAAAAATCCTGGTCCAGTCATTTTACTGTTGGGAGAGAAAGAGTCCCCAGGGTCTGTCTGACTACAGAGGCCCATCCTACAAACTTCTGTCACTGATGCTCTAAACAGAGTGCAGATTTTGCTCAGGGTGAAGCTTGTGGTGCCCCTAGAAGCCCTAAGAAAGTGACTGGCTCTGTCTGTTTCAAAGGCAGAGGTCTCAGAGTAAAAGGTGGAACAGCCTGGGAAAGAGATGCAAACAGGGAGATTAGATAGTGAAGACCAACACACAGTCTGAAGACAGTCCTTTCCCTCTAATCTTGTGTCCCCATATCCCAAATCATCTCCAAGGCCTAAACACAGTGGTGTCTGTGTGCACTGAGTGGCTACACAATGAACAGGTTGAATCAATAGGCCCCACAGTTTTCTAACAGTTGAACATGGATCGTTTCTTACTGTTCAATCTAATATGCAAAATGTGCATTGAACAGAATCAAGATCTCATTTCACTTTAAATTTTCTCTGGGGGGGGGGGGAAACCACTGAACAAACTCTGAAGTGTCTATGGACCCCACTTTTGAGTTTTATGGTTACTTTATATTGGCAAGTGACTGTATGTTTATATGGTACAAAGCAATGTTTCTTTTTTGTCTTGTTTGAGAAAGGGTCTCCTGGAGCCCAAGCTGGGCTCAAGCTTGTTGTGTAGCTCAGGAAGACCTTGAACTTCTGAACCTCCTGGCTCCACCTCCCGAGTGCTGGGATCACAGACACATGCCACCACACTGGTTTATATGGTGCTAAGGATTGGACGCAGGGCCTTATGTGTGTTAGGTGAGCAGCCTGCCAACTGAGTTACACTTCCAGACCACAAAGTTATATTTTGATGCACTCACACATGGTGGAATGATTGTAGCACAGTAATTAGCAGACCAATCATCCGGATGGGACAAGGGGAATCTGAGGAGCAGGCACAATGCCACAGTCAGGCAGGAGGAATGCACTAGTCATTGCTAGGTGACTGCTGATTGAATGTACATTTCAAAATAACTGAAGGGGGGGGATTTGAAATGTTCTCAGTGATCTGTAGGGTTTGACTTGCATTAAGTTTCTGGCAACACAGTTTCAGAGATTGAATTGCCTGTGGCAAACAGATCAGGAAAAGGCTAGAGCCAGATGAGTGGGGGTTCACCCATCTTCTGGATCTCTGTAGGCTGTAGGTTAGCCAGTGTGGACAGCCCTAAATCATCTCTGCCACAATCTCTCTCTCTCTCTCTCTCTCTCTCTCTCTCTGCTCTCTCTCTCTCCTGCTCTCTCTCTCTCTCTCTCTCTCTCTCTCTCTGTGTCTCTCTGTGTCTCTGTCTCTCTCTCTCTGTGTCTCTGTCTCTCTCTGTCTCTCTCTTCTCTCTCTCTCTGTCTCTCGTCTCTGTCTCTGTCTCTGTCTCTCTCTCTCTCTCTCTCTCTCTCTCTCTCTCTCTCTCTGTGTGTGTGTGTGTGTGTGTGTGTGTGTTATGATTTAGAGAGTGCGCTTTCCTAAGCTGACCCCTTCCCACCTCTTGCTTTTTTGGGACGGGGTCTCACTATGTACCTGAGCTGACGTGGAACTTGCAATCCTCCTGCCTCAGCCTCCTAAATGCTGAGACTCTAACTGTGAAGCACCATACCTAGCTGTTATCTGAATTTCTCCCCAACCCTCCTATAGGCAGACGATATTAACCTATGTGCTAGAGTGGAGCCTCAGGCTGAAAGCATGACAGGAGGTGGCAGGAAGAGCAGGAGAACAGGAGAGGAAAAGTAAACCCACAAGATGATATCATAAAATAGTGGAAATTTCCCAGGCTCTGAGAGCTGCTGTGTGGCACACACTGGGTGCGAGCTCCTACTAACAGCCAAAGTTCCTCTTCCCTGGTCTATTGAGCCTTTGCCACGTGCTTGCCTGGATGCTTCCCAGTCACTTGATGGTGGTTCTTTAGCTACTGGCACCTCTCATCCGAGAAAGCTGGAGAACTGAGAGGCACAGAAGCCAGCCTTATCCTCCTCCAAGCTTCTAATGCACGTGGTTTTGTTTTCTGTGGCTTCAGTTTCCCCGCAGTCAACCATGGGCCAGAAATATCAAGTAGAAGATTTAGGAAATACATAATGCATATTTCAAAATTGAACACCACCCACTAGGAGTCATGTGATGGTATCTTAGGACCTCCCATTCTTTCTTGCTCAGAGCATCTTCTAACAGTGGACCCACATTGTGTGTGCTACCCACCTGCTAGCCTCCTAGCAGTCATCTCAGTTATCACTGTCTTGTCACAGAGTTAGAGTGCGTATGTCCAAATGATCCTTAATGTATTTCCAGTGGCCTCAAAGGTCCCTTTAGTGGAATGTGTTCACAGTCTTTGGAACTGTCTGTGGTCTTCTGGCATCCACCAGGAGACTTGATCTGTATCTCCTACAGATATGGAGAGCTTCTGTTCCAGCCCCTGCCCAGTCTTTCTCAGTGAGTCAGCTGTAGAGTGGATCTGAACCAAGGATGCCCACTTTCACAACATCTTGATCATCTGTTTGGGTTTTCAGAGCAAAGTGATTCTCTTCTTTAGTCCCCAGTGTTACTTCATGGGGATTGCCTAGAGCAGCACCACCAGAGCCACCATGTGGCATGGTATATATGTTCACAACTGACTAAGACATACATGAACTCCTGATGACATGTGCAGCAGCTAAGATGCATCATCTCTAAAGGGCACTGAGTGCAAGCAGTCTTACACGAAGGATCATAAGCGGTGCCATTCTTTGATACGAAGTTCTAGAAGAGGCAAAATGTGTGCTGTTCTCTGACACTTAAACTGGAAGAAGCGGTTGCTTTCTGTGGGTAAACTAGACTGAACCAGGACTTGAGGAGCTCAGAGCAGCGGCAGCCTTTTGTGCACCTGCATAGGACTTCCATTACACGGGCACAATGTATTTGTCCCAAGTCAATACACACATCTTTCGGCTTTGTGTGTCTCATTCACGTGGGCCAATTTGGAACTCTAGTGAACAAAGTGTGTGTCAAACACATTAGAAAGGCAGCAATTTCTTCACTCTACCTGGAAGTGCATCAAAAAACTAAGGTTGATTTTTGGATAGGTGGAAACATGGATAGTAAGACACAGAAGGTCATACTCAGTGTGGTGTTGCTGGTCAGCATGGGTTCACTGGGAAGTGCTTACAACATGGCTGTGTATTTGAGTATTTTCATAGTGGAATGCTGTACTGATGAAGGAGACAATTTTTCGGGGGGCCTGGGGTTTCCTGGTAGCCAGTCAAAGAGCAGGTATCCATGTTTTATGCTTTCCAGTTACAGTTCTTGGTCTCAAGCAAGGGCTAAAGTACTAAAGAACATGTTTCCCCATGCAGATAACGCTGAGGACCAGAGCCTTGCCATTTCCAGTCATGCCTTGCCAAAACTCATTTTTCTTCCCAAGACTGTGGGTATTTGTTGCATAGCCCAGGGCTGCAGATCACACCTGTGAGATGGGATGCAGGTAACACCATACACCAGGCTCTGAGGGAAGTAATTGCCTGTGCTGTAGAGCTCCACCTGCCAGCTTCCTCTTGGTGTATTTGGACTGGTAGGAAACCACAGCAGTTATTACAAATAAATAACCCAAGAAAGACAAGCCTCTCAGATCAAAGGAGGACTCTGGGCCAGGCTTGGGCCCAAAGCAGGCGTGCCCTTTGGCACCCACTGTGGCCGGCAGAAGGAGGCGTGGAGAGGCCTATCTGCTGTGCAAACATTCCCTGTCTCAGCCCTTCCTGGGTTTGTGAGAGCCTGAGAACAGCAGCCTGAAGGAACGCTGGGCTGTCTGTCTGAACGGCTGCCAGGTCTGCTGGGTCTGCCTCATGACCTTCCAGCTGGCCTGCCCAACCCAACAGAAGCCAGCAGGGGCCTCTGGTTATGTCCCAACTGGAAGGGATCTCTCATGGGCGCATGTCCACCTCAGAATTCTCAGTGAATCCCTTTCTCATCTCTGCCTTGAGCCTGTGTGGTGACCCTGATAACAGACATGATGTTTTTAGGGGAAGGGCAGGGGATCAGAGAGAGAGAGAGAGAGACAGAGACAGAGACAGAGACAGAGACAGACAGAGAGAGAGGGAGAGACAGACAGAGAGAGAGGGAGGGAGGGAGAGAGAGAGAGAGAGAGAGAGAGAGAGAGAGAGAGAGAGAGAGAGAGAGAGAGCATGACAGCCACTCTGACTCCTCCCAAGGGACAAAAGGAGGTAGAAAGGTGTCTGTGGGGGCAATAAGTTGAAATTCAGACACTTCAGTGTGCACAGTAATTGCCAGTCAGTGGCCTGGGCCTCTCATTACTCAGAAGCTTGCAAGCGATGTGGAGGCTACGGGTTGCAGAACCACATTCTGAGTAGCGTTACAGCTGGCCGTGGTTCCTCCCCTTATCAACCTCACACACCTTAATCAAGTCCGTGATTGTAAACTGCTTCATGTGAAGAAAGCTACCAAGATGCTATGAGAGGTCTGGAGCCAGGGTGGGAAGAGAGTATTCACAAAAGCTCTCTAAGAACAGAAGAGTGAGCTGAGCCCCCAGGCTGGGGTGGAAAGGATATTAGGTAATGGGAAAGAGAATGAAAAGATCCTAGGGAAGCATGGGCTCCGTATCATCAAGGAAACGTCCAACAGGTCAGTACAGCAGGTGTGTGAGAGGAAGAAAGAGAGAGACCACCAGAAGATCTTAAGTGAAACTGCCATGATCTGCCCTGGCAGGTCTGTGGAAGCTGTAATGAGGTGAGGGTTGTGAGTAGGATATAAATGGTTTTTGCAGAAAAGTTATTTTCTTTTCATTTCTTTTCTTTCATGGTGTTGGCAGTTAAACCCCGGGGCCATTCATGCTGTGTAAGCACTCTAACACTGAGCTACAGCCCCAGCCCCAACCTTTAAATTTTAATTTTATTTAGGGACAAGGCCTCTAAATTATCTTGCTGGCCTCAAACTTTCAGGCCTGCTGGTCAGTACTACTGACGCTAGTAACAGCACTGGTTCATTGTTTTCTGAGGATGCCCACATTTCTTGGGGACAGGCATGCTGTAGTTTGGGAAAGGAAGTTGTATGTGCCTGCTTTCTGAGATCAAAGAGACCTGGGAAACTTTTCATCTTGCCTTCCCTCTGGCTCCTTGCTAGTCAGGACCGTTCCCATAGCGAATGTCAGGAACACAATTCAAGTTGGCTTAAACAAAATAGGAACTTTATTACCTCATGTAATTGAAAACTCCAAGGATAGTATTGGCTTCAGGAATAGTTGGATCTGGGCTTGTCCAAGTCCAAGGCTTGTCCCTTTTCACCTCTGGGCTCTGGGCTCCCCTGTGCACACTTTATTCTCACGGTGTTCAGGCTGGCACTTGCCAGCCACAATGGGATGAGAACCAGTATCCGCAGTAACTCCAGCCAATGCTCCTGTTCTTCATTGGGGCATGTAGCCATCTTTCAGTGAGCCCAGCCAATAGATCCATTCATGGTTGACCTCAAGAGCCCATGCAGGTGGCTTAGCCCCACACCAACACATAGAAGATCAAGGAATAAAGTACAGAAAGGTGTGCAAACAGGCAAACCAAGTTTCCAGCACGAGCTGGGGCTTGGGAGGCCTGTGGCCCTGTGCTGTCCTTCCCACACTCTTAGTTGTGTCCCCTTCCTGCCAAGCTCCTTTACTCCTTCACACTGAACACAGTATGTCCTTCCACCCACCTCTGAGGCTTCAAATTAGTCACCTTCATTCCAAATAGAGCCTGGGCCTTTGTCTGATGAAGCCTCACTCACACGCTCACCCACCCCAAGTGTGTGTATGTGGCTGCTATCCAATCTGATCCCTGCAGCATTTTGATTAACTTGCTTGTTGACTACTTGGTTTGTTTATGTTTTTGGAGACTGGGTTTGGATAGGTAGTCCTGGTTGGCTTCAAATTTGCAACAATCCTGTATCAGGCTCCTGAATGCTGGAATTGAAGGTGTTGAGCCTACCATGACTAGCTACTAGCTGTGAAGGAAGCCCAGTTCACAGTCTAAATGCTATCATGAGCCCTTTCTGTGTTTAAATAGGTTTCAACCCTGTGGGTGCTAAAGACACATGATACATGACAGTGTCAGGGCAGAACTGGATTGTAGGATGCCAGTTAGTGTATAAAGAGCCCTGGAGACCTGTTTGGTGTGAAGCCACTGGTATATTTGGTAGCCTGTAGTATTAGTATAGTTGAGGGAAAACTGTTTTATTTGGGTATAAAGGAAAACCCTTCTTTTTTCACTATGCCTTTGAGAGAGCTCTGCCTGCATCAGTCATCTAAGTGACACACAGTGATACCTCTCTCTCATGTACTCTCTCTCCCTCTTTTCCTCCCTCTCTCTTCCCCCCCCTCTCTCTCTCTCACACACACACACACACACACACACACACACACACACACACTCACTCACAGAAGCACACGAACACCCATGCACATGCATTTAAACACACTTCATCTCTCACATACATCTTTTCTTACACACACACACACACACACACACACACACACACACACACACACTATGTCTCAAACTTCACAGAGCTCTCAGCTCTCCTGCCTTCCTCCTCACCTCCCTACCTCCCTTCTGAACCCATTGTGTGCTCATCTCTGTTTCAGCTTTCCTTCCTTTAGTTGGGGAAGCAGAAGCTTGAGAACAAGATTCTTCCCAGGCATGGTGGCTCGGGCCCAGAGGCTGAGGTAGGAAGACTGACTGGAGTTTGAAGCCAACTTAAGATAGAGAGTGAGTTCTCAGCCAGCCTGGGTTATAGAGTAAGACTATCCCAAACAAAACAAACAGATAAACAAGCAAGCAAACAGAAACCCGCCTTACACTTTGTCCTATAAGAGTAGCTTGGACAGCCAGGGCAGAATTGTACACAGAGCCCTCAGCCACAGCTGACTTTCTTCAGCTGTCTCTTAGACAATCTGTCCCTTCCCAGGTGTTCTGTGTGGATAAAAAGGCCCACCTTTCCTGGACCTACCCTGTTCTTCTCTGCCAGGGTCTAGATACGGTTTTATGCAGGCCACTTAGGCCTCTGATACACTTACCATATCTGCAGGCATTTCTCCAGCAGGAATAAAAGTCAGCATGGGAGCCATAGATGGGGCATGAGCTGACATGCCTTGCTCAAATTCCTTTTCTCCTTTCCTTGTCCCATCCCAGTACAGCCACTAGGAGTTCATACCCAACTCCTTGTTCCATCCATGGTGGTATCTATCCTTTTTTCCATCAACTCAGCCTAGCCCCGCCTATAGCTCCCCTCCTACACTCTTCCCCGCCTGTAGATTCCCACCTGCCTGCAGCACTTCCCAGCTCCTGTCCCCTTCTTAGGTCTCTGCTGACAGTCATCACACAGCTCTTTTCTTATCACTCCTTCTCACCTGCTGCCACTGCTCCATCCCACCAGTTTCCAACACCAGCAGCCATTCAAATCTGCTTGTTTCTACTTTCTCCACCCAACCCCAGCTAGACTGTGAGTATTCGCATGATACAGGGCAGGCTGTTTCCTGATGCATGGAGTGATGACCCAGCTTATAGGAATCAGTGTGTGTGTGTGTGTGTGTGTGTGTGTGTGTGTGTGTGAGAGAGAGAGAGAGAGAGAGAGAGAGAGAGAGAGAGAGAGAGAGAGAGAGAGAGAGAAATATCAAGAAGTTCCCAGATCTGCTTTCATTCTTCTCCAGAAATCCTCCCCATCCTGTCACTGTGTCTCATAATGTACATACGAGCCAGCTTCCAGCTGTGTCTGCTGATGGCCTGGAAGCTTTCAGGAACAAGCTTACTTCACTTCACATTGGAGGTGATTCATAAGCAGGACCCTACACCCAAACCCTACACTCCTCAGCACCCTCACTGTCATGTAGGTCCTAATCCACCCCACCTCACCCATCTATACAACACACACACACACACACACACACACACACACACACACACACACGAGATGAAGAGCATGGATCTCCAGCCTGATGGGAGGTGATGGGGAGAGGTACTTGGCATAAATCTTCCCTGAGCCTCAGAAACAAGCAGGCTTGCACAGGGCACTCTCAAGCCAGGAGGAATACAGAGTCAATAGCTGATGCTAGAATTTTCACTTGAAACTACAGCTGATGAAGTGTTTACCACTGCCATCACTTTCTGAGCCAGGGAAGACACAAGGCCAGCATCTCTTTCTCTGGCCCACAGAAACTCTCCATGTTCTATGATCCAGCCAGCTGCTCATGGCCTTATGTATCCTGGCTACAGTGGGTGTCCAGAATGCCAGAAACAAAAGCCTTCAGATAAAAGCTTAGGAAGCTGCAGTTGAGGTCTAGGGCAACTTGCCTTTGAATCCAGTGACAGCTCCTGTCTCCAAATTTGTGCTGGGCTGGACAGTACAGCATCACTTTTCTACACCCATTTGATGGGTTGAGAAGACTAGACAGATGTTCCCATGCAGGGAAAGACAAGAGGCCCCCATGAGAGGCATGATACAATGGTAAACCTATCATGTGCAGGGCAGACAAAATGCTGGGCAGGGCCTCAAGGTAGAGGGAACTCAGGTATCCGTGCAGTTGTGTTACACAGACCTCTATGGACTGAGAACAACATTCTAGGAGCTTTCCAATGCCTTGGTGGGATGAAAACCCAGCTCGGGCTCCACCTCTATCCCAGTGAGATGCAGCAGCTTTCACTGTGAGATAGGAGGCAGCCACCACCCCATCCCACATGGAGATGAATGTTCCCAGCACCTTGAATGCAGCTAGCAGCAGCAGGACCAGAAACTGAAGCTAAGTTGGCAGGAGTAAAGGTAGAGCTCCATGAAGTCCTGAGTAGCAGACATGGTGTGAAGTCTCAGGGCATTTGCAGCTAGAACTGAGGACAGGGTATGTGCAGGCACCTGAGAAGTAGCTCAGCCATACCCCAAAGGGCAAAGGCAACACTACTATAGAAGCAGGAGAGTCTCAGGGGTGTCAGGCATCAAATATTGGGGCATTAAAAGGAGGGGGCATTGAGATACTCCACTTTTAGAGCATGCAGTGGGCTCTCCAGAGAACACTGGAATTGCTGGGAGAGGTTAAGACTGCTCCCTGCAGCACCTCAAGTCACCCCTAACTGTAGTACAGGCAGTCTGTCCTTGGATTTGACAACTATATCACTCAAGACTTCCTCTCTTAACTTCATGATGTGGGGGGCTCAAATCCAAATTGAATAGGGAAAACATTATTTTTCTCAGGTAAAAGTAAGTTTTAAATGACAGAGGGCAAGCTGAAGGAGAAGAAATAATATTTTTATTTAAATGGATCCAGTTACAATATCAAAAACACACCCACTGTTTTATTGAGAGCACTGAACAAAGTCCAAAGCTGTAGAGTGGCATGGTGACTCAGTGATACGTTCATTCCGTAAAGAGTTGGGGAACCCACTACTCACTCGGTGCTGGCTAGGCCACCATTGTGTGCCAAGCCTGGAGCTGATATTTTCCATTAAAGAACTAGGTCCTTGGAGTCCTGACACACAGGCAACTGTGTCCCAAAGTGGAAGGCACAACAACCTCACAGTTGAATGAAATACTTATAAAGGAAGTTATAACCAGAGGCCCGGGAGCTAGGCCAAACAATAAAGCAATTACCAGACAGACATGAGGACCTGAGTTCAATCCCAGCACCCACACAAAAACTTATGTGGTAGTGAGTGCTCAGAATCCCAGCACCGGAGGAGCAGACCAATGTTCCCTGGAGCTTGCTGTCCAGCCAGCTTTCTCTAGTTAGTGAGACCCAGGTCCCAGTGAGAGATCCTGTCAAAAAGAAACAAAAAAGGTGATATTTCTAAGAAGCGACACTTGAGATTAACCTCTGTCCTCCTCACACAAGAACATACATGTACACCACATACAGATGAACATGCACACACAAGAACTCACATAGATAGACAGACACACATAGAGACACACATACATACACAGAGGCATATAGACACACATACAGACACAGACACACACACATATACACACACAGTCATATACACAGACATACACATACAGGCATACACACAGACACACACACAGAGACATGCACACATACAGACATATAGACACACGTACACATAGACACACACAGAAACACACACAGAGACACACACACGTGCATGTGCGCGCACACATGCACACTCACATGCACAGACACACATACAGACATACACATACAGACACACATACCGACACACAGGCACACATACACATAGAGAGACACACACAGACACACACGCACACGCACACAGTCCATTCAGGAACCTGTGGATGCAAAGGAAAAAGCAGTAATAGGGACTCTGCAGTCAGGGAAAACTCGGGTAGAAGAAGCTGAATATTCACAAAATATTCACAAAATATGCCGAGTGGCGTCTGGGATGACAGAGGTGAAGTGGAGAAGCATTTAAATCAAGGAGGCAGATCACAGACTCCAAGGGCAGGGCAGAGGCAGGCTGGGGCATAATGAACCTGCTCTCTGGGTGACCTGTGTGTGTTTGTTCTCTTTCTCATGCACGGCTTCATTCATGGACCCCAGGACACTGGTCCTGTAATGCTGGGTTGGGTGGACAGGGCCATCTTTTTCCTAGGTTTTCGTCTCTCTCTTCTTTTGGGAGTTGGGGTTTGCTTGAATGCAGGAGACAAGCCACGCCCCCTCCCCCCCAGGATGCAATAATCTGAGAAAACTAAAAATGTAATTTTTGAAATGTAAATCATCAGAGAAGTGGCCCTCTCTGGCTCCCTACTCCAGCCTCTGAGATGGAAGGCCAGTTTCTACCTATTCCCGTACTTTCTCCATTAAACAGGCTGGGTACACGAGGGATTGTCCCTGAGTGGTACATTCACCATGCTGCACTATCCAGACAGAACCTTTGCCTGGAGCCCAGTGTGTGGATCTGATTAGGTCATGTTTATGCTTTCTCCTCATTCCATAAACATACTGCCCCATGTTGTGGTTTCCTGCTGGCAGTTCTGGTGACAAGCTTTGAGAGAGCACTCCTTGTTTAAATGTACTTCTCAGCTGCTGATTTGGTACCACTAGCCCATTACTGAGGGAGGGACCAGACCATCAGCCCCATTTCATAGTTCAGGCTGATGGGTAACTGAGTTAGACAGTGAACACAAGCCAGACATGAGGAAGGTCACCCTGGACCTGCACTGAGCCACACACTGTAGGGGGATTATCTCACTGCACCTAACAGCTTTGTATCTCCCCATATTGAAGCTGGGAGAACTGAGGACTGGCTAAGTTCACACTCAAGTGGCCCATCAGAAGACTCTGAGTTTATCATGCAATGTATCGGGAATTGTCAGCACTTAGCCAATACCATGCCAAACATTCACAAAGTTGACACTTAACTAATGGTTGGCAAGTGTCTCTTTGAACTGAATCAGGACTCTGTACACATCACAGTCACTTAGAAGACTTGTCAGAGAAGGTCATGGGACCCTTATGAGAACAGTTTCTGATTGGATAGGTCTGTAGACTTGGAGCTGTATTCCGATCGCTATCCTCCACACTGGCCCAGATTATATAATGAGTCCATTGCTCTAAAGAGACTCATTGATTCAGTGTGCATCATTTGAATCACTGAGTACCAAGACTGGGATCCCGATGTGAGCATCAGCAGATTGTTCAGGTCCAGTGCCCCCTGTGGAGACCTCACCATACACAGCTGTAGAGAGCTTCACTTGCTTCATGTTGCTAAGAAACTAAAGTTGGAACTTGGGAAATAGCTCAGTCAATAAAGCATGAAGACCTGAGATCAATTGCCAGAATTGGTATAAGATGTTGAAAATAGTAACAACTGTTGTTGTTGCCATTGTGCACGAAGCACCCAGGCATGGCTTCTACAGGTGGCTCCCATGGGAATTTCACAGATAAAAGGAAGTTCCTCTGGGGGGAGGGAGTGAAGATGAGGTATGACTATCTGTGCCTCTACAAGGCACCCAGGACATGTGTTTACAATTCCAACTGTGACTTGAGGGGAAGCAAAAGGGAAAAGGCATACACCCCGTTTTCCTGGCTCCTTCTCACTTGCAAGCAAGCAGAAAAGTGGTTTGTGTCTCGTAACTTTGGTGCAGGCATTCTTCATTAGATATTGGATCAGGCTTTCCTTTACCCAATGCAGCTAACCTCCTTCTACTCTGTGGGTCTCGGGGTGTTTTTCTGTAGAATTGAAAGAATGTGATTAAAATAGATTTCTGCCACTCAGAATCAGTCCATTACCCAGCCATATTGGCCTCACCTGTAAGCTTAGAAAAGCTCAGTCAGAACTTGATACAGTGTCACATGTCTGTCACACCAGTGCTTGGGAGGCTAAGGCAGGTCATGACTTGGACAGCAGCTTGAGCTATATAGACCCCACCCCTCCCCCAAAACTGAGTGTGATAGTACACATTTGTTCTAGCATTTTTGAGGTAGAGGCAAATGGAACCAAAGCTCAAGGCCATCCTCTGATACACAGGGAGTTTGAAGCAAACCTGTCATACATGAGGCGCTGCTTTTAAAAAGCAACTCACAAAACAAGCAAAAAAAAAAAAAAAAAAAAAAGAAAGAAAGAAAGAAAAAAAGAAAGGAAGGAAGAAAAAGAAAGAAAAGGAAAAGCAGAGCCAGCCTGCTTAGCCCAACCAGGTGAAAATCTGCTCACGGTAGAGTTGCCCTGGTAACAGGTACACACAGGGAAGTGCAGCTGGGAGAGAGGCGTCACAGTCCCTCAGCATTCTGTGGGCTGGGGATGAAGGTGCAGAGGATTTCATCTTAAGAAGCCAGTTTGTGGGGAAGAGCTTGGCTTGGCAGAGCCACGGGGAGGGGGTGTGGAGGCGAGCGTGGCTCTGGTCTTTGCAGCAGGGAAGCAGGGCTCAGCAGGTGCATGCATAATGGAGTGGCCTGTGCCTGAGAGGCCAGCTTCATGGAATAGCCTAAGGGATGCCCAGCATCAGAGGCAACGGCTTCCCTGTGTGCACCTCTCTGAGGGCCAGGCTGGACTCTTTGGCCCTGGGGCTCCTTGCATGGATGTCCCACATATTTCATCAATGTAGATTATTCTAATGGAGTGCTCTGAAAAGGGTTACAGGGAGCTCAGGACTAAAGGGCTTCCCAGAGGCTCAACTTCCTGTTTCCCTGGGATTCACATCAGGACTTAATTTGTTCACTCTCCTGCCTTCTTCTCTCTTAGAGTGCTACTTCCAGACCAGGTGGCCAGGGAGATACCTGTCTCTGTCAGAAGAAAGCTAAGCCTGGGTACAGATCAGGTGTAACCAAGGAGACAGCTGCCTAGTCCCTGACTCAAGAATGGGGGGTGGGGAGGAGCAGCTCCTTTGGGATATGTCTGCCTAGTGGATGAGATTTCTTGGGCTTTACATTTTGGTTTTGTCATGATTTTTGGTGGCCACTGGTTTTGTGCCCAAATTCTAAACCCCCAAATCACCAAGAGGCCTGATTGGATGTAAAAGGAAAGAGTCTTTAATCAATTAACGAGTTAAGTGTATTAACTTGGTTCCTTCATCTGTCTAACACAGCAGATGGATCTAGAAGGCCCTGGAGGGAACTTGGGGCAGGGAATTTATTGGAGTAGAGCAAGGGGGTCCACAATAGTCTCAGGATTGATGCACTTCTGAGCTTGGGCAATGTGTCCTGTGTTGATTGGTTAACTACTATGCCCTATAGGTCCGCCCAGGGCAGTTGCTATGCTCTGTAGGTCACTGTTACCGTAAAGACCCAGACCTGCCAGCTAACTTCTGATTGGTTCTTTGCCACATGGAGGGAATCTGACTTCCTAGTGACTAGGAAGTTAGGCAAGGTCAGGAAGCTCAGCACACATTGCTGAGTCAGGAGCCTACATCTTGCTGGATATTTTCTGCTGCCTGTCATGGCTGCTAAAGCAGAGGGCTGAGTGAGGGCCTGGTCCCTTCATTGGAATATCCCGTGGCTGGCCAGAAAAGCTTTCAACCAATATTACACAGGCAACCTGGGTCCTGAAGCCATAGTGAAAATACAGGGTTCACAGAGAAAAAAGTGTGGTTTGACAGAAGGCTGATGCCAGAGCCTCATTGACCTCAAGAGTGTTGCTGGAGACATCTGCCCACCTCCCAAATCCTGGCTTGAGCTTGACTTCAGGGTCACAGTTTTGTCTCCAAGGGGCAAAGAGATGGCCCAGGTCAAGAACTTACTCTCATCAGTGATGTGATAGAGATAATTGAGGTAGTTATTGTGTCAGTTTAACAGAGAAGCTAGAGTCTGACTCAGGGGGTCAAATCCTGGTGAAGATGCCCTCCAGCTTTGTGGGCCTCAATAGAGGCCCAGGCTTGTCTCAGCCCTATGGGTGAGAACGTGCCTTTTAATGAGGACTCCTGGGAACCTATGGACATGCCTAGGTATGAGGCCCACTGACTGGATGCTGTCTTGTGTTCCCACCAGCTCTTGTGTCCTGAGATCCCAGGGTTAATCTTTAGGAATCGGAAGCACAGTTCTGGAGGAGGAAGCCGATTCTGGACTTCACCACCTCTTGACTGTGTGCTCTTAAGCAATGCTATGCTTTGTGGCTCAGTTTCCTCATCTGTAACTAGACACTACAGAGGGTGGCTGTGAGAGAGCACAGTGGTGACTGTGGAAAGGGAACTGGCGGCGGCTCCCAGCAGGAGCTGCGTTCATGTTAGTTCTGATCACTATGGGTGAGAAAACTGGGCTGCAGAAGCACTGTGATCATCTCGTAAGGCTGTGTATTTAAATGCTGTCAGCTTTCTGTAACAAGTACCCATGATAAATCAAGGGTTAAAGAAGGACAGGTTATTTTGGTTCACAGTTTGGAAGATTCTGGTCCATGATCAGTTGGGCCCTGTGATGAAGCAATACATCATGGCAGGAATATGTGGAGGGTAGAAAACTGCTTGGTTTATGGCTGGCAGGCAGAAGAGAGAAGAAAAGACCAGAGTTTCTTATCCTCCTCCAGGCCACATCCCCAAAAGCCTAACTCCACCTTTTAAAGGTTCCAAAAGCACTTGAGGCAAGCTGAGGGTTTAGCCATGAACACTGGAGTTGTCCTGACAATGTTCCTGCACGAATTCACTTTCTTATGATTCTGGAGACTAAAATCTGTGTTCAAGGCTGGCGGGGTGGCAGATCAAGGCTTTCTTGAGGCTTGATCATGACCAGCTTCTGCTTGGCATGGCAGTCCTCTCCCCTCTGTCCTCTTGACAGTAGTATAATGAACCTGATCACCCGTCTCGTGATTCTCACCAGACCTGGGAACTAGTGGGGATTTGCTTGTTCCTTTTTCAGTTTTACTTATTCTTATTAAGGCAACAGCCACAGTGCACATGTGAAGGTCAGAGAACAACTTACAGGAGTCAGTTTTCTCCTTCCACCTTGAGATGGAGACTCTCTTGTTTCTGCTCTGGTCTGTGTATTCCAGGCCAGCTGGCCTGTGAGCTTCCAGGCAGTTATTTCCCCATCTCCCTTATTGCTGCAAGTTTGTGTGGCAAGCACTTTTACCTGCTTAGCCATCTCACTATTCTGGGTCCCCTAGATGAGCAACCAGTGCTCTTTACCACTGAGCAATTTTCCCAGACCACCTCTGCATCTTCTAATACTCTGACTGCTCTACAGGTAACAAATTGGGACTCCAGGATGGCCATGGAAGGATGAGAAAAGCCCCTGTACCTGGCAGCCACTGACACTCTTGTTCCTCCGTTGATTCCTGCATCTCCAAGGCTGGTTTAGCAGCTGAACTTGGGGATGCTGAACATCTGGAAACTTGGCTTGTTACCATAGAGATGTACAATGGCCTGGAGTGCAGGTCTGCTGAGGAAGCTGTGTGATTCTCCTTTCACGCTGACGGGGTTCCCCATACCCTTGAGAGGACAGGCCAGCTGAGACCATCATGACCAATGTCCTAGCAACCCTGTAGCCTGACTAGTGCAGAGTCAGCTGGCCTGCAGCTACCGGCTATCCCCAGAAGTCCCCAGCATCATTCCTTCTGAGCTCTTCTAAGGCCTTCCACAGCCAAAACCTGCTTCAAGCCTGTCTCACCAATCAAGAAGCTGGATTGCAACCCTACTGCAAGAAGTTTCAGTGGCCAGATGCAAACACTGTCCTCCTCGGTTGACAATTCCCAAGAGAAACATGGGAGTCTGTAGGATCTACAGCAGCAGGACAGTATCCAGGCCCTAAGAGACTCTCTGTGCAGGAAAGCTTGAAGGCTGTGCATTGCAATGGGGACAGCTCTGGGCATGGGGACCTCTCTACCTCCTGTGGCTCAGACACTGTTGAGGACACAGCTGAAGGCCTAATGTCAGTGAAGGGAGCTGGGCATCACTCCCTTCTGTGGAAGTGTCTTTACATCCATCCACAAAGCAAAATGACCTCAGAGGGACTTGGGCTCTGTGCAGAAGTATGAGGTCCTCACAAGTTCAACCCTGGGAGTACCCCCTCCCCCACAGCTCATGCTGCTCCAACAGATTCCATCACAAAGTGAGGGTGCCAGTGTCTAGGTTCAACTTCCCTGGAGAACGTGGCCCAGTGAGGTTATGAGGCTCTTTGGCAGCTGATAGCAAGCTGCCTTTGTTTTGTGTAAGCTAGCTGAGACCTGAGAAGAGAGCTGTGTCTCTCCCCAGAGGCCTGGATACACCCCTCACTACCATCCCTCTTCATGGTCTGGAGCAGTCCTCCCTGGGAGCCATGGGAAAGGCGGCCTCCCAGATACCAGAGACAAGGGCCTCTGTTGTTTTGGCAGAGCCAGCCTGGGTCAGACAGGGTGCTGGAAGAAGACACACAGGCATTGATTCTGAGCTGCTCCTTCTCCCCAACCTTCCTTCCAGCCCACCTGTGCAGAAGGTCCTCTCTTCCTGCCTCGGTTCGCTGAGCTGGCACAAAGAGCCTCTCTGAACCTAAGGTCAGGGGCATCAGATCAGCCACTGAGCAGGCCTGAGAGGTGGAGCTTGTGGGAGCCACTTTCTCAGGATAATGTCAGTTTGTTCTAGGCACAAACCCAGGTCTATTGGCAAAGACTTGAGGAGATAGCTCAGAATCTAGGGCTGCCCCCTCCCAGAGCCAAGGTGGGAGTTCTGAGCACAAAGACTATGTATGTATGTATGTATGTATGTATGTATGTATGTATGTATGTATGTATGTATGTATATATATATGTGTGTGTGTGTGTGTGTGTGTGTGTACATATACATATATATCCCTATCTATGTTGTTAAAAGCCTCATCCTGATGCTAGATTCATACAGTCACCTTCTGTGTGAGTAAAAAGTAAAATAAATAAATCACAATGGATCTTTTAAAATGGCAAGGTTGATAAAGTAGAAATTAAATTGTCTCCTTAACATAAGAATAAATCCATAGTCCACAGTTATTTCTGCCCCAGATTTCTTCTCTCTTTCCTTTGCCATTCTCAGTGCTTGGTTCCTACCATATGGTGTAAGAGATTAATGGCGGTCCAGCCACCTTACCTGCATCCCAGCCAGCAGAAAGGCAGAAAGAAGGAAGGAAGGAAAGAAGGAAGGAAGGAAAGAAGGAAGGAAGGAAGGAAGGAAGGAAGGAAGGAAGGAAGGAAGGAAGGAAAGAAGGAAGCCCGTTTTCCTTTCCCTTAAGGGCTTTGGCTGAATATCTGCTTCATTTGTTGAACTTGCTTCGAAGGCCATAAGGAACTGAAGAATGTGCTAGATATTTCATGTGGCCAAACACCCAGATAAAAACCAGGGATTCTATTACTGGACAGAGAGAAGACAGATGAACAGTGTACACTGACAATGTCAAGTTCAAAATCAGCTCATCTACTCCATCCCTGATGAGATCACCAGGTCCACACACCAGCCGACATCACACAGCAAGCCTGTGGCATTCGATTGTCAACTTAACTTTAGTTCCTCTTGTTTCTCGGCTTGGATAGAAAGGCTTGATTTCAAAGGGAGGGAGCTTGAGGAGCTCTTAGCTCAGAGCTACAGGATAGGGGCAGAATGGAGACTGAGTTTGCGTGTCCAGATCTGCCTGGCCTTGAGTCACAGTAGGTGAGAAACTACTCAAGGTCTCCGCTCTGGGCCTATGGGTGTGCCTCTTATGCCATGTCCCTGTCCCCCAGCTGTGTGGGTGACTCTCTGTCTCTTGTTCGTGCTTACTGTGGAGATGCACTTCTGACCCTGCATTTACATTTCAGGGAGCATGCTGCTGGGTCGAGAGCTGCTGGGAGGCATGATGTCTCCCTCAAGGTTGTGCTAGCCATGGGCTGGCTCCTCCTGGCCGACTTCTCAGTGGCTGCATCTGCTGGTGAGTTTCAGCCAGGCTTCTGGGGGAGGGAGATCACAGGGTGTCTCTGGGGCAGGGTCCTCACTGAGCACCTTGGTTGCTGGCAAGTCTCATCCTGCCCTAAGTTTTTTTAGGAAACGACAGGCTGGCCTAGAATCACCCCAGGTTGCAAGCTCAGCGTCTGCCTGAGCTCCATCGCAAGAGAACCTAGTTGGGATGGCACTACCACCTCCGTGGAGCTTAGACTCAGCTAACAGAGAACCTATCTCTCAATGCTGGACAATTGGGAAGGGAAGACAAATGTTGTAAGACACTTTGAATTTTTAAAAGAGACCAGAAATTTGGATTGTTATAGAAAATCTTATTTTTAAATGTTACTTGCTAGTACAAACTTTAAAAACTGCCCAGGAGAGTAAAGGGAGGGGGAAGGGGGAATTCGACTGAGATTTCAGCTTTCTGCCTCTGTCTGGGCTATTTAATTTCAGACCTCAGCATCCCTTCTCACTTTGTGTCATCAGATTAGGATCTGGGCCCCATGAAGTCTTTTCAGCCATGATGCTCTGAGAAGGGACTAGATTATGTTTTCTTTTTTATTGTTTTGTTCATTTTATACCCCCCCCCACACACACACATACCCATATACACCTTACAAGATAGCCCTGGCTGGCTTTAAGCTCATAGATGCATCTGTCTCTGCCCCTGGAGTTCTGATATCAAAAGTATGTACCACCACGCCCCGGTGTTTGTTTTTGAGACAGTTTCTCTCTAGTATGATCCAGGCTAGTTTCAAACTCTCCATCTTCCTGCCTTGAACTTCCAAGTGCTAGAGTTAGAGGCATGTGCCACGGCACCCTAGTCTATCTTACTCTCTCAGTATTGTCAACTTTGTCTCTAAGTGATTTTATTTTTTCTTGTGGTATTTTTTACCCCCTTATGGTGCCAAGCAAGTAATCTTTACATGATTTAAAATTAAGATTAGAAGCCCAAGCCACTTCAGCCAGGCTACAGGAAACAGCCATTTACTTTTGGGAGGACATAGGAGACACAGACAAAATCTTAGCAACTGAACAGAGGTTTAATAATACTACCACCTGCTGACACCATGCTCATCTCAAAATGCTATTATTGTTCACCGCGGTTTTTTTCCATAATAAAGGGCCCCACATTGAACTGCATTGTTTACCAGCCCATTGGAGGAAGGAAGCCTTCTGCAGCATAGAATACCTCCACTGTGGCTTCTTACAAAATTGTCCGGATTCTTGGGTGACACAGCAAGTAGGCAATATGTCAGTGTTCGGTGCAATGATTAACAACATTGCCAGAGTTCATTCATCGGCTCCTTCAACCTGACTTGACTCCAGGCTAGAAGTTGCATTTGAGTTTATCTTTTGGGGTGATTCAGCTTGGAAAGGAGTATTCAGATACTTCCTGGGTGTTTCCTCCGACATGTCAGTTTACATAAAAACCCTTTGGAAGGGAGCTGCACCTCTCTCTGGCACCCTTTAGGCTGTGTTCTTTGAGAGAGGTAGAAATCACCTTTGCCATTAATGCTTCAAGTAGCTGTAGCCTGCATTCCCTTAGAGTCAGTCTGCTTCACAGGGCCTCTGCCCTAGTCAGGGAGATAAGCGTGGTTGCCATGGTGATGTTTCAGGGATGGCACTGACGATTTTCAACTACTCACTGATCTACATGTATAAATACTCAGCTTCCACAAGAAGGGTCCACCAAATCCAGCCCTGGAAGTACTCTGTCTTAGCCTTGGAGCTTAGTACTTAGTCTTGGAGCTTCTGGAGAGCAGGGTTCATGCTCCTGATGAAGGGCCAGACTATAGGACCAGGTCCACCAGAGCCAGGCCAAGATGCAAAGTTGGCTGTAAACTCAGTATTCCTGAACAGGGAAGGACCATGGGCTCAGCTTGGAAGTGAGGGAGACCTGAGGCACTGTTCTCTTAGTGGGAACCCACCCTCCCCAGGAGGCTCTTGGTTTGTACCACTGGGCACTCTGGGTGGTCACATGTGTTCTCCACACTCTGCAACTGAGACTAACTCCCATGTCCAGGGCTGGTGAAAGGCTACTAGGGATTCCTGAGTGTGCTGTTTGGAGATAAGCCTAGGTGTGAGATTCATCACGCAGCTCTCAGAGCATTGAGCCCCAGCTTGAGGAGGAAGCTGCCCAGCCATGTACAGGCTGGTAGAGAGCTTGTCTCTTCGGCCAGTAGGGAAGTCTGCATCTGCTCCTGAAGTTGTTGTTTGAACCTGAGGGGCTGGAAGTTCCGGCTCACTGAAACTCCACAAATGTGGAATTCACACCAACAGTGAGGCAGATGAAACCAAGAGTGGCTGCTGCACGCGTGGGAGAGAGTGTGGGGTGTGGGGATCAGCACCCACACAGGAAAGAACCACATCTTGAAAATGGGGGAACTGAATCAGGGAAGGAAGGGAGCTGTCCAGAGTCACATGATAAAGTCATTAAAAGAGGGAGGCCATACTCCAGGGTACCTGACTCCCAGACAAAAGCATCTCTCTGGTGTCTAAGGACTTGCTTTTAACCTTGGTGGAGAAGAAATGGGTGCCATGAAGTACTCCCCCACCCACCCATTATCCTTTGCTGGTAGAGCTGAGTGGTGACATTCATTGTCTTTGTCAGTGACAGCTGAATGTCCTGACCAGAACCCTGAACTGCAACCTTGGACTCCTGGCCATGACCGAGATCATCAAGTACATATTGGTCAGGGCAAGAGACTACTGCTCATGTCTTCTGCCACAGTCCACTCCATCACCATCTCACAGGGAGGTAAGCTTTCCTGTCCATTCCACCACCCTGAGTCCTGCAACTGGATCTACATGGCCATGTGCTGAGGCAGACAGAACAAACAGTCCATGCTTTGGGTTCAAGTCAGGGCACCTGTAGACTTGAGAGCCATCAACTCAGAGCACTGAAAAATGCCTTGTCAAAGGTCTAATCTTGGGGGAAAGGTGTTTAAAAGAGACCTACTGTTCTCACCTTTACATGCTTGTGTAATTAAACTCAGGACATGGAGTAATGCCATTGAACTAGATGATCACTGTGTATATCTTGCAAAGCAGATGGTGGAGAAAAGTAATTTCTGTAAGACAGTGGGCATAGAAGTACCAAAAAAAAAAAATGTG
Organism: Cricetiscus sungorus; assembly: GCA_030556225.1. NCBI lineage: Eukaryota > Metazoa > Chordata > Mammalia > Rodentia > Cricetidae > Cricetiscus > Cricetiscus sungorus. Next base: position 48,926,593 of record JANBXA010000007.1, on the reverse strand, counting down.
CCCTGTTGCCTTCCTAAAGGGATAGGGGGGCAGGAAATCTGCTTTGGGTTCTGCTCTTAACATTACTTAAGGTTCCTGTCTTCTCAGACCTCCCCATTCTCTCTCTTCAGGCAAACTTGTCATTAAAGACCACCATGAGCACATCATGCTGCGTGCCCGGCACATTCTGATTGATGACGGAGGAGAGCTGCATGCTGGGAGTGCCCTTTGCCCTTTTGAGGGAAATTTCAGTATTGTGCTGTATGGAAGGTGGGATGACCTTCCTCAGAGGTCATGCACTGCTGTTGGGTCTGATGGGAAAGAGGATGGGAAAGAGATTTTCCAAAGGAGAGGGGGGCGAGAGCTCTAGACTTCTATAGAGGACAGGAACCACCATTGTGTCCCACTAAACTGTAACTATGAACAAGATAGACACAGTGAAGTAGATGAGCAGGAGTCCACAGGCCCTATGTTCATTATGTATAGATGGAATACGGATGGAGTAGTTGCATCACAGAAGCCCCTGACAGCAGCTTTCCAATCATTCCATGATTTGGAGAGACTCTAAAAGATGTTACTTAGTGCTATAAAGGACAAGAGTGCAATGTTTCATACATAGCAAGGTGTGAATGGATATCTGTTTACTCCAGAGATGACATCTATAACAGACAAGAGGAATAATTCTACCCAAGTCTAGATTGGGGAACCTATAGGTTTATTCTGGGTTACTTATAAAAACATAGGTGACTCAAAGTAACTGCATCACCTCAAAGCCACCACTCATGAAATCTGCATCCCTGGAGCTTCCAACCCAACAGGCAGGCAACTCCACAGGACAGTCCCCTCTACCTCAGCAGGTGTTTACTGCTTGTATACACCCGTTGGGAGGGACCCTTCTGAACTTTCTAACTTCCCTTAGGTTTCTGGTCTTAGAGCATCACTTCACTCTCCAGGAGAGGATGCTTCCATTTGGAGAAGACAAAAACACAGCAAGACACAGGAGCATTCCACATGGCTTTCCCTTCTGGCTGTGACCCCCCTCCTTACACTACTGAAAGTTCTAAGAAGTAACAGCCAAGCATTTTTGAGTGTGGGCAGAGACACAGAGAGAGCACCTGTGATTCCTCAGCTAATAAGGGCTGAGACAGAAATGGTGCTGAGAAAAGTGGCAGTGAACAGTGTCTGTTAGGCAGTTTTGCCCTGTATGCCCACTGTTGCTCTGCTTTGAGAAGGCCACCTTGCTAATGCTTTTATACAGACCTAATGTCATCACCAAAAATTCATCTGGTTCTCTGAGGCCACAGTGGGATACAGGGAACAGTGACAGTCCCCCCAGGGGCTCAGCATCTTGCCGAGATGTGTTGGCTAACTGTCTTTCTCTTACAGGGCTGATGAAGGCATCCAGCCAGACCCTTATTATGGCCTGAAGTACATTGGAGTGGGCAGAGGAGGCACTCTTGAGTTGCATGGACAGAAAAAGCTCTCATGGACATTTCTAAACAAGACCCTTCGTCCTGGTGGCATGCAGGAGGGAGGATATTTCTTTGAAAGGAGCTGGGGCCACCGTGGAGTCATTGTTCATGTCATTGACCCTAAATCAGGCACAGTTGTTCATTCTGACCGGTAAGGTTGACTTTCCTCTATGAATGTACTTACATGTTCAGGATCTTCCCAGCTTTGGGGGCTTCCACGGGGACTGGTTGTAGCGTGAGTGGCATGGATGGGAGCACTGCTCTGGAGAGATGCCTTCTTTCCCAGATACTTGCCCAGCAAAGCTAAATTTAACACAAATGTGTACAGGTACACACACACACACACACACACACACACACACACACACACACACACACACACACACAGACACACACACACCTTTAGAGAACATAAATTTTATAACATTGTTCTTAAAAGATTGTTTAAAAGGAAGAATTTCTTGACTAGATTTCTCACTATATTAATGTAAAATGTTTTTAGAAAAAGAACAGATGAGGAAAAAAGGCAGAAATGCAACAGTATTCACAATGGTTAAGAGTCTATCACCACTGCAGTATGAATCAGAGGCGACAGTTTAAAGGCTCTGAAATGCACATGAATTGCTCCAGAGAGGGAAACATGATGTAATACAGTCACACTGTCATTTCCAGGGACTTTAGGGAGTTGCTATGGTCTGGATCAAAGATAGAAGTTCCTGTTGCTCTAAGTGTCTGGATCTTCTCTTAGTGCCAGTCCTTTCCAAGAGTCATGTGTTACAACCCCCAGGAAGAAAGGGGGCATGAAAAGCCTGAGCCCTGAGCATGTGACTTATTCCACATCCCAGAACCCAAGCTCTCCAGCGCTGTAGTTATTTCCAAGGCATTTTACCCAATGAATGAATGCTGTGGCCAAATCAAATTCCTCCTTATTGGGTATCTCTGAGTGGCAAGCCCAACAGCCACATACTCGTTGCTCTTTGAAGAGGCTTCTTCGTTTACAGACTCTGGCCTTCAAGGTCTTTGAACAGCATCTTAGCTGATGAAATGGGCATGTACTTAGGTCTCTGTATCTTTTATCTGCCAACAAGACTATCTACATCTTTTCTCTCTCTACCCTTTTTAGGTTTGACACCTACAGATCCAAGAAAGAGAGTGAACGTCTAGTCCAGTATTTGAATGCAGTGCCTGATGGCAGGATCCTTTCTGTCGCAGTGAACGATGAAGGCTCTAGAAACCTGGATGACACAGCCCGGAAGGCAATGACCAAACTGGGCAGCAAGCACTTCCTACACCTTGGATTTAGGTATGACCCATCATTTGCATCTACATGAACTGAAGCATTCCATACTAGCCAGGGCGTATGTCTCCAGCTCCATATGACTCCAAGTGACAGCACAAAGGCATGCAAACACACTGCTCATCCACACTGGATGGAGTTCGGACTTGTGCTCAAAAGAAGCCTGGGTTTTCTTCCAGGAATGGCCCACTGTTGCAATGCATAGATTTTTATAAGGACTTTCTTCTTCAGTCAGTCACTTCTAAGAGCTTACCTGTTCAAGGTTCATATTATTCCTTGGGAATTGGCAGACAGTATTTCAGGGATTATGCAAAGTATCTCCACCCAGCTAAACACCCAAGGGAGCATTTTTGACAGGTTATAGTGTGTGTCCTACTTGCTTTGGATTGCAGCATCCTGCCTGATATTGGCATGTATACACACTGACAACTTCAGGAAGCCATTTGTCATACAGAAACCACATCTCTTGATCCTATAAGCCAGCTCTTGGTTTGGTGAAAGTTGAGATGATCTACCCCATGGCTGTTAGAGATTGTGAGTCCCATTCTTCAGCTCCTCAGATATGGACAAGCTTAGAGATGATCAGAGGCTTTTCTAGCCTGCAAAGTAATTTAAATGGCTGGACAAAAATCTCCTGGGCAAGGAGGAACACCCCAGGTCTCAGCTGTATTCTGTGGATGCAGCTTCTGGGAGGGAAACAGGGGCAGGAAGCCAAATATGATGTTGATATCTTGGGATGGCAGGACTCCTTTGTGAGCAAATGCCAAGCACACTTTCATTTCACCATATTATAAACCAAAAGGCCACATTATTAATGTACAATGTGAGAGAGGACTGTGAAAGGAATAGCTTCTGAAGGGCCTTGGCAGAAGGTTGTGGTAGCTCATAGCCCAAGGCCTGGATCCTGATAAGTGACTTTGAATCTGTGCTGCACTGCCTCTAAGGTGGGATCACAGGCAAGTGACTCATCCTCTTCACTTAATTCTTGCATCTGTAAAATAGGGTATCTTGGGATCTATCTCAAAAGGGTGTGTGTGAGAGGTTTCATGGGATAATATGAGTAACAGAGTTGTCACTCTGTCTGGCATAGTTAGTGACTGTTCTCTCCTTATAAACAAGAGCCACTGAACAGTGGGGACCTCCACATTTCATCCTGGCCACAACAAACAGGAATTACATAGTCACCCCTCCTGTGTATGTGATAAGAGATGAACATTTAAAATTAGTAGATGTGCTGGAATGGGATCCTTCATTTGTTTGTTCGGGAAATGGGAAGTATCGCTGGGACTCACTGAACTGCGCTTGCATAGGCAGATGGAGATGAAAGGTACCCATGAGTGAGAGAAAGATAGTAGGCAAAGAACTAAGTGTAGGATCACAGCTGGGGGGAGGCCAAGACAATGCTGTGAAACCAGTGGCTCTAGAGAGTGAGTGTGTGGCTCTCACAAGGAGTAAGGGAAGACTGAGCAGTGATGTGTATATATGAGAGACAAGGCTACAAGGTTGTTATTGGAGGGTCAATGGCTCTATGCTGATGAGCTCCAAAGGCAATGGGAGCCAGTGAATGATTTAAGTAAGAGTGTGTGTGACATGGTTGAATCCTCAACCTCAGCTGAACATCATCAGTAGCGACTCCCCAAGACAAGAGATCCAAGCAAAATCAAAAGCTACTCACACATAGATCTTTTGCTTTGTCATAAGGAGAAATTTACTATACTCTCAGGATATGAAAGAGTCTTCAACAAAAGCCTGCTTCTCAGAAGAAAGAAGTCTGATTTCACTATGTTGAGTTTTATGTGATGCAGGATTTTCCAAGGGAAACAGAAGCCATAAGAATCCAAATAATTCAACCTGAGTATTTTTTTTCTAACTTTCATGAAGTGTAGAGAATAAATGAGAAAATCTGATGAGTCTTTCTCGAATAAGCCAACTGTAGTAAACAGAGTTGGAGTTCTTCCCAGAATCCCTCTTCATTCACCTCTCTCATGGAGGTGAGGGCTTCGGACCCACTTCAGGGAGAAAAGTTGGAGAGTCATTTCTGACAGTTCTCAGTTCCCTTCAGTATAGTTCAATAGGCCATGTGATATATTTCAGCCCTCACCCTAGGCACTGCCTGTAACACACTAGGAAGACAAAAACCATTAAGAAAATCTGCCTGTGAGCAGTACACTCTCATAGAGACAGGGGTATGTGACTTCTCTGAATCACAAATCTTTCTCTCCTTCTCTCCCTGTCACCAGGCCAACATACTTCATTCCTTTCTAAGGTCCAAGGCAAGTGGCTAAGTGGCCAGTCATAATATCCTGTGCCTTTTCCTCGAGCTCATCTCTTGGAGGTGATGGGCATGAGTGTTCCAATACACTGTTCCAATATTTGCTGCAGAATCTAATCGGGCTTGGCAGGTAGCATGGTTAGGTTGTTGGCATGTTTGTTTAATTGTGATTCATACCCATTCTTTGCCAGCACTGAATCAAATTGTCTCCTGGGAGCAGATGCCCAGGCTTGCTGGCTGGTGAGGAAGCAGGCGCCCTTGTGCTTGCAAAAAAAGTCTCTTGTTTTATGGGGAAATGAAGCCCATGGGTAGATGGTAAATTCCTCCAGCATCTCAGGAGACTTTGCTATGGGACCCTGTTTTCACTCTGCCAGCCCAAGAGCAGGCCCCAATGTGTAAAAAACTGGACTTTCTGTTATTGTTTTTTTTCCAGACACCCTTGGAGCTTCATTACTGTGAAAGGAAATCCCTCCTCTTCGGTTGAAGACCACATTGAATACCATGGTAATGAATGTTTGGTGAGAGGCCTGGTCCCCTCTGCTGTCTCCCTGATCAGAGGTTGTGGATTGTGAGTGACTATCTGCTCCAAGAACATAGCTGCCCATCAGCTAGGCCCCAGTTGAGAGTCTGGGCACTTTAGTCACATCAGTGTGAGGCAGCAACAGAGGTCTATGCTAGAGGAAAGTAGATCTCATCCTAGAATTTTAACATCTCCAAAGAAGTATTGCCTGACAAAAAAAGCTAAGAGCTGGAAGGAGGAGGTCTCCAGAGGAGCAGTGAGGACTAGATGCCATAGAAAGGTTTTTGTTATTTGTTTGTTTGTTTTTTAAGACAATGTCTCATATAGCCTAGGATGGCCTCAATTTCAATATATAGCAGAGGATGACTGTGACCTTCCAATCCTCCTGCCTCTACGTCCTGAGTGTTGAGATTACAGGTCTACATCCCTATGACTAGCTTGCATGGTGCTGGGCATAAACCCAGGGCTGTATGTAGGCAAGGCAAGCACTCCATCATCTGAGCTCCATCTGCAGCCCCAAAGAGGATCTTTATCATACAGGGTAGCTTCTCTGCCATACATGATTGGTGTGAGAGCTGACAGTTCTAATCCCAAGGCAGAGTTCAGATCATGAGAAATAACAGGTTCTCTCAACTCTTCATTTGTCAGAAGTTGCAATTGAACTTTCAAAACTGAAACAAGAAGAAAAAAAAATGGATGTAAACTCTTGTCATTTCCAAATGACAAGAATAATCTGATTGGGGGTAAAATTCCTTAATGAAATGGTTCAAGAGAACAATGAGTAAAAAATAAAATCCACTGTGAACTTGACTTGGTAATGCAGGCCTGAAATTCCTACAATTGGGAAGTGGGGGCAAGAAGATAAATTCAAGGTTATCCTTGACTGCATAATTCAAGGCTAGCCTGGGCTACCTGAGATCCAATCTCAAATGAAACCAAACATTAAAACTAATCCAAATCAAAACAAAGAGCTATGGGTGTAGAGGCTTCCTCTCTTCTGTGAGGTTGGTATCATCCTAGAGTATCTGCTTACTCAAGTGTCGTTTCAACCCTGATAGGTCACAGAGGTTCGGCTGCTGCCAGGGTTTTCAAGCTGTTCCAGACAGAGCATGGTGAACATTTCAATGTGTCTTCAACCAGTGAATGGGTCCAAGGTGAGGTGTTGGGAGCAGGCTAGTAAAACCTGATAGCAGCAACCTAGGCTAGGAATGGCAAGGATTTCTCTTATACTGGTAGGGACACATTATGAGGCTTCAAGGAAGAAACTGCAACTGAAGGTGTCTTTAATTAATGAAGACACTTGCACAAATTGCCAGCAAGCTTTCACCAGTGGTTAAGATTTGTGTTGTTCCTTTTCGGGAACTTGTGGCATTTATGCTTTTTATGTGCTAACTCACAGTGTTGATCATGGAAGCTTTCAGGAAGCAGCCATGGTAGTGATGAGTTTTGGGGACAGGTTTATAGATGGGTCTTTATTTCTCTACATCTTGCTCATTGCTTTTGTAATAACAAGAAACTGAAACTGCCTTTCCAGAAAAAGCATCCTAAGAATGGTTTCCTGCCTCACCCTGTCTCTGCTTCTGTCTAGATGTGGAATGGACTGAGTGGTTCACCCACGATAAGATGCCTCAGAGCAGAGGTGGGGAGAAAATTTCAGATCTCCGAGCAGCTTACCCAGGAAAAATCTGCAATCGACCCATTGACATACAGGTACCATCCTCACAACAGCAGGGCAGTCAGCAAAGCTTTGCTTTGAAGAAATCTCTGTGAGCCACAGCTTTTTCTTGTCACTCAGATGGTATGACTGTCTATCCCCTCCTCCGATATTCATACCCCAGAGACAGAAGCAAAGGTTCCTATCGGTCCAAAGCAACTCCTGCCTCTGAGTTCCTTATTCCTACTGTCACTCTGCTTCTTTAGCTATGGCTGAGAGAGCTCCAGCTGCGGGGGCCTGCTTGGCACACACAGCTCACTTCTGTGTTGATGCCCTTTGGGCCCTTGAGTACACTACACACAGCAGGCAGATAGGATTTGAAGTGTAGCTCATGCCCTTGGTCCAGAGGAAAAACATGCCCTCCCGTCTGCTCCCTACTAAGGTGGATAGAAGACAGCATTGCTTCTTCACAGGGTCTCCACTCTGAGTCTATCTACCTGGAGGAGTGGATGACCACTACATTGGGCATACATTGAAACAAACACTCCTCGCATATGCCTATCTTTGGCCTATGGTTTCCCATGGCCTCCCACTTCCTCAGGGCTTAGGGCTCTCACTAAGCTCTCCTTGTGGCTGTACCATCCCCACTGACACACCTGGTCCACATGGCCATAATCGGGTCTTCTGAGGACAGGGTGGGACAAACCTCTGTGGCCTCCAGAGGACTGGAGAAGGCAATGGGGAAGAAGCAAGAATGGTGTTGTCAATGTTACCCCCACAATAGCTGGCACAAAGCTGGTAACCAGGAAAGATGCTTCTAGAAGCCAGAGAGGTCTGGGTTGGTTGAGAAGGTACCCTCCACATCATTGAAGCTTTGATCTGTCTGCAGTGAAGCACCTACTGGGCAAGGGGTTGGTGGCTTGTCTCCTCAGGGTGGACTCTGTACTTATACCACCCTCAGAGTGAGTGCCCTTCTAATCCCCAGACCCTAGTTCTTCATGAACAGTCTGGCTGTAGATGTCCATCAATTTATTTGACTTCATGAATCAGTGCAAAAATAGGGATAATAAATGTTCCCTCACAACCTGGTTTCATGGACTTACTGATGACATAAATGGATGTCTGAATGCTCTCTACAAACTTTATTCAAAAACTTGGGGGAGGAGTTTTAGATAGGCTCTCACCAACCTGGTTGGTCTTGAACTTACTATATAAACCAGGCTGACACAGAGATCCACCTGCCCCTGCTCCCTGGGTGAAGGGATTAAAGGCAAGTGACACCCTGCTCTGTTCAAAATTATTTTATTGTTAACCATGATAATATATTATTAAGTATTGTATGATCTACAAGCATGACTAATAATAATATTTCTTTAAAGATTCCTGCCATGTAACAGCAATAGTTTTTTTTTTTTAAACTGTTCTTATCCAAAACTGAGGTCATTAAAAGAGAAAGCATGGTAATTAAGCAGTTTCCTTGAAATCATTACTGGATTTTGTCCCATGACAAATATCAAGTTGCAGTGGGTAATGAGCCAAGGCCTATTACTATGGTCAGTGTGACAGAGCTCCCGCTGAAGATGGAGCTGGCTCTGTGGGTTTCTGAGATCAGAGGAGCAGGGCTTGACAGTTGATGACCTTGAACTTGGTGATGATTTCTTTGGACCCTAGTGGGTTCCCTTAGGGACAAGTTTTACAACCTGGTCTCAGTTGCAACAGAGACCATGGAAATCATGGCTGTGAGTGTGACTTGGAAAAAGCTGGATTTTAATTGAATTTTAGCATGTCTGGGAGACCTCCTTTTAAACCAAAGCCAAAGCAGGTTCCATTAGGTCTAAATAATCTTTCCTAAAAAGTAAAAAGTTTAGTCTCTCTCTCTCTCTCTCTCTCTCTCTGTCTCTCTGTCTCTCTCTCTCTCTCTCTTTCTCTCTCATCTTTCTCTCATTGGTGACACTTTTCTCCCTTATCCAAGCCCGTCTCCCTGTTTCCATGGTTTCTGTGCCAAAGATGGCCACAGCACTTTTCTAAATTGCATATCTTTGAATGACAGTCATGTCTGCAGTCTGCAAAGGGACACACCCTGGCTTTGGGATGAGCACCAGCTGGCAGGAACCACCCTCCTTTGAGCCTATTCCTAAACTGTGCCCTGCCCTTGAAGCTTCTTGCTTGGAATACCCAGTCAACTTCAACCTCACTTTCAAGGATGCAGTGGGGGGGGGGCGGGTGAATGGTGTGTGGGTGGAATGGTGAACAGGACATTTGAACAAAGGCCATTAGTCTGGGCACACCTGAAGGCTTGAATAGGAACAGCTTCAAAGAGCTAAATGAATTTGGGCTTCGTTTTTGACTCTGCTACTTACTGACCTTGTGGTGCTCATCTTCTTGGAGAACCATTTTCTTATCTCTTGAACCAACCATTTCATAGTTTCTCTATGAGGATGCAATGGATCCCTGAAAGCATTTAGCTCTTTGGCTGGGAGAGTGGATCACAAACTTTCCTACCTGTTAGAATCGCCTGGGTAGCTTTATAAAGTCCTGATGCCCAGTCCACAGCCCCAACCCACCAAATCTCAGCTTTTGAGAGTAGAACCTGTGTACAGAGACTCGAGACTCCTGGTGGGGTGTAAAAGCCCTTCTGAACACAAGGTGGTAGGATGGTTATAAGAAGGGGTACATCAGGGTTCCAAGAGAACCTGTGTGTGATGGATGCCTCTGGAAAAATACATACAATGACAAGCAATAATAGGTACTGCAAGACACTGGCAAAGTGGTCCTCCTGCCAGATCACAAACTTAGCTGACATTCTCCCTCAAGTCCGGCCAGTCCACCTCCATTCCAAAACTTAACACTGTCTTTCTTCTAGCAAAACTCGAATAGACAATTGAGATAATAGTCCTGAGCTGTTATAAATAGTTTTGCAGTCAGGACAATTTTAGCCTTGTAAATATAAATTGTGGACATTAATCAGCTCTTTTCCTCTTCACAAAAAAGTACCCTTACTCTGTAATTTCCATTCCATTCTCAGGCCACAACAATGGATGGAGTTGCCCTCAGCACTGAGGTTGTCTACAAAAATGGTCAAGATTACAGGTTTGCTTGCTATACCCGGGGCCGAGCCTGCCGCAGCTACAGAGTACGATTCCTATGTGGAAAACCTGGTAAGCAAGCAGATCCTGGCTCCTTGTTAGGTTAGAAAAGCAACTGTGCTCTGATCTCTGACCTGGTTGCTGTGAAATGGGATGGCTGGGTCAGAGTGTTGGGCATCAGTATGTCATAATTACCCCCACTAGGCACAAATGCAGGAGCAGACAGCAACACTCTCCCCTGTCATAAATCTTTCTAGGAGGGGTGGGCATAGTCCAAGAATGTAGTGTGCTGATGGGCAGGGCTCACACAGACTTTTTACCTCTTCTGGTACTGTTATTTATTTCAAACCCAGTTCCCCAGGCAGTCCTCCTTAGAAACAACTGGAAATGGCTGGTTTGTTCTAGAATCCGCATCTCCAGAAAGCAGTCATTAGGGATGGATTTGGGGGATGGGGCTTACGGCTACTGTAAATAACAGTGGAGAAGGTCTATATTTGTTTTACATCTTGGGCAAAGTGGGTGTGGTGAGGCAGTGCATTGAACACCAGCTTAGAAGTCAGTGGAAAATTCCTCTGCCCAGCGCTAATGAATGGGTCTTTTTTGGTTGGGTTTTTGTTGACTTCAAAAACCTGTAAGTACTGAGACTGCAATGGAGAGAGCCTGGTGATTTGGGTTTTGGAAAGGCATACCTGGCATTTACTGATTTCCAGAGGGGGGAGGAAGAGGTGGACAGCCACATGTTTGCTGAGGGCAAAGGGCTGTATCTCAGTCCTTCCTGTTTTGGGTTGCAGTGAGGCCCAAGCTCACGGTCAGCATCGACACCAATGTAAACAGCACCATACTGAGCCTGGTGGACAATGTGCAGTCCTGGAGGCCTGGAGACACTTTGGTCATCGCCAGCACTGACTACTCCATGTACCAGGCAGAAGAGTTCCAAGTGCTCACCTGCAAAGCCTGTGCCTCTACACAGGTCAGAGTGGCAGGTAGGCATCCCACTTCTGCCCAGGCTGCATGAATCTGGACACTGGTAGACTTCAAGTGAAAGGGGATCTCTGTCTGTGAGCTATTCTCAGAATGGCGAGTAACAGACCACGATGAGATTCTCACTGCAAACATGTTCCATTTTGATGCATCTAAACCTTGTCCAGGCAGGCAGCTGAACTGATATCTGAAATAAATTCACTTAAGAAGAAATGGTTATTTTGGCTCATGGTTTTGGAAGCTTCAGTTCATGGTTTGTTCGCCTGTTGTTCAGGGCAAGTACCAATGGTAGAGGGAGTTGCTAACCTCCTGGCCTCTAGGAAAGAAACAAAGAGAAAGATGTTGGAGTCCCAGTATCCTCCTTCTAGGACATGGGCCCAGGGATCTAACTTCTTCCCACTAGGCTAGCCCTAATAGCATCCCAGGCTCATGGCAAACCTTTATATAACTCACAGGTCTTGGCAGGGGGGTATTATCATAGTACTAGCCTTAAGCTTTTCTAGGTTGAGCCTAGCTCTGGGATGGAATCATGGCTTAGAGTAACTCCATTCTATTCTTAGTCTTCCCCAGACACACTCTTCTCATGACTGAGGTTGAATATTCCTAAAGAGGTGAGGGGAGAATGGAGAACTTTGAAGGCCTGGGTTTAGAACTGGCTCACACTGGGCATACTAGCTTATGTCTAGAATTCTAGAACTTGGGAGACCAGAGGAGGCAGAATTGCTGTGAATATGAGGCCAGCCTGGGATTCATAGTGAATTCCAGGCAAACCTGAACTTTAAGGTAATACCTTATTTCAAAACCAAACAAAATGAACTCAGAAAAATTAAACAAACTGGCATACTCTGATAACATAATCTGCCGGGTCAATACAGAGCACAGCCCATGGTCCAGCTCAACATGAATATCTAGAAGAGCCTATTTTGCTTACTGAGATTGAAATGACAGAATGAACATTTGTTTGAAAATAATTTAGTCAACCTCAATACTTTAATTCCCCTCTTTCCATAGCTTTCAACTTTCCTTTTTTCTTCTCCTGAATCCTAACTTGCAAGTCCTATATTGTATGTTTTGTAATATTACAAGAATCACAGATTGTTAGAGAGCAAAAGAGACTGTCTTGGTTAATGTTCTATTGCTATGAAATGACACCATGACCAAGACAACTCTTATAAAGGAAAGTATTTCATTGGGGGCTTGCTTACAGTTCAGAGGTTTAGTCTGTTATCATCATGGTTGGAAGCATGGCAGTGCATAAGCAGACATGGCTGTGATTTCTATATCTGGGTTGGCAGACAGCAGGAAGAAAGACACTGGGCCTGATTCAAACATTTGAAACCCCAAAGCCCATCCCCAGTGACACACTTCCTCAAAAAAGGCACACCCACTCTCTAATGACCAAGCTTGTAAATATATGTGCCTATGGAGGCCATTCCTATTCAAACCACCACAGAGACCTTAAATATAATGTTGGTCAATTGCTTCTGGAAAAAAATATATATGTATATCTTTGAGTTGTAAGCATCAGAATCCAACTTGACTATCTGAAACAAGAAAAGAATTGATTGACAGGATGTTCATGTCAGAGAAACATATTGTATACTAAAGAACTAAGCTGCTGACCTGAACAAGAGGGAGCTCATAGATCACAAACTGATACCTGGGAAACCAGCATAGGACCGACCCAGATCCCTTGAACGAGGGTGTCAGTAAGAGGCCTGAGCAATCTATGGGGCCTCTGGTAGTGGATCAGTATTTATCCCTAGTATACGAATGGACTTTGGAAGCCCATTCCACATAGAGGGATACTTCCTCAGCCTAGACACATGGGAGAGGGCCTAGGCCCTGTTCCAAATGATATGCCAGACTTTGAAGATCCCCCATGAAAGGTCTTACCTTCCCTGGGGAACAGAAAGGGGATGGGATAAGGGGTTGGGTGAGGAAGGGAGGGAGAGGAGGGGCAGAGGAGGAAGGGAGGGAGAGAGCTAAGCTGCAAAGGATTCAGAGCAGGGCATCTTTGGGGTCTGGGCAACAGGAGGCAGTGGGCAGAATCTTTAGGTTTCACTGTCTTTAGGAAGCTTGCTGAGTCCTTGGGACAATGTGCTGCACAGTCACTGTCCAAGGAGAGGACATCTGACAGGGCTGGTGACCTCTCATCAATCTTTAGACTGCCCCGAGTCAATAAAGGATCATTTCGTAAAGGAAAACCAGAGTGACCTGTCAGAAAGGAAGGACTCAACACTGCATGTTCAGGTTCAGACGATCACATGCTATTACCTGGGGAAGTTTCTCAATCTTGATGAGAAAACTGAGCACTGAGAATGCATATTCAATACATTTCAAATGTCTTGTATTTTAGAAATAACCCTTCAGAAACTAAAACTCAAAATGATTTTTCTTTGACTGGTTGGGAAGAGCCTCATTTTAGTGAAGTGAGAAACCATGATAGAAACTCTGTCTCCTGAGTTTGTTCTTGGGGAAAGTGGGCCCTGTTGTGTCAGGTCATAGCTGGAATCCTAAGGCACGAATTCTAGGACTAGACTCTGCAAAAGCACACATTTTTAGTGAGATGCTAATTTGGGGGTATGACTAGAGAAGGAGAAGGAGGTAGCAGTGGGCAGGTCAAGTCTAGATGAAGAGGTGTTTGCAAGGTAAGAGGTCTCCCGTTTAAATGATAAGGTTAGAAGCCCTGCATTTTCAAGAAAGGCTTTAGGGCATTTTATAAGTAACTCCAGATCAACCTAATACCCAGAAGAAAAAAATGAAGTGAAAAAAAAATCTGGGTGGTAGAAGTCTAAGTGACAAAGTGGAATAAACAGGTAGGCAGAAATGGCAGACATAAGCCATAAAAATTATCTCCAAGCTTCCTGGCAGCCAGAGCAGAGGAAATTATCTGTACCCAGGGAAAGGAAAGTGACAGACAATAGGGTCACCTTCTCTTAGCCCTAAGCTTGAGAAGTTTGCCTCACAGTCATCATCCACAGAACATGCCACAGCAACACGACCTGGACACTATGCAAATGTGCCATGTGCAGTTTGACTCCTAATATTAGAAGAGAGGGAGATGCTGAGCATTTTATGTGAACACATTTTGCAAAAGGCATTTTTGGCTTTGTCTTGCTTAGCAGAGGCAAAAAAAAAAAAAAAAAAAAAAAGGCCCACACAGCAGAGATTTGGGGGTTCATGCTGATGATTACTGTTCCTGACAACATGTTACGGATGCAACCAACAACTCATGAATGTGTCCAGTGGAATCAGGGAACTGGTTATTAGCTGTGCTAGGATCAAAGGCCTGTGCTACTACACCTAATTTGCTGCAATTGCTATTAACATCAGCTACAATAATTCTTTTTATTCTTCTTATGTGTACGTGTGTTTAGTGTGCATATGTGTGTGAATGTTCACACGTGTTTGGGCATGTATGGGGGAATGTGTATGTATGTGTGTGTTGGCTCAAGCTTCATATTGGAAGTCACCCTCTATCATTCTCCTGCGTATTTACTGAGGAGGTCTCTCAGCTGAACTTAGAGCTTGCTGACACAGCCAGTCTGACCACCTAGCTCCTTCCAGGGATCTCCAGTCTCCACCTTCTGAGCCCTAGAATTATACGTGAGCTGCTATACCCAACCAGCATTTACATAGGTTAGGGAACTGAGCTGAGTCTCCACACTTGTGTGGCAAGTGCTTTGATCATGGAGCTCTTTCTACAGCCTTAACTGCAATAGTCCTCAGTGTGGGAAGGATGAAAGGAGTATGGCTGATTATAAATGGTTGGACCATGTATGGCATTGTGGAGGAGAAAACAACATATATCATCATGATTAAGCAAGCCTGCAGTTATCTTCTGAAGATCTCCATGACTCCAGGTGTGGGAGCCACATCTGTGGATGATAGCGCACCTTCCTCCCCAATGATGGGCAGGCACCCTAGGGTCTACCTTTGTGGGGACAGAAAAAAGAATGGAATGTTTTACCATCTACTTATCCAGCAGCTCCTGAGCATATAACATATGCAAGGCAATCACATCAGCCTTTTAGGTGCCATGGTGAGCAAGATGGACACCATTCTCTGTCCCCAGGAAAGCTGCATCCCAGCAGGGAGAATGGTATCCATCAAAGAGTCTTAAAAATAAGACCCCAGCCACAATAGTTAATAAAGAAGGATGTGGGAGGAGCTGGGCATAGGGGGAAGGGTTCAGCTCAGCTGGAATAGGCATGGTACTTTCCCTGAGTAATTCAAGATTAAGCAAGGAGCTGGGCAGAAATGACAAAGTAGCTAAAAAAGAAGTCATGTGGGCACACCACCTGAGCAGGGGTGGGTCAGACATGAGGAGGACAGGAAGCCTACAGGGGAGACCATGAGAGCTAGAACAACAGAGGGGAGAGGAGGCCAGACAACCAGAGGCTTTACTTGAGTGCACAGGAAGTCATTGAAGTCCATGAGTCTACTGGGTGTCCCCTAGCAAGAAAGACCTTCCCATTTGTGCATCTATAGGAGGACACTTAGTTGATTGCAAAGGGACAGTGCATGGTAGACAGCCCCCTAGGATGTCAGATGCTCTTTGGCAGATCATTTGAGCTGATGTCATTTCTTGTGGCTCCAAACAGCATGTAGCTATCCAGGATGGGGAAAGCCTGACTTCCAGCCCTTGCTGGAAGTAGAAGTAGGAGTTCCCTTAGGCCTGGGCAGACTAGACCTCACCTGAGCCCCAAGGTAGAGCATCTTAAGGTCCATAGAGGAGATCTCACTTTGAGCAGGTCCCCAAAGGGCAGCTGTGGATGCCAAAGTAACCCTGAGATTGAAGGACCCATGAGATGCCAGGCCCACACAGCAGAGATTTGGGGGTTCATGCTGATGATTACTCTTCCTGACAACATGTTATGGATGCAACCAACAACTCATGAATGTGTCCAGTATGGATCAAGAGTGTCAGGGGGTTTTTAGGGGTACCAAGTTCCAAAGGATGAAAGTATGAGTGGAAACTGCTAGACTTCCTTCATGATGCCCCGATGCCCCTTGCTTTATTAGCATGGAAGGATTCTGCTTCTGCCTCACCCCCCCAGCCTCACACTGCCTGTTAGGAGTGGACCGTCCACTCTGCTCAGAAGCAAGTTTTGTGTCCCCATGGAAACAGCTCCTTCTGGTAAGTAGCGTCACAAAAGTCCTAGGTGGGGATGAGTACGCATGCATATCTGTCCATCTGTCTGTCCTGAGCAGGCACCCATTGTTCCTCTTCCCGAAGCCCATTCTCTGCTCTCCATCCATCACTAACAGTGTAATGACTCTACCTGCCCATCCCTTTCTTCTCCTGCCTGATGCATTCTGCTAGGCTCACTTCCTCAGTCTGGCTGTAGAGAGGGACACATTCTTCTTAGATCCTCCTTCCTCTGAATTCTAGAAAACAGCCCTCTCTGCATTTAAAGTGTTTGCTGATGAGAAACAGATGGGGGTGACAATGTGCTGGAAATATTTGAACCATTTAAAAAATTTTTTTTTCAAAATTTTGCCAACTAGCAGTGTGATTCCCAGCACCTCTTGATGTGGCCATTACAGCTGAAATCTCCCTCTTGGGTTTTTGTCCCCCCTTTCATTGTCACCTTCCCATTTTGCCTTATAAACACCACCACACTTTCACCACCCTACTTTCACCACCGCACTACTACCACCCAGATTGAGTACCATTCCCCATGATTACCTGACCCTTCTTTGTGAGACCCTCAGCTTCTGGGGGTTCTTGCTTTATATGGGAAGCAGAAGAGGAAACTGAGGTTATAGAAATCAAATGTCTAAGTCCATGATGTCCAGTGTGACAGTCACCAGCCATAGGAGAATGCTTCGATTTAATTGAAGTCAAGTAAAATTTCACCCTTTTCCTTACAGTAGACAGATGTTAAATGTGAAAGCCACATGGACTTAATGGCTACCATGTTGAAGAGCATGGCCTTGTGGGTGGTGCTAGTGTAGACTAAGCAAGCCAGTGTCTTTCAAGCTTCTCGTTTGAGTGTAAGGACTTCCACTTCCCCTGGCTTTCTGGGCTCAATTGGGTTTAACCTACAAGTCCCTGTGTAAGTCTCCCAGACAAGGTGTTTGTGGTTTATCCTTCTCTTGGTCTTGTGGTGTCTCATTCTGTGCTTGTCCTGTGGAGTATGGTATTAGGGTGCCTGTGGATAAACCCAGAAAAACAACAATGTTTGGAGCCCTCTATGCCACAGGTCCCCTCTCCTTTCTTAGTGGACCCAAGGCTCTTTTAAATTATTTGGGACAATCCTAACTTGGTGAGCCTGCTGTGAAAAGGAAGGGAGTTGGAGACTGGTGGGAGAACCCTGCATTATGAAGGGAAGAAAGGAATCAGGCACAACACTCCCTGGGATTGTGGTAGGGAGTGGCCTGTGAAAGTGACAAGGAGAGATAAGTGGTCTCACTGTGGACAGCAGCCATGTAAAGGTTCTGATAAGGAGTCTTGCAACAGGGGAGGTGGCTGTGACTGCAAGATTCCTGCAGTTCTCAGTAGGACCTGCATTTCCTTAGTGTATGGAAGTCTGATAAACACAAGCCTTCTATCTACCTGAAGTGGTCCATGCCCCGCTTCCCCCATGAGCAAAGAAAGCTCTGGAACCAGCTGTTCATCAGTTCCCATCACTGGTGGAGCTCTGGAAACAACAGCCTTGACAGCTGCAAATATCATTTTTGTCACACTGGCCTCCAACCATGTGCCAGGGCTGTTTAAGCACATTCTATGGATTAACTCACTTAATGATCTAGCTACTTTTTGGGATGTGAGATATTGTGATCTCTGTGTCACAGATGAAGGGCCCAAGAATCAGGGTGCTTAAACCATAGGCTCCAGGACTCTTCTGTAAACGGAGTCACACAGCCTGGCTCAGAGCCATGTGGGGAATGACTGTCTTGGATAGAGGCAACCAGGTGAATGGGGACTCTGAGAGTCAGATAGTGAAGGCCCTCAGGAGGCAAGACCATCCAGCATGGAGTGAACAAAAGAGGATGTATGAGGATGAAAGTGATGAGCCTGCCAGGAGCCAGGGTGTCTGTTCCTTCCACCTTGGACTATTAGATGACATGGAGCTAGTGTGACTGAGCCAGTCGCTCATTGTGCCACCTATTCCCAAAACAAGGTGGCCCTCTGGGGACATTCTCTGGATAGCCAGTTCTATGCTTTACCTCCCAGGGCCCAATGAAATGCCCATCTCTTGCCTTGACCCTTTCATAGGCAGTGGCTTCCACTATATCCCTCACACAACCCCAACTGTCTGGCTTTGAGAAACCCTTTGGCAGTTTCCCTGGGCATTGTCAGCAGAACTGTCCTTTGGAGTGTCCACTAAGGGAGATTAGCTCTGAATCCAGAGTGGCTAGAGGCCTGGGACTTAGAAGACCAGGATCCCAGATGCTCTTGGGACAGTAACCCAGTATCTTCATATTGAGCTGAGGTGGCTTGGGAGAGCAGACAAAATTGCAGAGGTTCCCCACTGACAAGGAAAAGAGAGGAGATGCATCCAGACAGAAGTAGACATGTGAGTGTCCCCCTCAACCCCCGCCGGCAGATGCATGTGAGGACTCTGCAGGGTCTACGGACTACCATGCAAGTCTGACATATGTGAAGGGCAGTATAGAGATCAGCTGGACAGACCTCTTCCCTCTGGGAAACTCTGAACCAGCTAAAGTAGACCAGCAGGGCACTCTGGGAGGGGCTCGAGGCCCTGTGAGCTAGGACAGCATGAACTGGAATAGAAGAACAGTAGTGGGAGGGTGGTTGTTCAGTCCTTGAAGAGATACTACAGGAGTGTGTCATAAAAAAGGACAGAGATACAGTGACCTGAGCAGCCCTTGAAGCCAGAGTCAAGGCTATGTGGGAAATAAGTAAGTTCCAGAAAGAGGTACCTCTGTTCCTCTATGAAGCATCATCTTCAAGCCACAGGAGAAAGGCATTACACAGAAGTGGCTGTGCTGGAGAAGCTCAGGCTCAGCTCACAGCACTCCCTCAGCCTCAGAACCATTGCTCAGTGATAAAGAAAAACAGCCTCTGTATTGTACCCACGACAGTCACACACCCCTCTCCCACATTCTGCTCCAGGCTCACCAATTTCTAAGTTCCATATCTTCATGAGGAGATCACAAGCTAGCTTAAGGGTGACAGAAAATTCTCCATAACTGAACACCATAGTTAGAGATGGCCTGAATCAACTTCTGGAACATCTTTTTCTGAATGTGAGTCTCTTTCCTTTTCAGCCACCAAGCAGGCTCCATGTTTCTTCTGTCTGGCTTTCTGAAGCCAATGTCCCTCAGAAGCCATGCACACCACTCTCAGAGACAGGTGTTGCCCTGCACACCTGGGAAGGCCCTGTGACTAGCTTGCTTGTGAAGGCCACAGAACCAATAGGCAGGGAGATCAACCAGGGATAGAAGCATAATGCCCAGAGGACCTTAAAGCAGTGAAGGCACATGGCCTGTGACCCAAATCAAAAGCCATAGTGGGTTCAGGGAGGAAGAGTCCCAGCATTCTGCACTGCATTTGTTTCCAATTATCTCCTCTAGTGAGGTCAGACTGTGTGTGGAACTGTTGGAAAGTGGTAAAGCCTAATGGAAGGCTTAAGTTCATTAGGGATATGTTCTTGAAGAAGACTGTGGGATACTGGTCTCCTCCTTTCTCTGTTTCATTACTGGCCACAAAGTAAATGGACTTTCTCTGCCACATGCAATCACCATGAGATGCTGTGTCGTCACAGGGACAAACAACACAGCCCACATAGCCCACTTGAAACATATGAAACTATGAACTGGGATAAACCTTTCTTCTTTATAAATTGATTCATCCTGTGTAGTAACTACAGTAACAGAAAGCTGACTGACACTATGTCTGAGACTTAAGAACTCTGTGGCAGGCTGAATCTACTCTTTGATCCTTAATTCCTATGAATATTGCCTCACACTGCAAAAAGGACTTACAATCCTGGCTAGATTAAAATTCTGGAAATGGAAGATTGTCCTGGGTTCTGTGGGTATGTCTGATATAATTACACAGGTCATCAGGTGAGAGGGACTAAGGAAGAGGAGAGAGGGGAAAGCTGTGGAATGACAGAAGCAGACAGAGCAATGGAAGATGGAAGACAGGATGGGGTCACAACCCCAGGAGTGCAGGAGGCCACTGGAATCTGAAAAAGCCCAGCAACAGTTTCTAGGTGGCACCTTCTTAAGCCAGCAACCCTGCCAACAGCTTAACTGGCCCCAGGAAATGAATTTCGGACATCTAGCCTCCAGGACCATAAAAAATAAACCTGTGGTAATTTGTCACAGATGCAATAGAAAACCCATGCCATTCACTTGCCTGGAGCTGTTTGCTCAGCTTCAGCATGCACTATTGCCATACTGCTTTAAAAAAGAAAAAAAAAACCCACTATCTCACTGAGTCTGCAGAATTCTAAAACCATAGGCTTCCTCAGCAATTCTGCCAACCCCCAAGATGTGTGCCAGGTGAAGGGAGGGCAGGGGTCAGCTCTTCCTGTGGATGAAAAAGCAGAGGAAAAACACTGTGGTGGGTATTGCTAATTTTAACCATGGCCTTCACACATGAGCACTCGTGGTATCTCAGGGACAAGGCAAGGGCCTCCTTGATCAAGTCAAGGTCAGAGTGAAAGCCAAGAGGTGTAGGTGGTGTGGTTTGGGCTGGAAGTCCACATGGGAAAGTAGTGTTCTTTGTAATTGCATCCTCGAGTGAAACAGAAAATATCCACAATCCCGTCAGCCATCTTAGTAACAAGCCTGTCTTAAGCTGTTCTGTCTGCCCAGATAGAGGGAGAGGAGATGGGAGGGTTACACTAAGAGAATTTGGCTAGAAAAGGGGTGAGGTAGCAGAGGGGAGAGAATGGACAGAACATAGGGTCAAGGATTCAGACCACACAGAACAGAGACTGGAGGGAGTGTGGGAGGGTGTTTGGTTTGTTAGGTTTTTCTCAAGGATAGCAAGGCCCGGGGAAGCTTGTGGGTAGAGAGCATCAGAAATGCAGATGAATGATGAGATGGCTGGACTGGGAAGGACTATCAGCTGGAGTCAATGCCTTCTGAATGTGGCATGGGACAGGGCTAGGATCCATGGGCAGGGAGAGAGCCTCCTCTATGGGATGAAGTCAGCACAGGCCTTCTGAATGTGGCATGGGACAGGGCTAGGATCCATGGGCAGGGAGAGAGCCTCCTCTATGGGATGAAGTCAGCACAGGCCTTCTGAATGTGGCATGGGACAGGGCTAGGATCCATGGGCAGAGAGAGAGAGCTTTCTCTGCAGCATGAGGTCAGCACAAAGCAGGGTGCAAGTTGCTCCCACTGCTCTATGTGGTGCCACAAGGGCCTGAGTACAAGTCCACGGCTCGGGACACAGGAACACCAACCTACTCTTTCTTAGTCACCTTAGTCACCAAGCTGTAGATGTATCTTCCACGAGGCTGCTGACAGTAGAGCGTGGGTTTGCCCTGCTCTGAAGCAGAGGCCGGAAAGAGAGGTTTGTTTTATCCTAAGAATTGTAGCTGGAGGGAAGCTACATAGGAGCTCTGAGAGGCTCTGTCTCTCTCCCTCCTCCCCTCCCCCATCTCCCTCTTCCTCTACCTCTACCTCTCACTCCTTTGCCATCCCTAGGCTTTGGCTTTCCTCTGGTTGCCTTGGTTCCTCACGTGGGTGAGGTTGGCCCACCAGGCTGGCCACTCAAGGTTACACCTGGCACTTCCGTAGTGGGGGAACACAGTTGTACTGGGAAGCCCTGTGTCAGAGGAATCAAGGAGAGTCTAGCTTGAAAAAATCAGAAGCGTGAACATTATCAGACAAACATCTGTGGTGGTCTTAAGACCTAAGCATGAGTAGCTATGAACTGTAGCTAGGCATGTGACTATATTCTACCTGAGCTCTGTTTTTTTGTATCGTGGGAACAAGGCCCATGGGGCCCGCCATGAGCGAGGGCCTAGTGGAGAGTAAACTACAGCTGTGGGAGTGCAGGATGGGAACACAGTGGGCATGCTACAACAGCCATTCTGCTTCCTCACCCCTTTTGTGCCCTAGGGAAGCCACAGTACCTACATATTGGGGAGGAGATCGATGGTGTGGACATGCGGGCTGAGGTTGGGCTGCTGACTCGGAACATCGTGGTGATGGGAGAGATGGAGGACCAATGCTACCCCTACAACAACCACATCTGTGACTTCTTTGACTTTGATACATTTGGGGGACACATGAAGGTAGGAATCTGCCTGGCTGAGGCTCTTAGCCCTAACAGAGGGTACTCAAGATTCTAGCTGTGGACAGAGACTCGGGAGGGAAAGGGATAGTGGAGCAGGGGTAGGAGTAAAAGCACACTCTTAGGAGATGCCTATCTACCCATGATAGGCAGTTGCACCTGGCGGAGATGATGGAACCAGCCGGGGACCAGGTCTCCGATTGAAGCCACGTACTCACTGTCCTCTACTTCATTGCCTCTGCCCAGTTTTCATTATTTACTCGTGGTCATTTTTTTTAATTATTTGGTTAGTGTTTTATATTACTCTGTTTTTGTTTTTTTTTAGACAATCTGTTATTATGCAGCCCAAGCTGGCCTCAAATTTAATATTTTCCTGCCTTGGTATTTCTAAGTACTGAGATGGCAAATGTGTATCACCATGCCCACCTTCCTGAAAATTTCTTAAAAGAATTAGTGTTCTCTATGCCCCCATACACAAAACAAACAAAAAACAAAATTAGATCCATTATAATACAGGCTAATCAACCAGCAGGGAGTAAGGGGTGTAGCAGAAAATAAGGGGGTATAGCATTGAACATACCTGGTCCTGGTGGAGTCTCAACCTGTGGGCTGTGACTACTTTGGGACTCCAAAGGCCCTTTCATAGGGGTTGTATATTAGATTGCACATCAGATATTTATATTATTATTCATAATAGTAGCAAAATTATAGTTATTAACCAGTAATGAAAATGCTTTTATGGCTGGGGAGTTACCACAACATGAGAAACTATATTAAAGGGTCACAGCATTAGAAAGGTTAAAAACCACTGCTCTAGAAAGACAGCCACACATAACAGCAGGTCTCTCAAAGCCATTAGAAGCAACCTAGTTCACTGGAGTTCACATTCTCCTAGTAGCCAGCTCAAAGAGAAATTTCTTTTATCTCTGTATAAAATGCCTTTATCAAGCCTGGTAAATACTCGAAGAAACATAGACTTCCTCAGTGTTCTTCATGTAACTATTAGTGTCAATGCTAACAGAATCAAAATGGATTTTGTAAAAAGAGTTCTCTTGAGGCTAAAATAATGTGCTGTAAGTGTAAATTATTTTTTTCAAGACAGGGTTTCTGTGTGTAGCCCTGGCTGTCCTGGTACTCACTTTGTAGACCAGGCTGGCACCGAACTTGGAGATCTACCTGCCTCTGTCTCCTGAGTGCTAGAATTAAAGGTGTGTGCCCACACTGCATTGAGTAATTATTTTTAATAATGCAAACAAAAAGATTGACAAAAGGAAACTGAGAGTTCACAACCAGAGCTCTGCTGACCATTTAAATGGGTGAGACTTATAGTACAGATCTATGTCTTTAGGAATTCTAGAGTCTCCAGTCCCTAGTCCATGGGTTCTTTCTGGCTATTGTCACTACGTACCCAAGAACATAGTGAGATTCAGGGAAAACAGTAGTTCCCTGTCACACAAGCTACTGCAGTCTCTCCCAGTCTGGAGAATGGTCCTGAGTCCCCATGTCCCTCTAGCTCATGAAACCAAAACTAGGCTCAGATTTATTCTCAACACAGCTCTCCAGGCATTGGCTGCTGGACTAGTGTTCTAGTTGATAACTAAATCTAGGAGAAATAAAATGGTCTGCATATCAAACTCCAGCTCCTCTGGTAGAGGCTGGCAGAGCCTACTTCTGACTCATGTCATTCCAGACTGTGCTTTCTGCTAGCTCCTGGACTGCACGCATCATCTGGCCAAGAAGTTTCCCTGAGCACATCCAGGAGCAGCCCTGTGCCATGACCACCTGCCACTCATATGCACCCCCAGAGCAGAGGCTCATGATATCTCCAGAGTTAGTACTCTCTTCCATCCTGAGAGAAGGTTTCATACAATAAACAATGACACTCTGGAAGTTCCCACTCTCCAGCACCCCTAGGACATGCTTTCTGTCACACACATATACACCCTAATCATTTTGAGATTATCTCTTCCTCATTGGTGGCTACAAAGATGATGGTAAAGGAAGATCAAAGCTATTGTCCTAGGCACTTCCAATCCAAAGAGTCTATTATCCTGCAGCATCTTATAAAGCCTTGCTGGGCTCCCTTAGTGTAAGAAGGGTCAGGCATCCTCATCCTTGTGAACAGAGCTTCTTTGATTTATTGAGTACCTAGGAGGTACACCATGACAAAGCACTGCGGATGCAGGCATCAGCTAGGGTGATCAGGAGGTGCCTTGGGGGCTCTTTTAACTTTCACTCTCCTGTTGCAGTTTGCTCTGGGTTTTAAAGCAGTCCACTTGGAGGGCGTGGAGCTAAAGTACATGGGGCAGCAGCTTGTGGGCCAGTACCCAATTCACTTCCACCTGGCTGGAGACTTGGATGAACAGGGAGGCTATGACCCACCTACGTACATCAGGGACCTCTCCATCCACCACACATTCTCCCGCTGTGTGACAGTCCATGGCTCCAATGGCCTGTTGGTAAGTGCCTGCTGGAAGGATATCCTACCTAGAGACTTGGGTAATGTGGGTAAGGGAGATCTTGTGCTGTGCTTTCTTGCCTACTTTGGATGTGAACTTGGCCAGACCACTGAATCAGTCAGATCTTCCATCTCCCTGTGAGCCCTGAAGAATAGTAATGTTACCCTTCAGTTTGCTTGGATAGAGGATGAGAGTGAAACATTCCTGACTGTGTTGTCCTAGCAGCCCATCTTCAGAGCAGAGAGTCCAGGTATTGCCACAGAGCAGACTGGCTTTAGGGAACTGAGCAGGCATGTGGGATACTCACCAGGACAGCATGGGAAGCCAACTCCTCAGGAGATCCAGGAGCTGGCAGGGAACCATCACCAGGAGTCTGGGTTAATTCAGTTAGGTGGGGGAATCAAGAGACTTGTGGTAGGAAAGGGGAGAGTTAAGGCACCCCATCCCCCAGATCTGATCTGGAACAATTAGTTGAGTGGTACCCAAGTAGAGTCAGGGCCTTAGAACAGAACCCTGGACAGCTTTGCCCAACCAGCAAATCTATGCAACTCCATAAGCCAAGACTTCCTCCTCCCCAGTTCCCAGGAAAGTCAGCTGCCAAACTGGGAAGGAGCATCTCTCAGCTCCCCTGTTATACAGCTGCCTGCATGGCTGAGGTGCCAGTATAGCCCTATCTAGTGGCGGTTCAGGGATCTACCACCACTCAGTTCCAAGCTGTGCTTGTTAGACCTGGAGGCACAGCCTCATTGCAGCCTTTCCAAGGTGGGGCCAAATTGCACTGCTTGTCATCTAGATGGTGTCTGGGTCTCTAGCTCTCTAGATGATGTCCGGGTCTTCTAGCCAAGCAGGCAGAAGCAGGGCCATATCCCATTCAGATTGGCTCTGAATGCTCTTGGAATGTGCAGTTGTATGCCCTCCAGAATGCTGCTTCGGGAGCTGGCCTTTCACACTGGTGTGCATTTCTTTGCTGCCTGGATTGAAGGGTTTATCAGTGGGTTACTACATTTCAGGGAGAG
This sequence comes from Cricetiscus sungorus, assembly GCA_030556225.1. NCBI lineage: Eukaryota > Metazoa > Chordata > Mammalia > Rodentia > Cricetidae > Cricetiscus > Cricetiscus sungorus. The sequence continues at coordinate 48,900,624 of JANBXA010000007.1, read as the reverse complement.
TGTTCTGCTGACAGGACCATAAGAAGCCATATAGAGACAAAGATGCTATTATGGCTTAAACTGCAGAGGCCATGGAGGAGGGGGGTATTCCTGGAAGACTTCTGTTAGCATCATCCCTGGTCAGAGATGGGTAGATCCCAGACAAGCAGACACCGGCTCACTAGGAAGAAGGGCCCCTAGCTGTGTGGAGACCAGAGGTGTCTCAGCATCCTGCTCCACCCCAGCAGGTCCTGAAGTGTCCCAGGAGGCCTGTTCACAGCTCTTCCTTGTCTGTTGCCTGTATACCCCCATCCTTGTGAGCTAGCTTCTTTCATATTCATCTGCCATAGGCAGTTCTCTTTCTTCTCATTTATTCTTTTTTTTAAAACATTTTTTTATTTTATGTGTATGAATCTTTACATGGAGTCTATGCATGTATACCATATGTCTGCCTGGTACCCACAAAAATCTGGTGAAGGCATAAGATCCCTGGAATCTTAGTCTTAGGAACTGAACCCTCATCCTCTGCAAGACCAAGTGCTCTTAACCACTGAGCCACCTCTCCAGCCCCTTCTAGTCCAACACTTAAACTATTTCCCTCTTCTGACAAAAGCACAAGCTTCTGCTTTTCTCTGACTGTGGGGGACAGCTTTCAGCAATATGGCTAAAACGTCAGAGTTTAGCAAACCATGGTCCTTCTCTCAGCATCTCTTTGCTCTTTCCCTGTGTCAGAGTTGTTGGTCTCAACAGAAGCTCAAAAGTCAAGAGCATGCAACCAGATGATTGGACAGACTTAGTACACTTCCTAAGAGAAGCCTCACTCTCTCCATGGAGCAGATGGGAGGAAGGGGGAGTGGAGGGAATGAGAGGAAAGGAGGGAGGAGAGGAGGGAGGGAGAACTGAGAGTGGACTGTAAAAAAGTAATAATAATAAAAAGAAAAAAAGAAAAGGAAAGAAGGAATAAAGAAAAGAAGATATATATGTGCATATATATATATATATATATATATATATATATATATATATATATATATATATATATAGAGAGAGAGAGAGAGAGAGAGAGAAGTCAAAAGCATGGAGTTGCAGGAACTGATGGAAACTCCCTGGGCCTCAGTTTCCTCCAGTGAAAATGCTGATAGAGCCAGGTTCAAAGACATGTTGGGAGGATGAAACCAGATAGCACAAGCGACATGCTTTGAGAGGACATTAAATAGCAGTAGCATTGTGTGCCTCTGCATCTCTTTTGTTCTTTGGAAACAGCTCTGCTTCCGGGAGAGAGTACCATATGCCCCACCAAAAAGTAGGGCCTGTATAGTTAGACGTTCTTGGCAAAAACTTCATGAATGCTCTCCCTGCCACTTCAAAAAGCCCCAGTGCATGCTCACAAAGGAAAGGGCTTGAGTAAAACTCACCAAATTGATTGATCTGCTAGCAAGGCCTGCCCTCATCTGGTCACAAGGACCCTTTGTCACACTGCTTTTGCAGCTCACTAAGCCACCACCCCGAGTCCATGCAGTGAAGCTGTGGTAATGTCTCCTGTGATAGCAACATTGTTGCAGGTCCTTCTGGCAATGGAGCACAGAGCACCAAGGCTCCAAAGTGCTGGCAGGTGCAGAGAGGAAGCCTGCCTTCAGAAGGAGGCTCTGTGCATACTACCTCCAGGATGCTAGCAGGTGTAGGATGGAAGAATTTCCCCAAGGGGAGGCTGTATGTACACTCTCTGCAGTACCACAGGGAAGTGGGCTCAGTGCATCTTCATACATACACCAAGCTCTAAGGCAGGACCTCGAACATCACCTTCCTCTTATTGGAAGGCAATCAATATACTCCTGGCCTGTATCAGAAGGTACAAAAGACTCCAGTGCGAGTTCTACTCTCTCCTACCTCCTTTCTTTAAGGCAGGGAGATTGAGCAAAAGCAGGTACATCCTTCCTTACCTGGGGACTTGCTCACAATTTATCTCTATTATAAATGACAGCCATATGAAACCAAGATGTCCCCAGCTGGTTGCAACTGCTTCCATGAAGGCTGTACCATGCATGGCTCTTCGTGCCAGCACATCCAGTCAGTCCCTAGGCTATCTTCGGGGCCACATCCTTCTCGATATTCTGCTGAAGTTATCTGGAGCCCATGATGGGCATGATGAGCATCTTCTGTGCCAGCTGCACAGCCCTGGGAAGTGTGTTGTTCTCTTCTCTCCTTTCCACTTGAGCACAGATGTAGGGCCCAGATTTTATCTTTCCTTTCCCACAGAGCTACCTTGGTCCAGTGCTCCACTGGGAGACTGAGGTGCAGAAAGGGGGATTAGAGAGCATTCCAGATCAGAGCAGAAATGAACAGTGTGGAAAGGACTGGAATGGCAGGTCCCTCTGGTCTCACTGCCTTTTTCCAGGTCACATAGTTTCCCTCAGGCAGCATCAGACCATAACAGCTCTGCCTCCCCTGATCCTCGCCCCCCACTCCTTCCTACCTCCCCTGCACAGCCTTGGAAGCATTCCTTCCCTTTTTAGGTAGTGTTTTGTTCTGTTTCCTCTCTCAACTTCTATTTGCATATTCGAAAACTCATTAAGATCTGCAAAACAAATGACCCTCGCTTGTGCTCCAAAGCCAGCTCTTCTTCAGGAATTTTATTTTAAAATTTTTTAATGATAGCAGAAGCTTGGAAATACATTTTCTTTTTGAAATGACTGAGTTTGAGATGAGGCTTCTTGCTGATATGTGTGTGTGTACATATACATATATACATACATATACACACATACATATATAATATCATACCCACCCAAGACTTCAGAAGTAAGAAGCATCTTCTTTGGTATCAGGAGCCCCTGAGGGTGCCAAAATCCTTCAAGTCCTGGTACAAAATGACCTGGTATTTGTATAGGACCTATGCACATGTTCCTCCAGGCTTCACATCACCTCTTGATGGCTTATGCTGCCATTTAATGCCTAATAAATAGTTGATATTCCATACTGTTTGGGAAACAATACCAAGGGAAAAGAGTCTGTACATGTTCCTCACAGGCAGTTTTTTAAAGAAATGTTTCTTGCCTGAGCTTGATTGAAGCTTTAGTGGAATCCTGTATATCACTAATTTCTGCTTATGCTCATTTAATTGAAACATTGTTCTTCTTAGAACATACAGGTTGCTGATAGAAGCCAGTTCAGCCTGGGGTAACCATATAATATGGTCACTGAACAGTCTTCAGACCTAGTACTGTGCCCCAATAGTCTCCTCTAGTACTATACCCCAACCACCACCACCACCAAATGTCCTGACTCAGTGACAACTAAACTGAAGGTCACACAAATTGAAACAATACCTGTTATGGGTCTTTTATATGAATTTTCTCCTTTACAATCTTATGCCCAGATCCTACTAGCAACAGTGAAAGACTTAAAACAGATTCCAGGCAATCATGAACTGATATTAGCAGGCAAGAAGATGCCCAGAAAAATGAAGGGGAAATATAGTCTTAGATTTCTCAAAGAGAATGGCGGGGGGGGGAGTGTCACCCCTTTTCTGATTAGCATAAAAGGACAGCCAGAGAAGTGGGGAGAGGGACAGAGAAAGGGGGAGGAGTGAGAGAAGGGGAGATAGATAGACAGAAAGACAGCAAGAGAGAGAGGGGGGAGACAGAGACAGAGAGACGGGGAGACAGAGACATTCCCTGAGTTGCATGTAATGACTGCCCAAGATGGGGGTGGAGATTCAGACAGAGAGACAGAGAGAAATTTAGCTGATAAGTCTATCTGTATGCATCTATCATTGACTTAGCTATCTCATTTCCCTATCTATTCATGCAACCAATATCTGTTTATTATTTACCTATCTACCTATCTACCTGGCATCCATATCTATTTCACTATGCACACAATATTACTATCCATCCATCTATCTATCTATCTATCTATCTATCTATTATCTATCCACCCATCATCCATTTATATCGATCATCTACCTACCTACATATCTAACTATCTATCCATCTGTGTATTACAACTAATAGTCAATTCTGTGAAACATTCTGAGGAGAAAGAATCTGAAGATGTTTTTAGCATTCCCTCTATCACACTATAAGCAACAGAGCAAGTAAAGATGAGAATTACTGTGGCTAAGTAAAGATGTGAATTGTACATTCTTTCTTGAACTCCCCCCAACCTCCCTTCTCTTGTGTCCTCCTTTTCTCCTGGCTCTATAAGACTCATTGCTCCCTCAAAACAGCAGGTTGGTCCCTGTTTCAAACAACATGAGATCAAGTCTAAGTTCAGGCCTTGCAAAGAAAGGGGCTTGAAACATCCAAGTCAAGTGACATCCATTGAGATAATGTTGACACACGATAGCCTGTGTAAGACACTGGACATTCAACCACAGTAGTTCTTTCTCTTCCTTTTTCCAGTGAAGCCTTTTTCTGTTCACAGCACCAATCAGGGGTGTTAGAGGCCAGCTCTTCCTTGAGTGTTTGTTAGAAAAATGTCCTTAACTCCTGACCATGTGATCTAAAGTATGGGGCAAATGGGTCGGGACAAGTCACAAAGATCCATGGACAGAAGACAGGAGTCTCTGAGGGTACCAACTTCTCTGGGAATAACCACTTCCCTCCTCTGGGCATGGTTTTCTTCTCTACAAAGCCAGGCATTGAATTTGATCTTAGAGGTCTCTGCCAGCAAGAGCAGCCGAATCCCCTCCTAGTCTTTCAGGGCTATTTATAAAAAGCTTTCATTTCTCACTTAGAAGAGGAGGAAGCATCCCACTGGATGACCTTGGCATTGGCTGAAATGCCCATTGAAGGAGTGAATGGGCTTCAAGGTTATGCCCTTGCCTGTTGTCAAAGATTAAAGGAAGAATACTTGTTAAGGAGGCTGAGGGCTTCTGGTGTAGGCAGACAGTGTGGTCTTCCCTTACAAGGGAAAACACATATGTCTGAAAAAAAACAAACGTCCCTGCCATGGCTTTGCCCACTAGACTTTGTGACCTTGGATTATTGCTTAGCTTCTCTCAGCCTCATCTCCTTCATTTCTAAAACAAAAATTTGCAAGAGGACTGTGTGAGATTGCAGAGAGATGAAAAGGTCTAAGAGACCAGCCAGTGTTCAGCCATGGAGGGGCTTGCTGTGGGGATGGTCCGAACAGCTGAGTGCCCTGAAGTTAGGGAATCAGGCACCTGCTATGTGAGAGAGCCTGCAGGAACTTGGGTTGTTCACCTTGGATCAATGCTTTTCCATCAGAGACAGTTTTGTCACCCCTTGTACTCAGTGGACTACAGAGTAATGAAAGTCTGGAAACAGCTCGGTGTGGTCAGGGTTGGGGAGGTGGTGGAGTGGGGTTGCTATTGGCATCTGACAGGGATAGACCAGGGTGCCCTACAGTGAGAAAGACAGTCCCTTGTAGAGGCACCAGGGCTGAGGGCATGGCCTTGGTATTTCAGTCAGTGCCAGGGACATTTGGATAGTGTACAGATTTTCCAGCTCCTGGCACAGTGGCAGCTCCTTAAGAGGTGTGGGTTGATCTGAGGTCACAGGGAATCAGGGAAGATCTCACTGGATGAAGTCACTGGACAGTCAGGGATGGAAGAACACCGTAAAGATGCACAAAATGCTTCTATCCTCACCCACTGTACTTTGTGAGCTGAGAACATCTCCCCTCTGGGGTGTTTGAGCCAAAGTAGGAGCCTATGTGGAAGAGATGCTGTCATTAGAGTCCAGTGTGAACAGGGAACTGGGGCTCGGGAAAGGGCTGTCTAAGGATTCTGAGGCCTTGGAGACAGATGATGGAGGTCAAGTCCAGAGCTTTGTTGTAGTGACTGACAAGGCAGCAAGCTGGTGTGAGAGCCTCCTGGTGCTGGTACTGAGACCATGTTCTGTTTTCACAGCATCCCTTCAGAATGCTCTTCCTGATTTTCTATTCATTCTGTAGTTCTGGGAAGGTGAACCAGTAGCTGGTGTACCAGCCCTCTCTGGTCTTCAGCCTGAGGTGCAAAGGTGTCCAGGTGAACATTGTGGACCAACAAACCAGCTAGGGTTCCAGGGATTATAGAAGTATATTAGTGCAGACATTCATGAATCATCCCCCAGACCTGCCATGGTGCTGCCTCCTGGGGGAGCTGCCATACTCCCCAACTCAGGCCCTGGAGACCCTCCTTAGGATGTCTTGGCAAGCTCAATAGAATAAGTCTCTGGAATATAGGCTCGAGTCTCCTCTTCAACCACCTACACACTTCTGATTTTCCATCCCTTTTCCTGTCCCCTGAAGCCTAATCCCCAGCACATCCAGCCAGAAGAGAGTGTTCTCTTCCTGGTCCACCCTCAGGCTTGTTGCTGCCCTCCCCACCCCCACATCTACTCAGGCCTGGTATAGTTCAGCACTGTTTCATGCTTGTTGAATGAATACGCAGACACGTGTGTACTTGTATGTTGAGTGATATTCCTTTCTTGACCCTACAGATCAAGGACGTTGTAGGCTACAATTCTTTGGGCCACTGCTTTTTCACTGAAGATGGGCCAGAGGAACGCAACACTTTTGACCACTGCCTTGGTCTCCTTGTTAAATCAGGGACTCTCCTCCCATCAGACCGGGACAGCAGGATGTGCAAAGTGATCACAGAGGACTCATATCCAGGGTACATTCCTAAGCCCAGGCAGGACTGCAAGTAAGTGTGTGCATAGTACTGTAGAGATCACCTTACGCTTGTGTCCGGGGGAGGAAGGGTGGGAGGGGATGAGCATGAACACTCAATGTCCTGCCTCGGGATCTTTAAAAGCTTACTGTTCATCTCTGCCTATTTCTCAGAGCAAGATTCCTAGACTAGAGTAGCTTCTTTTCCCCCTCTCCCCCCTTCTCCCCCCCCTTCCTCTGTGTGCCTCACTAGCACTGTTTTGTCTGGCTCACCTGTGGTCCTGTACCACATGACATCCTTGTGGACAGGAAGCAGCTGCCACATTAGCTACCAGTATGTACCCATCAGCCTGGCCACAAGAATTTCTTTCTAGCCAGAGAAAAACACAAACAATATCTCACAGAGACACAGAGAAAGGCAGAGATAGAATACAGACAGAAAGACAGAGGCAGAAGTACACAGTCAGATAGATGGGAAAACGGAGACCCACAGAGAGAGACAGAAGACAGACACAGGAAAAACAGAGAAACAGGCTGACATAGGCGCAAAGACAGAAACAAACATGGGCAGAAAGACACAGAGGAGAGACACAGAGAGAGGCAGGTGCAGAGAGACACATGGCTTCCTACACAGACGGCCTTCCTTAGAAAGGTTCACTTTCTTGGGCTCACATTCCTGCTTCTGTAGAAGCACAAACTGCACCTAGCTCTTGTAGTCCTTAACAGAGCACAGCTTAAATGTACTCACTGCTTTCTGTTGAGAAAATGAACCTCAAATGGATCCATCAATGGTTTCTCGGATCTCAGACAAGAGACTCTCTCCATTAATACTAGTGTCTCCCCTGGGCCCTCCCACTACTCAGCAGCAAGAGTACTTGCTGGTAGTCCTTTATATGACTCTGTTTAACCTCAGTCCTCTCCCTGCAGTGCTGTGTCCACTTTCTGGATGGCAAATCCCAACAACAACCTCATTAACTGTGCAGCTGCGGGGTCCGAGGTAAGGAGAAATAAAAAAGGTGGAGCTGGCAGAGGCTGCCCTGGACATGTGCGTGTTCAGAGCTCACTCCTCCCTGTGACTGGAGATAGGGAGCCCTGTGACTTGGTTTTAAATGACAGATCTATCATTATGTCACTCCATAACCCTGGTGACCATAATGAGTGAGTAGTTTATTTTGGCTTGTGGCTTAAGGGACTACAGTCCACAGTAGTAGGGAAGGCATGGGGGGTAGGAGTTACTTGTGGCTGCAACAGTGGGAGCTTGTTCACATCTGAATGGATGAAAAATTGGAAAGACGGGCTAATAAGATGGCTCCAGGGTTAAGAGTTCTTATTTTTGCAGAGGATCTGGTTTGATTCCCAGAACCCACATATTGGAGATCCTATTCATTCTTCCAACCTCTGTGGGCACCAGGAATAAGTGGTGTATGCAGACATACATACAAACAAAACACTCATACGCACAAACATTAAAACTTAAAAAGAAAAGCAATTAAAAACAAAAAAGATAGGATAGGAAGTGGAGCCAGGCTATAATCCTCAAGTCCCACCCCCAATGATCTACTTCCTCTAGTCCATTTCCCCCTTCTAAAGGTTGCACATGAGCCTGTCAGGGACACTTCATATCCAAACCATCCCAGAGTACTAAGTAATTTATGCGCAGCAATTCTTTATAGAATGAGTTGTTTTTCCTTTGGATGGTATCTGATGCATCAGTGTTGCAAGTTCACACCATGTGATTCTGACATCGAGGCTATGCTCTGGGCTAGGGAGGAAGCTACAACTGGGAGACCCAGTGTATCCAGAGTCCCAAAGAGCTGGATGGTAGCAGCTGGGCAACAAGCACCATGTTCTGCTCCAACAGCCTTGCTCTAACACAGCTGTCCCCTGCTGCTGGTTTTGCTTTGTGCCTTGACCTTGATCCTGTCTGTTCCTTTTTCTGGGCCTCAGCTTCCAGATCTCCAAGGAATGCTGAAAACAGTTGCTTTCGGAACTCTATCCATAGGGAGTCTAACCTCTACAGTAACCCACTAATTTGAACAGTGGCAGATAGGGTGGGGCTGTTGTGAAGAGTGAGTGCTGTCAAGCAGCCAAATGACAAATTACAGTAACCCTGAGCTTTTCCCTTTGTCCATTCAACATTGGACTACATGGGTATGTTTGGTAGTGTGTGGTGTCCAGTCAATCCCTGGACCACATGGGTGTGTTTGGTGGTGTGTGGTGTCCAGTCAAGCCCTGGACCACACAGATGTGTTTGGTGGTGTCTGGTGATGATCTGTTCTGGTCACAGTACTACATCCATTCCCAGTGCCTGGGCCACTCAATCCAGAGTTCACTGGCACTAATTTCTGTGGCTCTCTCCTATGCCCTGTCCCAATAGGAAACTGGATTTTGGTTCATTTTCCACCATGTGCCGACAGGCCCCTCTGTGGGGATGTATTCCCCAGGTTATTCGGAGCACATTCCATTGGGGAAATTCCATAACAACCGAGCACATTCTAACTACCGGGTAAGTATCTCCATGCTATGGCCAGCCTGTTCATTCCCCTACCCCAACCTGCAGATTATTAGTACCTGAAAAAAACATTCTTTCCATGGGTTTAGAGCAGCCTCCCAAGGCCTGCAGGTTACTGACCACTCACCACAAGTCTCCTTTGAGGGCCTACCTTGTCACTCACAGCATCTACCCAACCAAAGGAGCAAGGTGTGCCTTCCCCTCCTGGAGGATGTTGGATTGGCCATCAGTTTGATTTTGTGATCTGTTTGTGGGTGGGTGACAGTGATGTTGACTATAAATTAGGCCTGGTCATGGACTAAGGGAAGTCTGGTCATGGTTCTGAGGTGGCACTGGCATCCCAGACTTTCTCCCTTCTTGCTGGGAAGTGGGTTGCTCTGTCTGTGAGGACCAAGTCAGCAGGTAGAAAATAATAAAGTCCTTGATCACCTTCACTGTTTGCCCCCCTTTTCTGAGTACCAGTGTGTACCTTGCTCCAAGCTAGATGCTAGAGTAAAAGGTGGAAGGATTGGGATGATTGGAATGCAATATGTCAAGAACTTTCCCATAAGGACAATTGTTGGACACACCAAGAGAGTTTTGGGGCAAGGCTGAGATTAAAGATGACAACACTCTGTAGGCCAAGATGGCCCTGGTACATTGGGATGATCTCTGGTCATTCTTAACAATGCAGGCAAGGAAATTGGTACCTCCAGAAAGGAATGGGTAAATCCAGGGTCAAACAAAAGGTTATTTCGGAGAGCTAGTGAAATATCTAAGTGTTTAAAGTTCTTGCTGTGCAAGCATGAGAACAAGAGTTTGTGTCTTGGTAGAAAATCAGAAACAGGCAGATCCCAAAGCCAGATCCCCAAATCCCTCTTGCCAGCAAGTTAGCCAGAGAACTCCAGGTTCATTGAAGGACCCTGCATCAAAACAATAGAAAGCAATAGGAGTCACTGGTCTCCACCTGCACACACAAAGTCTGTTTCAAATCGTTGAAATGACAAAAAGAAGCAATATAGGCTCAGCGTAGATCTGAGCTGAGACCTGGAGGCAAAGGGACAAAAGCCAGTGTTGAGGGGAGAGCCATGAGGAGAAAGGAGGCATCTTCTAAATTGTCTCAGATCCTAAGCAGGGAGGACAGTTCCAGAGGCTATGGCAGAAGTGTGGAGGGGAGTTTGTGGATGGAGGAGCTGCTGCTGAGGCATTTCATGGATGCCACTGTAGGCCATATCACTGTTGGAGAAAGAGAGAAAACACATTGGCTTCTTGTTGGGGCTCACCAGTTTCTGGACCCTTAAGAAAACTTCCTACTTGCAAGAGAGGGACCACAGGACTAGGTAGCATAGGAAGCTGGGAAGGGAAGTAACATAATCAAGAGTAGCATCTCTAATAGGAAGTCAAGTCAGTCAAGGACACAGGGGTGGGGGTGGGGACATTAGCACTTATGAGGGCAGGAGGGCTCTTTTTGTCAGAGATAGCCTGGGAGAAAGGGAGATTCTGCAGCTGGGCCAGCTTGACAGTCTGAGCACAGGGTCCACATCCCGGTGCTCCTCCCCAGCCAGGCTTGACACCACACCTCATGGAATCATCTGTCAGGCATCTTTTTCAGTCCCCATGGCCACTCTGTGAAGTAGGTGTTATCAGCCATCTTTACAGATATGATATGACTAGCCAAAGAGGTGAGGGATTTGCCAAATGGCACAGCCTGGGAGAATAGAGCCAAGAGCCAAAACTCCTGTCATCACCGTTGTTAAGTTAAAGCCAGCCAGAGAACAAATAGTAGCTTGAAGGGAGGAAAACCTGGTACAAGTTCTCCTAAGAAGCCAAGGGGATATGGGAGTGAAAGGGATTGGATGGTGGCCTACAGAACTGCAGCCTCCATTTCCTCCCACTTGGTGGCTGTAAAGAGTGGACAGCTTTGGCGCGCGCGCGCACGCGTGCGCGCGCACACACACACACACACACACACACACACACACACACACACACCAAACAAACCAAAAAAAAAAGAAAGAAAGAAAAAAGAAAGGAAGAAAGGAAGAAAGAAAGAAAGGAAGGAAGGAAGGAAGGAAGGAAGGAAGGAAGGAAGGAAGGAAGGAAGAAAGAAAGAAAAAGAAAAGAAAAAGCCACCAGTCTCAGAGCTGGGGATGCAGCTCAGTTGGTAAAGTGTGTGCTTGGTGTACATGAAGCCCTGGCTTTGCATACAAACTAGACATGATGGTACAGACCTATAATCCCAGGACTCTAGAGGCTGAAGCAGGGGAATCAGAAATTCAGAATCTTGGCTACATAGCAAGTTTGATGCCAGCCTGGGTTACATAAGACCCTACCTCAAAAAAAAATTTTTTTTTAAAGAGTTAGTCTTTCTCCTCAAGTCAAGCAGGAGCCAGGATAGGTAGTAAGATGTCACTGACTCCCACACAAAAAGGAAAAGAGAGACAAGTCTGGCATTCATTTGAAAGGTCTGTGACATATTTGTGAGTGCACACTTGTAGTCCTTGTTTGGGGATCTGGGATAGAAACTCTCTGAAATAGTGTGAGCTCTGTATGAAGAATTTTCTATGTGACCCCAGGTTAGATACCCTTAGACCCCAATTTCTTTATTTATACCCCTGCAGATGACCTTGTCCCAGATCTGATTAGAGAGATGCAGAGTGAGGGGGGCTTTCTTCAGCCCTCACTGTAGACCCTACCCCTGTGGACACAGTCTGAGAATCATGCTAGCTTTATGGGCATATTCAAAAGCATGTGCCTAGGCTGGTATGCAAAGATAGCTGTGGGCAACTGTGGTAGCCATTGTGTTCTTTCCCCCTAGGCTGGCATGATCATAGACAATGGAGTCAAGACTACTGAGGCCTCAGCCAAGGACAAGCGGCCCTTCCTCTCCATCATCTCTGCCAGGTAATAACCTTTGGGATGACCCATCCCATTGGACCTCTCAGCTTTCTTCCCTGTCTTCTGCTGTAGCCATGCATTTCTTCACCTAATGAATGATAGTTGGCATTGAGTCAGTTGTTGAGATACAGTACTGTGCCAGAAGTCTAGACTAAGTCTGAATTAGAGTCCAAGCTCCAGTAGCCAAAGGGAGACTGAAATTTCTAGCAGATCCTTCAGAAGAGCCAGGACCGTACAATAATAGGAATGGCCAGAGCTGTGACAGGCTGGGCTAGGATACAAAGATGATCAGAAAGGAAGCATTCACTGCCACTTTGATGGTAAGGAATCTGATGGCCAGGCTAATAAGTCAAGTCAGAGCTTAACTTTAAAAACCAGAGGCTGCTTTTAAAATGTTGCCAAGGCTGGGCAGGGTGGCACACAAATTTAATTCTATCCAGCACCTAGAAGGCAGAAACGGGAAGATGTCTGTGACTTCAATGTCCACATGGTCTGCACATAGGTCTGCTGGCCTAGAGCTAACTTGTCTCAAAGAAAACATAAGAAGTTGTTGAAACTTTAGGGTCATTCACAAAAGTAGGACCCCTTGTCTATCTCCTGCAAGGAGCTGGGCCCTAGAGATGGGATCTCCTGCCTCTGGGAGAAACTCAGAGTGTTCATGTTAGAGCCCACCGTGCCAATGGGTTTCTGTGGAGTCAGAGATATCTGGGGACCTATGAGTGGAAAACAGAATGCAGAGGCCAGAAGGAGTACCACCTGTGTCTTCCCATGCTCCAGGTACAGTCCACACCAAGATGCAGACCCACTGAAACCCCGGGAGCCGGCCATCATCCGCCATTTCACTGCCTACAAGAACCAGGATCATGGAGCCTGGCTGCGGGGTGGGGATGTGTGGCTGGACAGCTGCCGGTGAGTACAAAAGGCAAGGTTACACTGACACAAAAGAGGTATAATGTTCAGAGGCTTCTAAACACACTGACATTCAGCTCTCTGCTCCCTAGAAAGAGAGGAACATAGGGTGGCAGCAGACAGCAGCCAGGGAAGGAAAACACCCACAGTACCATGACAAATTCACCCAAAGTGCTGAATGCTGAGTTAATCATGGGGACTCTTCTTCGTGGCCCATGGTCAGTGCAGGAAGGGAAAAAGGAGTTACCGTGCTGGCCTCTCACTGTGCCCTTAAACCTTTGTTTTATTTCTTTCTCACCATATTTCTCAAGAATGAAAATTTTAAAATGCACAATCCTGGCTCTATTGATGATAAACTCAGGCTCAGTTAGGAGGGTCTCACATCACATAGCTCATGAGTGATAAAAATGAGACTTGATGCTTGGTGCCATAAGCCCAACAAAAAGGGCCCAAAACATTGACTCATGATGTAAAGTCCGCAGAAGTCTGGTGCCAAACATGATTCTCCTTCTGAAAGGAAAATTATGTAGCTATGAAGCACCTGCCAATGAGGGGGCATCTTCTTGTCCTCTACCAGACATTCTAAAGAAGCCCAGAGTCTGGCTGGCACTAGGGTTGAGGTCCCACAAGTAGACAGAGTTGACATGATCCAGAGCTGACAGAATGGTTTCTTCTGGGTTTTGAGGCATATACACTGTGTAGTTTTGGGGGAATTGGGACAGGGGTGGGGGCTCCTCCCTGAATGCAGGCGAGGATGGGGGAGGGTACTCCTGGAGATGGGAAAATAGCACTCCATATGGAATACCACACCCCAGTCCAGGTGAGGAGGAATCATAGAAAGGGGAGTGTGGCTAAACCCCAGCCTTCAGCATAGAGAGCAGGCGTGGGTGGGTGGCTGTGTCTTTAGATATGTTGAGATGAAGTTTGCAGTGAAAATGCCACTAATCTTCCAAAGACAAGATACGACAAATGTCTTGTCTTAGAGCCCTCACCGATGAGGGGAGAGGGAAGCTATGAGTGTCTGTGAGGTCCCTAGGGTCACAGTAGAGCATAGAGAAACTATAGCAAGGCACCAGGAGATACCAGGAAGGAGAAAAAGCTGGGGACAGGGAGTAGGAAAGAGCTAGAGAGCCTGGTACCCATGGTGAGCCTTGGCTGTTGGTTTGAATGGATAGATCTTTGAAGGGGAAGCACAGCATTCTGAAAGGGAGCATCAAGTGTGTTGGGAACCAAGGAGCTTGTAGAAACCAGGATCACCCCATGTGGCTGTCATAGAAGGGAACAGGGGATTGGGCCTTCCGTGCCAGGGTAAGGCCTGGCCTTGGGCTTATGGGAGACATGAAGCCATTGGAGATTCAAAAAGCAGCAGGTGGTGGGTGAAAATGACACCTGGAGGAGATGAGTCCCTTGGCATGTCCTGGACAGGAAGGGAGAAGAGGAAGGGAGTGAAGACAACACAGATCCAAGGTCCAGCTCCTTCACAAGGCAGGAGCAGCTGCCTCCAGAAACCTGTTGATGCTGAACCCTAATATCAGGCAGCATTTCTGGGGAGCAGCTGTGGCCAACATGGTGCAATTATGAGGTTCTTGCTCTTCTCCCTAGCTTTGAGGAAACTTGGATATTAGCTATATTTGAGTTCCCACATGGTCTACCGTCAGCCAGCGCTGGCCCTGATGGTGAGATATCACCCTCCCTCCATGTCTCCTGATCAACCCCACAGGCCCTGGGAGCTCAACCAGAGATGGGCTGGTAAGGAAAGACTGTGAGGTCCAGTGTTCCTGCAGCTAATGCTCCATGCCCCAAATACTGAACATTGAGGATCCCTGTCAGTGTGGGGTACATCTTCCAGCTCTCCACCATACCATCCAAGAAATTCTAAATCTGTGAAGAAGAACCAGAATACCCATTTTCTGTGTAGAATAGAAAGTTAAATTTCCTCAGCAAAACTCCTCCCTCAGTGTCCACAGTGAGACGCCAGGGACAGAGAAGGGTCCTTCCTACAATCTCACTGACTGTTGAGTGAGAGCCTGTGCTGACTGTCTGCTCTTGTCCCCAGGTTTGCTGATAATGGCATCGGCCTGACTCTGGCCAGGTAAGAGTAACTGCCATTGTGATTGGCCTTCTGTGGGAGCTTATATTTGGACATCTCACCCGCAACATCTTCTTTCTGCAGTGGTGGAACTTTCCCATATGATGATGGCTCCAAGCAGGAGATAAAGAACAGCTTGTTTGTTGGCGAGAGTGGCAACGTGGGCACAGAGATGATGGACAACAGGATCTGGGGCCCAGGTGGCCTGGACCACAGTGGAAGAACCCTCCCTATAGGCCAGTAGGTTTGAAATGGTGGTAACTGCCATTTTATGTGTGTATGTCTTGAGTCACAGCCATGGAAAGAAAGAAGTTAGTGGGAGACCTTTATGTGTTGACTCTTAATTTTTCTGTGCTCTAGCAACCTGAATGAGGATGAGGAGAGAGAAGTCCAAAAACAGTGTAGATTAGATGTCAACAAGCACACAGCCATCAAAGGCATGGTGTAATCCTAGTCAGTCTTCATGGGAGCACGGAGTCCAGAAGAGGGATTCTGAGTCACTTGAAGTCTTTCATTCACTTCTGAGTATGGCAGAGAGGCAATCGGGCCAAAGTACACTTACTGGAGGGTGAGCAAAGACCTGCAGCCATGTCTCATACAGATTGGAATCTTACACCAAAAGACAGATGATCCCTACGTGGTCACATCTCAAGGCTGCCATGCAGGCAAGAGACATGGCTTGTTCCACTTAGGCCCTAGAATTGGTTTAGTTTTCTCTTTGTGAAACTAATAGGTTCAGCTGCTACAATCAGGACAGAAACGCACAGACTGAAACTTTCAACCTGCACATGGGTCTCCCCAAAAATGCCCTAAAGGCAAAATCACAGGCATTCACCTGGTCTTCTTTGGCCAAACTGTCAGGAAGGCCTGGCTTCCATTTTAAATGGATATGGCAGATCCTTCTATTTACAAGTGAGTCTGAGTCTGCATTTCTAAAATTTATTTCTAGAAGGTTACCAACCTCCAAGGAGAAGATATGCTGGTAACTTCCAGAGGTGATCTTGTCTATGGTAGCCTGACAGAGGCTCAGGCAGGTTCCTCACACTGCCTTTGAGGGGAGAGACCTAGAAGGGACCGTGCTGTTTTGATTGGGGTGTATTCTGTCTGAATAGAAGTAGATTAGGATCTGAAGCACATGATCTGCATAGAGCTAGCAAGAATGTGCTGACCCTGAACACCTTAACTGGGAAATGCATGGATGCACCCCATGAGAACCAGGGTTCAAGGTGCCAGCATCGCCACTTACAAATAAAAATATGAGACCACAAGGGGATTTGGGGGTGAGTAGAGACTTTCTTATGAAGCATATGCAACAGCTAGGATCCTGACTATAAGACGAGGGACAGCCTCTCTCAGGGGACAGGCACTTCACTTGTTTCCTTTACTTCTTCATTTCCTTGCTTCCATAAGCTCCCTCTGGAAGAGGATGGAAGGGGTAAAGCCATAAGCAGAGACATGGGTATAAGCAAACATGTTAGGCACAGAAAATGACAAGCCTAGATTTGTGACCAGCCCTGAGAAAGGCCACTAAATGGTCTGATCAGTCCCTCATGGGCCACCTTTTTACATACCCTGCTCAAGAGTCTCAAGTAAATGGGACAGATGCCTCTGAGCCCCTCCTCACTGCCAGGCAAGGGTGCAGTCTCCATGCCACTAATTCTTTCCTGGTCCCTCATGTCTCCCAGCTGCTACCTCTTCCCACTTCCTTCCTATTGCTCCCTACCCCATATCAAGCCTTTTCAAAGTCCCTGTGTCAGTCTGTGTCCTTGCTTTTCTAGAAAGAACAGTCTTTGCCTCTGGCAACCCTTGAAAAGTTACATTGTCATTTTTTTTTTAATCATTGCCTATTCTGTGTATTGCCGATCCAGTTTCCCAAGCCCGGCACATTACTGATGGATAGGCTTACAGAGGATCTTAATGTGATTAAATTGTTATAGCAACTAAAAGTAGGGCGATAATGACTAACAGTGTTCCCCTCCCAAGGGACAGAATATTGGCAGTCTCTTGAAGTATTTACAGTATTTTCCTAGTGACTAGACACATTGATGGGAAGAGTAGAGAAACTGTGTAAACAGAGGTCCCCAAGCCAGCAACTGTATAGAAAGCTATTTATTATCTACCAACTTACCATTCCTTTATCCAACTAGCTGTCCACCATACCATTCCTCGACTCATCTGGCCATGTACCCACCCTCATGCATCTATCTGCCTAACAGCTAGCATCCATCTACCCATCCATCCAACCCAATCCATCCTTCCATTTTCCACCATCCACCATTCAGTCAATACATCCCCCAACATTCATCATCCATCTTCAGCAGTCATAATTTCATTAACACCGTGCCCATACATGCCTTCTTAGTGAGTTAATTGACTTAATGATTCCCAGTGGAAGGTGGGGACCAGGGAATGGCTTTACTCAGAAAAGCTCTTACCATTCACCTCCAAAAACACAAACAGCATGGCGTTCACCTGACATCTGACTTCCTTAACTCCACAGGAATTTTCCGATTAGAGGAATTCAGTTCTACGATGGCCCTATCAACATCCAAAACTGCACCTTCCGCAAGTTCGTGGCCCTCGAGGGCCGGCACACTAGTGCCTTGGCCTTCCGCCTAAACAATGCCTGGCAAAGCTGCCCTCACAACAATGTGACCAACATTGCCTTTGAGGATGTCCCGGTGAGTATGGTGCCAAGACAGGCTTCTGGCAGAGCCAGGAAATGAATGATGACTCACATGGCCCCCAAGGCTTGGAGATTGAGATGTTACTGCCACCACAAGGGTGGAATAGTCCAAGTAGGCTGGGCCATGTCCCAGTTTGCTTTCTGCCCAAACTGGAAAAGTACAAGCTCAGGTCACAGAAAAAGGTCGAGTCTGGGTGAATGCCCACTGGCCTTCTATCTGTACCTCAGAAGGAACCTAGAGATGAAGTCAGGGCTCTGAAGCTGTTCCTCCAGACCCCTTGCCATACTGGATGTTGTGACTTGGCTACTTGAGTTGGCACAGTTCATCTCACAACTCCAACAGTGCCCAAGGGAAGTCTTCTGAAGATGTCTTTAACTCCATCCTGAAAGTAGAATGCAAACAGGGGCCTCCTGGGTGTAGATGAGAGGATGGATGAGCTGAGGTCAGGAGAGCAGGCCAAGGCTGCCTGTGGGGGCATGCTGCTTCTCGCTATCTGTAGCCTGTGGTCTCTCAAACCTTTCCCCCCCACTTCTCCCCTCTTTGTCCTCCTCCTCAATCTTCCTCCTCCTTCCTGCTACTGCCTTTGCCTTTCTGCCCAGTCACTAGTAGGGCCTCAGAAAAAACAGAGAATTTAAGTTACTTAATGTTTTCATTCAGACCCCTGAGGGCCCTGAGGGTCAGTCACAGAGATGTCCAACGGCTTGCACTGCGAGGCTTCCCTCCTTAAATCTACTACACACACTCACAAGCTCATGCACATTCTCACACAAGCACACCTTACACACTGCTGGTACACACGTTCTCATACAAGCACTCACCACCCATTCCTGTCCAGTTCATTCATCAGAACGCTCATACTCACTCCTAAGCCCCTCCTCCACCAGGCCAGCCTCCAAGGCCATCACAGCAGCCAGAACTACCTATAGTGAGTAAAGCCAAAACTGTATGCTAGTTTTCAGAGTGGAGGCAGTGCCACTCTGACTGTTTTTCAAGTTCCATGAGATGGTCAGTTATGTGGTTTCCTCTAGCACCCAAGGTCAGCCTCTGTCTGGCTACTTAGTAATGTCAGCGGAAACTGGAAATTTTGCCCTGGCCTGATGACAGCTACAGTTTCCATTCACCTTCAGGCCCAGCCTTATTTTTCTGGGTTCTGTTCAGATTACTTCCAGAGTGTTCTTCGGAGAGCCTGGGCCCTGGTTCAACCAGCTGGATATGGATGGGGACAAGACATCTGTGTTCCACGATGTAGATGGCTCTGTGTCGGAGTACCCTGGCTCCTATCTCACTAAGGATGACAATTGGCTGGTGCGACATCCAGACTGCATCAACGTCCCAGACTGGAGAGGGGCCATCTGCAGTGGGCGCTATGCACAGGTGGGGATGATACCCTAAGCTGCTCGCTCGCTCGCTCACTCACTCACTCACTCACTCACTCACTCACTCACTCACTCATATGACAAGGACTCAGAGAGTCTAGTGTGTATCCAGCTCCATGTTGGGCCAAGAACGATGCAGGATTTTCCTCCCTCGTGTTTTCTGCCCCTCACTCCCATTCCACAGGACTTTCACAGTCAACACACTGCACTGGGTACTTCATGTCAGGTTGCCCAGTTACTAACCGTTGACCTTTAGCTCACACCCTTGAAGACACAGGGTCTTCGTGTGTGAGCTTGAGCTAAATGCTGAACTTTAATGATGTTCTAGGAATGATTTCAGATGAGACAAAATCCTCATCCTGCCGGTTTTTAGGAATAGAAATATTATGTGAGCCATAACTTTCCTGGTAGTCATGTTATAAGAAAAAAATGAGAAATTAATTCAATAATATTTTACACATACTCAAAATACTACCCTTTCAGTGTGTGGTTAATTAAAAATTATGGAGACACTTTTTCTGTTCATAGACTTTAAGCTTCCACTTTTATCCCACATTTTTAGGCCACTTCTTCCTTTAAAAGTTTATTTTATTTATGTGTATGAGTGCTTTGCCTACAGGTATGTCTATGAACCATGTGCATGCAGGTGCCCACAGAGATGAAAAGGAGGTGCCAGGTCCTCTGGACTGGAGTGATGGCAGTTGTGAACCACTCAGTAGGTGCTGGGAATTGAACCCAGGTCCTCTGGAAGAGCGATGGTGCTCTTAACTGCTGAACCATTGCTCTAGCCCCCTGGCCCATTTCTTTTGAAATGTCAGTTCTCAGCAAAGTAACACAGAGACCTACTGAAACAATCAAGTGGTGTTTAACAAGAAGAAAACTGTTTTTCCCTGCTCTTGTTTTGAAATTTACTGACTGCATTTTGAGATTTAAATTAATTAAAATAGCATTTTAAAACTGGTTCCTGGGACACACTGTCCTCATGTCCAGGACTCAGTGGGCACTCATGACCCACCGCTAACACATGAAAACAGTGCTATACAATATTTGCAGTATAACAATCTGAAATAATTGCCATGGCCCTGTGACCATTACTGCCATTACTTTGATGAATGAATGAGGACAAAGAGGCCATAGGAAACTGTCAGATTAGGAAGAAAGCACCTGAGCCAAGTGAACTAGAGGAGGAAATATGTAATGGCCATGTCTTCCTGATGATCCTACAAGACAGGCATTCTTACCACCACAGTGGACATCAAAAGCTCACAAGATACTTTGTATGTCTTTTGATGCATTAAACAGCCTTGTAAGGATGGACAATGTTGGAGTTTCTCTTTTCATCTTATATAATGTATATATTTTATAGATGCATAACACACATATGGGAGCATGTGAGCACATGCGCGAGCACACACACATACACACACACACACACACACACACACACACACACACACACACACACACGAACTAGAGGGAAAGAGAGCATGTTCCTTCCAAAGGCAAATCATTGCACTTTAGTTTAATGGTCTGTCTTGGCCTTAGCTGCAGAGATGTTATTTTTATGAATAGAGAATGAGTCAGAGAACTTAACAGGGCGTGTGTGAGGGGACATGTGTGCATATATGTATATTATGTGTTTGTGTGCTTTTGCCTGAATGTACACATGTAGGGGCTAGAAGTTAATAGATGCTTTCCTCTACCACTGTCCACCCTATTTTTTGAGATAAGCTCCTCATTGAACCTGAAAGCATTGTTTGGTGAAGCTAGATGTTCAGCAGGCTCTCAGGATTCACCTGTTTCTGACTACCCCCAGTGCTAGGGTTACAGATGCATGCAGCCATGCCAGCTTTGACATAGGCACTGGGGAGCCATGCAAAGGCCCTTATGCTTTAATAGCAGGCATTTTACCCATTGAGCCCAGAAGGGTATCACAAATAGAGCTTGGCTCTTTGCTCCTTAGCAATATAGTGGCTAGTAGTCTTATTTTCAGGTTTTTTTTTCCTTTGATTAAGACAACATGCTCTCTCCTCTGAAGGATACTGATACTTATACTACCTGGCCTATGGGCTGAGAGGCAGAGAGTGAAGTTGGGCAACACACCCAGACAAACTCACATAGGCAGTGAAGGGCCAATTGTATCTGCAGTAGAATTTGAGTATAACCCTTCCCCTGGGCCTGATGGTACAGGCCCTGACATTTCAACTGCTAGGGAGGTGGAGGCAGGAGGATTACAAGTTCATTAGTTTCAAGAACAGCTTGGGCAGGCAACTTAGTGACTCAAAAACAAAACAAAACAAAAAACAAACAAACAAAAAAGCAGAGGCTTAGGAATATAGCTAGTGATAGAGTACTTGCATTACACCTGTAGTGTTTAATGTCCAGTATGGAAAGAAGAAGGAAAAAGAAAGAAGGAAGGGAGGCTGTAAGGACGGGAGAAATGAAGAAGAAGGAGCTAGGAAAGGAGGAAGGAAGGGAGGAGGAAAGAAGGGAGGGATGGAGGGAAGAAGGAAGGAAGAAAGGCAGGCAGGCAGGCAGGCAGGAAGGAAG
The DNA here is from genome assembly GCA_030556225.1 of Cricetiscus sungorus. NCBI lineage: Eukaryota > Metazoa > Chordata > Mammalia > Rodentia > Cricetidae > Cricetiscus > Cricetiscus sungorus. Next base: position 48,879,027 of record JANBXA010000007.1, on the reverse strand, counting down.
GAAGGAAGGAAGGAAGGAAGGAAGGAAGGAAGGAAGGAAGGAAGGAAGGAAGGGCCCCTCTCCCCCTCTGCTGTCCCTGCACACATGCCTCCATTCCCCACAGTTCACCGCGTAACTGGCAGGCAACTCCTCACAGTTCCACTGGCCACTCCTCAGCAGAGGTCATTTTTTGGAAATCACAGAAAGTGACTGCTGAGCAAAGTGCAGCTTACACTGTGTCCACCAACAAAGAGAAATGTCCCCTTATTTGGTCTTCCTTTCATTTAGGCTCTGTAAAGAAACAGTAGCTCTGAAAGTGATCAGATGCTAACCAGACACCCTGACAAAATCCCTTCTAACAGCCCCTTTGTATGTTTCCTTTTTGGGTTTCAAAGATGTACATCCAGGCCTACAAGAGCAGCAACCTGCGCATGAAGATCATCAAGAACGACTTCCCTAGCCACCCCCTCTACCTGGAGGGGGCCCTCACCAGGAGCACCCACTACCAGCAGTATCAGCCCGTCATCACCCTGCAGAAGGGGTATACCATCCACTGGGACCAGACAGCCCCGGCTGAGCTTGCCATCTGGCTCATCAACTTCAACAAGTGAGTGAGAGCAGCCAGGATAGCATGACCCAGGACAGTGGCACTGGCTGAGCTCCGGCAGTGATAGTGAGAACTCCTCATGGCCAGTGAGGACCTCAGGCTGCTCCCTGTCACCCCTGCAGGATGCACCCAGAGTTCTCATCACCCTGAGTTGAGAATCTAAGGACTCAGGATGTATACTGGGCAGAAAAGCTAACCTCTTGGAGGCTTGGGGTGATTATTGCCTCCCAAGTGAACAAAAAGTGTGTAGTGAGCTAATGAGTATATGATAACTGTCACCTAGCACCTAGCATCACTAAGTGCTTAGTAAATGGGAAAAAAAAAACCCCCACAGGGCATTGCTGCCGTTATTTATGGAGAAGGGAACAAAGCTCTGTGGGGGGCATCTTAATTACTTTTCTATTGCTGTGGTAAGACATCCTAACAGGAGCAACTTAAGGAAAGGAGGAAGAAGGTATTTTGGCTCAGAGTTTGAGGTTTAAGTCTGTTCTGGTGTGGGGATCAAGTTGACAGGAGCTTGAGGCAGCTGGTCACATTGTATTCAAGGAGCAGAGGGAGATAAAAGCTTCTTTTTATTTAGTCCAGGACCTCAGCCAGTGGAATGGTGTTACCCACACTTAGGGTCACTCTCCCCACTTCAGTTAATCTAATCAAGAAAATCTCTCACAGGCATGGTGAGAGACTAGCCCACTCGAAATAATTCCTCCCAGCATGCCCTGGCCCGGGGGGGGGGAGGGAAAAGGGGGTGGTGGTGATGTGGTTACAGCCTTTCCTGGATGGTTCAAGGACCTATCAAGTCTGTCAATGTAAAGCACAGCAGAGGGGAAAGCAGTTAGGTTGAGGGCATCAGGTCCGCCATGTACATTGATATTCAAGCGTTTCCTACATGTAGCATGTGCTCATCATTGTACTCTTGAGACAGTTGTCCATTGCAGAAAGGAAGATGAAGCTGGCCCTTTGATTATGCTCTATCATGCTCCCTCAGATGCTTGTGCCCTCTAATCATAGCCCAGTTGAAAGAATACCATTTTCCCAGCCAAAACCCACGCAGAACACCCCAAATCAGCCCTTGAATGCTCACAGGTGACCCATCCAGATGGCCTTCTTCAATCAGTGGTGGTCATTGTCTATCCTTTTCTCCTCAAACACTTTGCAACTTAGTAATTATTCTTCCAAAATTTCCCACTTAGAATTCTTTGGCCACTCATCCTGTGGTATGCTAAAAGGCCCTGGGGCCTGGAGACCCTTGAACTAACTCTACCTTCCTTTCTAGGGGCGACTGGATCCGAGTGGGGCTCTGCTACCCAAGAGGCACCACCTTTTCCATCCTTTCAGATGTTCACAATCGCCTGCTAAAGCAAACGTCCAAGACCGGGACCTTTGTGAGGACCCTGCAGATGGACAAGGTGGAACAGAGCTATCCTGGCAGGAGCCACTACTACTGGGATGAGGATTCTGGGTAAGGAGGTTCCTCTGGTCTGCAGAAATGGGGCCCAGTACACTGTGTATCCTAGGTCTTCCCATAACTCTTAAGAACTACAGTGTAGTTGATGCTAATGAGTACAAGATGTTTTCCTAGGCACTTTGACCCTGACACTAACCATGTTCCCAGCCACTTAATGCAGCCAAACACTGGGACAGGCATAAACTCTCTACTAAATCTACAAGTGGATTGTAGGGGAAATGTCAGAAAAAAGTAAAGGGAATAAGGAAAATAAACCAATGTGGTATGTTACCCAAGCCCAAAGGGAACAAATAATATTCTGATTTGAAGGTGGGAAAAGAAGACACTGGAAGAACAGAGTGACTTGGTCAGGGGCCACAGCACAAACCTAGCCCAGCTGACTCTGAGCCTAGGACTATCTACACCCTGAGCCCCCCAACTTCTGCTGACCTTCACTGGGTCCCGGTCAACAGAGACATGACAGAAGCACGGTGTCTGCACAAAGACACTAGGGAACTCTTTGGTCTCTTCCCCTGGAAATAAATCCAGGGCTGGGAAGACAGTACAGCCAGCAAAGTATTTGCTGTGCAAATATGAGAACCTGAGTTCAGCCCCCTAGAACCCATATAATAAGGATAGGCACAGCAGCACGCATTTGAAATTCCAGAAAGGGAGAAGTGGGGACATGCAGGTTCCCTGGACTTACCAGCTAGCCTAGTTTAGTCTGCAAAGTCCAGGTAAAAATGTGAGTCCCTTTCTTAGGATTTAATATGAACAACTCCTGAGGATGACACATGCATGTGTGCAAACACATACATATGCAAGCACGTGTGCACACTCATAAACACACACACCCCAGACTAACAACTCAGGAAGTCCAGTATGCCCCAGAGTGATGAAGCTAGCTAGCCACAGATACTTTCTAGGGAGAAAGGTGAATGGTCATTTAATGGGCATTTTGCTTTTCTTATGAGGAGAAAACAGAATAGCTTGTTTTAAAAGGAAAATCAACTCGTCATAATTAGGGGTAAAATGAAAGCAATCTGGCTAAGACAAAGGAGTCCCAAGGTGGGAAGTTTTAGCTTGGTTTTAGCTGTGTTCTGCACTTTGGGGTTTACCAGTTTCCACCAAGGGAGGTGTTACCACATACTGAAGTATGGTGTAGAAGAAGTATGGCCATTGGAAGCACTGCTCCAGGAGCACGGAGACCACTGAGGCCAGGGCCCCAGTTTCTTTGCCACCCCAGGGCCCTGACATTCAACTCAGGGAAACACACATGCATTATAGATCAAGGCCAGAAGGGTGATCTCTACAGGAGTGTGGGATGGATTGCCTCTCTAATTCCCCTTGCTCTGGTCTGGTATCAAGAATATCCTGACACTGGTAAGCTCAGTGTAGGAGCTAAGGGGCCATGCCAGCTTCTGCCCCTCAGTCCCTAGCATGGATCCTAATGTGGAATGGAGCCCTGGTTTGATGTGACCATGGTCACACTTCACAAAGAGGTGTCATCTCTGCAGCCTCCCCATGACGTAGAGCATACAGATGACACTGGCTATGTGCTTGGCCTTGAGCTGGGGACTGCTGTGTCTGACACTTTCCATTTTAGTTAGGGATTACTTGATTCCAGGCACAAAGACATTTTGTGTTTGTGTGTATGTTTGGTTTTTGTGTGTTTGAGACAGGGTCTCACTAGATAGCTCTGTCTGGCTTATGTAGACCAGGCTGATCTCAAACTCAAATAGATCCACCAACCTTTATCTTCTAAGTGCTGATATTAAAGATGTATGCCATCACACCCAACAGAACAAAAGTTCTTGCTGTGTAGTGGCTTGAAAGAGCTCAAATCCAAGACATGGCTCATTCCCTCACATTCTCATATACACTATGTGTGCAGGTATGCCAAGCCTCTTGTATCAAGGTCTTCTCTCAAGTTTCCTTCTTTTCTCAATTCCTTGGGAGGAAAGAGTAAAAACTGCCACCACTCACATGCCCTTCAACTCAGTTACCAACTAGTGAGCAAGACCCATAACATTCTTCATTCTAGCTCACAGGAAAGCACCTCCCTATAGCCAACAAACAACCTATTGAGTCCAGTGTGAGCCCCTACTCTGGAGTAGAGTAGACTGTAGCACACAGGCCCAAAGCCAAGTGGGCTCATTAAAAGTTGGCTTCCCAAAAGAAAAGTGTAGAGGCAGGCAGACCTTATCATTAGATATTACAGACAAGACTTGAGAGCATTTTTCCGAAATGAACAACAATAACACAAGCCAAGTTAGTTCTGTGGCGGCCTCATAATCTGCCTCCCTGAACATGGGCCAGCTTCCTTCCCAACAGTTATTATTAGAATAAGTTATAGCTTGAAGACAAGTAGAGTTAGGACCTATGATGGGATGAGAAACTTCCCAGCTCTGTTACTTCCCAGTGGTGCAGTCACTTCTTTAAGACAATTTCCCCATCTGGCAAGTCAGCGTGATAATGGTACACAGTGGGTAAAGTTGATGGTTGAATGAGGTGATACATAAATTTACAATTGTATGACATAGTCCTCAGAAAATGTTTGCCAGTACTCTCAGCTCCTTCTTGAATATATTCATGAATGTATTTATTTTATTCCTCCAACTGCATAGGACTCTCTGACAGGGCACAGTTCCATGACTTAAGGCTCTCAGGATATGACCTTGGTGACCTGCAGATTTTTAAATTTGTTTGCTCATTTGTTTGCTTGAGACAAGGTCTTGCTAGGTAGTCTGTCTATGTATAGACCAGTCTGGGCTTAAACTTGAGGTGACCCTCCCACCTCTGATTCCCAAGTGCTGGGATGACAGGTGGCTGCCACCATGTCTGATTTGAGTGAGAAGGAGGTTCTAAATGCCCCACAGGAACACCCAGATTCCTTCTGTGTGCAGGTTGCTCTTCTTGAAGCTGAAAGCTCAGAATGAGAGGGAGAAATTTGCCTTCTGCTCCATGAAGGGCTGCGAGAGAATCAAGATCAAAGCCCTGATCCCAAGGAATGCAGGCATCAGTGACTGCACAGCCGCTGCATACCCCAGGTTCACAGAGAGGGCTGTGGTGGATGTGCCAATGCCCAAGAAGCTCGTTGGAGCTCAGTTGGTAAGTGAGCATGGCAGGCTGGGCCCTTTGCCTCCAGGGGGTACGGATCCAGCTGAGCTCCTCCCTGGACACCTACTCAGCACCGTGACTGAGCACTGCATTGAGGTCCAGGGCACATGAGGAGAGAGAGTATCTGGCCTCATAGCCTCACTACTGCTCTGTGTTTGTTTCTCAGAAGACAAAGGACCACTTCCTAGAAGTGAAGATGGAAAGTTCCAGGCAGCACTACTTCCACCTTCGGAATGACTTCGCTTATATTGAAGTGAGCACAGGTTCTGCAGCTCCCAGGCTGCTCACTGAGGTGGAGTGGGTGTGCTATTTACTTCTGTCTCACTGTGAACACAGAAGCTGGTAACTTATGGGAGGAGGGGTTTATTTTGGCTCATGGTTCCAGAGAACGATTGTTCATTTTAGTGAGGAGGGTATGACAGCACAACCCAGTTCACAGAGACCTGCTGTTATGGTTACCTTTCGGTTGCTGTAACAGAACACCATGACCTAGGCAACTTATAAATGGAAGTGTTTAATTTGGGGCTTACAGTTTCAGAGGGCTAGAGCCCATAGCAATAGGGAAAAGGTATGATGGTAGGAACATCTGAGAGCTTCCATCTTGATCCACCAGCAGGAGGCAGAAAGAGACATTGGGAATGGTTGAAGGCCTTTTGAAACCTCAAAGTCTGTCCCTAGTGACACCTCCTCTAACAAGGCCACGCCTCCTAATCCTTCCCAATCAGTCCCACCAAATGGGGACCAAGCATTGACAGATATGGACCTATAGGAAGGCCATTCTCATTCAAACCACCATACCTACACATAAAACAGAGGCTGTTGACCTCGTGGAGGACCAGGAAACCAAGAGAGGCAGAAACTACACAAACTAGTGGTCAGGAATAACTATTAAAGACCAACTGTTAGTAACCAACCTCCTGCAGCCAAATTCTACCTCCTGAAAGCTCCACATATGCCTGAAGCATCCTCACCAGGTGGGGAGCAAATGATCGAACGTGAGCCTGTGGGAGCGTGTCAGGTTAAGCTATGAGAGGATACGTTGCCTATGATAAAGCAAAGGACAGTTATTCTCGTTCAGTTCAGGAAGCAAGCAAGCTTCCTCTAACTTCCAGTGGCTCTAAGGACCTCTAGATTACAGATACTTCACTGACATCTTTGATCCACCTTCATGAGGCCCTCCCTCCATTGTGCCTATCTCACATCTCTCACCTTCCTTCCTAGGGGGCCCCCATCATTGGATTTAGTTCCTGCCCCAAACATTCTAGATGCTCCTGCCCTAATATGGCCACATCTGTATGTCATTAAGACATCTTCAGAAACACCATTTCTAAATAAAGTCAAACTCACAGGTTCTTTTGGAGGCTTCATTGTTTAAACACACAGATAGCACAGGAAAATGATGTGAAGGGGTCTCATAAATTGAGCAGCTGTGTAACCAAACTCTGTCTTTAGTGTCTACATAGGAGCCATACATGCCCCCAGGATCCCTCATGCATCTCCGTATTGCTTTGGCCCTACAGGTGGATGGGAGGAAGTACCATTGCTCAGAAGATGGCATCCAGGTAGTGGTAATTGATGGGAACCGAGGTCATGTGGTGAGCCACGGGAGCTTTAGAAATGCCATCCTACAGGGTATACCTTGGCAGCTCTTCAACTACGTGGCAGCTATCCCTGACAAGTGAGTCTATGTCTCAGCTTCTGGTCTGTCCGGTGACACAACAGATTCCTGGCTAGGGCCCTGTCCCTCATGCCCAACTCCTCGTGATACTTGCCAGTTGGGATGATCTGTGCCTCCTGGATGGGGAGACCTACATGCCTGTTGCTGCTTATGCTAGAGGCAGGACTGCTGTGAATGTAGGTCAGGCTGAGGCACAGAAGACTGCTGCCTCACACCTTGGAAGGCTGCCTGACCCTCTGCCCCCGACTGAGATGATCTCATCCCCGCCCACACCTCCAATAGGATCCAAATGCTGGTGGCTACTGAATCTCTTTCCTAAACCCTAAATGCTGCTATCCAATGGCTGCCTAGAGGCTGCCACCTAGACGTCTCTCATGGAACTTAAATTCTCAACCCCTTGTCTCTTCCTTTTATCTTTGAATCTTCTAGGTCACCCATTCCTTCTGTTTGTTTTTGTTTTTTCTAAACCATCATCCTTCCAGACCTTTAGACCAGAATCTGAGCTTAATACTGAGTATCTTTCACTCATCCCATATTCTAACACAGTCCATTGACCTCCCACCTGCTCTCTCCCTGGTGTCCTAAAATGTTAGGATTCTCAGTAGCCTCTCCTCATTCTTTCCAAGTCTAGCACATCTGTATCCTCCTCCCCAAAGACTTTTCCCATCCATCCACCTTTCTCCACTGGGGCACTGCTTGAACCAGAACTGGGACCCTTGACAGATGCCCCATCAAGGAATCAGACTTCTTGATACTGGCTCTATAATGGACTTTAACTTATGCTTGTTGAGTCCCTGAACTGCAATGTGGGTGTGGAAATCTCTGTAGCCACAAGCTGGTGTAAAAAGGCCTGTGCAAGTCATGTGGCACCTGTGACACCTAGGTACTTTGTAAATAGTTAAGGAGTGAAGACAAGCACCCTTCCAGATGTACTTTCAGGGCCCTGGGGGAACTGTGTGATTCTGGAGAACAAATTTTGCTTGGTCACATTTTGTATCTGTTCTTCATGTATGTATGTGGAAGCGAATGGGTGGGTATAGGTGTATATGGGTGTGCATACATGTGCATGGAAGCCAAAAACAAGACAACCTTAGGTATCATTCTTTAGGTACTTGTAGGTTTTGTTGTTGTTGTTTTTTGCTTGTTTGTTTGTTTGTTTTTGCAAACCAGTCTCTCATTGGTCTGGAACTCTTCAAGTAGGTATGATTGGCTGGCTAGCAAGCCCCAGGAATCTGACACTTGTTTCCATTTTCCTAGTGCTGAGATTACAAATACAGGTGCCCCCACACCTGGCTTTGTTTTACATGGGTTCTGGAGATCAAACTCAGGTTCTTGTGTTTGCAAGACAAGCATGCACACTAGCATTAGGCGGAGCCAGCTCCCCAGCCACATGCTTTAGTTTTCATGTGCTGATTCATGCAAAAGAATGCAGCTTTCTACGTTGGGAAAGTGCATTTAACATCTAGAGATCAGTAGGTTTCAGGCCTTTTTTGGCTACAGGACTTTTTTTTTTTTTTTTTTTTTTTTTTTATGAACCAGAGTACAGAAGCTGAGAGTGAGAAGTAGCATCCAGAGTGTTCTGTTGAATGGGGTGTGGGGCTCCTTGCAGCCTTTGCACATCCCTAGGGGAAATGTAGTCTCAGTCAGTCTTTGACTGACAGTGGATACACAGGCAGGAATGGGTACCTCCAACCACTCCCAGGCCTCCTGGGGAGCAGCAATTGTGTGGGCCTGAAGAGGTGCTTCTATTCTGTGACTCAGACCCAGCCTAGACCTTTTCCACACTCCTCCACCTACCCCCAGGTCCACCACTGGCAGTAGCATCACAGTAGCTCACACCACAGACAGAAGAGAATAGCTTGGGGGGGGGGGGCTCAGACCTTCCACCTGTGTGAGAGTCCCTGATGTAAAGCATACTGGGAGGCTGCTTGCTAAGCAAGCCTGTCTCCCTATCCTACTTCTGTCAGATGACCCAGGTGCCACCCTAAGTGTATGACCTTGCTTTGAGCTCACTACCACAGCCCTTCAGTGTTTATTCTGAGTCTGAACAATGGGGAAATTTCCTCCTGGGAGCAGAGCCTGGATGTGTTAGCAATGAATCCTTTCTCATTAATGGGCCTCACCTTGCCAATCCCTTGGGCCTCCCACTTTTAGCCTTCTTAAAGAGCCCGAGACAGCCTCCCAGCTGCCTTCCCATTTTCCCTTATTGCACACTAGCTTTCCTTCTGTCCCCAGTGGGACAAAATTGGGGGTGATAGCAAGTTCCAGGATCCCATACAATTTTTCCATGTCTGGACTGTGGTCTGTGGTTACAGAATTCCATTGAGTTGGGAGTCGAAAACCCCATGAAGCTTTTTCCCTGTTTCTGTTCTGAGGTGCGTGCTCACTCCCCATGTCTGGCCCAGCATGAGTCTGCCACTACAGAGGCTGTTTTCTTAGCACTGGGAACTAAATACAGTCCAGAGCAGTAAGAACAGACTGCCCACTCCTAGACTTTTGCAAATTGGGTCTTGGCTTCTGCCCCCTGCCCTCCAGAGTAACCCCTCTGGGAAGCCCTTACAGATAATGTGTAAGTGTTTGGTCAATTTCCCATTCACAACATCAGGCTGATCTTGCCTGATGAGAGAGAGAGTGGTGACATACAACAGAGGCCATTCTGGAAATGCAATGACTACATAGCATCCTTCCCAGAATGCTCTCAAACTGGGCCACACTCTTCCTGTAGCAGAGAGGAGGCTGGGCTGTAAAAAGCCCTGTGCCATCCACAGAAACCACTAACACACAACCCTGGCTCCACACTTGCTGTGCAAACATTAGGACCTGCACTTAGGTCCCAGCACCAGTGTAAAAGGCCAGTCATGGCCACACCTAATGCCTGTAAACTTTGAGAGACAGAGACAGGAGGACTGCTCGGGTTTGGAGGTAGTCAGCCTAGCAGAAGATTCAGTGACTCTGTCTCAAGGGAATAAGGTAGAGAATGGTAGAAGAGGACATCGGACATCTGACACCCTCCCCTGTCCTCTACATGCACACAGCACAGATCCACATATAAAGAAAGACAGGAAGAAAAAAAGAGAAACATGGGTTCCACTGGGAATCTAGCATGGGTGTGGTTGATGTCCTTACAAAATCAGCCAAGATCTTGTGGGGACTAAGCTTGTAGGTCAGAAGGTCTGCTGTGAGTTGGCAGCATGGTCCTTATGAACTCCCAAGTAGAGCTACTGTAGTGGGTCTCCAAGGCTCCCTGCTGACAGGCACTCATGATGGCTTTGCAGTTTGATGGCTGCTCCCCCCTCTTCCCTTGTGTCTCCATTCCCATTCCTTTTTTGCTCCCGTCTAGCTGTCTTGGCTTTTTCTATCGCCACATTTCTATTGGCCTTTATCCCAAACAGAGTTGAGATTACTTGAATGAAGAAGTACATGTCACCTGGGCATGGTAATGTATGCCTATAAGCCAGTGCGTCTCTGTGAGTTTTGAGGTCAGTCTGATCTACATAGTAATTTCCAGGCCAGCCAGGGTCACATAGTGATACCCTGTCTTTAAAACAAAAATCAGAAAGAAGGAAAAGGGGGAGAGAGGAAGTAAAGGAGGAAACAGAAACACATGGCTATTCACAAAGAAATGAAATAGTACTGAACTTTATGATCAATTGTATTGGTTAGGGTATTTATTATTGTGAAGAGACACCATGACCATGGCAACTCCTATGAAGAAAACATTTAATTGGGGTGGCTTGTTTATAGTTTCAGGGGTTCAGCCATTATCACCATGTCAGGGAGTATGGAGGCATGCAGGCAGATGTGGTGCTAGAGGTATAGCTGAGAGTCCTATATTTTGCAGGCAACAGGAAGTCAACTGACACACTGGGTGGTATCCTGAGCATAGGAAATCTCAAAGCCCACCCCCACAGTGACACACTTCCTCCAACAAGGCCATACCCACTCTAACAAAGTCACGCCTTCTAATAGTGTCACTCCCTGTGAGATTATGGGGGCAATTACCACATTAATGTATCTCGAGTAGAAATGCAATGTCTTAAATAAAACTATTTTGTAATGGAGAGAGAGTCCTGTGAAGTTACACTGTAAAGTCGCACTGCTATAGCATCCTGAGACAGCATGTTCCTCACATATACTCTCTCCTGCTTGTTGACATACATGTAAAAGTTATAAGCCCTATCTTGAGATGCCAGGAACACCAGATGTGGGCAGATGCTGGGGGGATACTCATCACTGAAACGTAAGAGTATGCTGGATAATGATATGAGCAGTTTTCCTGCCAGCCTGGTCCCACAGCTATGTCAGCCCCAAATAACACACAGAGACATTGTATTAATTATAAAGCGATTGGCCAGTTACTAGCATTTCTTATTAGCTAGCTCCATCCTAAATATTAACCCATTTCTATTAATCTAAGTATTTCCACGTGGTCTTATCTTACTGGAGAGAGGGTCTGGACCTCTTCCCTCAAGTCTCTACATCTTGAATCTCTTCCACTACATCTCCCAGAATCTTCCTTGTCTCCTAGTCCCACTTATCTTGCCTTCCTATTTGCCAACAGTACTTTATTAATTAAATAAAGAAAAAAGAGAAATTGAATAAGAGATTTAATTTAATAAGAGAAACATTTATAGAATGACATCTCCCATCAGGACAAGACAGAGGGAAGGATATTCTTTCTCATATCCCTGGCCAGGCCCAGACATGGCCTCCTCGGGCTCTATTCAAGGCCAGCATCCCTCCCACATAGCCCTCACTGCAGTTTCCTCTCATTCCTATCAACTGACCAGTTCCTTTTCCCTCAGTTCCATCATTCTTATGGCATCAAAGGGCAGATACAACACCAGAGGCCCATGGACCAAAGTGCTGGAAAAGCTTGGAGCAGACAAAGGTCTCAAGTTGAAAGGTAAGTCAGAGTGAGGTCTAAGCTGACCTAAGAACCAGGGCAGATGGGGTGGCGATACCATTATCCTGCTGCATCTATGATACTCTTTCCCACTAGGCTTAGTCCAGCCCCAGAATCCTCAGTATAACCAGTGGCCTCTTGGCCTGGTGCCACCTGCTTACAATCCCTGCTCTACAGCACATTCTCTTGTGACCAGACCCTGGAAGAATACTTGTAAAGCTATTTGCCCCTCTACTCTACAAGTGGCCCTTTATGCATTAAAAGCATCATCAGAAATTGCCTTTGTCCTAGCATTCAGCCTGGCCAAGGGTCTATATCCTCCTCCTAAGTCCAGCTGATATCTGCTTTTGTAGCATCTATTACAGTTCTTATTTGTCTTCTAAGATAGGAAAAGAAGAGAGAACTAAATCCCAGTGACTGACTATGCTTGTTTAAGGTCACACAGCTCTTCTGTGATGAGACCCAATCCAGACCTCCTGGATATGCTGGATAAAGCCAGCCAGACATAAATATCCACATGATGCTACTTGTCATAGATTGTTCAGAGAGAGACCCCAGGGAGGTTTAAATGAAAGGAAGCAGACATGTGAATGGTGACTACCATGATAGCTACCATTTGATGCCAGCCTTGAGCCTTGATGAACTTAATAATTAGCTCATGCATTCACAAGTAACTTGGGCAGCAGGCATGATTCCCTCCACAAAAGAGGAAGAATTTAACAGTTACATAGTGAGATGCTTGCTAGGATATGGACCCTTGCCTTCCTGAGCCAGGTCCTGACTAACTGTGTTCTGATTATAATGAACATCAAAGCCAGTAGCCCATCATGCAGATATTTATCCCATGCAGCAGCCAGAGAAAAATCTGGAAAGATACCAGCCCATCACAGCAGTCAGTAGAGAGAAGGAGTTGAGGTCTTTTCCTTGCATTCCAGGGCTATTTTCAAATTTCCATCTGTTAAGATGCTATTGCCAAAGGATCGGATGTACAATGGCCAGTGTCAAGTGGTACTCGTCCAGAGATGATAGATGTGCTCTGCCTTCCAGCCTCAGCCACTCCTAGTGTAGACACTGACCTCCAAGTCACCAAAGTTCAGGGCAGAGACCACACAGCATAGAAGCCTAAGGTCTGGGGTTCCACTCAGTCCCACATCATGTATCATTCGTGTCCTGGGGAGATCCTTCCCTCCTAGAGCCACAAAATGACAGCTGAGGATGAGATCATGAAGACAAATTTCACCATTTCACTGGTAACATCTTAAGCTACAGAGACTTTCCGGTGGTCATAGGTCAGCTGGAAGGCAGGCAGGAATCCTACTAACACCCTGCCCTCCCTATCCACCTTGTCCTCTGCTGTGTAACATACAGAGCTCTCCTGAAATATTCAGAGCCTCTCTACCTTACTGAGGTTCAAGTGATACCTACAAGCCCCATACAAAAAGATGTCCAGTCCCAGCACCAACCAGCTGAGAGCTTACCCAAGAGGGACATAGCCTAATACAGTTGGGAAGGGATTGCCCTAAGGGGCAGAGGATGCTGAAGGGGAATACTAGGGCATGGCATGCAATGCTTCTCTACTAACTTCATTTTCATCCACTCAATTCCTTGTTTTACAGAAAAAATGGCATTCGTCGGCTTCAAAGGCAGCTTTCGACCCAGCTGGGTGACCCTGGAGACTGAAGAACACAAGGCCAAAATCTTCCAAGTAGTTCCCATCCCTGTGGTGAGGAAAAAAAAGTTATAAGGACTGTTACCACCCTAGGCTGGACTTCTACAGCAGCCAGGGACAGGATGGCTGGGTCCCCTGGTTTTTAGCCCCATTGGGCTAAGGGACAGATATCAAAGACCTTGGTGCTGCCACCTGCCCCTACTCCAGTCTACCTACAGCAGCCTGGGCCATGCTAGCTGATGCTACAACCTCCTCTTGGGTGCTTCTCTCCTGTCTGTGCCTCAACAGTAGAGGTGTGGGGACCATACAAAGAGACCTGGGTTGTACTGGCACCAAATGGCCACTTGGGCAGGAATCTGAACCCAGACAGGAGGTGGTCCAGATGATGGGACCACTCACTGATTTCTACAGTCACTTGCAGACACATTAAGTGGCAGATGGAGGGAGGCCATCTTTACTCCTGTAAAGTAGGGCTTCTTGGGATTAGAAGCTGGCATGCAGACAGAGCTGGCCAGAGTGGCAGACTGTGCTGGGGAGGAGATGGAATCCTCTGTCTGGAGGGGGTCCCTTTTTGAGAGAATTCAGCTGACACATTGGGGTGGGGGCTAGGTGGCTCCTGGAGGCCCTTCCTGGGATTGCAGAACTCTACAGCATTTTGCTCTGTGCCTGGAGTCCAGCAGTAGATGCAATCATTGTAGCTGGCATCTCCACTATGAGTGCCCATGATACAGGGATAGAGAGGCGAGAGTTCACTCTACCAGTGAATTCCATCATCTGTATCAGCAGATGACAGGCAGCCAGGTGTCAGTACACTCGGATACCAGCCTGAGAGTCCACACAGAAGTGACACAGTTGCTCAGAGGGGAAGTTCACACTGCCCAGGAATATGGGGGAAGGCTTCTTCTGGGATGCTGTGGTACTGGCAGGAGCGAAGGACAGAGCTGGAAAAGAGAGACATGAGGTGGGCCCTGGCATGGTTTCCTGCCACTACCTACCTACATCTGAGTTACTGCAGGTCACCTTTGACCCTCCACAGTGACCCGCTTGTGATGGAGAGGCGAGGTCAGCAGAGAGAAAGGAGGCTGAGCTACGATGTACACATCCTAGTACAGGTTGCTCTCCAGCCAGTCCCCTCTGACTCTGAGAGGGCAGAGTGAAGTTCACAGATCTGAGGCTCTATAACAGGCCTCCGGTGCACTTCAGCCAAGAGCTGAGCAGAAGATTCCGGACTATCTGAGCATGCTCACACCACAGTGAACCTGGGGTGTCAGAGATGGAAAGGACCTTGGGGACTCCTCGAGGACCACCTAGCCTAGAGCTTTGCAGCTGCATCTGAGGAGAATGAGACCTGAGATGAGAAGGGAGCACATGGCCAGGTCCGTGAACCCCAATCTCAGCACACACTGCCACATCACACTGCCTCAGCAGCTTGCCCGGGGTGTCCAGTGCTCCTGAAGGAGCTGCTGGAAGGGGACATATCGAGTGCAAGAGGAGACAAGGGCCAGAATAGAATGATCTTTTGTAAAGGGCTTTTTCATCTTGCTCCTTAGTGTACATTGTCCATTCCTCTAGGCAGCAGCCTTGCCACCTTCATTTTCCTCATACTGCCTGCCACACTTGGGCATGGGCTACTCATGACCGTGGAATCCTCTTGGTGCTACTTTATTCCACAGTGGTGCTGGAATGCCCAATGGCTAGAGAGCATCAGGATATGCCAATGTGGGACAAATTGGCTTTTCATGAGAATCTGAGCATGGTTGGCTCCAGCCCAGGGTCTCTGAGCTAGTGTGCACCCTGTCTTAGCAAATAGCTCAGATGCCCAAATGAGTAGAAACTATCCATGTTCCCTGCTCTTCTGGGGTATCAGGGGTTCCCTGGGGTTCATGAGTGCCATGTGTCCCTTTCCTCCCCAACCACAAACACTTTCAAAGACTTTCTTGGTCCAATCTGCCCAGTGGTGCCAAGAAGAGCTAGTTTTAGAGTCCATCCTCCAGGCTGAGCCCACTCCCAGGGGCTCTTCTCCACTGAACGGGTCTTCCAGCTATCGGAGGTGGCTGTGGGACCCAACCTCTTAAGACATGGTTGCTTCAGTGGCCAACATCAGAGGAAAGACCTCTTCTGGGGAGATGAGTAGGGGGTGGATGATGAGGGGATAAAAGTGACCTCATATTTTCCTTATCTAAGTTTCATTGAATTTTCAATGTGAGGGTCTCACACTGTGACCAGCTTAAGATGCAATGATCACTTTCAAGTGGCCGTGAATGTTAACTGTCTTTGGCTCAGTTCATTTCAGCAAATACCTGTGGGAAAGTTCTCCAGGTTGTACATAAGCTGAACAGTACAGGGTTCTTTCTACAGAAAGCCTTCTTTCCTAAACCATCCACCAAGAGTACACATCCAGGTATTTTCTTGGTAGCACAAATGTCTTTCTTGCTTAGAAAAGTTGATCTTTGTCCTTTCTGCTGATCAGCATTGCCATTGAGTTGGGGGTCTTTGATTGAAAGGCTCCCAAAGGGTTCCTCTTCTTCCTGTTGGCTAAACAGCTGCTCCTTTGTCGGGAATTGGATACACAGCATGTTTTGATGTAAATGTTTCTTGTAGGTGTCACCATGAACAAAAGTATATTTTCTATTTATTTATTATATATGCACTTCAAGAAGTCACTGTTAGAGGAGTGAAGAGTCTTCTTAAGTATTCTGTTAGAGGATATCCTTTGGAGCCCTGGGGAGGGGTGTGCCCAGAGCCAAGGACACCAGCTCTGGTTTGGAAAAATCTTGCTGTACCATATTAAATATACAAAGGATGTCATTGTCTTGTCTGCTTGGTTCATTTTCTGGGACAGTGAGTCGCGCATGATACCAGTTGTCTACAGAAAATAAGATGGAAATCAAGCCAAGTCTGCCCCACTTACTTCCTGGTCTTGTTGCCAAGAGCTAGTTACATATCAGTATCCCACCTGCACCCATCCCATAGCTGAGAAGAACAGACAGAAGGGTCCACTGGCAGAGAAGATGTCATGTGTGTCACCAAGCAAGACAGCATGCATCTCATCCCCATGCCCCTGAGCCACCAGAAAGCGCTCAATCCTCCCCTTCCTACTGGGGAATCTGGGGGAAGTCATCAGACTGGGAATCAGAAGACCAACTGTCCTGCTCTCGGGTTCTAACTAGAGAACAAACTCCACATCTGAGAGGGGCACAGAGGTAGAGAAAAAGTGCAATCTGAACTCAAGACAAGGGAATGGGCCCTGGAGAGGATGAGGAGACACACTGTCTGAGCAGAGTGAGATGGTCTGGACCACTCGTGGATATTGACATTTAATTAATTTAAGAATATAGTTCCTTGTCTACTGGTCACACTGCAGATGTTCCATAGCTATAGGAATCTAATGACCACCATATATGCATACAAAGACACAGGCTTAGACACAGACACACAAATAATCAAAAATAAAATAGCAGTGGGGTCCTGGAGAGATAGTTCAGTGGTTAAGAGCACACTCTGCCCTTCCAGAGAACCAGAGTTTAGATTCCAGTACCCATGTTGGGTGACTCACAACCATTGGTAACTCCAACTCTGCAGGGGAGTGAGAGTGGGTGTCCAACGCCTGTGTTTTGGCCTTTGAAGGTCTACTCACCTATAGCACACTGTGCTAGCTGGTTTTGTGTCAACTTGATACAAGCTAGAGTCATCAAACAAAAGGGAGCTTAAACTGAGAAAATGCCTCCATAAGATCAGGCTGTAGGCAAGTCTGTAGAGCATTTTCTTAACTAATGATTGATGTGGAAGGGCTCAGCCCATTGTGGGTGGGGCCAGCCCTGGGTTGGTTTTCCTGGATGCTATTTAAAAAAAAAAAATAGCAGGCTGAGCAAGCCAGTAAGCAACACCCTTCCATGGCCTCTGCATCAGTTTCTGCCTTCAGGATCCTGCCCTGCTTGAGTTTCTACCTTCATTGTTTTTGATGATTAACTGTTATATGAGAGTTGCTTTTGGTCATGGTGTTTCATCACAGCAATAGTAACCCTGACTAAGTCACACAGATACATACATAAATAGAACAAAATAATCTATTTCGCTATTTAATCATGTATGAAGGGGGTGGAATGTGCACATGAATACTCTGGAGGCAAGAAGTTTTCAGATTCCTCTGGAACTGGAGTTACAAGCTGTTGTGAACCACTTAATATGGGTGCTATGAACTGAATTTGGGTCCTTTGCAAGCACAGAACCTGCTTTTAACCACTGAGTCATCTCTCCAGCCCCACATGCTGCATCTTAAATGAGCCCCCAAACAGTTATTTGCATGGTCAAGTGACAAGCATAGCTCTGAGAGTCACCTAGAGCCTAGGAAACAGGCTTGCCAGAGTGTGATAATGGGCTGCTAACCCTTAAGACACCAGGGCTGAAGAATCAGCAGCTGTCTAGTTGCTACCCCACTGCCATTCTCTGGCCTGTCATCTCCCAGATCCCCAACTCTCTAAACTCATAAAGAAAAGGGAACAACCAGTCTACAGAAAAACTGGCGTTAGGCATCACCCAGAGTAAGAGCAAAAAAAAAAAAAAAAAAAAAAAATGGGTCTGGCATCCAAGCACTTGAGAGGGATGGGTAGCACTTGGATGCACTCTTCCTGAAAAGATGCTGTTGAGGTGTTCTCCAAATCAGATGTCACAGTACTAAGGATTGTAGAGTGAGGAAGAGGTGTCAGGAGAGCTGGCAGCAAAGTCCAGAATGACAGAGTCATGGAAAAGGTTTTGCAGGCATCAGCCCAGCCGGTGGGCAAGGCCAGGGTAAGCAAGGGAGCTGCTGAGAGCCTTCAGAAAGGAAGGCTGAGTTTCTGTACTAGACTCTCAGTGAGCACAGGCAGGGAGACCCTGTGCAGATTCTGCTTCCCCATGGGAGGAAAGAAAGCGCAGCATGTTGTCCTAGACATTGATAGGTCTGTAATTGCAGGTTTAAGAATGCAAACAAAAACTAATGATGACAATTAGTCCTGCTCAAAACAAGATGTCTCCTTCCTAAACCACCGCAGAAGATAAAAGCAAACAAAATACAGTCTTCTTGGAAAGGAAACAGAAGAACCACCATGAGAAAATACAGATGACCTCATAGCATGTAAGCAGCGGGCAGAAGGTATCCAACCCCAGCAGCAACCCCAATAACGCAAAAACCAAGCTGCCCCATGAACCAAGACCTAGCAAGTCAATTGAGAAGGAGAGTAAAATCATTTGCTGGCTACTGGGTTGTTACTGTGGACATTGCTTATCATGTCAGCTTTCAGAGGCCATTTTCATTTACTTAAGATTAAACAAAACTGCTGGATCCTCTGTGATCGAAAAAAAAGTTGTACCTCCTCCCTATTTCACATACACATACATATATGTGTGCACACACAAACACATATACATGCACACAGCACATGTCACGGTTATGTGCATACGCACACATACATGTATGTATACATACTTGCAGTATATACATGTACACATATACATACACAAGTCCATGAGCTTATATTTCTATTCTGAATATTTTGCTATTCCAAAAGAACTGGTCTGGGGATACTGGACATGCAAAGAGAAAACTAGCAGCCCAACAAACCTGCCTGCTGCCTTGGGTGAGGGCCTCAGAAGGTGTCCCCACTAGGGGTGACTAGAATGGGCAGAGGTGGGAACTCCCATTGGAGCCTGGAATTGCAAAGGTCAGCCTCTAGAGAACACACTTCTGTCTTTTGGTTGTCAGAGTGAGCCAGAAATCCTATGGATCCTGTACCCAGGTCGGTGCTCATCTGGCTACAATATGCACAAAGCTAAAGGAGTCAGTCTTGGGTGACTGAAGGCCCAGGAAGGGATTCCTGCCCCAAAGCAGCTGAGGTTCCTCCAAAGACAGGAGTCGCAGGAGGAAGGGGTTCTGCCAGTATTCTACTAGGAAATCTTGTCTGAGACTACAGTAAGTGGGTCCTCACATTAATCCAGAACCCCATGCCAAAGAGCCAACACAGGACCCTTGCCACAACACAGGCCACTTAGAAGCCTTTTACAACATACACTATTGAGGACTTCCTAAACATCTCCCTCCATTCTTCCGTCTGGGCCCAGCCCATCAAGAATGGAGCAGGATAGGGGAGCAGAGGAGGAAAGCTATGGGGAAGAAAAGAAGAGGCAGTGTTGCACCCTCATTTGGGGGTGATCAGAAAAAAATAGCAGGGAAGCAGAGAGCAGGAGAAGTGGGTGGACAGAAGGAAGACCCCAGTTGTACCATTTCTGTTTCTGTATAGCAAATCCTTCCACCACAGGGAGCACAAGCTGCAATGGCTGGATAACCAGATTGCAAAATCCCTGTTTAACAACTGTTCACAAGATGGTACTGGCTGGTCAGTCACCCGGAAGGCTGAGTTAACAGAGGTGAGGTGCATTTGAACACAGCTTGAGAAAGATGGGAATATCTGCCTGTGCCTATAAGATCAGCCCATGCAGCCAAGCGATCATACAAGCCACAGGGGACTACACGAGTTCACACTCCAAGAAAGAACTAAGCCTCTGAGATGGGATTCTGCCTATGTATGTGTTAGTTTGCTTTGGGTTTTGTCTTTTTTTTGTTTTGTTTTGTTTTTGAGAGATGTTCTCATATAGCCTAGGCTGGACTTAAACTCACGATGGAGCTAAGGATAACGTTGAGCCCCTGATCTTCCTGCCTTGCTTTCCAAGTGCTGACATTATAGCCATGCACCACCATGCCAAGCTCTGTGTGTGCTTTCTACATAGGTTGGTTTTCCTTTTTTTGTTGTTGATTTTTGTTTGAGACAGGGTTTCTCTGTGAAGCCTTGGCTGTCCTGGAATTCGCTCTATAGACCAGGCTAGGCTTGAACTTGGAGATCTGCTTGTCTCTGCCTCCAGAGTGCTAGGATTAAAGGTGTGCCACCACTGCCCAGCTTTCCTTCATCTTCTAACATAAAAACATATGGTTGGATGATGATAACTTTTGGGATAGTGCAGTGGCTAATCTTGGTAGTCAGCCTGACTACATCTGGAATGAACAAAAACCCAAGAAGCTGGACACACCTGTGCAAGGGTTTTTCTTGGTTGGATTAGGTTTTTCTTCCTATGGATTAGGAAGACATAACCTAATCTGGATTGTTTGAGGTCAGAAGATTCACCGAAATCTGGGCCCACTTAACAGGACAGGGAAGGAGAAAGTTTGGGCTTTCTACCATTTGCCATCACTTATTCCTTCACTGGTGCTGGAACCTACCTCTTTAGGATTCCAATGAAGACTGAAAACTGGCAGCTCTCTGCCACTCCAGCACCAGATTGGGACTACTGAGACATCCAGTCTTATGGACTGGTGTGGACTGGACAACATATACACACACGCGAACACACACACACACACACACACACACACACACACACACACACTAGTTCATTCTATCAGTTCTGTCCCTTAGACATCTCAACTAATACAGATGGGGACTGTCTTCCTAAGCACAATATCAATGCTGTGTATCAAGACTGGCTGACACATAGCAAAAGAGATGGCTTGTGGTTAAGAACATTTGCTCCTCTTCCTCCAAAGGACTGAGTTTGGGTCCCAGCACCCTTGTTGGGAAGTTCAGAGCTGTCTATAACTCCAGTTCCAGTGTGCACATACTCACATGCTGACACGCATCTATACACAATTTAAAATAATGAAAATAAGCCATATACAAAAGGCTAGCTGATGCAACTATGTCAAATTATTAAAACTAAATAATACTGAAAGAAAATGCCCTGAGGAAATGATTTAAAATGTGTATCCTAGGTGGGAGATGAATGTCTTTGGATGCCTGCTCATCTGACTGTCACTATGCCCATTCTTTTACCCCACTATTTTACTCAGTTCCTTAGTGTATTATGAAACACCTTAAGGAAGATACTTTCTAAAGCAAGAGGTTTATGTAGCTCACAAGTGCCATTGGAACACATGATCTAAACCATGGCATGAGCTGTCAGTGCTGAGAAGACAGTGTACCCCTGGGTCTCTCTCCCCACAAAGCAACCCGTTAAGAACTATGGGGATTCCATCCTAATGACTTAATCTAGTCTCTTCCACATAGCTGTGCCTGTACACACCATTTCCATCTTCCTCCTATTTCTGGAGACAGGGTCTCACTATATTTCCCAGGTTGATCTCAAACTTGTGATCTCAAGTGTTCCCACCTCCCACCTCAATTTCCCAGGTAGCTAGACTGACTAGACAATCCTGACACTTTACATGTATAGATATTTCCTACAAAGCAATAATATAAAAGAGGAAACTACCAAAAGCATTCGAGGAAGTAGCCAGTCTACATAAGGAAAAATTAAGTTTCTGTCTGTGTCTTCTGCAATTACAAGATGCTATTTGAAACAACAGTGAGATGCATCTATTGGACTATTAAATAAGCACATTGTAAAAAGAACTAGAAAATAAATACTTAAAAAAAAAAAAGAACTAGACACTCCTGGACAGTGATG
Organism: Cricetiscus sungorus; assembly: GCA_030556225.1. Lineage (NCBI taxonomy): Eukaryota > Metazoa > Chordata > Mammalia > Rodentia > Cricetidae > Cricetiscus > Cricetiscus sungorus. The sequence continues at coordinate 48,857,131 of JANBXA010000007.1, read as the reverse complement.
TTAGAAGATCACTTGGAATGGTTTTGCTGCAGAGCAATTCACCATTGTATAAAAACAATTTCAAATAGCAGGCAGATTTTGACTCCAAAATTTTGGCTCCAAGATTTTTTTCCCCAAAGAACATGCTTCATTGATACAAAGGACTTACAAAAAGAACACGCCCTGCAGTGTTCTATGTGGTTATGAACAGATTGAAATAGTCCCAACAGGGATCAGAGACTGGCTAAGTCAGCACCCCTCCCAACTAGAAGAGTCAAGTGACTATTGAAATGTTGGTTACTATTAAAGCCGATATCAGAACACATCACATCCCTCACTCCTTTTTATGTATTCATTTACAGTGTTTTCAAGAAAAGTCTTTGAAAAGTAGAAACAACCTATTTAGAATGCAGTTAGCATTACAAACCTATGTCCTAGAAAATAGCTTTATTCTTTGACCTATTAATTACTTACCTAGAATTTAGCTCAAGATGATACAGCTTAGGGCTAAGGATGTACACTGCAGCATTTTTCGAATCATTCGACAGGTTTAAAGACCGTACATCTTCAGCTACACAGGTCGACTAATAAATTATGGTTTCACGGTAACATCTCATTGATAGTTACAAAGGTTTACAACAACACTACTCATTGCAGTCTGTTGTAGGCCTGCAAGGTCTGGAAGTCATGGAATATTCCAGACTGAAAGACCTCTCAGGTCTGCTGGTCCAGCATGCCTTACATTAGGGATTTTCACTGTGTGCGCACATACACACATCCACCCTTACATGAACATTTACATACATTCATACCCATTCACACACACACTCATGCCCATTCACATACTGTGTGATAAAATACTCTTACAAAAGCAACTCAGGGAAGAAAGGGTTGATTTTTGGATTAAGGTTCTAGAGGAATAGATTCCATAAGGGTGGGAAAGACACGGCAGCCAAGAACAGGATGCAAATAGATCACATTTCATGAATGAAAGAGGGAGGACAGCAAGCTTTCTGGTTGGACTCTCTTTGGATCACCAGCCCCCAAATAACAACACAGAGACTTATTATTAATTTTGAAAACTTGGCCTCTAGTTTAGGCTTGTTTCCAACTATTTCTATTAATCTACATTCTGCCATGTGTGGCTCAGTTACCTCCTTAATAAGGCACATCCAACTTGCTCTGAGTCTGCTAGCCAACTTCTTGTGCCTAGATTCCTCCTCTTCTTCCTCTCTCTTCCTGGAAATTCCACCTATATTCTCCTGCCTAGCCACTGGCCATTTAGCTCTTTATTAAACCCATCAGAAGGTACCTTGGCAAATATATATCTTCACAATGAACAAAAAGATTACCCCACAACAAGGAAATAGCACCAGACTCTCAAAGCCCTCCCCCCAAGACACATTGTTCCTCCAGCAAGCTTTTACCTTCTAAATATTGCATATTGTTGGAAAACACCAACAACAACTGGGGACCAACAGAATATTCAAATACATGATCCCATGGCAGCCATTTCTCATTCAAACTAACATACACATTTGTAGTCATATGAACACTCGTAAGTACCCACACTTATATACCCTCACACACATTCACACACTCATTTACTCTCATACACTTTTTCAGACACACACACACACAAAACACACACACACACAGAGAGAGAGAGAGAGAGAGAGAGAGAGGGGGGGAGGGAGGGAGAGAGAGAGAGAGAGAGAGAGAGAGAGAGAGAGAGAGAGAGAGAGAGTGTCAGCTCTCTGCCCTCTATCTAAGGCTAAGCTCTTGTCCCTCGTGCAGTTTGGTGCTTATACCTGCCCCATTCTTTACTTAGTAGTGTGACTGCTGTGGGAAATTTCCTCATCACATATCCCTGGGACAGTCTCTCATGAGTTGGCATCTCAGCTGGCTGTACCTGGCCTCCCTGGGACAATGCCTCTCCCATGAGCTTCCCAGCCCTGTCTGAAGCTGCCACTGTGCACACTGGTGGACTGATTTTGATTCAAGCCTCTTCTTGTATCCCACTGTCTCTGCCCCAGAGCTCTGTAGCTCCTCCCCCTTGGCTGTGCATCTCAAAACCCTAGGGAAGTAGGCTCAGAGCAGCAAATTGCTGGGCAGATGGTTCAGTAGTTAAGATCCCTGACTGCTTTTTCAGAGGACCCATGTTCTATTCTTACTACCCAGATGGTGGCTCACAGGTATGTAACTCCAGTTACAAGTGACCCAGTGCCGCCTGATCTCTATGGCCACCGGGGAGGTGAAGCATTCATATACATAAAATAAAAACAGAAGTCATTTGTTTAAGTGGCAAACTCCTCCCTGGTTATACCCTTGGCTAAACTCCAGCTGAGGCCCAGAAAAGTGACATTCTGGCCCAGAAAGCATTTGGATATATGCTGTCAAGAAGAGCTCAAAGACAGAAATGTCCATCCCTACCCTGCAGGGGTTCAAACAAGGGAACATGGGTCTCAGGGAATTCACAATGAAGGTCTGTCCTAGAGGAGTCAGGGATCTCCTTGCCTTGGGATGAGGGACCCCTTTGTGCCACTTCTTCTAAGATATAAATCTCAAGCCCAGGGGGCCCAGGCATCCCTGCTCATAGAAGAGGTTAATCTGTAGAGCTTCTGTGATGACAGCCACAGTCACCAGCTTAGGGCCTAAGTGAGGAGAGCATCAAAGAGGCCTGTGTGTCAGGCCTGGCTGGAGTCTCCCTGCCATGGGAAGTATACAGGCTGGCAGGAACAGACTCAAGCAGACCACATGCCCTGGCATTCCCAGCATTCCACCCAGGACAGCCCCTTAGGCCCAAAGCCAGGCCCCTAAACCATTGACTCTAGAATGTCACCTGGGGGCCTCAGGAGACTCTTGGAGAGAGGAAAAAAGACAAAGGCATTCTGGGTGCAGTGGTGAGCATCTAGCAGGGATCTGGCAATAGGCTGTCGAGGTCCACAGTGTTTAGATAGCTCAGATTTGTGTGAGCTCAGCAAACCCTTGGGAGATCCTGCCAGTGACCCGGCTACCAGCTCAGTTGTCCCCACATTGGTTAGTCTCTGGCTTTATAGCACTGGGTGGGACCTCTTAAAAATCTTCATGTCAGCAGGTATCACAGTCAGCCTATAGCCTCTGGCTAGTCATGGAAGACTCTTGGACTCTGCCTTAATCTGGTCCTTCAAGCAAGGTGATCTCATATGGGAAGGCCATTGTCACAGTCCAGTCAAATACCACAGTGGTGGGAACAGCAAGCTTTCCTGCCTGGAAGGAAGCTATGCTATTCACACTGGGCATATGACCATTCTTCTAGAACAATCTCTGTTCTCCATCCCAGCCATCTACTTCAGGGTTTAAAATCACAATGAAAAGAGTCCTGGCCCTTTGTCTTAGTTAGGGTTTCTGCTGCTGCAATGAAATGGCATGACCAAAAAAGCAGGTTGGGAGAAAGGTTTATTAGGCTCACACTTCCACATTGGAGTCCATTGTTGAATGGAGTCAGGACAGGAATTCAAACAGGGCAAGAATATGGAGGCAGAGCTGATGCAGAGGCCATGGAGGGGAGCAGCGTACTAGTTTGCTCTTCATGGCTTGCTCAGCCTGTCTTCTTGTAGAACCCAGGACCCACAATGGGCTGGGCCCTTCCCCATCAATCTCTAATTAAGGAAATGCCTTACAGCTGGATCTTACGGAGGCATTTTCTCAATTGAGTCTTCCTCCTCTCAGATACCTCTAGCTTGTGTCGAGTTGACATAAAATGAGCCAGCATACCCTCCAAAGGAGAATGCTGCAGAGGTGGTGCTATGACTGGGAAATTTAAACCGGATTCAACCCTTGTAAGCCTCTATGTGTGTGCCTATGATTAAAAAAACAAACAAACAAACAAGAACCCCCCCCCAAAAATCAACAAGCAAGGAAAAAAAAACCATGGAAAGCTGTCTTAGTCAGGGTGCTATTGCTGTGAAGAGAAGAGGCATCATGACCAAGACAACTCTCATAAAGGAAAGCGTTTAATTAGGGGCTGGCTTACAGTTTCAGAGATTTAGTCCATTATCTTTGTGGCAGGAAGCATGGCTTTGTGGCAGGAAACAGGCAGATGCGGTGGAGAGGTAGCTGAGAGTTCTACATCTGGATCTGCAGGCAGCAGGAAGAAAAAGAGAGACACTGGGCCTGGCTTGGGCTTCTGAAACCCAAAGCCCACCCCCAGTGGGATTTAATTTATGTTCTCTTTGTAATGTCCAAGCTTTCAAATAGTTGAACCTGTGTGGGCCATTGCTATTCAAACCAGCACAAATGCTGTGATGGTATTGTAAACATTTGGGTGGGTTAGTCCACCTGACCCTCACAATGCTTCTTCAAGGTAGAAATTTGCGCCAGTGCCTAGTGGTATGCATAGGCAAGGGCCTCAGTGACTCCCCTAGTGTGGTGAAATTCTTGAGGGCAGAGGTCTAGCTGGCCTCAGGCTAAAGGCTAGCCAACAGCCACTTTGAAGGGGAAAAGAGAGCCAAGGACTGAAGACCTATGCATAGCAAGTAGAACGCACTATGGAACTGGCCTGTCATATCATGCAATGAAGTTTGTAAATGCCAGAAGAAGGAGACCTGCCTGCCTTGTTCACATCCACTCCCATCACCCTCATGATCCCCAGGATCCATCAGTGTCCACTATGGTCAGGGAGTGTTTGGTCCAGCAAGCAAGTGGGTGTGCAGAAAGGCCCATGGAACAGGACCCCCAGGCAAATTAGAAGAACTATGGCAGACTTCAGAGGCCAAACACATGAGTTCAAACCCTGCTTTTGTCATTTCTTTGTGATTGGACTTGGGAGGGGGGAAGAGATGTTAACTTCTCTGGGTGTAAGGTGATAGATATGATGTCTACCATATAGGGCTGCTGGGGTGATATAAATTATTTTAAAACGTATTAGGTGGTCAAATGACATGGTGCTTGTATGCAAGTCAGAAGACAATTTTTAGGAGTTGGTTCTTCCAGCTTACCCACCCGACAGTTTCGTCAACCTAAATTAATTTATGTTCCAATAAAGGATGCACAGGGATCAAATGATCATTTATATTTCAAAGAGAAATTGAGGGACAAGGGTGCAGACAGATTTTGCATAAGCCACTTTGAGCATGATTGAGCAATGAATAATAAGTGAAGAATTCTCACCAGAAGACTGTGGCTAACCAGCTGGGTACAGCCAGTCTCTGCTGCCCCCTAGTGGATACAACACTCAAATTACAAAAGTCTCCAGAATGGGAAGACAGTGTGGGGAGTGATTACAAACCACTTCCCAAGAGCTGCTTTGTTTTTCAGACTATAAAGAAGAGAGAACACAAAATTTTACATTAATGGGCTGGAGCCTTTTTAAGAAATACGTTTTCACATGTCTATTGCCTCAGCCTCTCAAGTGCCGCCACCTCTGATTGACAGGAGTCTGGTGAAGGAGGCGGGGCTCTCACTGCTTGTGCCTCAGACCACCACCCTGTAAATATGCTATATCATCACAGCTGCAGGGCTGCTGTGAGCATGGGCATAAGCGTTAAAATCTATGCCCAAACGACACTTTCACACAGTTATGAAGGAGCAATGAAAGTAATTTTATTGTCAGGGGTCACCACAACATGAGGGACTGTATGTACTAAGGGGTCACAGCATTAGGAAGGAGGAAGACCACCAGCCTAGAACATGCTTGCTGCTGCAGACAGCTCTGCAATGAAACTTCCGCAAAGCCAACCTAGCCACAGTCTGACAGTACAAAGACAATAGAAATGGGTTCTAACCGGGAACTGTTGCAACCAAAGAGAGTGTCTGAATACAGCATGAACAGGTGGGATTTACAGCTGAGGCAGTAGGGTTGGTGGGTGAAGATGGCAGATACACCAGAAGTAAGGGATTCCTGGCTTACTGGGTCCTTGCTAAAACATCATGTCAGGGGTGGTGGAGGTTGAAAACTTCATGAGATATCACGCTACCTTTCTTCACTGTGACGGGGATGTCTGACATAACAGAGGTTGAACAATTGGCTCTCTTCACAGCTTCAGTTCCTTGTTGCTTGGTCCTATGCACTAGGAAGGAGTATCCTGCTGTGGTAGTAGAAACATGTGGAGGAGGTTGTTCACAGAAACGGAACCAGAGAGGAAGGGGTTGAGGACCAGATATAGCCTGGAAAGGCACGCCTCCAAGTAAGTTCCTTCCTCCGACTGGGCCCCATCTTCTAAACTTTCTAGAGCCTCCCAAAATAGTGCCATTGCAGGAATTGTTCTTCTAACCCACCATATGGGAAAGACTTAGGTTGTCAAGCTCAGTAGCAGGTACCTCTACCAGCAAGTCCATTCTACTGGTCCAATCATTGCTATTTTAATGTCTTTCATTAACAGAGATCACCAAGATTAAGAGGCAAAAGAATAAATTATTGGCAAGGTGCGGTGGCATAAGCCTTCAATCCCTGCACTCAGGAGGCAGAGGAAGACAGATCTCTGTGAGTTCAAGGCCAGCCTGGTCTACAGAGCGAGTTCCAGGACAGCCAGGCTATTATACAGAGAAACCCTGTTTCGAAACACACACACACACACACACACACACACACACACACACACACACACACACAAAGTATTTTCTTTTGTTGATTTTGTTGTTGTTCAAGACAGGGTTTCTCTGTGTAACAATCCTGGCTCTCCTGGAACTTGCTTTGTAGACCTGAATGCCCTTGAACTCACAGAGATCCACCTGCCTCTGTCTCCCACAAAGAATTTTTTTTTTTTTTTTTTTTTTGATGAGTTGGCAATATGGCCTAACTCCACTGGACACCTGGATTGATGGGTCTGTTCCCATAATGCAGTGATGAATTGGTACAACCCTTTCAGAAAGTGGTAACATACAGTAGGAGATATCTCTGCTTTGGTAACCTTCCAATTAACACGAGGGGACTAATTTCAGCAGGAACTGTAAGTTCAGAAGTAACAGAGAAGGTACTTGGCATTGGGTAACAAGCAGTGACCAGTGCAGTGACCCTGTGTGGTTCTCTGTCCCCTCACACATGGGGAAGGGAAAGCTGGGGAAGAAGTAGAAGTCTGAAATACAGAAGCTTCTCCAAACTTGCCCTCATGGATCTTGACCTCTCAGAACTCAACAGCAACCTAAAGCAACACAACCCAGGTCAGAAACTCAGACAGAGCCAGTCCAGACACCTCTGCAACTGGACCTTCCATCTTGCTGTCCAGTCACAAGAACTCAGCCACTGAATCAGTCTCTGGCTGAGAAGGATCTGACTTGCCAGCCTCGTAGAGGATGCCCTTGGGGTCAGGTGTTCATCTCTGGTCCCATGACCATCTGGGCAATGGAACAGCAGGGTAGATTTGGCAGGTGACTGGAGCCTTGGGCTGCAGCCAGTACTCCTAGAAAGAGACAGACAGGAGGCTGTTTGGGGCTATCCACCACAGAGGACTACTCAGACCTGGGTTTGAAATAATAGGAAGGCTTCATTAGCCAGCCAGTAACTATACCCGTGTTCTGAATCCCAGTGTAGCTCTGAGCCTTTCTCAGGGTGAGCTTCTAAGCACAAAAACTATATTCTGGGTTAACAAGAACAGTTAGCCAGAAGCAGAACTACAGAAGCTAAAAGGCAAGGTTAGTACATTTAAAGGCTTTCCCAGAACTATGGACTTTGATGGATTAGATCTTTGCTTTCATTTTGGCAGGTGGTGCTGCCTACATGCTGAGTTTTATGGAGTCAGTTCTGCTAAGGTCTGGGACCTAGTTACAGAGACAGGATCAATCTGGCTCAAGTGCTTCTGCAGTCTTTTCTGGAGACACATCTGGCCCTGCTTTCTCCATGATGTCATCTGTAAAATCCTAAGTGAAATTATGGCACAATACAAGGACGGAGCAGTCACCAGACTGCTGAGCATAAAGCCCAGGCAGGGAGACAGAAACAAGAACAAATGAAATTCCATTTCTGCTATGATGACATCAATCTGAAGATAATGGTCAGAGACAGTGGCCCCAGAGGAAACTTAATCAAGTGAGAAAGATGTGATGGCAGAAGTTGTTTTGTTTTGAGATGGAGTCTTAGGAAGGTCAGAAGGGGCTTGAACCCTCTGTTGCTGAGGGTGGTTTGAATTGCTGCTTTTCCCACCTTCCTCTCCCAAGTGCTGGATGCCAGCTGTTCACCATCACTTGTTCTTATTTTATTATTATTGTGTAGTGTGTGGTGTGAGCAAGCACACACACCGAGTCAAAGAACAATTTTCTGGGGCTGGTCCTCGGGTCTTTCTGTTGTGAGACCCAGGGATCAAACTCAGTTTTTTGTTAGTTTGTCTGTCTTTTCAGGTTTTCACCAAGCACTTTTACCTGTTGAGGCATCTAATTAGCCCGTTCTTTCTTTCTCAGAATTCTTAACCATTGTTGTGGTTTACTTACTTATTTATTTATGAGATAAGTCTTGGTGTTTAGCTCAGGCTGGCCTTGAACTTGCAGTGATCCTCACACCTCAGCGTCTGAAGTGCTGGAAGTTCAAGCATGCGCTACCACAACCTGCTTTGTGATATCATCTAATACAAACAACAAAACCAAACAAAATCAAGATTTCAATTGTTATTCAAAAAATATCCCTGGGAATTCAGGGAATTTGAAATTTTTTACCATGAGGAAACTGCAAAAAGCATTTTATTTAGCACTCCAGAAGAACCCATTGTTTTCTTCCTTTGAAGCCATTTTCTCCAATTCCATTGACCATTACACAGGAATCAGACTCACCTTCATCTGTTTGTGACACTGACCTACTTAAGAGTGATTTTTTTTTTTTAAACTGCTGTGGAGGGAGGGATTTTGTAACTTGAAATTTTCTCCTCCCCCTCTTCTGTTCAAAACTCTATGAAGCTAGGTATGATTGTGCACACCTTTAATCCCAGCACTTGCAAGTCTGATCTATAATAGATGCCAGGCCATCCAAAACTACAGAGTGAGACACTGTCTCAATAAAAAAAATACATAAATAGATGGATAGATGATAGATAGATAGATAGACAGAGACAGACAGACAGACAAATATAAACAGTACACAATACTTTTGTAGAGGGCCTACGTTGGGTTTCTAGCACTCAAGTCCAGGTATCCAACAACTGCCTATAACTCCAGCTCAGGATATCTGATGTCCTCTTCCAGACGCTGAGGGAATATGCACACATAATCCCATATACATATGACTTAAAATTATAGTAATAACAAATCTTGAAAATCTTATCAGTTGATTCTATTCTAGTGTTATTTAAACTATATTGTTATATATAAAACAAATTATAGGGCTGGGTGGTGATGGTGCATGCCTTTAATCTTGGAACTCTGGAGGAAGAGGCAGGAGGATCTCTGTGAGTTTGAGGCCAGTCTGGTCTACAGAGTGAGTTCCAGGACAACCAAGACTGTTACACAGAGAAACCCTGACTCAAAAAAACAAAACAAAAAATTCACACATGGTGGGTCCTTTAGTGGGCAGTGCAAATGAAAATGGTTTCTAGAAAGACAGATAAGAAAAGCAGAAAATATGCATCATGACCTGAAAAAGGGGCCAAGGTCCACATCTAGAGGGGAGGAGGCTCTAAAGTTGAGGCTGCTTCTCCCCAACCTGGGAGAAAGACCCCAGTCTAGGCATTTCCTGAAAGCACAGGAGGCGGAGGCTACCTGTCAAACAAGGCCAAGCTCTCTGAACTTCTCTCCTCACTGTTCAGTTTTGAGAAAGCAGCCAGAGATCATATCTTCCCAGCTCAGAGTCGGGTGGGAGGTCCAGGAGAGTTCACTGCAAATGCTGCTGTTAGCTCAAGGCTGGAAAGCTGTGTCTACTGAACAATGAGTGAAAGAGGAAAGAAATAGGTATGGTATCTACCCAGACACTGGGAATTAAGACAACAGCAAAAGAATACAGCAAGTCGATGATAACAAACACATACTTTTTTTTTTTTTTTTTTTTTTTTTTTGAAGTAAGGTCTCATTATTCCAGGCTAGCTGGCCTCAAATTTCCTAAGTAGCTAAGGATGACTTTGAACTTCTAGTCCTCCTAAGTACTTGTGTTATAGCTCTGTGTCATCATCAAACTGGGGTTAGGTGATGGCTGGGACTGACACTAAGCCTCTGTGCATGCTATCAAGCACTACAAACTGAGCCATATCCCTATTCTCAATACAGACAAACACTCTACCAGATATACATACATGCATACATACATGCCTACATACTACATACATACATACATATCAAGGTGGAGAGTCTCCATTTAAGCTTTTCTGAGTTGGAGAACTTAATAAAAATTTGACTTTTAAGTCAAATAGCTTGAAGATAAGATTTAAAAACAGAGCCAGGCATGGCAGGTAATACATGTAAACCAAGTATTTAAAAATCATTTCAGAGCCAGGCATTGTAGGTAATACATGTAAACCAAGTATTCAAGGGGCTGAATGAAGCAGGAGGATCTTCTGTCCCAGGGCTACATAATGAATTTGAAGTCAGCAAGAGCACCATAGGAATATCTTGTCTCAATGTAACAAAACAAAAATAAATAAACAAATAAACAAATAAATAAATAAATAAACTTAGAATTAAGGAAAAAAATTGCTGTGCAAAATCCATACAGAAAACTACAGCTAAATTGACAATAAAAGACAGGCTTTATACAATTTTTTAAATCAAAAGAGAAGGAGCTGAATCTGTAATTGAAAATTCAGAAAAACTAGCATGAATGTTTTCCAGCAAAATGACAAAATATTGATTAGTAGAAAGATCTGGGCCGGCAAGATGGTTCAGTGGGTAAAGGCACTTGGAGCCAAGTCTCATGACCTGAGTTCAATCCCCGAGACCCATATAATATAAGGAAGGAACCAACTCTAACAAGTTTCCTGTCCTCTGACCTCCACATAGGATCCAGGACATTTGCATGCCAACATATATGCTGCACAAATAAATGTAAAGAAAAAGAAATCTTTTAAAGTAAGGACTCTTAGACTTGGCTAGAAAAGCCAATCTCTTCCATGGGTAATGATGATATGACCTCAGACCTCTCCAAAGGGGTAGAATGTGATAAGCTGAAGAAAACCTCACAAAAGTCACTCCTGCCACATTGTTCTGCAAACATAAAGGTTAACAGATTGTTCACAGAGGGTGACCAGTCCTTTTTTCTTTTTGGTTTTTTAAGACAGGGTTTCTCTGTGTAGCCTTGGCTGTCCTGGAAGTCCTGCTCAGAAATGCTGACAACTGACTCAATGCCAGGACCCATTTCCAGCACAGGAGCATCCTGGAGCACTGAGCTGGCTCTCCCTGAGGAGATGGTGGCCTCGGGGACACTGCAGTGAAGCAGTGGTGCCGTCCAGATGCAGCTGCAGTCACTGTGGCAGCAGCAAGTCCTTCTGAGGGCACGAGACTAGAGAGAAATCATGGCACAGGGTTAACTTAGGTAGGAGGCTGAGAAAGCTACTCTATGCTAAGACTGTACACCAAGAATTCTGAGTACCTGTAAGTTGTGTGACAGATTTCTCACAATTATTCCTCAGTTTTTAGTGGTTTTTTTTTTGTTGTTGTTTGTTTGTTTTTTTTTTGGTTTTTTTTTGGTGTGTGGGGGGGGCAGGATGTCAGGTATAGCTGAGGCTGGCCTCAAACTAAGTAACCTGGTTTGACTGGGCTGGCCTCGAACCCCTGATCCTCCCACCTCTACTTCCCAAACACTGGGATTACAGGCATGTATCACTACACCTACTTTTCTTACCTTGGTACCACTGTAAGGAATCTGTAGTTTGTAGAAGAATGACTTCCATATACTTTAATTCTCCTCTGATTCAAAGAAGCACAGGTACATCCCAGCCCCTTGTGCTTGAGAAACTTGAACACAAGATTTGAAGGAATGCAGAAACACTGGGCAGTTTGGGTAATATTACTAATTAGGGAAGACAATTAGATTTGTCTGGATTTCAAACAATTGAATTGTAATAAAAGGGAATCTTCATTCCCTTTTATTCATAATGTAATTTCTAGTAGCAAATAAGTATATGTTTGGAGAGGAAAATCTGTTCATTACAGCTTAGAATACACAGCCAGAAACTAGGAACAGCAAGAAGCACAGACTGAGTGCTAGTTCAGCCCCCACACCTGTCAACCTGGGAGGCTCTCAGTCCAATCAGACAGTACTAACCACTCAGGTGCCCCAAACTCCAGCACCCCCTACAGTCTTTACTCCTCAGCCTAGACTTCTCCACAGCCTCCCTGGAGTCCCCGTTTCTGCTGCTTTGCCTCTGCTGTTCCATCAACTGTATATTTCTTCCAGCCCTCGGTGGGGTCACTGACCACCCAACAAAGTGGCCTCCTCCATGCCACATTTTCCCCATTCTCCCCATGGCTACCATTTCACATTGTAGGTCATTTGTCTTTTCAGCCATGTCTTCCCTGTCCTTGGCACCTAGTAACACCAAGTACATCACAGATGGTGCATGACTTTGGTGAAATGGGTTCATACCACACAGCAGTGACAACCCTGTGTCTGCAACATGAAGACTTACAGCTATGGGACAAGATGATCAGGGCTACAGACATGACAGCAGCCAATCAACTGCCTCCTGTGGAAATAGGCAAACCCCAGGGATGCGAATTGTCTCAGATTTGCGGACCCAGACACCACTGAGCTGGGTTCCCTGTCCCAGCTTCTGAATTGGCAGCACCCTCAAGCAGGGCAGTAGCAGATATCTTCCCAGGCTCACAATGTTTGTGGGCTAAGAAAAACCTCTTTAGAGGCTCAGCAGTTTGCATCCAGGACACCCTGAGCTGGGGAGGGGAGAGGGTATAGTTCACTAAAAGGAACATAAATAGGGACCAAAATAAGGACAGAATATATATATCACTGGAAGCCAGTAAACGTACTTTATTTTTGAAAAACCAATTATCAACAGTAGCTCCACTGGGTAAGTATTGGCAGCAGGGTAGGGCAGTTCTCCACACTGCAACACTGACAGTGACACTTTCTAGCCATGTACGTGTACATGTACTATTTTGAATTTCTTAAAACCACAACTGAGGTTTTAAAGAATGTAAGTTCTTAGAAAAGGCATCCTCACAGAAATGTTCTTTTATATAGGCTCCAACCTACGAACAGCAAACCCCAGATGTGAACAGCAGCACACCATGAGAGTACCATACAAAAGCACAGGTTTAGGCACTTTATCAAAGAAAAACACTTAGAAATACTGCAGATGAGGTCCACTCTGGAAAATTCTATTGGTCCCTCCTCACCGACTTTACAGCTGTCGAGCTCATGCTCTCAAGGGAAGCACCCTTCTCTCCTCACATGAGAAAGGACAGCATCCCTTCTACAACCACAGGGAGACTGACAGTCAATGGATCCCCTAACTGATGAGGAGTAAAGCCATCTGAAATGATTGCTTAGGGTTTGGGTGGCACCATCTCGTGAATCCACATGTCCTGTATAATGAGCTTGCTGTCTGGATCCTGGGCGTGCAGAGCCAGCTGCACAGCTCATACAGCACACTTATCTTCACCGACTGCACAATCAATGCCTGCCTCAGACAAGCCGCAGGTTCTCAAGCTTGCCTGGTGAGAGCTTATAGCACGCACAGACACATCAGGTGCACTGAAGAGGAGGGAGTGGTACTCTGGAGGTGTCAAGGACTCACCAGATATAAGAGGTACAAAACATCTATCAAGTTTCCATGTCAGGTGATGCCACAGTTAGCATGTCTTGCCAGTGTCCACTACCAATCACAAAGCCCTGCCTTCATGTGTGAAGCCTTCATACAGTAACGTGATACTGACCAGAGGGCATGCACAGACCCTTTCTAGAAGACATGAGAATGTCATCTGGTATGCAGGTTCCTGCACCCACTTGCCCCACGGGCCGGCAAGGGGCCGTGTCTGGTCCTGCCTGCCCGTCAGGAAGCTTGCCACCTGCTAGAGGTCTTCTCTTCTGCTCCCAGCCCGATTGTCTTCCTTGGAAGCCCGTGATTTGGCATTTCCCTCCTTCTTCTTTTTACCCTTCTCTGGCTTTGTTTTATTTTTCTCCTTGCTTCCTCCTCCTTTGCCAGGGTACACCTGTCCCTCTAGAGTGACATCAGCACACCTGTCTTGGCTGACCAAAAAGTCCTTAATCTCCCAGGCATAGCTCCCATCCCGGAGCATGAAGATAGCACGGTCTGAGCCCACGATGAACCTAGACAGAGAAGCCACTAGTTAGCAATGCTAGTGAGGTGCCAAGATCAGAGAAAGTTGGGGCACAGAACCACACTTCAATTCCACACAAACACAGAACATCAGACTGTACTGCCTTGGGCCAAGTGGCTGCTGACTTTAATGTTCCCTGAGCTCTAAACAAGCACCCTGCTTGGATCTAGAAAAAAGCAGATGCTGAAGTTCCTTAGGCATAAATGAGGACCTTGTCAAGAGACCATAAAAGAAAAACTCCCCAGGGGCTGTGAGGGGCATAGCTGTGCTGCCAGGGGGTTCTCATTTTTATCTTTAACATTTTGAAATGTCACTTCCATCTCTGTTTTAGGGGAAGGGGGTTGTTGTTGGGGTTTTTTGGTTTTGTTTTTCCTTGATAAATGGTCTCATGTAGCCCAAGATGACTTGATAGGAGAATGACTTTGAACTTCTGAGCCTCCTGACTTCACCCTCAAGTGCTGAGATTACAAGCATATGCCACTGTGCCCAGCCATTTTTATGTCCTGAAGTTTCTAGTTAGTTTTGTTTGACAAAAAAAGCCTTTGTCAAGAAGGATAAAGTCAATGGCATATGGCAGGTTCTACAAGCTCTTCCTCCTCAATGCCCACAAGGACACCTAGCAACCAGGCAGAAACCCTAACCACAGTGGTCAAGTACAAGCAGCTCAGCTTGTCCCCACTCAGCGGGGGCCCAGGAAGCAAAAGAAGAGCAGCATGAGTCTGGTGACACACAAAAGCATGGCCAGAAGGCATGCTGCTTCTGTTTCTGAGCACACCATAGTGCCCCCTTCACTAGCAAGGGTTCCACCAGACAGTAGTCATCACAAGACACATATCTGATGAAGTTACAGAAGGCATTATGCTGGCCTGTGCACTCTTAGAAACTCCTGTTCTTTTTCATCACTTCATCTGAAGACCTAGAATTTCATAACTATTGTTAAGTATTGTTGAGGAGGAAAACCAGGCTCTAAAAACAGGATACTCAGCTGGATGGGACGGGAGGAGAGGGTGCTAAGGATGGACACAGGAGGGTGGGAAGGGTGGTGAGCATGATCAAAAATATACTATATGAAATATATATAAAGTAGAATCTTTCTAATAGTGCTTTAAGATTATATGGTCTTTGAAAACAGACTTCTTCACATTAGTAATTAGTCACCTACTACAGCTGCATGTATCAACACAGCTATACCATGGTCTATAGAGCTATAACTCATTCATCTTTCTAAGAGGCTAAGCAATACAATTCTTTATTCTGATGAAGCAAAAGTTAGAGGGACAACGAAAAAC
The DNA here is from genome assembly GCA_030556225.1 of Cricetiscus sungorus. NCBI lineage: Eukaryota > Metazoa > Chordata > Mammalia > Rodentia > Cricetidae > Cricetiscus > Cricetiscus sungorus. Next base: position 48,841,673 of record JANBXA010000007.1, on the reverse strand, counting down.
AAAATTTTCAATATCAAACAAGATATTAAACTGATTTTGATAAAAAAAAGCGCAAAACAAACAAACAAAAAAACCCAAATGCTTAAAGAATACATACATACATACATACATACATACATACATACATACATACATATATAATTTAAAAGAATTCAGATAGGAAAGGTCCAAGGTCCTTGGGAAGACTGCCAAAAAAGACACAGACCCAGAAAAATCCCCAGCACACATTCAGGTGAGGTGACACAAAGCTGCAATCCCAGTGCTGGGGAGGCGAGGCAGGAGGATTTTTAAGTGTGAGGAGTGAAGCCTGCTGGACTAAATGGCCAGAGCTACACAGTAAAACCCTATTTTAATAGTCAAATGCAACCACCCCTCCCCCAAACCACAGAAAAGCTGCTTAGCCTGGGGTCTTTACCTCTGAACATCATAGTTGGCGTTGAACAGGCTGCCCTGCCACAGGCTGGTGATTTCCTCTGTCTCCTTCTCAGTGGGGTTCCCTGACACCGTGACAAACATCATCAGAGTCTTCCCTTTCTTTGTCATTTTCAAGATGCTCTCAGGCTTGCCTGGGTCTAGCTTTGAGAAGTCGACAGGTGCAGAGGGTCTCTTGTGCTCTGGAAGGTCTCCTTCTTCTATGTCATCATCTTTCTGCCAGGAGAGAGGGAGCATTAGCCCTATCATCACTCTCCAACTGCACAGGTACTGCCCATGATGTGAGAAGCAGGGGGCACACATCACCAAATTACTACAATCAAAAAGATTCCCCTAACACCACTCAGGGGTCCTGTATCATATAGGTTTCTATGATGTTTTTACTCTCAAAGAACCTACCCAATGTGGTAGATTATACAGACAGACATATTCAGGTACTGTTGTGAAAATACAAATAGCAAAGTAAATCAAATACACTTACAACAAATCTCAAATATAGGCTAAGGTCCATAATTCCAATGACTTAGTAGATCAAGGAGAAAGGTGAAGAATACAAGGCCAACTTATGCAATTTAGCAAGATCTTGACTACAAAAGGGCTGGGGACATGGCTTAGTGGTAAAGTGCTTGCCTAGCATGTGTGAGGCCTTGGGGTCAATCTCCAACATCACTAAGACAACTTTGTTTTTAAAAAAAAATCACATATAATAGGCACAAAAGGCATACTATACAATCCCCCTTGTTTAAAGTATTAAGAACAGGTAAAATGAACATGGAATGGAAAAAATTAGCACACTGGCTGTCTTGGGAGAAAGCTGTAAGGTGGGCCTGACTGAGAACAAACATGAAGGAGCATCTGCTGTACTGGTCTGTGACCCCATCAACTCATCAGTTCTGTATTTCAATAAGGTGTAGGTTACACTATCCAAAACTCATTATGAGCTCAATGACAGGGTACTTTCCTGTCATTGCCCAGGGGCCTGGGTCCCATCCCCAGCAGAGCATAACAAACTCCTCATGCTGCACACTTAAAACCTGCAACCCACTGCACACACATGTTCAATCCCAGGTGGCGCATCTGTTCTGTGCAGTGGTGTGATCTAGCGATTCTGAAAGCACTTTCTGTGGATTCTGGGAACTGACAAAGGTGTAGACATGCTGAGGGCAACTACAGCAGATTCCTCACTTGGAGGAAGACGCAAACATGGGAGGAGGAGTGAACCTCCTGGATCAGATTGAGTTCACAGGCAGAGTGAATGGATAAAAATATTAAAATGTAGGCTCCACGTGAAACAAAAATGAAACCTTAAATATCTTTCTGCGCCAGAAAGAAGTGCTCAATGAATCACACACCATGTCAGAATGACAAAGACGCCAACCTGAAGCAGTTCAAGAGCCAAATTTGGAATAATATGAACATCAAAAATAGTAAGGGCTTATAACTCCCTAAATAAAGTCCATACTGACATAAAGAAATGAGAAGAATGTATTATTAACAGTAGAATATCAATAAATAGCTAATAAATAGAATTAACAAAATAACTAGTACACAACAAAACAATCCCCAAAAGGGCTGTTGAGTTGGCTCAGTGGGTAAAGGTCACTTACTTTGGTGACCTGAGTTCAATCCCCAGGACCCACATGGTGGAAGGAAAGCACTGACCACCCTGTTCTCTGACCTGTGGCTCACACAAAATAAACTAATACCAACTTAAAAGTTAGGCATGGCCTCTCAGGCCTATAATCCCAGCACTGGGGAGGAGGGAGGAAAATGGCTGGAGTCTGCTGGTCACTAACCTAGCTTCAAGTTCAGAGAGACCCTGCCCCAGGGGAATAAAGTGGAGAGTGATAGAGCGGGACACAGGCCAGAACTACAAGTGTGCATCAAACAACCCGTCTTGCACTGTCAACTGGTTTCATCAAGCCTCACAGTTGTCTGTGGACAACCAAGCCGAACTCTTTTCTTCTTTCAAGGTTCTTGACAATAGCTACTATCTGCTGAGTTACTAGAATACTCCACTTGGACACATCTTATCTCCATTCTTCAAAGCAAACAGCTCAAGGAATTAGATGAGCCTCAAAGAACCAGCACAAATTACACATTTAAGAGAAAACCTAAATGCCAAAGTTAATATCTATTTCTGGCTTTCAATCCCTCTACAAAAACTGAAATCACATCTATTTCCTGGGACAACTGGGACTCACCATCAGTTTCCACAGAGCCCTCACCTCCTCTGTACACACCTGAGGCAGGGCCCTCAGCAAACAATCAGGCAATTAGGAAGGAATCAGAGCACTGACAAAAGATTGCATTTCATTAGAACCTTCTCTCAGAGGAGAACCAGGGGAAGGGAGCTCACTTCTCTAAGTGTCTACAAACAGCAGCTCAATCTGCATGACAGCGGCCAAGTGAGGCATTCCCTGGTTCAGAGCGATAGAAGATGGGGGTCACACACTTCCCTCTGGATAAGGCTGAACAGTAAACGAGGGCCGCAAGATCATATTTCTCCCTCCTGTGTCACCGGTGCAGGCTTCACACTTAAAGTGCCTTATAACCCACCTGCACAGTGCACATCAATGCATCACTGTAACTAAGTGCTTAAAGAGAGGCTCTGAGGCCAAATGACAGAATTCCAAACTTGGCTAACCCACTGTGACCCTGGGCAAATTGTTTCAAGGTGCCTCAAGGTCAGCCTTCAGGAAACAGAGCCTCCCTTATCACCAAAGGGAGAGGATTAAAGGAGATACTGTGTAACAGACTTCAAAGTCCTCCCAGTTTACCCATCCCCCACTTCCACAGTGACTAACTCTCCATTAAGTTTAGTCCTAATCTTGGCATCCCCCTATTCAAAACCTAACAGCTCCAGGGCACATTCTAAATTTGCTTGAAACTATACTTAGAAAGATGGTACAAGGGGAACTGCTTAATAGCTATCAGAGGAAACAAACACGACTTTTAAAAGTCAACCTGTACTGATTACAGCTACTAAAATTATGTTTTCATAAAGACTAGAAACAGGGTGGAGATGATTACGTATGGATATGCAGTGCATTTTAAAATATCTGAGTAAGACAACTTTCACCACCATCAGACCCACCCACTTACTACTTACCTCTAAGCTCAGTGCAGACCCTATGGTATTCTAGACCTCACTGACCTGGTTCCCAGAAACTGTCAATCACTATTATTTTGCTCCAGACCCACCCTAGATTAATTATCTCTGACATTGAATACTGACTATGAGCTGTACTCTCAGTTAATACTTGTAACTGCTTTGAGATGAACAACATTTCCTTCCACAATGCATATAAGAAAACCAAAGCACAGAGATCTTCTGTACTGGACCAAATTCACAAGCTTAGGTGAATTTGTCTGTGCTGACATAAAGAAAAAAAAGGGCGAATTACTAACAGTAGAATATAAACTAATAAGGTAGTGGTGGCACATGCCTTTAATCCCAGCACCTGGGAGGCATACTCAGGCGGATCCCTATGAGTTCAAAGCCAGCCTGGTCGACTAAGCAAGTTCCGGGACAGCAAAGCAAACAAACAAACAAGAAGATCAACTAATAGAAAAATGTAAACAACAGACACACTTGATGACCTGAGTTCAATCCCCAAAAGTCACATGGTAGAAGGAAGCACTGACCACTCACACCTAACTTGTTCTCTGACCTTTACACACATGCTGAGGAACACACATAGGCACAGAGATCTCTACCAGACCAAATTCACAAGTTTAAATGTATTGAATATTAGCCTGTTGGTTTCTGCTATTCTGCCCAGTACCCAGGTCTCTCTCACAGATTCTTCTCACATACTCTCCTTATCCTATCTAAGACGCAACCTCTTCCCTGCAGGCTTCTGATGTTCCCACAGCATCTTCTCTATGGGAGCCAACCATTTTCTGACAGATGCCTTGCTCATTTCTGCAACCTCCTCTTCCTCAGTATCTGAGCATTGTCCATGGCAAAGCTTCTCACTCTGGCAGATTAAAAGGCACTGTTTACTAGACAAAAAAGACAGTTTGAAATCAAGAAGAGAATGAGGGGCTTCCCCATTAGTCATACACATGCCCATTCAAATCCACTATCATTTTTCTTTTTTCTTTTGGGACAGGGCCTCACTGTGAAGCCCAAACTAGTTTGAAATTTACCATGCAGCTCAGATTTAACTAAGGCTAGCCTCCTCCACCAATCTCTCAAGTACTGCAATTACAAACATGAACTACTATGGCCCCGCCACTCCAATTTTTCAGTTGGGTACAGGTAACATGAAAACAGGAGCCCATTTTCTTCTAGTCAAATTCAGCACGTGGCTGTTTTAAATTTATGTCCAAAAGTCTTTACCCCCTTCCAACAATACAGAGTTAGCTGTGAGTTAAAACATCAGCATCAGAAACAAACCTTGGGAGTTCTCTTGCAGAAAGAGACAACCTGCCTGAAGTTACACAGTGAGTAGTTGTGTGACTCCTGTCCATCAGCTGTGCAAATCAAACAGGACAGTACAATCAGTTTTGGAAAGGGGGAAGGATGCAATGTGCTTCTGACCAGTAACCTCTCCTTAGCATACTTATTCATACTTATTGTGACTACATACCCCAGTGTACTCAAGTAACACCAGAAAAACGCCTCTCACAAAACAAATCCACTGTCCCCTTGAATGAAAACCCTGAGTTCCCTATGAGATGATTTACCTCTCCCGACCAGTAAAATCAACCCACCCACGAAATTACAAAAGTCCCAGCAAGAACATACAACGAAAGGAGTAGGAAACCCTCTATATTTGGAAGGAGCACTATCAAAGCTAATCGTCACAGCCCACTCACTCCGGAACAGGAGGGCGGAATGAGGGAACGCTCTTCCAGAGCACTCTCTCCCTGTTTCCCAGCTCACGGCCCACCAAGATCAATGCGGAGACCACTGGGGCATAGCAGGAAAAACGGGACAAGACTGGTGACAGGCCAAATCCTGACCAGTGGCCGAGAAGCCACGGCAGTGGAGGAGACTGGGGAAGAGGGGCCAGGCCATGGTGGAATGAAGAGGCACCGGAGGGGGGTTGTCAGCAGCAACTTGGAACAGTCAATAAGGCCCCCGGGTACAGGACAGGGCTAGAGATCAGGGGATAGAAGTCAAAGGGGCACAGACCAAGGGGATAAGGGTTAGCGAGAAGGGATCTGAATGGAGCCAGGCCCGGGAGTGAGGACGGCACGGACCTCCCATTGCTCCAGAAGTCGCGCCATGTCGGCATCATTGTAATCGCGAATGTCCTTCTTCTTTTTCCGTGGAGGTGGGGTGGCTTCGCCCGGCGTGTCGGCCGCGCAGGCCCCAGGGGAAGGGAGCAGCAGAAGGTCTGAGGCACACAAAACCAGGAGGACCGCGCATAGCCAGGCGGACGCCGCCATGTTAGCCGCCCAGCGTAGCGACGGCGTGCACACTGGGCCTGCGCCGACAGCGCGAGAAGTCTGGGAGCCCGGGTCTCGCCCCCGCCCCGCCCCCTGTCTCCCGGCTCCCACAACTGCCTTCACTCAAGGCTTCCAACCTCAGACTCCACCCCATCGATCGCCTCATCACCTGGCTCCGCCCCCTGGCCCCGCCCCCAGGGCTCCGTCTGACTTCTCCCCAGACCCCGGCCCATGGTTCTGGGACCTCACCTGGCTGGGCACCAATGGTTCCTCTCCTGGTTTCACTCCACCGGCTCCTCCCCTTTGTCAGGCTCCGCCCCTCTGACTCCTCCCCTTTGCCTGTCCAAATGGTCTACCCTAGCTTTTTATGATTTGGAGGGTTTTGCTAAAATTCGGCCTCTTTGTCTCTCATTCACAAGCCAGATCAGAAAGTTCCCTCAGGGCTTGCAGAAACTGCCAAACAGCTCCCTTGAAGCCTCAGCTTTTTGCCTGTGAAATGAATGAGCTTGGAAGATATGCAAACTGCCCTGACCCTAATGAGGCCCTTTTCAGGATGTGTACTTTCAGCCTTGCTCCCTAACAATTTCCCACGAGAACTTACAGCTAAAAAGCTAAGGACAGCCAGGGCAACTTTTCTCTAAGTCTGTAAATAAAGAATCTATTGTCATTCCACAGACGATTCAACCCACCCGTATTTCATTCTCACTGACAACAAACCTTGAAAATATTTTAAATTATTAGTTTATAGAGTCTTTTAAATTGTTTAAAATAATTCCAGTCTCAGCCAGGCATTGGTGATCCCAGCACTCGGGAGGCAGAGGCAGGCAGATCTCTGAGGTCTAGGCTAGTCTGGTCTACAGAGCTAGTTCTAGGACAGCCAAGGCTACACAAAGAAACCCTATATTGAAAAACCAAAAATAATAGTTCCAGTCTCTTGTGATTTCCACTTATTACTATGGTTCTACTCTTTAAACAAAGTCACAGTAATTTTGTTTTTTGACAAGATTTTTGACCACTAAACTCTTCAGAAATAAAAAGGAAATATTTGGGTTCAGAGATACCTTGAAGTTTCATTAGCTTTAAGTGCCATATCTGATTTCTTTAAAATTTCAAATTATATAATAAGACATGAAACCTTGCTATAGCTGGACAACGTTCAAACGTACCTACCTCAAGGTATCACATGCTGCATATAATTCATTTCTATGTTTACAAATGTGAAAGAATCTCAAGAATGGTTTTCAATGTTTATGTCAGCATATCTTATGAATTACTAAGCATACTGGAATTCTTGATTGCTTCATCTCTTTGCTTTTGTATAGTTTTGTGTTTCAAGACAGGGTTTCTCTTTATAGCCCCTGGCTGTGCTGGAACTCACTCTGAAGACCAGGCTGGCCTTTAACTCAGAGATCCACCTGAATTTGCCCACCCTCCCGTGATGGGATTAAAAGCGTGGGCCATGACATCCATCATATATTATTCTTCACTATTGTGGCAGTGGTTTGTTGTTTGTTTCTCTACTCATGACATTATTACAAATTTTCCCTTCTTTCTCTGTGCTTTGGATAGAAATGATTAATAGGTTTCATATAGTGCAAACCTTTTGCAAAATGTTGAAACGGAAGTCTTTCTTACGACTGATAGTTCTTTCACAGAAGTAGGTGGGAACTGAGTGTGTTAGGGTGTCCTGGCCTACCAGACTTCTTTCCCATACTGCCTAATCACACTGGTCTGGAGTTTCCATCCTCAAGGTCATCAAAAGTTCCAGGGTGGTTCCTGGTGCTCCAGCCATCAGATGGTATCCCAAGCAAAGGAAATGGGAAAGAAGCCAAGCAAAGGGAGGGACCAATTCATTTGAACCATCCTATTTGAGAATTGTGCACAGCACTTCTGGCCTCATTGGTTGGAGTTTACCTCTCTGAGAGGGGCTGGGGAATTATCATTTAGCTGGATTTGCTACCTGCCCAAATAAAATTAAACTTTTTATGAAGGGAAAAGCATAAAGTGGAGGTTAAGAAAGCAACTATCTAGCAGTATGTGCCTTATTGACCTTCACTCTGAGGTCAAATACGGCATGCATTTATCCCGCTGTAGCAGAGGCTGACATTTTCCACATTCATGTATGGATATGCATAAACACAAGGAAAATTTTCTGTTGACATTGTGCAGAAACAACTCATAAGCAAAAAAGAGGATTTTTTTTTTCTTTTCTGAAATCATAGGGGAAATATCATGAGCCTTCTCCCAGGGGCACATTGCTCCACCCAGTGGCTTGGAGCCCTGTCCTGGCACAGTCATCCTAAAAAACATGCACAGCTGTGGCTGATCATGTGCTCTGCAGGGCGGGGTCATCCTGGTCATTCATTTGCCAACTGCCAAGGTAAGGTAAAAAATGCTGGTTTTCTTGGCCCACAATATCTAGTTACAGGGAATAAAAGTTTTTCTTAGTGTTGTACTGCAATTGTTGAAACAAGTCAGAAGTTCCAGGGCTACTGACTGTCATCTGAGGAGGAAACCCATCTGGCTCACACTCTACTGATTTGAAAACATCTGGAGCAACTACATTGTCAACACTTTAATACTTTAAGTATATTTCGGTGTTTTGGAACTTGGACCAGTTCAACTCTGAAGGAACTTATTTACCAATGACTTATTGTTAGGCAGGTAAGACACACGGGAAGGTGAACTTCCAGTCCTCGGGATAGTATCAGAGGCTTGGCACTAGCAGAGGAGATAAGCCATACACTATGAATTCTACATAGATTCCAGGAGGGGCTAAAGGGATCATGCCATGATAAGTGTCTGTACTTTCTTCTTCTTTCTTCGTCTTCTTCCTTCTTCTTCTTCCTTCTTCTTCTTCTTCTTCTTCTTCTTCTTCTTCTTCTTCTTCTTCTTCTTCTTCTTCCTCCTCCTCCTCCTCCTCCTCCTCCTCCTCCTCCTCCTCCTCCTCCTCCTCTTCCTCCTCCCTCCTCGTATTCTCTCTCTCTCCCCCCCTCTCTCTCTGTTGTATTCATGTGAAGGCCAGAGGTTAACATCTAGTGTCTAGTGTCTCCCTTCATTGCTTTCCACCTTCTATACATTGAGTTAGGGTCTTTTCTTTAAACTTGGACCTTTCCATTTCTGCTAGCCTGGCAAGCTGGCTTACTACAAAGATTCCCATTTCTGTCTCCTTGAGGGCTGACACATATTTGCTCAGCAAAGGCTTTACCCACTAAAGTATCTCTCCAGCCCCAGCCCCAGCTCATTTAACTATGGTTAAGATGCTAGGATAGCATGGAGACAATCTGGACCCAGGAATACAGGACATGTTCTTCCCTGGTATCTTTCTTCTATCACAGCACCATTTGGGTTAACCAGTGAGGCTTTTAGCACAGTAACACTAGCAACAATATAGAAATAGATTGCAAAATCTGGAACCAGAAAACACTAGGATTGCACTGGAATCCAAACCAGGTCTGAGGCAGAACAACATAGAACCAGAGAACAGGGGCCAGAAGTAGAATAATGTTCATGGCCTAAATGAGGGGCCAGGCTCTGGGTTGTGTACACACCCTACCTCCAAGTGCATCTCAGGTTTAGTGAGAGTATGAGCCTGGGCTCATGCTGGCCTGTGTCCACTGCAAAGAGGTAGAGTGATAGCTTCTAGCACTACCTGAAAACGTGCATGAGCAACACCCAAATCATGAGAGAAATTGAATGGTACCATCATCAGTGAGGCCTAGGACCTGATGGTAGGTCACTGGTGCCAAACATTAACCCTTTAACAATCGATTTGTGAAAAGGCCCAACAAATGATTCCACCAATACCGGCGAATGACGATACAAAGCATCAGCTATGGAAGAGAATAGATACCAGGTCTGTTCTTCATAGGTTGACAGGGTTGTTGAGTAGTCTCATATAGCATGGTCTCACCCAGGCTGGGCAGACAGCACAGTGTACACAAGGGGCAGACATGTCCAAGTGTATCTAAAGGTTCAGAGAAGCTCTGCGTGAGGCAGCAATAGCCCTAGTTAATCTATAAGTACTAGCCACTAGGTATCTTGGCCAGAATGGTAGTATTGGCTGTCTGTGGTCCCTACATCCTGGGATTAATCTTTTCTTTTATTGGCCAGTAGGCCAATAGGAATAGGCTATTAAATTGTTGGCCCATGCAAGCAAGCTTACCCATGTAGGATACCCTGGGAAATCTGTGGAGGAAATCCCTACTCTCTTAGATACTGGAAACTGAAGGTCCAGGCATTCCTGTCAAAGCATCAGTGGGCCTGTACACAGCTTCCTTGCTCACTACAGCAGAAGCAACAGGGAAGATGAGGGACTGAAGGCCAAGGTTTTCCCCATGTATTCTGCTGGCCAGGATCACAATGTGCCAGAGGTCTACAGAATATACCAAGTAAGGAGGGTGGCCTATTCCATGGTGATTCTACACATTAGCAAGTGAGGGGCTCTTATGCATCAACTGTGATGAAAAAAGGGATGGGACCACAACCTTCAGTTGTAAATTGTTCTTCTCCAGGAGAGGTGTTATTTGTTGTTTTTAGGCTAGGTCTCAGCTAGTCCAGGGTTGCTTTAAGCTTCCTACATAGCTGCAGATGATTTTGAACTCCTGTTCCTCCTGCCTCTACCTCCCAAGTGCTAGTGTGAACTACCACACCCAGCCAAGAGTGATGTTCAAAGAAAGAGAATGAACTGTGATGTCTACAATTGTGTAAGAAGTATCACTTGAGATCACTGTCTACCCATGACTACAAACATAAAACTGAGAAACACAGCTCCAAAGGAAAACTATAGCCAACACTGCTCCTTACCAACCACTGGGTGGCACTGTGTACCACAGACAGCTTGGTTGCTAGCCCACAAATTCTGGGGTGTAACATGAAACTTGGGTATGAATGTCCAAAGTATATACAGGTGAATATTATTTCCCCAAAAGATAAATTCTGACACGTTATGGCATTGATTAACCTTAATGACAGTGTACTTAATGAACTAAGACAGGCATTAATGAACAGAGTATTTCAAATTATCAAGCTCATAGAAGAAGCTGGTGATGGTCAGGGACTAGGAGAGAGACTAAAGAGATGCTATGTCCCAGGTAGAATGTCACAGAAGATGAAACATTTCTGAAGATGGATATTGCTGGGCACAGTCCCTCCACAGTTCCAGCAAGGTGGGAAAGAGCAGGAAGTTTTAGATTTGATTTCCACTGCCTTGCCCTGCAGGTCACCACTACTTCCCTAGCCTTGGTCACTTGGTATGCACTACTAGATCTGATGTCCATTTTGTTCTGTGCTTCTACTGTACAAACAGTAACTGAGGGCACTTGTTTGTGAACTTGCCCTTCCTGGACTCTAATCTTCATAGGCAGAGGCTGCCTATTATGTAAGCTCAGTGCCTTGAACAGGGGCTGGCACATGATGGATGCCCAGTATTTGAGCCAAGGGTAAACAACAGCACAGCAGGAGAGAGAGAGAGAGAGAGAGAGAGAGAGAGAGAGAGAGAGAGAGAGAGAGAGAGAGAGAGAGAGAGAGAGAGAGAGAGAGAGAGAGAGAGAAGAGAAAGAAAGGCAGGTGAAGGTGGACCCTGGAAAGATGAGTTTAGGAAAAGTGGCACTATCTTAAAAAAAAAAAAATGAAGCCAGAAAGGCCAAAAAGTTAGCCTACCAAATCGTACAATTCCATGATACAAACCAAGCAGGGGCAATCTATGTGCAATACACTGGGGACAAGAGGCTTCTAGCAGCAATAGAAGAAAAGGGAAATTGGACTCCAGGGGCAACAACTGTGTTTGGGGAAAATAATCTGATCCCATAGCTTCCTGGAATAAAGTGAGCAAAAGGGCAAAGATTCTACTTCTCTTTGGCTTTTGAAATTTTACTAATTTTTATTAGTGTATTTAGTGTCTGTGCACCCACTTGTGTGAATGCCACAGAGTAGCGATCAGAGAACAATATGCAGATGATTCTTTCTACATGCAGAGCCAAGGGACTAACATCAAGGTGTCAGGCTTAGTAGCAGGTACCTTAGCTTGCTAAGCCATTTTGCTGGCCCTTCTCCTAGATTTTAGAGCTAAGGAAATTAATCCTTAGGACTAATCCTGGGTTAGCATGGAATGAGTCTGCTCTGCCTTTCCTTTACAGAAATATACAAAGGAATAACCCTACAGGATCACTAGTTGTTTAAAGAGCCATTGGTTTTACTGGCTTCAGTGTATAGAGAAAGTTGGTTCACCTAGAATCTAGACGATCTGTAAGGGCATTTTTTGGTTATGAGTAGGCTGACTATATGTCCAGGTTTGTATCTGTTGTTTCTCGTTAACTTATTAATAACTTATTTCATAGTTCACTCTGTAAACTACTGGGGTTTGGACAATAAATTTGAGGTCACCCAACTTATAAATAACATTTATAACGGTCTGTGGAGGTCCTGAAAGAGACAGACGAACAAACATTTCCATTGGCTGAGCACACCCAGCTGTGCTGTCCTGGGCACCAGCAGGAGGCTTTAGGACTGTTCAGAGGAGAGTACTTTGCTGGGAGCAGGCCCAGGTGTTCCAGGCGTGGCTGAGGGAGGAGGATCAGAAGTTCAAAGCCAGGTTGGGCTACTTAATCAGACCCAGTTTCCAGAATTAATAAATAAAAGTACAGTAGTTGAAGGTCCTAGGCTTAATCCCTAGGCCTGTGGTGTGTTGGGGGGAGGATCTGTGCCACTAGTTTCTCAGCCTGTAACACTGAGATAACAGTGTTTACCTCCAGAGACAGGCTCCTTACTTAACAATGGCTGCTATTATTCCATTATATAGACGGAGCCAGGAAAGGGCAAACTGCTGATCAAGGCACATGCTGATTCTAGCCAGCTGGAACGGAGTCACCGTACACTACCTGACTTGGAGAGAGAACTTGCCCAAGGTCACACAACTCCTGATCGGTTGGAGGAAGACCATCCCCGGGAAGGGTCTGTCTCTGCTCCACTCGCTGTGGGAACTTGAACGTGACCCACAGTCCTGTTCTTTCACTGTTTCACAGAAACCCACCCATAGGAAAGGGTTGAACACAACAAAGGGAGGGGAGGGCTTGCAAAAGTCTTCGAATCTCAGAGATTCAAACAGGAACCGGGGGTGGGGGGGTGGGGGCAGAGGATAGTGACGGGCCTCCTCCTTTTCAAGAAAACAAAACAGATCACCTTTTACACCCGCTCCCTCAGCGGGGAGGAAGCACCAAGCCCGGGGGCTGGCTGAGAGCTTACGTAAGGCCACTCGCGGCTGCGCCCCGGTGTCCCCAGGGTGTGCGCAGCGCCGGGGAGCGGAGCGAGGGCGGGCCTTCCCCATCACACGCGCTTCCCAGCCTCTGGACTCGGGGACCACCGGTTCCAGGGCCGCAGCGTCGGGGCTGGGCGCGGCGTCCTCCCACGGCCCCCAGCTTCCCGGGGGAGGAGCAGCGCATCGCGCAAGCATCCGGGATCGGTGGAGGGGGCGGGAGGAAGGGCAAGAGGAGGAAGCGGGATTTAAACGAAAGGCGGTGACGCCACACAAAAGATTCCTATAGGCTCCGGGGAGGTTACGGCCGAGGTGGCGGCGGCGAGCCGGGGGCGAAGCGGACGCGAGGAGGCGAAAGCCGCAGCGGCGCGCGGGCAGGCGGGTGTCCCCTGGCTTGCGGTCTCCGCCCTTCCTTTCAGTTGCTCGGAGGTCGCTCGGAAGTTGCTGGTTGACAAACATGGCAGGAGTCGGGGCCCGGGTCGGCCGCCGCGGAGCCGCGCGCACCTTCTGAGCCGACTACTCAGGGGCGTCGGATGCGCGGGGCCCGTGGGTTTTGCGGGGAAACGGGGATGGAGTCGCCACGACAGCCGGTCGCCGGGCGCGGACCGTTCAGGCGGGGACGGCGTGCAGCCGCGGCGCCGGGCCGCGCACTCTGAACCGCCAGGCGGGAAGGCGCGGCCGCCTAGCGCCCTGTGTTGCAGCCTCCCGCCCGACTGACTCCGCGCGGCCGCCACAGAGCCAGCCACGCCCTCGGCCCTGCGGCCGCCCAGCGCCCAAAAAGCCGGAGTAGGAGATGCAGCCGCTCGCTCCGGGTCGTCTGCTTCGGTCGCCGTCGCCGGCCGGTGCCTCCTGGCGGGGTCGCCGCGCCTGAAGCCCACGTGCGCCGCCGAGTTCGGTGGCCGCAGCGCAGCGGCTGACAGCAAAGCCTGCCGGGGCCACCGCCCGCGCTCCTCCAGGAGCAGAGGATTTTGATTTCAAAGGAAGGAAGGAAGGAAGGACAACTCCCAGCCTCCCCGTCCCGCCCTCTCCGCTCCGGCGGCCCGGCCGGCCATGCCCAGGAAGGCGGCGACAGCCGGGCAGCGGGGACTTTTCTGGTAGGCTCGTGGCGAGGGGCGCGGATTGGTAGTCTGCCGTGCCCCGGCTCACGGTTCTAGCGAGCGTGCACAGCACCCCGAAGAGCTTGTCGCGGGCTCGGGCCCGCCCCGAGACGCCCGGCCCCCGGCCGCCGCCGCCACCCCGATCCCTGTGCCCGCCGCGGTGGGTGGCATGATGGTGCGCGGAAGGCATCGCGGCTCTGGCCAGCTGAGTCGCGGCGGCGGTGGTAGTGGGCTCCCCAGCGGCATGCCAGTGCCCCCTGGGCGCGATGGCTAGCGGCAGCGCCGGGAAACCCACTGGTGAGGCGGCTTCTCCGGCTCCTGGGAGCGCCGTCGGCGGGGCCAGCTCACAGCCTCGGAAGAGGCTGGTGTCTATCTGTGATCACTGCAAGGGCAAGATGCAGCTGGTGGCCGACCTGCTGCTGCTGTCTAGCGAGGCGCGGCCGGTGCTCTTCGAAGGCCCCGCCTCTCCTGGCGCTGGTGCCGAGTCCTTCGAGCAGTGCCGGGACACCATCATCGCGCGCACCAAGGGCCTGTCCATCCTCACCCACGATGTGCAGAGCCAGCTCAACATGGGCCGCTTCGGAGAGGCAGGGGACAGTCTGGTGGAACTGGGCGACCTGGTGGTATCGCTGACCGAGTGTTCTGCACATGCAGCCTACCTGGCAGCCGTGGCCACGCCGGGTGCTCAACCTGCACAGCCTGGCCTTGTGGACCGCTACCGTGTGACACGCTGCCGCCACGAGGTGGAGCAGGGCTGTGCTGTGCTTCGAGCCACTCCGCTGGCCGACATGACCCCTCAGCTGCTGCTGGAGGTGTCGCAGGGCCTGTCTCGAAACCTCAAGTTCCTGACGGACGCATGTGCCCTGGCCAGTGACAAGTCACGGGACCGCTTTTCTCGGGAGCAGTTCAAGCTGGGCGTCAAGTGCATGAGCACCAGTGCATCCGCGCTGCTGGCATGTGTGCGTGAGGTGAAGGCAGCACCCAGCGAGCTGGCCCGAAGCCGCTGCGCACTCTTCAGCGGGCCCTTGGTACAGGCTGTGAGCGCGCTGGTGGGCTTTGCCACGGAGCCTCAATTCCTGGGTCGCGCAGCGGCCGTGAGCGCTGAAGGCAAGGCGGTACAGACCGCTATCCTGGGAGGCGCCATGAGTGTGGTGTCGGCCTGTGTGCTCTTGACCCAGTGCCTCAGGGATCTGGCGCAGCACCCCGATGGGGGCGCCAAGATGTCGGACCACAGGGAGAGGCTGAGGAACTCGGCCTGCGCCGTATCTGAAGGCTGCACCCTGCTATCTCAGGCTTTAAGGGAAAGGTCTTCACCCAGGACTTTACCGCCAGTGAATTCCAATTCTGTGAATTAGCACCCCCCACACACCCCCAAACCCATTTTCCACCCCAGGCTAAAGGAAGACACTTACTACCCCTCTCCATTTATACCAAAGAAATCATAGGTGACTCCCTCTCCCCTGTGTTAAATGCTCAAGAGGATTTTCCCAGAAGGCAGGGCCATGCACACAACATGTACACAGTAGGCCCAGGTGCCTACCAGCCCGCTGTAGAGACTCATACAGAAGATGGGTAGGTAGTCCGAGGGCTGCAGGATTACCCCTATACACTCTAACCCCTCGACTCAATTATTAATTGGGCAGGAAAAATGTCATGGGTTCATTTCTTCTTTTTAATTAAAAGAAAGGTTACCTCAGATTCCACTCCTTAGATATGGATGTAGCTACCTTTTTTGTATGTCGTTATTTTTGTTGAATTAGAGTATACATGGTGTGATAAGAGTATGACTTTGCCATGTGATTTGCAAGTGGGGGGGAAAGCTACTGTGAGCGTGTGTTTTATTTTTTAATTTACACTATAGAGTGATTTTTTTTCCCCCAATGTCAAGTTTTTACCCTGCATGTACTGGAGTATTTATTTCATCTATTAAATTGTTATGTTTCTCAGATGGCTGTTTTGCAGTTACTGTATTTTCACTAACAGTGCTTGCTGCCTGTCATCTGTGGGAAGGGGCTGTGGGGGGAAAGGTTTACTTTGGTTGGCAAGTGGATCCCCAGTGCCCACCCTTTTCCACTTTTCCTTCAAGAAATACTCTTCTGAGCACCCTAGCACCACAGAGAGACAAATGTATGTGATCTATTTTTAAAGGCAGGCAACATGTGATTGGATTATGAGTGCTTGGGGGTGGGCTGTTCGGGGGGCTTTTGTCTCCCATCTAGTTTTTCTGGGAAGTGAGTTAGCTGCCTTTGTTGCTGCTCCTTTCACTATCATTGTGAGCCACGGGTCAGACTGGCTGAAGTCTGATTTGTGCTCTGCCTGTCTTTTTCAGGTTACAGCACTTCCTAATACTGTGTGGGCTGCAGCCTCCCTCCTTGCCAGTTCACAGGATTTCTGCATGGGGCTCAACAGCGCTGTGCATCTACTGAGTGCATCTAGCCTCGGCGAGGAGGCTAGACCTCACTGAAATCTCCATGGCTTTAGGGTCTTTTAGGCTGTTTGGTAGAGGAGGATGTCTCCTGTAGAGTGTAGGAACTTTCTAGAGCACAATTGTTGGCGGAGGGCTTGTTTTTGTGACCTTGAATTCAAATGGTTGGTTGTGTTGTGCTTGAAATCATGTCATGGTAGTTTGTCTTTTCAGTAGACACATAAAGGAATTGGGGATGGGAGTTGTAAGGGAGTATATAGTTTGTTGAAGACACTGTTGAATAGTTCTTATTAAAAGGATGACCAACCTATTTACAGCCTGGAAGACCACACAGGCAAAAAGACTCCTACAGGCTTTAAATGTATCTTTATGTTTTTATTGTGCTTAAACCGTGGCAGTGCCCACAAAACTTAGAAAAGTTTCACTATAAAACAGCAAGAAGAGTCATATTGACTGACTTGCTTGAATGGCTGTATTTGTTGCAAGAATATGAAATTTTACTTGTAAAATTATCCTCTCTCAAACTCTTAGAAAAATGTTAAAACACAGTGGTCAGGGGAAAGCTGGTCCCAGTGGCTCACACCTGTAATTCTACCACTTACGAAGCTGAAGCAGGAGCATTGCCCTGAGTTTGAGGCCAGCATGGGCTGCCTCAAACAAAAAACAATCATTAGGGAAAATGATCAAAGGAGCAGGCATTTTCTCTGTCAGGTCCTGGAAGAGTTGAGCTATAAAGTAAAATAAAGTGACCTTGAGTGTCCTTCACTCCCCTGCTCTTTTGTAAAGTTTAGTCTAGATTAGCTTCAGAGAGATTAGGGAGGAAACCCTAAGTGTGTAAGGAAATTTTCTTCTATTTATTGGATTTACACAAATAATGATAAAATCTAAGTTTCAGATGGTTCCTTCAGTCACAGAGCTCAGAGTAAACTCAAAGGAAATAAGGGCCAGAAAGCTGTAAATGTGGTAATTAAGAAAAGAGAATTGCCAGCTCATTCTTGGATTCACTCCCTAAAGAAGTAAGTCTAACAATCATGCGAGCTGAAAGGAAAACAGACTTGCCCTATCTCCTTGCATGGCATTAACTAACTCGTTTCCAAATTCAATTTGAAGCTGCTCTTTCTCCCGGACAAGTGACAAATGCTCTTAATGCTTGTGTGCATATAAAGGTTTGAGGCATGCAATGTTAGAAATCTGTCTGAAGAAAAGTGACATTGAATTCCTTTTTTCTCTTCTGTTTATGGGGCGTGGAACAGCAGGTGTCTTGAAAAGAACTGTCTTTTCAGCAGCTTCTGACAGGCAGCGTGAGGAGCACAAAGCACCATTGGTCTGTGTGTGTGCAATGCTTCATTGGGCAAGGGATTTGGGCACAGGTCTTTGAGAGTGTAACTTTCTTCCAATGTACTAGTTACCAGACTTCTCTTTTAAATAGCCCCTGATTTTTTTTGCTTTTTTTTTTTTTTTTTTTTTTTTTAAAGTACATCAGCCTATTTCATAATAGATGTAATGAGGTCAGCAGAGTTACTGGTTCCAGGAATAAAATCAGAATGGCCTCCTTTCACTTTTCTTTCTTCCTTTTTTAATATGTAAATTACACCTCACTACTATTAACTCCCAGATTATCCTTGGGTCCTTCTGATGTAAGTCAGGCTTAAAGTGACTATCCTTTCTAACTGGCAATGTCAGGAACCTCCTCAGGAATGCCAAGGAGAAAAAGGAAAAAAAAAACCAGCTAAGTTCCCCAAACAAAAGCCATTATCTATGACAGTCAACCAAGGAAATGGGACAAAACAGGCTTTCAGGCATTACCAGGACAAAAAAAAAAAAAAAAAAAAAAAAAAATCACAACAAGCCTTTCTTTGGCTGTTTAAAGTTTGGCCTTTCTTACTCATTTTGAGTTTTTGGTAAGAAAGTAACGTGTGTGTGTGTGTGTGTGTGTGTGTGTGTGTGTGTGTGTGTGTGTGTGTGTGTGCTCCCAGCCCCTATGATCTTTATAATTTTGGAAACATCAGTTAACAACTGAGTGGTGGTTCTTTTACACTTTCCTTTTTAAACTGGTGTAGGGATCTGAGCTATTTGGCAGTTTTGAGACAGCTAATTTTAACAGGAACACCTGTTTTTCTGAATGAATGTGCGGGGTGAACAGTCAGAATAGCAGGGCTTTGACAGAGGAGAGTAACCAACCAAACATGCAAAGACTGAGGGGGTCTGGAGAAGAAATCCACACACATCGCACATTTGCCTGGGGCTGCTGCCTGGCTTGACCTTTAGCTACAGTAACTAAAGAATTCTTAGGGAGACCTGGGTCTTAAGGATGGAAACAGACAGTTGTGCCCCAGGCAGATCCTCTCAGGGTTTACTACTTTATTTACTTGCCGTATGTGTGACTAATTAGTCCGTTTTGCTTAAGTAAAGTTTCTGTGAGTAATCTGCTTCCCTCACTATGATAAAAGGCTTGAAAAATGTAATTGTACATATACAACCAGGGAAATGCTGTTAGCTTGGACATCTGTGATTAGGGTCAATTTATAAGGCTATGAACCCATTAAAACTAGAAGCTATAATGCCTAGCATATATGTATTTTGGTTTGGGTTTTGAAATGAAACCAATAAATTGCCTACAACTAGTTTATATATGCAAGTGGTGAAATAGTTCCTGGAAGTGGAGTTCATTCACAGAGCAAAAAGACATATGTTACTGTAGGTTTCCCCGACGGCTGCCGCTGGTTCTGCCGCCATTGTCCTGCAACCACGTGTGCCCCAAATAACACTCAGGAGACTCTATATTTGATACAATCCTGTTGGCCAGTTACCATTATTGTTTATGGGCTAGCTCTGCCTTAATCATTAACCCATTTCTACTTATCTAAGTATTTCCACGTGGTCGTCTTATTGGGGAGCCGCGCTGCAGGCGTCCTGCTCCTTCCCCAGGCTACATCTTGACCCTACCTACTACTTCCTCTTCCTCCTCCTAGTCTCCTAGCCCTGCCTATCTAGTTTTCTATTGGCCACAGTGCTTTATTAACCAGTATGAGAAACATATATACAGAATAACATCTCCCATCAGGAATCAACTAGAGTACAGCTACAAGTGGTACATGGTCTACAGTCTGTCACACAGGTGCTGTGTGATCCCAAGACCTGCAGCATCTTCCCCATCCTGGAAGCTACGTTGGGTTTGTTCAATGGAATCTGGCCTGTGTTGTGCCAGGCTCTCCAGGTAAACTAATGCGTGCCCAGGTTGGAGACTCAATGTCCTGTGGAGTATGTGGGTTTCTTTTTACTCCTTTTCCATTTTTAATTCCAGAATACACCGCTTGTGTATCAGGATGCAGCATCATTTGTGGGAGTTCCTCCTTTATTCTGGTATCCTTTTCTCTTGGATATTGTGAAATTCAACCTAGGTCTTTGTGTGTGGTAGGCAAATTTTCTGCCACTGCACTGTCCTCAGGCCCTAAGGACTTTTCTTTAGCTAGATCTTTGAGGATCTTTGTGTGTTGCCTTTGTTTTGTGTGTATGATGTGTGTGTGTGTGTGTGTGTGTGTGTGAGTGCAAGTGTGCCCCGGGGCAGTTCTATGATAGGATGAGGTAGCCATGGCTCAGTCCTAGCTTTATTCTGAACTGTGGGAATTAGAGTTTGTTATACTTATTTGAGCCTCTTTAGTTTACAGACCACTTTCACTCATCATAAGTCATTGGGTCCTTAGAACACTCTTGGGAGGAGGTAGGTATTACTCACTATGTCTGTCTTCCAAACATTTGTGCCTCTGTTTTCCCGTTGTAAAAACTAAAGCAAATGTTTACAGTGAATTCCATGAAGTGGAAGGCCTGGCAATGGGCTCCATCAGAGTAGCCCCATCATGGAGTCACTGAATGTTAGGTTCATGACAGTTTCCCTCAACACTCTTGCCTTAACTTCCAGTGCTTTGACACAACAAGTACACTGATGTGTTGTTCTTCATCCTCTGAGAAGTGTTCTGTATAGTTTCAGACCTCCAATCCAGATTCTCTACACCACTACTTAAAATGTTGAAACCCCTGAGTGGTAGTGGCAGCTGCCTTTAATCTCAACATTTGGGAGGCAGAGACAGATGGGTCTCTGTGAGTTCAAGGCCAGCCTGGTCTACAAAGTGAGTTCCAGGACAGCCAGGGCTACACAAAGAAACCCTGTCTCAAAAAGCCAGATGATAAGTATGAGTTTTTAGCACAATTTGAAAATGAATCCAGTTGCTTGTTTTAAACTATGACTAAAGTTGGATTTGTACGTTTTAATTTTTATATGTGTATGTGTTTGGGGTGTGTGTGTGTGTGTGTGTGTGTGTGTGTGTGTGTGTGTGTGTACATGCCACAGGGTATGTGAGAGTCAGAAGACAGCCTTTGGGAATCATTTCTCTCCTTCCCCCTCTACATGGGATCTGAGCATTGAGTTCATGTCCTCAGGCTTTCCCAGATTTATCTGCTGAGCCACCTCACTGACCCTATTTTAAATGTGTAGCATCTGTGTATCAAGATCGGCTAAAGAAAGGACAGGAAGCTTTGATAATCCTGTTTTAGAGGAAGAGTGGGGTGCATAGACTTAAATGTGTCACCTCTCTAAACGACTGAAGTATTATCCAAGCACAAATCACTTCAGGATTTGTTCAAAATAACCCAAGTTATTACCAGTTAATTCATTATTTTTTGCCGGGGCAGGATGATTCCAGGGCCTTGTGTGTGCTAGGTAAACGCTCTATCACTAAGCTACGCCCCCAGGCTGCCTAAATTTCGGATGGTATTTGAGCAAATACTGATCAAGCAAATATGCCATTTATCAACTCCCTTGGCTCTGCTGTCAGACAGCCTTCAGGAGGTCTGAATTGGTGGCAATCCTGGAAAAGTTGGAAAGTCACTGGAGGGAACCCAGGGTAGCTTTTATTGACATACACTCTGTTCACTTTTTCTTTCTGGGTGACCATCAGATTCCTGTTGTAAAATCAACTGGCAAAGAGCCAGCTGTGGTGGCAAATACCTGTAACCCAGATGCAGAGGGTCAGTAGTTCAAGGCTATTCTGGGCTACATGAGACCTATGTAAAAACAAACAAACAAAACAACAAAAAAACAAAATGAAAAATTTACAAGAAAATCAGATTGATGGGCAAGCCATGCCAGCATCTACCTTTGGGTAGAATTTTGGTGTACAGATTTTTCTAAAAGGCTCCCTGGCACCTAAGTTCCTTCTTATTCCATCTTAAACACATATAGGACTAATTTTCAAAATAGGTTGTTAAAGGCGTGCGGGTTGGTGTATGACTGTTAACCTAGCACATGGGAAGCTCAGGTAAAGGGATTAGGAGTTCAAAGCCAGCTTCAGTGTAGTCTGGCCTAGATAAAACTTTGCCCCTCCCCCCCAAAACAAACAATAGGCAAAAATATCCCACAAGAGCTAGAGAGATGGCACAAGCTGTTCAAAGCACTGGCTGCTTTTCCAGAGAACCTGGATTCAGTTCCCAGCACCCAGATGGTGGCTCACAACCATCTGATCTTGTCTGGCTTCCAAAGGCACCAGGCACACACAGACATATATGCAGGCAAAACAACCATAGACATAAAGTAAAAGAAGAATAATAACAGTCCCACAAAGTATGATTAAAATGGTCTGTAGCATGTATGTTTTCCGCCAGCCCACCCACTGCCAGTCTGTCGAGCCAGCCAGCCCCAAATAACACTCAGAGACTCTGTATTTGATACAATCCTGTTGGCCAGTTACCATTATTGTTTATGGGCTAGCTCTGTCTTAATTATTAACCCGTTTCTACTTATGTAAGTATTTCCACGTGGTCATCTTATCAGGGAGCCACTGTCGGCGTCTTCCTCCCTGGTCTACATCTTGACTCCTCCCAACTACTTCCTCTTTCCTCCTCCTAGTCTCCTAGCTCCGCCTATCTTGTTTCCTATTGGCCACAGTGCTTTATTAATTAACCAGTATGAGAAACATATTTACAGAATAACATCTCCCATCATCTTCTCTTTTCTGTCTAAAATAAAAAGAAGGGTTTTAACCTTAACATAGCAAAATATATCATACAACAGTTATCAAATAAGAATCACAGTTAACAATATTTAGTCCATTAACATTTTGTAAGACTTAAAGAAAATATCATCTATCCTATCTTTGTGAGTCTAAAGTCCTATATGTAACTTATCTTTAATCCTAACTAAGGAAAACTATAACCACAACTATCTGTCTTCAACTCCTTTAAAGACCACAGAAGGATAATATATAAACTCTAGAAATGACAGAGACAATTCATTGCCTGGTCAGTCACCCGAAGTTCTTCTGTAATGTTCCATCCTCAGCCCATAGGCCATAGTGTGTCTCCAGACTCCTCAACAAAGCAGCAAACTTTAAACTGTCCACCTGTATTAGCAGTTTGTCAGTCATTTTTCTTTGTGTCCTGTAGACTGTCTGGCAGGCAGCCTCTTCCATGAAGCAGAAATCCTGTATCAATGTCCATCTTGCATCAGCAGTCACTTTTTTGTGGGTCCTGCATGTCCAGCTTCTATAACATAAAGTCAAACACTCCAGAAGAGCAGTACCTTGCCCAAATGGCTAGTCTTGCCATATTAGAAGCAAACTCCATAATGTGTTTCTTCGATATCCATCTTCCTTTCTGATGCAGGTGGTGTTACCAGGAGCAGTTGTGCCTCACTGTCAAAAAAAACCCTAAACCATTTTAAATGCCATATTCTGTAGGTCTTTGAAAGGTTTGAAGAATGCCTATTCATCTCAAATACATCTCTGCATATCTAGAAATCCTAACTAACTGAACTCCAAAGTCTTGACTATCATAGGTAACTCTCCAATCTGTACTAAATTATACATTACATTTTCCAATGAGCTATATAAACACAATACCTAAACAAGAGGAGAAATATACATATCATAAAATTGACCTTAAATTGTATCAATAAAAGAAAATCTATTCCAAAGCAAGTATTCATATCTATACCATAATTCCCTATTTACCTTTAAAAAGATTGTTTGTGGTCATTAGCCATTTATAACCAAGCCCATTTAAATGAAAACAAACATTTATAAACAGTATTTGGGAATTTGGGCGTCGTTCTTTCTAAACTACTTCCTGCTGGTAGGGGGCACTGTCATGGGGGATCCTAAGAAGATGCACAAATCTTGGCTGTAGACATTGCTTCAGGGGGTCTTGCTTGATCAAACCACATTAGTCTGGAAAGAATCCACAGCTTTTCATTTTCTGTGGAAACAAAAATAGAAATCCTTTTCTCCAGTAACTTGTCCTTAGGCTTAAACTTTGGAGTCAAAGCATTTTTAAAATATATAAATTGAATTAGTCCAGCAGCATTTCTTTTATCAGTAGTTGTTATTTTCTCAGCAATCAAATAATTTAAAGACAACAGAATCGCATATAGTATCCAAAATTTCTCTGTGCTTTCCATCTTTACGTGGCTTTTTTATTACTCTATTTCTTCTACTTCTATTTTTATGTATTTTGAGACAGGGTTTCTCTATGTAACTTTTATCTGTCCTGGAATTCCCTCTGTATACCAGGTTTACTTTGAAATCACAGAGATTTGTTTGCCTCTGCCTCCTGAGTGCTAGGATTAATGGCGTGCGTCACCACACCCATCCATTTTACTTTCTTTCTTTTCTTTTTTTTTAAACTATTGTATCCTGTTTCTTTTTCTCTCCCAAGCCAGCGTATTTTTTTTTTTTTAAAACACAGTGTAAACCTTCATTGCAGCTCTAGTACACACCAATGAATTGTTAGCAGAGCTCTTTAAAAGCAAGGCGGTGTTTTGCCGCTTATGCTAATTTTGGAAACCTCCCTTAAAGGAGCAGCGCAAATCTCTGTCTACAGCAAAACAAATCCAACCAAGAAAATGCTGCTACCAAGAAGTCTTGCTAGTCTCTGTTCCTTTGTTTCTAAAATCTCTTTTTAAGCTTTTATCAAGTTTTAAGTGAAAGTTCTTATAGCCACGTTGGGTGCCATCTGTAGCATGCATGTTTTTTGACAGCCCACCCGCTGCTGGTCTGTTGAGCCGGCCAGCCCCAAATAACACTCAGAGACTCTGTATTTGATACAAACCTGTTGGCCAGTTACCATTATTGTTTATGGGCTAGCTCTGTCTTAATTATTAACCCATTTCTACTTATGTAAGTATTTCCACATGGTCATCTTATCGGGAACCACGGCTGGTATCTTCCTTCCTCCCTGGTCTACATCTTGACTCCTCCCAACTACTTCCTCTTTCCTCCTCCTAGTCTCCTAGCCCCACCTATCTTGTTTCCTATTGGCCACAGTGCTTTATTAATTAACCAGTATGAGAAACATATTTACAGAATAATATCTCCCATCAATGGTCTGTTGACCCAAATAGAATTGTTCTCTATCACAACTTCTACCTTACAATACAAATTAAATGTGTGTGTGTTTGTGTGTGTGTGTGTGTGTGTGTGTGTGTGTGTGTGTGTGTGTGTGTGAGAGAGAGAGAGAGAGAGAGAGAGAGAGAGAGAGAGAGAGAGAGACTGTGTATATGTGTACACACTCCATGCAGAGGACATAAGTGGTGTTGTGAAGATACCAATGCTGAGTTTTCAGGGTTCTAAGACTCATGAAGCTAGCTGTGCAATGAGTTCCCTGAAATAATCAGTGGGTGCGGGGAACACAAAGATGAGATGATGACCATTAGTATAGTTGATGGAGAGGTGATGCAGATCACAGGAGACCAATGTAGACCCCTTAACCCTTCCAAAGGATCTTCCTCTAGCCCTTTGCTTTCTCCAGCCTTTGTAATCCCTAGTTTGGGTCAATTTGGCTATGCTAACTTGCCAAAGAGGGGAGTGGTGCTAGCTAGAACCAATTTCTATACTCTCTCTTTCTCACTCTCTGTGCCACGTGACCATACAGAAGTGAAAATTCCGTGATTTGTTTTTTGTCCAACTGAAGGGTGGTTTTCTAGAGAGGCCTTAGGTACCTTAAAGAACAAGGTTCATTCCAAGGCCTGGGGAATCATTTTCTTTTATGTTCTAATTTCCAGGTTATCTTGATGTGTGGTATAAGGCTCTTTCTAGACCTGGTTTGCTCTGCGGAGAGCAGATGAACCCTATCTCCACTCAATGCTAGGCTGGTCTTAGATCAGGTGTTGGTAGGACACACCTACAGATTGCTCCTGAGTCTGGCTGCCTTTTCAGATCACCAAGAGCTGGACTGGGGTAATAGAGGCAGGCTGGGAGAGTGAGGGCTTGCTGATGGAGTGCAGCCTTTTAAGGAGATCGGCATGTCTCTTTCGTCTCCGGCATCCCTGGGTGCCATCTGGATGCTGATGCTAGAAGCTGCTTAACGAGGGGGAGGTAGTAGTTGGATCTGTTCCACCTTTGCATGGCTCAGCTCTCACAGCCACTTTAAGGGACAGGGAGTTGTTTCAGATGAGGATGCTCAATTGAAACTGCTTGCCCAAGTCACAAGCTGCTAAGTAGGAACAGAAAAGTGTGAAGCGTGGGCTGTCTCTGATAGAGCCAAGCATTTGGGGTTATTTGACTACATGAATGGGTGAATTTTTAACATGGAGTCCATCTGGTCTTTTAGATAAAATGCTCTGACCTGGTTATTTCTTCACTTTACAGATGGTAATCCCCATGAGGTTTGTTTGTTTGTTTGTTTGGTTGGTTGGTTTTCCCTGAGTCTCATACATTTGGTTGGAGAGCCTCCTAGGAAACAGATACAGGGAAAAGTGGGACGTCTATTGTGGGTTTAGAGGGTGCTGGAGCAAAAGTGACTTCTGGCTTGTTCAGGAACCATTGTGTCTCTAAGATGCAAATGTCTTTGTTGTTCACCCACTCCACAGTACTTCCCACCATCCTCCCACTGACTTCAGGACAAAAGCTACATTCCCAGTTCTTGTCTCTAAGTTACTGTACAAGCTAAGCTGTCTCTCCTTGGACCATTCAGCCCACATCCCCTTTTCCCCTGCCATTCTGCCATTCCTCAGATCTGCTGGCAACCTCATCTGTGGGCCCCTGTAGTAGCCTGGACTTACTACACACTAGTATTTACCAAGTTGTTGTAACTGTTTACTCACCTATGTTCTCAGTATGATCATCAGGTTGTAGCATCATCTTTTTGTTTGTTTGTTTTCCAAACCCAGGGTTTGGTTTTTTTTTTTATTTTTATTTTTTTTCACACACAGGGTTTTTTTCTGCACAGTCCTGGGATCTGGGCTGGCTTTGAACTCACAGATTCTCTTGTCTCTGCCTCCTGAGTACAGGGATTAAAGGCAAGCCTACCAGGTGATAGCATCATCTTTTCTTATAGTCACCTAACAGACATATTCAATAAATACATCTACATTAACAGATGCAGGATTTGAGTATCTTATCAATCTTTCAAAGGCAAAGTCCCAAGAAAAAAACGTTTTATTAACTTTTCCAATTCTCTTTAGTCAGGCATCTTCTGAACTTTTATGTTATGTACTTTGTGTGGTCAACCCACAGCCTCCTACTCTAGGCTTTTATTGTCTCTTTCCCAGAGATGAGGTTTCCTAGATGTAGCCACATCAGGCCCTCTCTTATCTATCGGTTGTAGGTCAAGGCTTTTATATGGTAAATCTTGACCCTACATGGTAACTTTGAGCTGTCAAAATTTTTACACACTCATTATCGGCAGCGTGCCACTGGATGAGCACCACAGAGAACAAAGGCAAACCATTCTCAAGCTGATGTATATAGTTCAGCTGGTAGAGTCATTGCTTAGCCTGGTGATATAATCCCTGCACTGGGAAAGTAGGAGGATTAGGAGTTCAAGGTCATTCTTGTATACTTAGTGAATTGGAATCCAGCCTGAGCTACACTAGATCCTGTCTCAAATAATAAAATATTTTTTAAAAATAGTATTTTATTATTTTATTCTACGTGTGTATTTTGCCTGTGTGTATTTCTGTGCATTACATGCTTGTCTATGGAGGTCAGAGGAGGGAGTTAGATCCCACAGAAATGGTTGCGAGCCACTATGTAGGCATAGGGAGCCAAACTTGCTCTTAACTGCTGGGACATCTCTCCAGCCCCCAGAAAAATAAAATCTCATAAGTTCCCCAGGAATCTGAGTGAACTTCAAGGAGAGATGACATGGTTTGTGTATGTAAACTGTAAACTGCTCTCCTCTCTCTCTCTCTCTCTCTCTCTCTCTCTCTCTCTCTCTCTCTCTCTCTCTCTCTCTCTCTATCTCTGGTACATGAATACCTCCTCTGGTGCCTTGGCTAAACTTGGACTCTTGGCTGTGAGCTTTAGGTCTAGGTGTCCATCTGATGATTTTTCTAGCTCTTCTCAAGGGTCTAGAAACCATTTGCCACCCTGGGAAGTTGGTCTTTCCCACACATCCACTGAGAACCAGGCTCCCCAGGGAGCCCTTGATGCTGGCGTGAGAACTGAGTTCTGGCTTCTAATCCTGTGATTGTTATAATACAAAAATTACTCATGACTTTCCATAATCAGGTTGTGATAACGTACTTAAATCCATTTCTGGAGTGAGAAGTGCTCAATAACAGACACACACACACACACACACACACACACACACACACACACACACACAGCCTTCCAGACCTAGACATTTCTAAATGGAGAAAGTGGCAGACTCAGGATAAAAAGTGCAAGTCACCAGGAAACTCAGGAAAAGTAAAAGCCTCAGAGCAGCCACCAGCCTGAGGCAGGGGGATAGCTAGTTTAAGGACAGCCTGAATTGCACAGTGAGACTTTGTCTTAAAAAGACCAATTAGTCAACAAACAAACAAATCTCACAGGGATTCCAGGTCACCAGTATATTTGAGTTAGGGCCTTAGCCTGGCCTGGAGCACATTATATAGACCAGGCTGTGTACGCGCTTACCCCTGCCAGCAAGGAAGCCGTGACTCTGGGAAGATCTTCTTCATGCAGTTTTAATCAGGATCCTTGAAACATGTTCTTCTGACCCACGGGACCCCTCGGGACCCTTGCACAGCCTTAAATCTCCTTGCGCTAACCAACCCCAGTGAGCTACGTGAACCCTGCAGATAGGCTACTCTAAGGCTGAACAGATTTAACCAAATAAGGGCTTGTTTACACCAGAGAGCGCTCACCCTCGGGGGGGGGGGGGGGGAGGTGGAAGGTGGAAGGCAGAAGCCAGCGCCATCTTTAAGGCGCGGTACTTCATGGCTCTCTACAAGGCTGGTCTTGAACTCACATAGATCCACTTGCCTCTGCCTCTATTAGGATTACAGGAATGCTTCATCATGTCTGGTAGGTGGTCTGCTTTTAGTTTTGTTGTTTTTGTTTTTGTTTATTTTGTTTTTCAAGACAGGGTTTCTCTATGTAGCTTTGGAGCCTGTCCTGGAACTCGCTTTGTAGACCAGGCTGACCTCAAACTCACAGAGATTAAGTTTTAAAATATTTATTTTATGTTATGAAAGCTTTTCTTACAAGTATGCATTTGTACCATGTGTATGCCTGATGCCCATGGAGGTCAGAAGAAAGCATTAGATTCCCTGGACCTGGAGCTACAGAGGGTTGTAAACTACTGTCTAGGTGCTGGGAACTGAACCTGGGTCCTCTTGAAGAATGATAAGTGCTCTCTAGCCCAAAAGTGGCCTGTTTTTAAGAACCAGAAAACTCAGGGATCTGAGTCATAACAAGCACTGGGGCTTG
Organism: Cricetiscus sungorus; assembly: GCA_030556225.1. Taxonomy (NCBI): domain Eukaryota; kingdom Metazoa; phylum Chordata; class Mammalia; order Rodentia; family Cricetidae; genus Cricetiscus; species Cricetiscus sungorus. Next base: position 48,812,375 of record JANBXA010000007.1, on the reverse strand, counting down.
GGTGCTACAGCGCACAGGACATAAGGGCAACGTGAAGAGAAGACTCTGGACATCTTACCCTCGCCTCAAACAGCCCCAGGCTTTCTTTTACATTTTTTAATTCATGTATGCATTTAGTGTGTGCATGTGTGTACTTGTGTGTTTGTGTGTGTGTGCACGTGCACACTTGTGCACACAAGTACCATGGCACATATGTGGAGATCAGAAGATATCTTTGGAGGTCTCTTTCCATCATATGGGTTCTGGACTCAGGAAACAAGCACCTTCAACCCAATGTGCTATCTCCCTGTCCCCACCCCTGTCTTGGTCTCATGAAGAGCACTTAAATCCAGAAGCTCACCAATTCTTAAGAGAAGTTAGGAGACAATTTGACACAGGAACACTGATGTATTTACAATTTGGTCAAAATAGGAAAAGAAAGACTCCTGAGTTCTCCAGCTTTTCTCCATAGTGGTAGAACTTTATAGGACCCATGAAGAGAAAGTGAGAAAGCTTGTTAAATTAGACTATCAGAACTATTTGAAGTCTCTTCCTGGTAGGCACCAGGACATCGGCCTATCCCTTCCCCTAGCATAGGGTTCTGTGGAAATTTAACTCTGAGACTCTTTGTTTGAATAGCCTGACAGACAAAGGCAAGGGCACACGGCCTTTCTTCAGTCTCCTTTCCTGCCAGGGTAGCTGTGCTGGGATGATCTGTCTTCTGGGCTTGATATAGCTGTTGCCATCTGAAGTCAGAGCAGCCCTGGTTGCCACATAAGGCTACCTTCATAAACTTGGGCTCACTGACATCCCCTCAAAGAAGGAGGGTGTCTCATCAGTCCCCTCCTCTCCAAGGATATGAAAACAGTTGACAGTTGTTGGGAGAAAGGGAGTCCTTGGTGAATCACCAATTAAACTCAAGGGTTCAGCAAGCTGAACTTGGGATTGTTTCTTTGATGTGTCCCAGCCCTCCCTATCTGGAGTGAATAGAAATAGACTCCCCAGGAAAGTCATGCATCAGTGATCTAGTCTCTGGAGACCAGTGCACAGCAGCCAAAGGCCAGCCCACCTAGCTCATTGTCAACCTGCCTCTCATTTCCCTGAGGGGAGCCCAGACTTAGCTCAGTGCCTCACTCCTGTCACAGGACTCTGCCTGAATATTCAGGGCCCCTCCTCTGCCAGCCTAAAAACACATTTAGGTTGACAGTTTCTGGAAACTTCCTAGGGGCTGAGCACCAGTAATGCAAATGTAAGGCCCATTTCCTGTGCTTCCTGGAATTGATGCTGCCAGAATATAACCTGCTTTCCAGTACAGACTACTAACATCTGAAGTCCTTGCAAGGATCACATAAAGTTTGCAGGGTCTTTGTTTTATTTGAGACAGGGGTTCTCTATGTATCCCTGGGGTCCTGGAACTCGCTGTATAGACCAGGCTGGCCTTGACCTCAGAGATTACCTATCTCTGCCTCCTAAATCTTGTTATTAAAGGCATGCACTCCCATGACTGGCAAGTCTGGGCTTTGTTCTTGTTTTTGAGGGGCAACATATACTAGGACAGAAACATCTGTCCCGTGTCCTTTGAATCACCCCACTGCCCTCCATCTTTATCTTATCGTCTTTATGAATATCAGTTTTTCATCTTTCCCAGCCCCTGCCTGCATCCCACCCCAGCCCAAGAGGAAGGATGTCACACTAGGCTCCCAAACACTCCATACAACACATAACAGAAATTGACAAACGTTATTGAGATAGGTGGTGGTGCCTTGCTCTCATGGGAGAGAAAGAAGCTCTGTGACTCTTTTAGAGGGGAAAGGGCCTCATGTTGGTGTTGTGTGACTTCCTGGGAAGACACAGATAGATGTCTGTTCATCCTAGATAGAGAATTTGATGGCAGACCAAAGGAGCAATCCCACCCAAGCCTAGTTTAGTAAACCCATTCCATAAACCCTTCACATGTGGTGACCCCAGAATAGCGGCTGAAAAGTCCCACCGCAGTGTACATGACAGGGATTCTCTGTGTTTTGTTGGCTACCCTGGAACTCACTCTATAGACCCGTCACCCTTGAACTCAGAGATCTGCCTGCCTCTCCCTCCCAAGTGCCAGGATTAAAGGTATGCATCACCACCACCTGGCTACCTTCCATCTTTTAAACACAGAGCACTTCCCAGGTCCATGTGCAGCTGGGAGGGACTGCAAAGGTAAGAGATAGAATCCCAAGTGAGGTCCTATGACTGTCTCCACTTCTACTAGGGAATAGTAACAGCCCCGTTATTTTTCCTATATACCTAGAATCTCACTGTGTTCTGCTTATTTTGTTGCCATGACTACTGGGCCCGGCATTCTACAGGTCACCACAACAACCTGGGTTCCTGATAGAGAGGGTTGTAGCTGACTTATGTTGAGGTGGGGGAGGGGTAGCTTTACTACAACCTCTGGGGAGGGTGAAGCAGGGTCAGCCGCACATGTAGCTGTTGCTGTGAGTGGATATTGATAGCCACTGGCCGTGGCTTGTTTTCTTAATGCTGAAGATTTGGGCAATTGGTGATCTCTGTGGAGATGAGCTGGCTGATAAAGCCTGCATGGAAGGGGCCACACAGAGAGAAGTAAAGGGATTCGTAAGAGACGACTGCCTGCAGATGAAGGTGACAGCAATGCTTAAAAAGCTTTACCTTCTGGTTCAATTTGGAAGACTTTGGATGTTATATAATGTTCTGGGAAACGGGGAGTTAGCCCCAATTGCCACCTAGAACAGTAGTTCCAAGACACTGCTGAGGAGCAGAGCCTATCCATGACATAGGACTCATGTCTGGACAAAATGGAAAAAAACTTTGTGAAATGTTAGCAGCTACTTATAATGGACTTAGGAAGCTCCATGGGCCGGGCAGTGGTGGCACAGGCCTTTACTCCTTGCACTCTGGAGGCAGAGGCAAGAAGATTTCTGTGAGTTTGATGCCAGCCTGGTCTACAAGAGCTAGATCCAGAACAACTTCCAAAGCTACAGAGAAACACCAAAAAAAAGAAGCTCATGGGTTTCTTTTTCTTCTAAGAATATGCCCCCCCCACACATCTTTTATAATAATAGCAGTAGTTGTTATTTGACAAAACTGCTCTTACATTAGAATGACAGCAGCCTTGTTTTGGTGCATTCAACATAAATTCCTTTATATATTCCTTTATATATTGTATTGTATATAGAAATCCTCAAGTTTGAGAACCACTGACTTTGTGTGTCCATGAGAATATTCTGAGTCCTAGGTTTCTCCCCCTTAATGTATGTATGAGTCAGTGCTATTGTGCTGATGGCTCTGAGGATTCACATGTCTATCAGTAGCTCAAAGAGCTCCCTGCCCTTTTAGGGACCCTCTCCAAGCAAAGTTGGAGCCATGACCACAGCACAGGCAAAAAAATTCAGGTTGAATTGGGGTGAAGTAAAGTTAGAGTTTATTATAGAGATGATATTACACTTCAGACTTAAGTGTGGGTTGGGTGGGGGAAGCTTAGGGAAGCTACAGTACACATTCAGGCATGCATGTACGCAGACCTCTCCAGAGTCTTTACAATAACTAGATATATAGCTCTGTGTCATCCTAAGTTTCATTGTTTAAAGAATATACTTTACAATATTTTAATGATTAAATCAAGTTAAGCATCAAGTAAAAAAGGGGGTGGGTCAGGAGAGACAGGTCAGTAAGTGTTTGACATGTGACATGAAGGCCTCATGCAAAATGGCTAGACACATAATCCCAGTATGGAGGGAGGAAGAGTCAGGAGGCAACCTTTGGATTGCTGGCTAGCCAGGATTGTCCAGTTGGTGAGTCCCAGGTTCCAGTGAGAGACCTTGTCTCAAAATAAGGTGGAATGACACTGGTGGTTGACCTATGGCCTTCATATGTATACATGTGCACACATATCCTCACACATGTGAACATACACACGTTATACCATATGCATAAAACATGATAAAATTACATTTTAAGATACTTGTAAGTATATACATATTTGTAAATATGTAAACAAATATGTTTGAATATAAAGAATTGTTTACATAATTTCATAAAGAATTTTGTTTTATAAATGATATTAGGAGATAGCTTATGAAGTATGTTGTCTGGGATTAGTGTTGAGAGAAGATGGTTAACGCAGTGAAACTAGAGGACACAAGTAATGTGTCCCTATCTGAGTATGTTTGTCATCCTTGTTTGAGATGAATGTTTGAAGAAAAACACTTTCTATAGGTAATTTTTGCCAGTGACATTGATGTTCATTGCCCTTTATTCACCAGGAAACACTGACTGGATCCCAGGGCTGCATTCTTCTTTCTCTTTCCATGTCCCCTCAAATCTCTCTGCCTATCTACCCTTCCTCACTGTCACTGTTTTAACTATTTAGTTATCTATTATGTATACACATATGTGCCTACAGATGTTTCTGTGCATCATGTGTATACAAGTATCTGAGGAAGCCAGAAGAAATCACTAGACCCCCTTGATCTGGAGTACCGTAATAGATGGTTGTAAGCTGCCCAATGTGGATGCTAAAAACTGAACCCAGGTCCTCTGCAAGAAGAGCAAAGACCATGCTTAACTGCTGAGCTTCACCACTAGTGCTTTAAAGGATACATTCAAAGGTTAATCCAAGCAAAGAAGCATTTCTGAAGATCTAAAACATCACACTTAGCAATTTGTTTTACAAGTCATTTTGGAACATCTTTTCCCTTAGTATTTTCTCATTTTGTCAACATAAACTTAATAAAAATGCTATTAAAATATAATTCCAAGGCTGAGAGGATGGCTCAGTAGGTTGCACAAGTGAGGAGACTGAGTTTGGATCTTGAACACTCATGTAAAAGCAGAGTACAACAGTAGCAGTCTATAATCCAGTGCAGCAGGGAAGGGGAAGAGACAGGGGGATCCCAGGGGCCTACTGGCCAGTCAATCTAGCTAATATGCTGATCTCCAAATCCGGTGAAAGATCCAGTCTCCAAACATAAGGTGGAGAGTGATTGAAGAAGACACTGAACATGAACCTCTGGCCTCTTGTGCATGCATACATAGGTAAGCTTACCTATATACCCATGTGCACACATGTATACACCACCAACACACACAAACACAATTCCAATATGACTTCATGGATGTGCTACAATGCACTTAGTCATTACCTCATAAGATCTTGTGGTTGTTTCCTGAACAATTAACAGCTAATACTCATGTGGACAGCTGTATGAATGACTCATATTTTTGCCTTAGCACCTCCAAGTGCTGAGATTACACATGTTCCTGGATATGGAACTTCTTAAAGGAAGTTACCCATTCTGGGCAGAGGCAGTCTTTGCCCTGAGTGACAGATATTCACTAAGTACCAGGTATTGGTGGACAAATCATTAAACATGTTCTTGCCCTAAGTAGCATGGAGTCTAGGTGGGGAGTTAAGATAGCTCCAATCCCAAAGAAAAAGAGATCTGTTTTTCCTCTTAGTACTGTCACTGCTGAGAGCCCTGCTTTGTGGCACATGAGTCCCTAGATCAAGAACTTGGTGCTCTCTGTTGCCCTGTACAATCTTGAGCCAGCTGATGTCCCTGGGACTCAGGGTCCTCATCTTTAAATGAGGCCACTGGACTAGGTTACTTTGAGTGGCATCACTCATGACCCTTAAATAGATGTAAAGTTCCAGAGAAGCATGAATGTGCAGTTTCCTTTTTAGGTATCTAATTATGTCTCACAATCTGGGACAACTTCTTTAGGAACTTCAGAAGGCGTTGGGGACCCAGGGACCATTTCTATCCTGGGACTCCAGGATGGCACCTTTGTACAAAGTTAATGATGATGAGTGGATCCCGAGTCTGCAGCAAGACATGCTGAGAATGAGCTCTTACGAGGAGAGTTGTTTGTTTATTTATTTTAATGTATTTTTAAAAGGCAGGGTCTCTTGTAGCCCAGGCTAACCTGGAACACACTTTGTAGCCGAGGCTGGGCTTAAACTCCCAATCCTCCTCCTTTTACCTCCCAGGCATTAGGATTGCAGGTGTTTGCCACTATGCCTGGCTCTGGGAAGAGATTTTTAATGAGGAACAATTTCTTTAGGATTGCAAGTGAGTATTAACGCTGACAATATAACTGGCATTGGCTGTGTATGAGGCACCTCCAACCCATTTATGTATTATTAGATCCATGTAAGGTGTTTTCATCCCTATTTTACAGGTGGAGAACTTGAAACCCAAAGAGAAGATGTGACCTCTTTCATGGGTGATGCCCGTGAAAATAAGGTCATGGCCAAAAGTTCAAAGAAAAAACAAGATAAAACAATTTTGCCCTTTTGAGTGTACAGACTCAGGTCAAGATCCAATAAGGGCGTCTGACCTTGCATGGGGGACTTCCATGTTGGGTGAGGTTGACCCAGGTGGAGGAACAAACATGCTAGGCAGACAGATCTTAAATGAGATGTTTTATGAGACATTTTCTTAGAAAGGGAAGGAAGGGGGGGAGTGAGGGGGGGAGGAGGGGGGTGAAAGAGTAAAGAGACACCGAGATAGAGGACAGAAGAAAAGAGGGAGACAGGAAAAGTCCTGTTGGCCCCAGGTGAACAACAGGAAAGAGAAAGAGGAAAAGGGGCATAAACATGCAAGGGTCTGTCTTTTAAAGGGGTCCTTTACACCTGCATCCATCCATACTATGAAATCATGGAACCCTGGGCTGATCAGGGTACTGCCTGAGTGTATTGTGCCAGGTGACAGGGGCAGGCCTGTGTAATACCTGAATCCTTACAGTCTGAGGGATAGATTTCTTTAGGAGGAAGGATCATTGAGATAGTAAGAGTTTCCCAATTAGATGCTGTTTTTAATTCAGTTAGTATTGTGTGACTCTGAGTGTGTGTTTGCCGTAGAACATGTGTGGAGTCAGAGGATAATTTTTTTCAAAGTTGTTTCTTTTCTTCCATCATGGCTCATGAAGCTCTAACTCAGGTTGTCTGAATTGAATGTCAAGTGCCTGCCTGCTTCCTGAGCCACCTCCATGACCCAAATGCTCCTTTCTTCATCTATCCCTTATCCTGGTAGACATGATCTGGAGATGTAGGAATAACTACCCTTTCTCTACCGATCAAAGAAATAAAAGACAGGAAAAGTTTAAAAGTCAAGCCAAGCCATATGTACGTAAAATAGGACAATTTTGTTTTCAATTTAAAAGAGAACCCCCAGCCAGGCAGTGGTGGCAAATAACCTTTTATCCCAGGAATCTGGAGGCAGAGGCAGGGGTATTTCTGTGAGTTCGAGGCCAGCCTGGTCTATAGAGTGAGTTCCAGGATAGCCAGGGCCGTTGTACAGAGAAACCCTGTCTCAAAAATCAAAAAGAAAGAGGAGGGGAAGAAGAGAGGGAGGGAGGGATAGGGAAGGAGGAAGAAAGGAAGAAAGGAAGTGTACACACCTGACCCTCGCCAGCAAGGAAGACGCAACTCCGGGTAGATCTTCTTCATGCAATCTTTTGACGAGAGAGAGAGAGAGAGAGAGAGAGAGAGAGAGAGAGAGAGAGAGAGAGAGAGAGAGAGAGAGAGAGAAGAGAGGGAGGGAGGGAGGGAGGGAGGGAAGGAGGGAGGGAGAGAGAGGGAGAGAGAGAGAGCCGGGGGGACCCCTGCACAGGCTTAAATACCCTTGAGCTAACCAACCCCAGTGAGCCAGTGGACCCTGCAGATAGGCTACTCTAATGCGGAAGCAGACAGGCTCAACAGACTTAACCAATTAAGGGCTTGTTTACGCCAGAGAGCCTTCACCAGCGGGAAGGTGTAAGGCGGAAGCCAGCACCACTTTAAGGCTTGGCACTACGGGGCTCTCTACAAGGAAGAAAGGAAGGGAGGAAGGGAGGAAGGGAGGAAGGGAGGAAGGGAGGAAGGGAGGAAGGGAGGAAGGGAGGAAGGGAGGAAGGGAGGAAGGGAGGAAGGGAGGAAGGGAGGAAGGGAGGAAGGGAGGAAGGGAGGAAGGGAGGAAGGGAGGAAGGGAGGAAGGAAGGAAAACCCTGGAGTAGGCAAACTGTAAATTTCAACAGATGCCTGAGGAAGAGAATGGAGAAGAGAAGGGGGAAGAAAGGCCATGTTGGGTTAAGCCAGCTTGGAGGGCAGCCACATGATGGAAGGGAGGCTTTGGAGAAAGAATATGGAAGCCCAAAGAATAAAATAAACAAACAAAAAACAAACACACCTGGCTAGGACTCAAATAGAGTAAGAAAGGAAAACTTGCCCTTTTCTGAGTTAGGTGAAGAATCCAATAGAACATCATGGCAGCTTGTGGCAACTATGCTACTGGGCAGAAATTCTGGGAACGAAAAGTACAATATTCCAATTATTCTGCCCATCTCTCTAGCCTGGGATAAGGTGAACCACCTTCCTGAGAGGTGGTCCCTTGGCCAGGTGATTGACCACTTTAACTAGATTAATGTGTGTATGTATGTTCTTGGTAATTCTTGGTAATTTAGAATGCTTGGTCTCCAGGTCAGAGTTTTGTTTTTTTTTTTTTTTTTTTTTTTTTTCTTCCATAAAGGGTCTTTACTGCTGCTGTGTCACTACGATGCTAATGTATTTTTTCTTCAGCCACAATCTCAGATCTTGTCCGCTTAAGGAAATCTCACCATTAGTCACTTACAGCCCTGACTCATAAAACTGAACAAAAAGCTGGTGGTTCAGAAACCTGGGTGCATTTTACCATTGGAACATGTTCTAGAGCTGCTATTCAGGATCCTCAGACAACTCCTCAACCGTCATCCTTCAAATATATCAGAGTGTAGTGCAGGAATTCCTCTTTGTATGGGGAGCAAAGAAGGGCAGTGGAATGGCCAGGGAGTTCCAGGAATCCTTGGAACTCAGCACCCTTTTGCCCAGTCTCTCCTAACAAAACCAATGCCCATGTAACACTGAGATCCAGGTCCTTTCCCAAGCATGCATCCTCATGATAGCCTGGGTGTCATCAGTCATGGGTTATAGATGAAGAAGTTGAGGCCTGGAGGGCTCAAGTAGCATCCTCAGGGTCACAGGTGATAATCATTGGAAATTTGAGTTTAATCTGGGCTATGTAGTTCTCACACACATGCTTTAGTTACTAGTGTTTTTAAGGGCCATACATTAGAATACATTAGACTCTGGGAACCCTAACTATAACCTTGGTCACCAATCCCCAATATGCCAATTAAAGAGACAAGTAATAGTGAGTAGCAGAGAAATGAGATTTATTCAATGGATACACATTGGGAAGAGGAACAAATAAGAAGAGCCAGTGACCCTTAAATCCATTTGGGTCCTAGCTTGATATTTAGGTTTAAATCAGTGGTTCTCAACTTTCCTAATGCTGTGACCCTTTAATACAGTTCCTCATGTTGTGGTGACCCCCAGCCACAACATTATTTTATTGCTACTTCATAACTAATTCTGCTACTGTTATAGATCATCATGTAAATATCTGATATATGACTTCAAAGGGGTTGTGTCCCACAGGTTGGAGAATCACTGGTTTAAATAGTGGGCAATAATAGGTTTGCACAGTTGTCTCTTCTCCAGTCTTTCCTGCAACATGACCTGATAAATTATCAGAACATGTGGAAAAATTTTCCCAGGAGACAAGTTCCTTTTCTGGCTGGCACCGTGGCTTCTACCTTCCCTTTCCCCCAGTCCCGGAGAAAATTTAATTCCGTTGTTTCAATAGTCTGATAGTTCAAGGAAGGGGCATAAGTGTCTGTATTTGCAACATCTCTCCTGCTATGCTGGTCACACTCAAGATGTCAATACCCAAAGCCTTTAGCTGCAAGCTCCATGTGGCTTAAATCTACCCATTTCAGTGGTTTATATTTCTGAGTAAGCTATAGTCTCCAACTCCCAACCCTAGCCCCAAGCAGTGTGTGGCCAGTTTGCCATCAGTCTGTGAAAGATTCATAAATGGGAGTCTGTTTCTAAGAGAGGGCTCTGGGTGCTACAACCTTCTCTGCCTCCCTCTTTCCCCCTCTTGTGGGTCTCTTTCTGCTTTTCTGACCAGTACCACCACTCCTTCCCACATACAAATTCAGAAGCTAGGATCCTCATATGAGAAAGAGCATGCAATATTTGTCTTTCTGAGCTCATGTTACTTACCAGTTTCTACTCCATCCATTCATTTTTCTACAAGGCTGTTTTTTTGTTTTGGTTTTTCTCATTTGCATTTATAATCTTCCTGTTCGCTGTTTTTTTTGTTTTGTTTTGTTTTGTGTTTTTGTTTTTTTTTGTTTTGTTTTTTGTTTTTTTTTTGTTTGTTTGTTTGTTTTTTTGACCACTGTAACTAATCCCAGAGGGGGCTGGACCCTGTAGGGTTAGAAAAGCAGTTGTAACTCCCTTGTTTGTATGCAAATCCCTGCTTGCTTCTGGTAAATGTGCTTCCTTTTACATGGGCTGCAGCCTAGGCAGTTTCTTCAGTTCCCTGGGCCACCACCCTGCCAGCATTGCCTCATTCCTTCTCCAGTCCTCCAGCAGCCTGACCCGGAGCAGGGTGGGGAAGCACCCAGCCCAGGCCAGCAGGCCAGCAACTGTCTGGGCAGGGACTCAGCTCTGATTTTTCTGAAAAGCTGGATTTTTCTTAGAGAAACTTTTACCCACCCCCACCATGAAAAAAGCAGGGAAATACAGCTCTGGAATTCAGCTGACCTTAGTCCCCTGTGATCCTGTTTGCTGGCCCTAGTGGATCTCCATCAAGTGGCTGGAGGAAATACCCCTGCTGTGTCATGTTAGGCAGTCCTCAGGCAGTGCTCTGTGTCTTTGTGTGTTCCAGAACAGCTATGTGGGCCTGAGATGTCTCTGCAGGTGAAGGTTTGCCTCCAAACCTGAAGACCTAAGTTCTATCCCCTGGACCCATATAGGAAGGAAAGAATTGACTCCCACAGATTGCCCTCTGACCTCTACACACACACACACACACACACACACACACACACACACACACACACACACACACACACTCACTCACACCCCAAACAAACGCTGTTTTTTAAAAGGTCACCTGTGGTGTCCTAGGTCTGAGACAGAGAAACTTCTGTATTAGGTGGTGATAGGCAGGCACATGTTGGGAACTTAGGCATAGGCAGACGCATTTACAATACTTTGTTTTCTCTCTTTAGCTCCTTTGAGGGAACCCAAATGTGTACAGTCAACTATGGATGATGTAGGCAGGTGAGCCAGGATGGCCCACAGTCAGAGGGGAGAAAAACTAGAGAGGCCAAGGTCAGGCTCACTAGCAAATCGGATGGGATGGAAGTGGTTCCTTCTAGGAAGAATGAGCAAGACTGAGGTGGCCTGAGGTTTCTCTGCTTGGGAATGCTGGCAGCAAGGATGAGAGGGACGGTGACACTAAAGAAATTACTTAGCTGGGTAATCTGTCATAGAAGACAGATCCGGTCAGGGGTTTGACAAGATGTGGGCCACATGGAGGAACTGGGTCTTTAATGGACTCAGGAGCAGTAGTTAGGTGATGAAAAGAGTGGACATCAACACATCGGCAGTAAGCAGAGCCCAGAGGTGGCAAGTTTCATCTGTAACAGGTCTCAGAGTGAGGCCATCACTATGGCAGTGAAGCAGATGCAAGGAAGCCCACTAGTCACAGTAGAGAAAAGGCCCGAGGGGGCAGAGGTCACCAAAGGAGTCCTGGGTGCTGATCTCAGAGCAGTAGACTGACGTGACCTTTCTTTAAGTCAAGTTTTATTTTAATTGGAAACAGGGTCTCATTGGCTCAGACTGCCTAGAACTCAGGATGTAGCTAAAGATGACTGAGGTTCTAGTCTAGTCTCAACCTCCTGAGTGCTGCAATTACAGACATGCGCTAGCATGTCCAGTTCATGTGGCATTGGGGGTAGAATCGAAGGTTTGGATCCTACAATAGGCCTAAAACACAATACCAACCAATCTACATTCCCAGCCCTGTTAAGTCAAATATTAACTAAAGTGTGACATTCCTGTTTGTACATATCTATATGTAAATATAGATAAATATATATAAAATGTGTGTGTGTGTCTACATGTATATGGAAAAAGTACATGTGCATTCACCTGAAGCTTTTTCACAGTGTATACTCACACCATCAAAACTGAGATCAGGGACCTGATCACAGCCAGAACCCCAGGTACCCTTCCTCCAGTGCCCCCTCCCCATTCCAAGATCTCACTATCCTGACTTCTGACATCTTTGATCACTTAAAAATTTTTAAATTATATTTATTTAGTGCCTACATGGAATTCAGAGGGGAACTTACAGGAGTTGATTTTCTCTTTTCACTATGTGGCTCAGGGGATTGAACTCAGGTTTTCAGTCTTGGTAGTAGTTTCCTTTATCCACTAAGCCATCCTGCGCACACACATTTGATTGTTTGTCCATCAAGTACTTTGTAGAATTCATCCATGTTGTTGAGTACCCTAGTTCAACCAATCCCAAGACATGGTTTTCTTGTTCATCCCCAGACAGGAGTATAAACCCAAGAAATGCTTCCATGCATACCCAGCTTGGCAAACCAATGAACTCAATGGGATCACTTACAAGCACATGGGTGCCTCAAAGGCAATTGCATCACCAAAAACAAAACAAAACAAAACAAACAAACAAACAAACAAAAAACTACCTACCCCACTATAGGTAATGACCTGGGAAAGCTGCATCACTGGACTCTTCCAACCCATTTCCACCTTCTACCTTCTATGCATTCTAACACTCTCCCCAAACACCAATAAACAAAACAACTCATGCAGCCAGGACAGGATTATGTGCAGCTGGTGGTGGCAGGAGGGAGCTTTAACTGGAATCTCAGGTAAGGGCCTAAGGATCTAACGTTCTAGGAAGGAAAGTTAGTAGGCTCTGGCTTGTGAGAGAGAACCTGAATGATCTCAGTTACTCTGATTCAAGGCCCTGATGATTACATCATATCTGGAAGAGAAGTCCACTGCAGTTCCCAGCACTGTATAATATCCCACAGAATAAATGCAGTGCCATTCATTTTCCCTGACTAGTAGATAATCCAGCTGTTCTCGGTTCAGCATCACTGAGAACACAGCTTCTCTGTAATGCATGTCCTTGATGCATGTTTCTTGAGTATGCACTGGAGGGTAGACTTTCCTGTCACAGATAATGCACTCATTGAACTTAATGTGATACTGCCAATGCGTGCATAGGTTTTAGTAGCTAAGTTTTGAGTGAGGTTTGGTGGATGAACCGAGGGTTGCAGATCCCAATAGGCTAGAGATGAGCTCCAAGTTAGTATCAGGAAAAAGCTGTAGAGACATAGCTCAAGGTCACTTTCATCCTTGAACAGTTTATTGGAGCTGTCAGAAAGAGGACCACACCCAGTCCCAGCAAAGAACTGCCAACAGTCATTTTAGGTTTCCTTGACTCAATGAGGAATCTCCCAGGCCAAGTTTCTTTATCCTTCCCTGCCCCCTTTCTCAAATATGTGCAAAAAGAATTTTTTAAGTTTGTTTTACTGAAAATCGGGACTTCTCTCTGAGTTTATGACATGTATTCTGCCATGTGAATCCATTTCACACAGTTCTATTTATCATGGTATTTCATGTAATTATTATGCTTTTTTGACCTCTTGGGAAACCTGCAGTGGGGGAGGGCCAGGGATAGCAGACAGTTCCTGCTGCAGCTAGGTGATGGCTAATGACAAAATGGCCAGTGCATAGCATCTCTGCAAAGAACAGGGTGTTGGGGAAGATGTCTTCTCTCTCAGGAAGCTGCTGCCAGCACACCAAAAAAGGAGTTTTCAGCCTGTATTTGTATCTTAAAAAACAAAGCTGTGCTCTGTACAGCTAAATACTTATGTAGCCCAGATGTTCTTGTGAGGCCCCCCCTACCCCACAAGAGCTGTATAAAATTAGCTCAAGTGTCTACCACTTCCAAGGTCTGCAAAACTCAAACTTCCTCCTGAGTTCCCTCTAATTCTCAGGGGCTGAACATGACCAAGGTCACACTGTCACCTGAAGTTTATGTCACCAGCTATGGGTATAGAGAGCATAACTTCCACATAACTCCCAGGGAGTTTTTTAGAAATACGGATTCTGGGTCTGGAGAAATGGCTCAGTGGTTAAGAGTCTGTACTGCTCTTCCAGAGGACTGGAGTTTAGTTCATAGCACCCACATTGGGTGGCTCACACCCACCTATAATTCCAACCCCAGGGTGTCTAATGCTCTCTTCTGGGCTCCTACTAGAACCTGTACACACATATATACAGCCATACACAGACACAGACATACAATTAAAATTTAAAAAATAAATAAAAAAGAGTACAGGCTCTTACCAGGAGAGGCAGGCAGGAAGATCATCGGTTCAAGGTCATCCTCAGCTACATTGTAAGTTGAGGACCAGCCTGGGCTACATGACACCCTGCCTCAAAAGAAAAAGAGAAATGAATGGAAAAGATGGCTCTGGGGTTAAGAACTCTTGTTGCTCTTCCAGAGGACCTTAGTTTGGTTCCCAGCCCCCACATGGTAACTCACAACCACCTGTAACTCCAGTTTCAGGAGACCCCCTCTTCTAACCTCTGTAGGCACTAGGCATGCACATGGTACACAAACATACATGTGGGCAAAACACTCACACACATTAAAAAAAATAGAACAAAAGAGAAAAATGTGAACACTCAGTTCCCATCCCGGCATCTGCAGTTGCTGAGTCAGAATTTGCCTGTGCCCAGGGAATCCCCATAGGACCATATGCAAAGTTTCAATTGGAGAACCACAGTTACACACAAAGAGATGTGTTTAACAGACCTAGACTCAACTCCTAGGCATGCCATTTATTAACTAGCGATCTTCAATACATAACTTGCCCTACCAAACCTTAATTTCTTCTTCCCTCTATAGGATAAGAGTCACACTCAGTTCTGTAGCAAATGGAAGCCAATGGTGTGCTGTGCTGTGTGTGTGTGTGTGTGTGTGTGTGTGTAGGCCTCAAAGATAGCCTAAGGTATCATTCCTCATATGCAGTGCACCTTATTTGTTTTGTTTTGTTTTGTTTCCTTCAGTGTCCCTCATTGGCCTGGATCTTGCTGATTTATTTAGGCTGATTGGTCAATAAGTCCCAAGGATTTTCCTATCTCTTCTCCCCAGCACTGAGATGGCATCTTCCTACCTCTGCCTCCCCAGCGCTGAGATGGCATCTTCTTATCTCTGCCTTCCCAGAGCTGAGATGGCATCTTCCTACCTCTGCCTCTCCAGAGCTGAGATGGCAAGCCAGAGCCACCATGACTATCTAGTGGAAGCTAAAGTTTGAGAGAGCTCATGGTGCTGGCACAGGCAGTTCTCTGAAGAGGTTCCTGCCTGGCTAGAATTCACCTAGCTTCAGAAGTGATGGAATAGGCTCATTTTCCCATGTCATCAGGCATCTCACGGCGAGAAATTTTTGGAAACAGAAGCGAAGGGATGCTCAGTTGTTTGTCATTAGAAGGTTATATGCTGAATTATCCCAAACTGGTGAATGAGTGTGTAAGGCTGCTCATATTCACTGAATCGTCAGAGCTAATTTCACCACTCACCCTTGAGTTGCCTGCCTGAGCATACTACACTACTACATCTATGGATGGATTCATTTTAGTACCAGCATTGAAATATAGATACACACAGCTTTACATCACTTTCATGTGTTTAAAGTAATACAAGGATGCAGGCATAGCCCAGTAATAGAGTACTTGTCTAGCATATGTAAGGCCCTGATTTTTATCCCCAGCACGATTAATGAATAAAATAAATGAATAAAACCCACAAAAAGTATAGCATAGTAGTTGGTAAAGCCTGGATTCACCCACACTAGTGATATCTAAGGAGAAAGGTGAAGCCTTGGAGAATGGCTCGATCTCTTGGCTCCAGCTATAGAAACTTAATTTGAATTAGTTGTATAAAAGAGAACTGGTCCACAGCTAGAGGGCATAGAATGAAAAGGCAGAGAGATAGCTGGGACTTAGGAAGATCAAATCTCAGAGACTCAGAATTGACGATGCTTACTTAGTATTCTATTTAACTAGACTTGAAATCACCTAGGAGACACAGTATAGGGATGATTAAGATAATTCCAGAGAGGATTAGCTGAGGAAGACTGAATGGTACTGAATGCCCTGGATGTGGCGGTACCATCCCATGGTCTGGGAGCTTAATAAAAAGGAGAAAATGAGGAAGTGAGATGAGCACTACTTCCTGTTCTCTGCGTCCTGGTTCTCACTTCCAGAAGTGAGAAGTCCCAGCCATATGGTCCCACCACAATGAACTCAGACACACCTTCCTTACCATAATGACCTATCTGATCAAACTATGAGCCAAGGTAAATCTGTCTTTAAGCTGTTTCTTTCAGATATTTGGGCTCAGCAACAAGAAAAGTGAGTCCTACTGATGTTCAGGACCTTGCTATCTGTCCCCCTCCCTCCTCTAGTTTGTCCTTACATGCCATGAGCTTGTAGCACTCTTAAATGAAGGAGGGCTGGAATACAGATGCAAAAGCAATGGTTACTGTGTAGGGAAAGGAAGCTGAGGAGTTGACAATGAGAATTTTGGGAATTTGGGAGGACAAAACCAAAGGCTAAAGTCTTATTATTGTCAGTGAGAAGGCCGAAGGGGTAGATTGATCCCAACCTCTCTAGTAGATCATTACCTTTCATAAAGCACGAAAAAGATGACAAATGCAACTGGACCTTAGGAAACCATTTCCTCCCTCCCTCTGTCCCTCCCTCCCTCCCTTCCATCCTTCTCCTTCTGCTCTGTGATATAAGACCTTGCTATATCATAAGCTGCTCCTCCCACCCCCTGCTTATAAAATTCTGGGTTATTCTCCTCAGTGCTGGGATTATAGGTGTGCATTGCCATACCTGGCTCTGAATTCAGTCTTTGAGCTAATATGAAATACTAAGAAAACAATGAGAATAGCCTACTCATTAATCTCATGTAATTTTCAGCAATTCTTCCTTTCTTTTTTCTTTCTTTCTTCCTTTTCTTCTTTTCTTTCTTTCTTTCTTTCTTTCTTTCTTCCTTTCTATCTTTCCTTTCTTCCTTTCCTTCTTTCTTTCTTCATTTCTTTTTGTTTGTTTGTTTTAAGATAGGGTTTCTCTGTGTAGCCCTGGCTGTCCTGAAACTCTCTTTGTAGACCAGGCTGGCCCTGAACTCACATAGATCCACCTGCCTCTGCCTCCTGAGTGCTAGGATTAAAGGAGTGTACCACCAGCACCACTCTTAGTTACTGTTTCTTACTGGGTGCAAGATTCCCAGAAGCAACTCTTCATATCTAGCAATGTAGTTGCAAGTTCATTGGGTTATTGCTCATTATGTGTATCACCTGACCACCCACTCCGGCTCTGTGTGCTCTAGGAATTCTGGCTTTAAGATGTGGGGCTGCTAAGCTATCCCTGTGCCCAGTCCCCCCTAGTCTAAAGACCCAGGTCCTTGCTCCCACAGATGTGCTCTGCTGCTCTACTTAGGGTTGAAGCATTGTTTTGCATGTGAACTCCCCCGATGTCTAGTTACGATGCAGAGTCTGAATGTGGTCCTCAGTGAGGCTGAGAGCTCCAAGGGTTATAGAGGCAGCTGGACTGGGGACCTCACTTGAAGTATATGTGGAATAGAATATTTGTTTAACTATGTAAACATGTGTTGCTATTTTGCCTTGCCCTGCCTAAGGGACCTGATTAGTGTAACAAAAATCTGGATAGTCAATAGCTAGGCAGTAGAGGGATAGATGGGGCTGGTGGGCATCGAGAATGAGTAGGTGGAAGAATCTAGGTGTGTGTGTGTGTGTGTGTGTGTGTGTGTGTGTGTGTGTGTGAGAGAGAGAGAGAGAGAGAGAGAGAGAGAGAGAGACAGAGAGAGAGACAGAGAGAGACAGAGAGACAGACAGAGACAGAGAGAACAAAAGGAGAAAAACAGGGAGACCCTGGGGCCAACCAGTAAGGTAGCTGCCAGACAGATGGACACTAGGACACAAAAGAAGTAGGATAGTAGGGCAGAAAAGAAAGGTAAAGAGCCCCGAAAAATGTAGATGAAGATAAACAGGGAAAGTTAAGTTATATGAGCTAGCTAGAAATGAGCATAAACTAAGGCAGAACATTCATAACTAATAAGTCTCCATGTCATGATCTGGGGGACAGTGATCTGAGAAAGCCTCCTGCCTTCTCCTTCTAGGTCCATATTGTTATCTTCCCATTATCAGCATGGACTGTCTTCCTCAAAACACATTTTACTTAGGTGACTCAAATGTTCTGAGTAAAATTAGAAGGACAACAGCTTCTCAACAATGAAGAAGATCAAGGCTGGGAGAAGCTGTACACAGAACATACACTCTAAAAAGGGGGTAGGTCACTGCCTGGCCTTGAAACATGGAGGGTGCAAGATGGGGAGCTCAAGGTCATCTTCAGTCACATAGAGAATTGGAAGCCAGTGTGGGCTACATGACTTCCTGTCAAAGAAAACAAAAGAGGAAAAGGGGAGGAGAAGGGAGAGGAGAGGTAGGGTGGAGGAAAGAAAGATGACAAAGGAGAGATCTAGAAATAGACATGAGGATGGCTTAGTAAAATATTTGCCTCACAAGCATGAGGGCCTGAATTAGATCGCTACTATCCACACACAAAGGTGGACACAGGGGTGCACATTTGTAATCCCAGCTGTGGAGAGATGGGAGGGAGGTGGAGACAAACAGATCCCTGGAAGCTCTCTGGCCCGTTAGCCTAGCATACTGGGTGAGGTTCTAGGCCAATGGGACACCATGTCTCAAACAAAAATGTGAGGCACTAAAGGAACAACCTTTGTGGTTGTCCTTTGACCTCTGACCTCTGAGAGGGTCATTGTGGGACTGTGAGACTATGGAATGAACGACTCATGCTCACTCACTGTCCTCCAAACCTGTGAGCTCAGCAAGTTCTGACCAATTGTTTGTGAATGGGAATGAGGCCTAGGGAAAATCCTGACCTCATCAGAAGGCGTTTTCTTTTCCCCATGCACTAAGAAGGCCATATGTCCTTGTGGGACAGAATAGGACAAAAGCCCTCTTCTGTTTTGCTGAGTCACTGATCAAAAATGAAACAATTGTGTCTTGTCGCTCCATGCATTTGTGCATGTTGCAAAAATTGCCTCATACTGACCAATATTCCTTAGTGTGGGAGATACAAGACAGCCCATAAATGCAGTGCTAGACTCCAGACCAGCCTGCAGCAGCCCCTCCTCTCTCAGATACCCAGAGGCACCCTACTGAGAACATTGTGAATCCCTAACAGCTCACCAGGTGCCAGGATTTCTTACCTGGGGAAATGAGTTTCCAGAAGGTGTTGGTGGTCACTCATCCTGCCCCCACCTTCTTCCCTGTTTCCTACAGGGAAGCTAGAGAGCCCAGCTGCAGGCTTGCACTGTGAAACTGTCCCCTTCCTCAGAGAGCTCTAAGAGGAGACCTTGATTCTGCCTGAGATTCTCCCATCATATTGTCTGCCTCTGGCATGGCTCAGAACTCTTCCATGCTGTCTGTCTGTCTAGTCATGGGCTTAGTAAAGTCTAATAAACGTTACAAGAGTCCATCTTAGTATCCCTCTTGAAGTCTGGACCTGAAAGACCGTTCTTAAAGGCTAGTGGGGCTTCAGGGAAGCTTTATCTGGGCATAGGAATCGATTCTATAGAAGAGATGAAAGATGAGCTTAATACAGAATCCCAACCACAAAGGGGCAGAGGCGCAGGGAAAATGCTGAACTTGTTGGAAGGTGCTTAAGGATTTGCATAAATCAAGAAGAACAAGAGAGACAGTGTCACTCAGAGGAAGCCATGTGAAATTAGCAGGAGCAAAAGTGTGAGAGCCCTACCCCAGAACAAAGGGACTGAACAACCGACCCACAGAGGGAATCATGCTTTAGACACAGCAGTATGCGCTGTCTTGCCTGCATTTAACATGGCGCCAGCAGGGTTCTGCAATTCAGGAACATTCGTTGAAGGAATGAAGATGGAAATGTGAAGGGGTAGGGAGAGGGTCTGACTCTTCCTATTGGTAGGCCCATATGAATTAAATTCCAAGGTCCTGAGAGGAAGGCAGCCGTGAAAGCAGAAGCAGTGTTAGTAAACTTCTAGCAGTCGTGGGCCATGGGAAAGGGAGGGGTCATGCTAGAGATGGCCAGTGGGGCTGAGCTGTCTTGTTAAGGGGAGGAAAGGGGAGGTTCCGGGGACCTCTCGGTGGTGATTAACTTTAACTCCTGACACATGGAAAAACCTGGTCCCCATTTTCCTGCTAGAAATGAGTCTATTAAACTGATGGCTTATGAACAAATGGCAGTAAGGCCCATATTGAGTCTAGTGGACTTAAACAAAGTTAACAGCCTATTTTTTGTTGAGGATTTACTGAACGCCAGTCAAATGCTTTGTGTGGATTAGTTTAGTTAGCATTCTTATTTCTTCCGGAGCAGGGTAACCCCAGCAGACAATACAGTTGTGACTGTGCAGTCTTTTATTGGTAATATTAGATGGTATCAGGGTTTAGAGATCACCTATGGGGGGTCAGTTGTAGGGTGTGTCCATGAACAAGGAATTGGGCAGAAACCTATGGTTGCAGCAGATAGCTGAGATAGTTTATCAAGGGGTTGTGTACTTCTGGGGGAGGTAGAAGTAGACCAGAGTAAGAAAAGGCATGTGCTGCAGTATGAAAGATTGGAACTTTTATATTACACAGCAGGGGCTTTGGGGCTCATTTATACCACATGGGCTTCTGTAAGCACACTGTATCTGGTACACGTAATTCTGCAGAAACCTCAATGAGCCACATGTCTCATTAACATTTTCAATATTCACTGTGTGTTTAATACAATAAGGAGGCTTAGGCAATCCTCGGACACTCTAGAGTACATCAGCAGGATGATCCAGATTCAGTTGGCCTGGACCAGGGTGGTGGTTCGAGTAAGAATGGTCCCCATAGGCTCATATATTTGAATGCCTTGTAAGTGGCACTACTTGAGAGGGAATGAGAGAGTGGCCTTCTTGGGGTAGGTAAGTGTGTCACTGGGGGTTGGCTTTGGGGTTTCAAAAGCCCAAGCCAGTCCTGGTGTCTTTCTCTTCCTGCTGCCTATGGATCCAGGTTAGAAGTAGATCTTCCCACTTCAAATTAAGCAATGGGGGGCACAGGTGTGCCCTCCAGTTTTGAGTTTTAGTTAATTCCAGGTAAAGTCAAGTTGACAACCAAGAATAGCCATCTCCTTTAGCAATTCACTTTGTTCATTTTCTAAGTTTGCAGACTTGGCATAAGGCTCAATCTCTGTTCTTTTTTCTGCCTGATCTGGATCTACAACCACTCTAACTCTAAATGCAACAATGTTCACCATTACATTTGTCCATGTTCTGTTACTGCAACAAAATGCTGGAGACTGGGTAATTTACTAAAGAAAAGAGATTTATTTTGCTTATAGCTCCAGAGATTCAGGAATATGCTGCTGGCATCAGCTGGGCTTGGGTGGGGGACCCCATAGTGGATGTATCAAATTGATGAAGAATGTGTGTAGTGTATGCTACAATCTGCTCCACTAATCGGGTGAAGGCCTAGAGATTGAAATAAGAGACAAGACAGTGGGTCATTCGTGTCGGAATGCCAAATGCCATTTATTGAGGGGATGGAGTGGGCTTATATACTGACTCACAGCACAGTGGAAAACAACAGGGTTTTCAGGGTTAGCTCCTCCCCAGCAGATGTGTTGTTAGTAAAATAGGAAGAGTATCAATAATAACTCTGGGGCAAGATGTTCCAGCCAACAGCTTCAGGCTTGCTCAAGGTGCCTCGGGGGTCCATTCAGGGCCCTACAGGTCCCCTTTCTTTTAATATAAACTAACACCTGTCTTAGGTGGCAGAGTACATCAGCATAATTCCTTACCCATCATTGGAGAGGTCACCCAGGCCTGTAACCTTCCTGTCTTAGGTTGGGTATTTGCCCCCATCTGTCTTACCTGTCTCTGGTGATTAGTTCCTCTATAAGTTCAGTCATACTTGGGCAGAGGCATTCTCTTGAGCTAAATACAGTAGAATCTGTTTTGTTTGAAAGTTGGCCTGGGCCTGTCTAATGCTGTGGTGGCATAGGCAGATCAGGCAGATAGCACCAAGGGCAAGGGTTATAAGCCCCAGTGAGAGAAAACTTGCCCAATCTCTAAATAATCTGCCCACAAGTTGAAGTCCTTGTAAAAGGTCTTCTGCACTGGCAGGTGGTACTCGGGTTTCATTGATGTTAATGATCTGCATGGCTAAAGCATGTGTATAATTTAAAAACTGATCACTCCAGGACCCCTGGAGAAAAGTAACTACAACTGATACATTCTCAACTATAGTAAGTGTAACACAGATATGTGTGTGAGAAAGAGAGAGAACAAGAAGCCATATGGGCCTCCCACAATAAATCCAATTGTTCCTATAGGAAGCTAGTTTGTAGATTTAGTTTTAAAATGCCAATTTGTACTAAATAATCAAGTGTGTTTTGGGTGGCTAAGGCTTCAGCCAATTCACCTGATAATTGATCCACTGTGCCTGTGGTATTTACAGACTGGGAGAGAGCTATCCTAGAAACTCTTGCTGCGCCAGCAGAGACGGCAATGGTATTAACAATCACATCTGTGATATTGAAAACTTTCTTCTATGCCTCACAAGTTGGTCATCTGTAGAGGAGGTCTCCAGCATAGGTACCACCCTGGGTACGTGGCCCATGACAGCTGTTACTTCATACATCTAGCAGCTAAGCAGTTGGCAGTCTTGCTGAGAACAATTGAGATTTCCTCCAAAATTAGTAGCATTAGTTACAACAAAAAAGAATGGAGCCAGAACACAAGTACCTAAAATGAAGGTGAAATTCTTATACATTGGACCAAAGTGTAATTTTATAGCTGCTTTACTCAAACTATAATTAGTGGTCAGGAAAAGTGGCCACACAAGGCTACTCAGACCCACAGGCATCAGAATGGGTGGATTCTTGATGAAGGCCCATCAGACCTTGCTGACGGCTACAATCACGGTCCCTTCCCATATGGAGAACCAGATGCTCAGGCACCCAAACGGGGTTATCCGCATCTTGTGGAAAGATACAAACCGACCCTCAGGCCCACACTAGAACCAGGTCAGGGCAGCACCATTGTCCAGTAGTGACTGAAATTCTTCCAAATAGCTATAATCAGATGACTGAAGGTGCCAATACCTGTCGGCCACAGATAGAGCAGCACCATTAATAGTTAAAGAATTTAAAATACAAAGGACAAGTGAAAGGTGATTATGAGGAGACCCTGTAAATCCCCCCTTTTTTCTTTTATGAAGATAGGCTTTAATTGTGTGATATGTGATGTCTACCATTGCCTGACCTTGAGGATTATAAGGGATGCCCATCTTATGTGAGATAATTTTTTTTTTTTTTTTTGCAAAAAGTTGAAACCCTAACTAGTATAAGCAGGACCATTATCAGTTTTTAATTGTCTGGGTACTCCCATATAAGCAAAAGCTTGCAAACAATGGCTCTTAACATCCTTAAGCTTTTCTCCAGTATGGGCAGAGGCAAATATGAGGTGAGACTGGATATCCACAGATACATAACAAGTTATAGTCCACCAAAGGAAGGTACATGGGTAACATCCATCTGCCAGATACCATTAGGCATGGCACCCCGGGTGGTTAATTCCAAGGTGTGGAACAGTTAAGAATTCTGCATATAGGGGACAATTCTTAACTCTGTTAATAGCTTGGTCTCTAGTAATTTTAAGATGGAACTTAAGTAACCCTTCATTAAGGTGGGAGGTTGTATGAACTTTGCAGGCTGCTTCATAACTAGACTCTCTCATCATCATGACAGCACTGTTTTAGTATTAAAATTGGCAATGGCATTTCCTTCACTCAAAGGGCTGGGCAAATCAGAATGCGTTTGGAGATGTCCTACAAAAATTGGATGAGAGAACGTCCATAGTAGGCTTTGTATGGCTGGTAAGTGTTCCTGTACACAAGAGACCGGAGATATATAGGCAGCAGTTTCTAAGGGGGGCAATATATGATACACATACTATCAGTGTGTAAGTTAAACAGCTCATCAGAAAAATGTTGAAGGGCTAATTGTGCTTCAGCTAGGTCAGCATATTGTGCAGATTTCATGTGTAGTATAGAGTAATAATGGGAAAGGAAACAATGATGAACAACCATTTGAAGAGCTGTCTGTAATTACATTGTGGTCCCTCTTCAAAGGCTTTTTGGAAATAATTTTGGAGAAACACACTGGGTGATGTTTCTTTTAAAAAGAATTAGCTAATTTATTAGAAGGAAAATGGTTATCAAAGTGGCAGGGTGTGGAACACATGAAATGTACCCAATCCTTATCAAACTGTTGAAGCCATTGTATCTGTTGTTGAGTATAGGGAAAGACAATTACATCTGGAATCTTGCTAAAAACTTGAAGACTCATCTTGTATGACTTTTGAATAATGGAAATCATTGCCTGGTGATAAGATTTAACTATTTTTCCTGGGGATGCATGCTCATGCACCCATAATATAGGACCAGTTTGCCAAGAAACCTCTGTAGGGGAATATACTGAAGCAAAAACTAATAGCATCAAGTTTTGAGAATAGCCAATATAATTTAAGTATGCAGATTGGAGGTGTTCTTGCACAAGTTGTATGCATTTGCACACAGCAGGTGTTAAGGTGCAGGGAGAAGTGGGATCGGATTCTCCTTGTAAAATATCAAATAAGGGTCTAAGCTGTCCAGTGACCAAACTAGATCAAACCCAATTTATATCTCCCAATAATTTTTGAAAATCATTAAGGGTGGTTAGTCTATCCAGCCTTAAAGTAATCTTTTGAGGATGGATACCAGAATATAGCAATTGATGGCATAGGTATTGATAGGGAAATTCTTGTTGTACCTTTTTCTGGGGCTATTCTTAAGCCAGCTAGTTAAAGATTATGTTGCAATTCCCCAAAAGCCTTATTTACTTCCTTAGGATCTGAGCCAGGCTGGCTAAAAGAATATCATCCATATAATGTATAATATATAAGGATTAAAATTTCTCCCTAATGGGGGCAATGGCCAAAGATACATAAACTTGACAAATAGTGGGACTATTGGCCATTCCTTGTGGCGACACCACCCATTGATATTTCCTATAGGGCTCTTTTAAATTTAACAGAAGGAATGCTAAATGCAAATTGCTCACTATCCTGAGGATGCAAGGGAATGGTAAAGAAGCAATCTTGTTGGTCTATAACTAATAAATGATAGCCCTGAGGAATACCTACAGGGGAAGGTAAGCCAGGTTGTGTGGCTTCCATAATTTGCATATAATCATTATCAGCTCCAAGATCTTGTAGGAGTCTCCATTTTCCAGATTTTTTTCTTTATAACAAATATTGGCATATTCCATGGGGCCTACCTCCTTTCATTACTGAAGCTATAACCTGGCCCATAATGTGATGACCATCTATGTCCTGACATATGTGTATATAGTCATTAAGACTTTTAGCTTTATGGGAATGTAGAGTCTCTTTACAATACTTGTTTGCATTTTCAAATGCCAATTGTTTAATTATGGTCATGGCATTTTCAACATCACCAAGAATGTGACTGGCCAGCTGTAGAAGATAGTCTGCAAATTCTGAATAGGGCTCAGACAGTCCCTGTAATACCTTAGATAGTTGATCACTGGCAGACTTTTTAAGCAGGGCTTTCCAAGCTCTAGTAGCAGCAATAGTGATTTGTGCATAGACTGCTGGGTCAAAAAGAATTTGAACTGCAAGGATAGCATATTGCCCAGTGCCCATGAGCATATCTAAATTCCTAGCAGGAAATCTGGCAGCAGCATTGCATTGGGTGGTTTCTTTGCAATATTCTTAAAATTAGCCTCTCCAGAGCAAATAATCACCCTCACTCAGTGTGGCTCTACAGAGCTGCATCCAATCACTAAGGGTGCAATTTAATGCTGTGAAGGACTCAAAATTTTGCCTGAGTGAAAGGAGCATGTGGCTCATAAGCAGTGACAGCCTCCTTAAATTGTTTTATATCCTTGAAATTTAGTGGGTTGTGCTTCCTAACCCTGTTATCCTGAGGATCCACTGTCTCGATCACAGAAAAGCTTGTCTTTCCTTTTCTAATGCTTCTACCTGGGTTATTAAATCTTTGACTTCCTCCTCTATCACTCCAGATGCAGAGGTCCTACTAAAGGGATCACAAAAGGAGTTGTGCCTCAGCAGATGGCATTTGCTCTCATCAGCTTCAGAAATTGTTTTAATTGTTCAATTTCTGCTTCCAAAGTATCTTCTTCAACAGTTACAGTAGGACTATCATCTCCTTGATGAGATCTCTCTTGTTCCCTGATAGATTTCACAGATTCTAAATCTTATACTTCCTCAAAAGTCCTATTTATCCCTGCCATTTGTTCTTTTACTTTATCATTGTTGCTTAGGAGCCCATCCTTAACTACACGCCAAAGGGAAAAGGTGGCAATAGGGAAATTATTAGATCCCTCTTCTTTATAAGTCTTTTGGAGATCTCTTTTTATCTGTTCCCAATCTGGGATGTTGAAGCATCCAGAGTGCATAAACCAGGGACTATGTTTCTCTAATATGGCAATGAATTCTTTAGCTGTCTTAGTTTTAATCCCTGTGCCCTGTCTTTTCAATTGGGCCACTAATTGCCCACTGAGAATTTCCTTAGAGTTACTGGAACCCATCCTTCAATACACCCTATTCACTTACTTTGCCAGCCGGCCTCAGAGGGTGATCTCTTAGGTGATCCTTTCTTCCCTATCTCGGTGGGACCTCCACTTGTAGGGACAACTGCTCTATGATCTGCTCCACTAATCGGCGAATGTCTAGAGATTGAAATAAGAGACAAGACAGCAGGTCATTCATTCAACAGCAATGTCAGATGCTAAACGCCTAATGCACGTTTATTGAGGGGATGGAGTGGGCTTATATATTGACTCACAGCACAGTGGAAAACAACAGGGTTTTCAGGCCTAGCTCCTCTTCAACAGATGTGTGTTAGCAAAACAAGAAGAATACCAATGACAACTCAGGGGCAAGATATTCCAGCCAACAGCTTTAGGCTTGCTCAAGGTGCCTCAGGAGCCATGCAGGGCCCTACACATATGTGTGATCTTGATGGACTAGGAAACATGAACAAGGAAGGCCAATCATGATCTCCCATGAGGGTCTACCTCTCAAAGGTCTCATGAGTTTCTAACCCCACTACAATGGAGATCAAGTTTCCTATCCAAGAATCTTTGAAGAATACATTAAAACCATGGCTAGACCATAGTAACTATGATGTTATGGAACTCTTAGGCTGATAGGAGAGCTTCTGGGCAGAAAAAAAAAAGACTAGACAGAGGATAGGAGAAAGACTATTTATACACAGCTACAGGGACCACCATAGTTATCATCCTGCATTTGCTAGGTAAGAATAGTCTCAAAATCAAGATGTGTCAAGCATGTCTCTTTACCAGGATACACAGCAGAATTTTCAGAGCACGGGCACAGAAAGATGGAAAGGCTGTCCTCGTGGACTTGAAGAAAACGCACATGAAATAAAAGCCAGACAAAACTTGTTCACTCAAAACTGACAATTTTCCTGTTGATTATACTGTCTCTGTGGTTCTTTTTTTTTTTTTCTGCCTAGAAGGTAAAGTCTATACAACAGAGAGCTGAGTGTAGGAAGAAAGCCCCTTTGGTGTTCAAAGGAGAGCAAGACAGATAAGAGGTGAAATTTGAGTGCCTTGGTCAACCCTCATATTCCCACATGATTCCCAGACATCACAGGAGTGCAGGTGGGGTGGAGGCAAGGGATCAAGCAGAGACAGACACAGGATCCTGGAGTGTGAGGCATCTTGCAGTGTCCTAGGCATGGCCTGGGAAATATTCCAGATCTTTAAGGTCCTCCCCCAGCTCCCCAAAGGCAATACTCTTGCATGGAACACCTGGTCATATTTCCACAGGGTGACAATATTCCAAAGCTCTTAGTGTAGATGAAAACTTTAATAACTTTAGAAGTATGGACAAAATAAACTTATGAAGGAAGTCATTTAAGAATGAAAGTATTGCTGTGTGTGGTATTGCATGCCTTTACATCCAACACTGGAGAGGGAGAGGCAGGTAGATTTCTGTGAGTTCTTGGCCAGGCTGGTCTACAAAGCAAGTTCAATGCCAGCCAGCAGTACATGGTGAGAACCTGTCTTAAAAAGGAAAGAAAAGAATCC
The DNA here is from genome assembly GCA_030556225.1 of Cricetiscus sungorus. NCBI lineage: Eukaryota > Metazoa > Chordata > Mammalia > Rodentia > Cricetidae > Cricetiscus > Cricetiscus sungorus. Next base: position 48,784,198 of record JANBXA010000007.1, on the reverse strand, counting down.
AATTATTTACATTTAATTTATATGTGGAAGTTGTTCACTTAGAACAAAACTTTTAAAAAAAGATATTTAATTTTATTTCATGTGCCTGAGTGTCTTGCCTGCATGTATGCCTGTCTACTGCATGTGTGTTGTGCCTGTAGAGGCCAGCAGAAGACATCAGATTCCTCAGAACTAGAGTTACGAAAAGTTGTGAGCCATCATGTAGGTGCCAGAAATTGAACTTGCTTCCTCTGGAAGAGCATTCAATGCTCTTAACAGCTGAGCCATCTTTCTGCCCCTAGAACAAAATTTTTAAGCTGGCTTCCTTTGCAGACAGTTAAGTGTTGATCAAAACCCCAAACCAACCATTTAATATATTCCTGAAAATTCTCAAAACTAAAATGAGAGGGCCTGGGGATCTGAACTATATCTGAGTTCAATCCTCACAGCTCACACATAGAAATGCTGGGTGCTGTGGTGTGTGCCTGTGACCCTAGCATGAGGTGGGTGGAAGGGCTCTGGGGCTCTGGGGTTTGCTGACCAGCTAGTCTGGCTGAACTGGTGAACTACAGTTCAGTGAAGAGGCTATCCCGAATACATTTCATGTTGTTTGTATGTTTTCACTCTTTATTTCTTTATATTCCTAAATGGCTAGGGCTCAGTACTGCAGTGAGTTTGTGTAAGGAGGCAGCCTCCTGCCCTTGACCATGGAGGTATGCTGAGGGCTGTGTCTGGAGGCTGAGCAGACAGTGTTCAGTTCTGAGACAGGAGGGGGCTGCTTATTAATCACTCCTCAGTACTTTGAACTTTACAACTCTGTAATTACTGCTAAGACGTTATATTTGGACTTTCTGTTTCGTTGGCATGTGCTCTCTTTCTGTTTGTTTTATGACTTTGAGTTTGTCTGGCAGTTTGTTTTAAGAGTCCTGCAGGCCAAGTTTGTTTATTAACTATGCCTGCTAGGTGTGTGGTTTTTTAAAAATGTTACTGAAAAGGGGAATGGACCCCAATGACCTAACCTCAGTCAGGCTGAACACTTCTTTACTTAACAGCCCCAAAGTGCTTCAAAGCAAATCCTAGCTATGAGATAAAAGGTTTCTTGGCCTTGGGAAGGCAGCTTCAACAGAGGAAATGGAAGTAATTAGCAAAGGCTGAGAAGAGGAGAAAGAGAAAGAACCCTGGGGAGGAGGGAAGGGAGGAAGACTGAAGTAGAAAGGTAGTCACAAGGGAATGAGTGTGACGTGTATGTGGTGTGGGTATGGTGTGTTTCTCTCCAGCTGCATCTACAGTTTCCTCTACTTCCTGCCCATTTTCTTCTTTACTTTGAAAGCCTCAGCAACCTGGGTGGGACTCAACAGACAGAGGCATTTTTCCAGGAGTGAAAGGATGGATGTTTCCTGGTCTGACAGCTGTACTCTATGGCCTGTCTCCGTGGATGAAGCTCACTGGGGGCCCTGGGAGCTGGGGGCTTCTTCCTCTTTGTACATAAATGGAAGAGGACCCTTCATGCTGGAATACAGTCATTTTCCTTCCCTAAGCAGGCTTGGCAATTAGGCAGCAAGAAGAGAACTCTAAAGAGAGGGAGGGACCTGCTGCTCCTTGGAAAGATACACTCAGCCACAAAATGCCCCAGCTGCTGCCCAACAAGGACAGAGAATCCTGGTGAGCCAAACCAGGGCTTTTGCAAATGCCAGGCTGTATTATCATTTGATAAATGTTAGCCTGTTAAAATCTCTGAGATGGTTTAATTATAAACTATCTTTAACTTCATCTAAGTTTGACAGAGGAACTTAAAAATAAGCTACCTATTAACATCTCATCTCATGTGTATTCATGCTTTGTGAAACCCAGGTTAAATGATGGAGTTCTGAAATTCTGTTTTGTTTGTTTGTTTTGTTTTGTTTGACACAAGATCCCACTATGTAACTTTAGCTGACTTGGAACTCACAATGTAGACCAGGCTAGCCTCAAACTTGTAGAGACCTACAAGTATTACAAGGGTTGAGATCAGTGATCTGTGTCACCATGGCTGGCCTGAATTTATTTCTAATCTGAAATTCCAGGCTAGGTGAGTCTCCTCCCACCTTGTGCTTTGGGGAAACCTATTCAGTTGGGGGTTTGAGAAGGAGGGGGCTGAGAGGCCAGGGAGGTGATGGTGCCTGAGGTGATGGAGTTAATAAGCAGGGCAGTCTTTTCAGATGACTGAAATAGACACAGGGCAAGACTTTAACCAGGCAGTCACCAATTAGAGTGGGGCAAGGGGACTTCTGAGGTGAGACTCTTCAAGGACCTAAGAGGGGGCCAAGAGAGGACTCAGGACATGACTTTTCTACATCAATGTAACTTTGGATAATCTCTTAAAGGACATTCATATGTCATTATGATAGGGTACTTTGTAGTCCAAATAAGGTTTGAACTTATTTGTAGTCAAGACTTTGAGCTTCTGATCCTTTGATCTCTACCTCCCAAGTGCTTTGATTACAGGCCTTCATGATCACACTAGTGATGAGACTAGAACGCAGCACTTCATACAAGTGAGGCACACATTCTATTACTGGTTAGTTACATCCTAAGCCCCAGATACCCATTCTTGAATGGAGAAAAAAAGACCAGCAACCAAGGCCCAGCAGAGTGAAGGGAAAATAGCCCAATATCTACTAATATCTGTCTCTTTGCCTACATTTTTTATAGCATGTACCTTTAATTTTGCGTTTCCAAAATGGTGTGTGTGTGTGTGAGTGTGTAGATGTGTGTATGGTTCAATGACATTATAGATTAGATTTCAACACTTATGTCTCAGATATTTTCCTTTATTTGAGTGCTGTAGGAACATTCCCTGTCTCATTATTTCTCAGTGAGAATCCAACAATCTTAGCATGTTCTACCCTTCAGTTTTCTTTCTCATACATCCCATGATCTCCTTGCAGACTAGTCTTTCCAGACCCAGTCCCTCCTCCTTCCTGCTTTCAAGGGCTTCCCCCAAACTCAAAAGGCACACTGCTATCCCAGAGAGGAGAATGAAAGGGTAAGAGAGTCACGAGTTCCAGGTTACATAGCAAGACTGTGCCTCAAAAACAGCCAAGAACTGAGGATGTGGCTCAGAGGTAGAGAGCTTGTTCTGCATACATAAGACCCTGGTTTTATTACCAGCATGGAAAAATAAAAGGATATATAAATCAGGCAGTTCATAGCTGGGGAATACACTCGGTGCTGTCTTCAGGAGCACAGGGATGGTACATATTACCTCTAGTCCACAGTCTTTGGCTGGCCACCCTTTCAATCACAAGATGGCCCCCACACATCTGCATTCCAGGCAGGAAGCAAAGGGCTACATGTGCCTTTGTTCCTCCTTTCATGTTATAGAAAGCTTTTCCAGAACACCTCTCAACAGACTTGTGTTTATTCCAAAAATTGTATCACATAAACTGTATTCTGTGTTTCATAGCCATTTTTAGCTAGACAGAAGACTAAAGAAACAAGCATTTCTCTCCCCAGTCACTACCACAGAGAAAGACCCAAGAGAGGAGAATTGAAGTTATGTGTGGTGAGGGCCAACTCACAGACTGTATTATAAACAATGTCCCCAGTGGACTGAGACCCACCTCCCTAAGACAGTCACATTCTATTAGTTTCTGTCTAGATCCCTGGTTCCAAGAATGGAATCTGGTACTTGGTAAACACTATTCAAAATCTTTCAAACACCAGGGAAAATACATGTCTGTGCGTGAACACCCATCAAGTACTAAGAAAAAAGTTTGACTTGTCAACATTTTGTAAAATGATATGGTTGTTTGAATTCAACAGTCTGATGTGTGCACACATACGATCACAAAGAGGCAAAGAGCTGTGCTCTAACACAGTATAATCACAGCAGGTAGGGCCCATCTCGGTAGGTTCTTGTGTTTCTCTCCTGGGAGGGGAGGGATAATTGATCAAAGGAAGAACCAATTATTCTTCTGCATAGCAAATCAGGGCTAGACACATGGTAGAAGAGAAGGGCAGATTCAAAGTGGGGATGCAACTCAGGAACTAGTTTATGCTGGCAAACCATTGACTGATATATATATATATGTGCATATGCATATGTATATATATATATGTATATATAATATGATATTTTTTTAAAAATTTTTGTGGAGAAAAAGAAATTGGATGGTCTATCCCTAATTTTGGATTTGGGAAATTTCTCTGCTTTTTTTGTATTCCCCCAAGTTAATCAGTAAGTTGAGACTTGTGAGAACATCAGTAAGAAAGGCCTCTTGGCATACCTTGAGGAGAATATGAGTCAATCCCAACCTGACTAAAGGCAGGTAGCCAACCTGATCACCCAAAATACATTGGAGAAGGAAGTCTGAGAGGGAGAAGAGGAAAGGAAAGAGGGATGCTAACATCTGGTTCTGTGTTTTACATATTGTGACCTTCAGTAAACTGTTACCTTCTGAATTCCAGAGACCCATATTTTAGGGCCAGTGTGACACTAGGTGAGGATATGGGTGGAAAACATTCAGAACACAGACTGTGCTTGGTACTCGCTATCACACTCTAGAAAGCCTCAATCTCTGTTTTTGATTCCCAACTTCATGATAAACTGAGAGGGAGGGAAAAAAGAACCAAAACATGTAAAGACTACTTCAGTGGTTCTAGGGAGATGGCTCAGTGGGTAAGAACACTACATAGATGAACCTGAATTTAGATCCTCTACACCCATGTAAAAGTCAGGTATGGCTGTGCATGCCTATAACCCCAGGGCAGGGGAGAGGTATGGGACTCAATGAGGGGTACATCAGAGATGTGAATCTCTGGGGGCCAACTGACCAGCCAGCTTACCAGAAAAAGCAAGCTCTAGGAAGTAAGGTGGAAGAGTGATAGAGCAGGATAGTTGATATCCTCTCCTGACCTCTCCATGTGCATGTGCACGGAAAGATTAATCCAAACTACATTATATGATCCTTAGTGCTTTAATTATAACTTCATTCTAACCCTATATTACTCAAAACCTATTTTTAAAAATCAGTTTCCATTCTTATTTGAAGGGAGAAGGCTGCCCAAGCCATCTGGTCTACCTGGTGATCATAGTAATATGCCCACCACATAGAATTGCTTAATAAGTATTCTTAGAACTAATGTGTCACAAACCTGTCTGTCCATAAGACCTTCCTTGTTACCATGACCTCTCCCCAACCTCCAATCTCCCTTCTGGCTATTTGGAGTGTTCTGGAAACCCTTGAACTAGCATTTTCACTAAACAAGGACTTTCAAGAGACAACTACCCTTTCTCTTCCTGTCCATTCTTGGGCAAGCCAGAAATTCCCAGTTCACAACAGGAAACCAATAGCTCTGTGCTATCAAAAGACATTTCCTCTACAGTACAAAACGTCTGAGGAATAATTCCAAACGGGGCTTCACCCATTTCCTGTGAAAGGAGGCAAACCCACCCATCCTTGGCCTGAAGAGCCCTGCCTTTCCAGTCTTTAGTGATGCCATGCCTTCTGTATCAAGGAAGGGCCTGTCTTTTCCCCTGCTATACTCAACCCAGTATCCTGTGAGCACACCCACTTGGGAGGGCTTTTCAGTGTTCTGTCAGAGTACAAACCCTGTGACCGAGTTGTACCCTTGCTGGAATATAGCTCACAGGCAGCGTAATTAATAATAATAATAATAATAATAATAATAATAACAATAATTTTAAAAGGTCAACTTCCTCTGAAAGTCAGGATCCAACTTGATTATGAGGAATTAATGAATGGTGGAAACCTTGAAAGTCTGTGGGACAAACTTCCAGCTATTTCCCTGTTCCTGACTTTGTCTGTGTAGAGAAAAGATTACAGAATTCTTTGGCCTGATCGATCTATTCATTCCACTGTCCCAGAACACATTTAGAGTTCTCTAAGACTGTTAAGAAAGAAGAATTTAGTCTCCTCTACTAATTGTATTAGGGTTTGTACCAGTAAGACTGGAATCATCAAAAGCAGTTGTTACACAAGAGAACATTGAAGCCTCAAAAAGCAAGGAACTTTTCCAAAATTGCAAAGACTGGAGATGGCCAAGTGCTTGTTGTGCATGCCTGTAACTTAGCCCTGGACAGGTGAGACAGGAGGATCTTTAGGAGCTTTGCAGCGAGCCAATCTTGTCAATTAGCAAGCTGCAGGTTCAGACCCAGTATCAAAAGACATGGTAGAAAGTGGTAGAGGTCTGTGCATACATATGCAATGCACCTAAACACATGAATATATATACTAAACACACAAACACATGCACACACACACACACATACACACAAACACACACACACACACACACACACACACACACACACACACACACACACACACACACACACACACACACACACCACACACACAAAAGCAGCTACCAAGGGATACTGTGGCAGAGTCAGACTACAATTGAGGCTTCTTCATTGAGGTCCAGAGTTGTCAGGACAAACATTTGAATCCCTCTCTTTGAATGCTATCTTTGAAACTTTTTTTATATGGGCTCACCCGCAAGGTTTCAAGAAGGAAAAGCTGGTGGGAACTTCCAGCTTCCAGGGAGAATCCCTTCTCCAATCAGTGACAGGAAGTGCAAGATCAGGGCTTGGCCCTGGGCTTCCTGGCTTTAGACTTAGGTGGAGCTGCTTGATTAGGCCACTAAGAAGGTATTGATGAGGGGACAGGGAAGCACTCTCACTAGGTTGAAGGTGAGCATGTGGGAAGGCATTGGAAGGGTCCACTGTCCTTACAACAGCAGCTACACTCTTGTCAGGCTTAGCCAGGAGAGTTTCTGCACAGTGACAAGCAGCCCATATCTGGCATTACCAGCATCTGTTTGGTGATAAGGATATGGAAGCCATAGAAAACAGCTGACCTAAAGGCATACAAAAAGTGAAAACTGGAAGTCTACAGGTTTCCTGCAGCAGGAAGGACATGTCCAAGATGAAGGATAAGTCAGCCATGCAGACAGGTCTATTCTCATATCTCTTGCCACAATGGCCACAGGTTCTCTCCAGCACACCAGAAAGGAGAAGTTCCAGGGATGTTTGGATGTCAACAACCTTCCACCATCTCAGACCACTAGTGCCTCAGATAATCTGCTTCTCAAGAAAGAAGGACCCCATAGGGGATCACAGTTTTGGAGGCTCAGTGCATGATCATCTGGACCCATTGGTTTGGATGGATGATGAGGCCAAGTCTTCTAGTGGCCTGGAAAAGCTAGTTTCATGGTCTGGATCTCACTGTATTCTCAAAGGCATGGTTCTGTTGACCTGAAGATCTCTTGCAAAGTTCTACTTTTTAACATTTTGATACCTCTTATATGCTAAAGGCTTGGTGCCATGGGTTAAGGATCAAGCCTTGAACACACAGGACATGAAGGAATTAAAGCATAGCAACCTGTACATACATTTAGAAAAATTTTCCTTTTCTTCTGTTTTCTTTCATATCTTCTCTTTCCTCCTCCTTTATCTTTTTTTTTTTTTTTTTTTTTTTTTGTGGGTGTTGCGTGTTTCTGAGATAGGGTCTCGCATTTTCTGAACTCCCAATCCTCTTGCTTCTTCCTCTGAATTGTAAAGATTATAGATTTATGTTACCATGTCTGGCATCTTCTAGAAATTTTAGTCACAGAGTTGACATAGCCATTTTCATATATGCCCTTTGTTCTTTATGTAAAGCCTGTAGAGAAACAGCCTTCTGTGTGTTCTCATGGAGAAACACCTTATCTGGCTAGGTATCCACAGGAAAGAAATAACCTGCTTATAGCTAGGTAATTAGAGAATTCTGGAGGGAGATGGTCTGACAAGGTCTGGGAAGAGCAGCAACTTGATCAAAGGAGACAGCTACTGCCTACTGGATTACAATGAAATAAATCAGCAGGACAAATGCTCACCTTCCTCCCTTCCCTTCACCTCTCTTCCCCTCTCAGTAGGTTTTGCATTGGTCATACCCACAGGCATCTGAGGGTCAGGGAGAGATTGATAGAACACACAGGTTGGTCTCCTGGGCACAGGAAGGGGATATCTGCAAAGATGCAGAGGAGATACCTGGCACAGGGCATCTACCAAGTCAATAGTGGATATTAGTGACATGACATCATCTACTGTGCCTACCAAAGAGGACAAAGGCAGGTAGGTCACATGTGCACAGTAAGAACTTGGACCTAGATACATCTGTGGACCAACTGATCATACCCAAGTATCACATGATCCACCAGGCACTCTTGAGGCTGTCTAAACCAAGACTGAATAAAGGCCAAGAAGCCCTAGACCCTTTCCTCACAACACCCTCCCTCATCTTGACCTTCCACATCTCATTGAGAAAAATACATGTGAAGGGATAGTATCAGGAAATGGGCATGTCCCACATTTTCCTAGAGAGTGGGATAGCTGATCTAAAGGGCATGCTAGGTTCCTAGGTTGGGGTCTCTAGGTACCAGTTCCCTGCCTGGGTATCACATATAAAAAGCAGTCAACTTAGCCATTGAAAAAGACCATCTGTTGTAAAGACCTAAGGAAGAGGTCTTAAAATATTGGTAAACTATGAAAGGAATCCATGGTTGTATTAAAATGCCAGCATTAAAATATACAGCAGTATAAAATGAAAGGTCTACCACTCAAGCCTCCAGCTCCTGGGGCACTCTGCTCACCAGTTTGGTTTTCAAAATAAAAGAAAAACGACTTTGCTCTCTTCTATACTTTTGATATGCAATTAAACAAAAACCCTTTCTTCTCTTTTCTTTATTTTGAAGACAGAGACAGGTCCCATGTTGTAGTGAGATAATCACTTTGTCTGCACCTGTGGCCACAGACCACGCCCATTGGGGGTGGGGACAGGGGCGGATGTTACCTGAGGGAACCAAGTCTGAGGAGGGGGCTTTGAGAGCTCTCTTGCTCACAACATAGACAGATGAACACCAGCAGGTTCCTGGGCCCAAGGATGCCTCTGGATGTTCTCCTGTGCCTGTGCTGCAAGCAAGAGAGCTCTTGGCTTTCAATTTGCTGTGTAGCTGAAGCTGCCCTTAGATTTCTAATCTCATTTTTTTTTCTTTCCCCCAAGTGCTGGAATTACATATGTGTGCTACCATGCTCATCTTTAAAAAAAAAAAATGCTTAAATGTGAGTGGACTCCTATCACATCTGTTGTGGTTTGCTTTAGGCACCTACTCAATATGTAGGCTAAGTGTAGAAGGTACAGCTATTTTCTAAGGCTCCATTCCAGGAAAGGTTGCTGAGCTCCTTGAACTAGAATATATAGCTCAATGTCTGCTGTGAGTGATCCCCTTTAGTCCCTCACTTGGAACCATGAACGTATAGTACATAAGCACCACTAGACACTGTCCATTTGTACAACATCAGTCCACAGCATCTCGGCTCAGACACTTTGATCCACCTGGTAATAGATTTAAACAAACCATAGTCCCTGCTCTGGCTTTGAGGAGCAATGCAGACACATGTAGGTGTCTGAAAAGTGGGTACCTGTGAATAAGGTCATGTGTCATTTCTGATCTTAGGCATCTCAGGCAACCAGGGTTTATTTGAGAGGAAGTCAAAGATGTCTTCTTCAAGGAGATGATTCTCTAAAACTGATTTGGCTGCAAGAGGTAAGCAGTGAGAGAGGGGAGCAGGGCAGATAAGCCAGACCATGGAAACATATTCTTGGAAGAGCCTACAAAACACAGCAATTCAACAGAATCGTCCTTACCTCAGATTGGCACCTTGATTTTGGCCTTCTGAGCCTCCAGAACTGTAAAGAATCACTTCTTTCAACTAGGTCTCCATCTCCCACTTGGCACTGTCTCATAATAATATAGTCACACTTTGAACCCATGAAGGGAAGGCAAAGCTGTTATGTGCAATCACTTCCCCAAATCCCCAGCTCTGAACTCTACTGCACCAGAAGCCAAGATTCCAACATTGGCTTTAAATCCCCTCCAAATAAGGGCTTGGCAAGACTTCTTTTTCTCCCGTGCCTCCTTGCCATCTGACTCCCTCTCCTACATATGGCTTGGAAGACAAAGGAAGAGAGTTGGGATTTGGCATTTATGTTGCTCCGAATCTCCCATTTTTCCCCTCTAACACTATTTTTGGAAGTCCCTGATTTCTGAGGTTAAGGAAATTTGGTTGTGTAACTTGGTGCAATGTATTATCATGAATGTTCCGGGTGATGTTCCCTGAATATATCTAGACTCAGAGGAGAGCTGACTGAGAATGATTGACAGGCATGCTTTGAGTTTTCCTATAATAACCCTAAACAATTTGCTTTAGATTAAAATTCATCCTTCTAGACACATTCAATCGAATATGTTTAAGCCTGTTTGAGAAAAGACTCATCAATCTGTTAAGGGTAGAACAGAGATGAAGCAATCTTGGATGGTTACTAACCCAGACTTTGGGGACCACAGGAGAGCAGAGTTTGGGGACTACACTTCCAGAGAGAAGTGACTGTGTGTCTAGAGCTGTCGCAGAGGTTGTTAAAGTGACCCTCCATTGTCTTTGTCTGCTCTGACTTTTGTCTGGTGGAATGGTAACAGAACCTGATCGTTGGCCAGAAGGATGAGAAGCTGATGAAGCCCGGGGAAACCAGAGCCTCTCGTGGAGCTGGAGGAGTGAGGGGCGGAGTTTCTCCCATGGCCTCAGAGTACTGTGAGGATACAAAATCAATTGACCCTGAGAAAGTTAACCTGAAGGAAATGAAGCCACCAACAAGGAGCCACAAGACAAAGAGGCAGCTGAAGGGTCCAGTAAGTTCTGCAGTTAGCTCCTTCCTTGCCTTTAGCCATGACTCTCTGCTGAGCCCTTTGCTGGGCTTGTTGAACTGAATTTGGGAATTCAGAATGCAGAATATCATGACTGATGAGAATATGAACTGTGCCTGGGATGGGGTGGTGAGGGGTGTGGGGAGCACATGGAAGCAGTTGAATAGCTATGTCATCACATGGGATACCTTGGCCTCACTTCTCTGATTCCTCAAGAACTTAAGCCATTTTTTGTCATGGAAGATTTTCGAGAAGACTCTCTGAGTTAGAATTGCAGGGTGACTCCTATTGCTTTCGTCAACACGCCACTAGTTCCTGCTTTCTCTGTGTGAGTTTGGTGAACTGGATTATCAAAGTAGGCATAAGAAGGGAAGTTCAGTCAGAGTTCCCTGGGAAGAAGGCTGCTTCTCAAGGTGCCTGGTGTGGCTGCAGCATCTAATAGAAAGACGTTTCTCTCAGAACCATCACAGCCCTTCTCAGGGACAGAGCCTGTCCTGGTCTCCAGATCTCTTGGGTTGAAGGATCTCTCCAGTTCTCTCAGTTTAGAGCTTCTTGCCTACCCCTCCTGTGTGCTTAATCAGCATTTCCTTAGGTCTAAGGTCCTATGGATAGAAACAGCCCATTTACTGAGATGGTCACCAACAAACTGGGGAGAAAGGCATGGTAGTGGCACCATGCCCTGCCAAGTATCTTTTAGCTGGAGGAGGGAGATGGGGGATAATGTCTACCATGGTTTGATTTTTCTCACTCAGGCTTTCCGGCACAGGGTCCTGTGGTCACTGATCACAGGACAAACAGTTTGGGAAGGGGGAGAGCCATGTACCTACCCTCTCTGTACTATTTATTTCTACCTCACCTCACTCTTACAGTGTCATCCTACTAACTGCAGCTGTTTCTGTATACCTACTATGTGCCTTTATATATGCTTCTATACATGACTCCTCACTGTAGCCCTGAAGAGTTTATATTATTCTGTGTTGCAGCTGGAGAAACTGAGGCTGAGACCTAAATAGCTTATCTGCACTCTTACTTCTCACCCTGCCTGAAGGGAGGTGGCAGCAAGGAGGGAGAGGGTGGAGGGAGGAGACAGGGGTCTGGTACTTGCCATTGTTCTGTGAGTTCTTCAGGAGTTCTCCGCCCCCACCCCATCCCTGAAGCCTGTGTACTGCATCTCTGCTAAGGCTTTAAAAGGCTCAGCTTTCAAGGACTTGATTAACAGCTGATGGGCTTTTGAGACGTGATTGAATCGTGAGGCCTCTAACCTAATGGATTGATCCATTGATGAATTCATAGCTGAGTGGGCTATTAGGAGGCTGGACAGCTGCGGGAAGTAGGCTACTAGGGGTGTGTCTTTAAGGAAAGAATGTTATTCCTAGACATCTGTGCCCCCAGTCCTCTTCCACCCTCCCCTTCTCTCCATTCTCTGTGACTCCCCTTGTTCCTGTCTCTTTTCTCTCTCTGTCCTATCTCTCAGGTCTCATTCTCTCTCCTCTCCTCTCTCCCCTCTCCTCTTTCTGTCTTCTGTCTCTTTCTCCTAACTAGACATTGGGGACAGGACCCTTGAGCACAGTAATCATGTGCTTTACCATGGACATAGTCCTTGTGTGAGCTTTTCTTTTCTGTTTAAGATTTTACTTTTTTTTAATTATGTGTCTATGTGTATGTCTGAGGGTATGTGCACATGTATGTAGGTGCTTGAACAGGTCAGAAGAGGGTATTGGATTCCCTGGAGCTGCAGTTACAGGAAGTGGTTAGCTGCTTAACATTAATGTTGGGAACCAGACTTGAGTCCATTGTAAGGGCAGTAAGTGCTTTAACAGATGAGCCCTCTCTCCAGCCTGCCTGTCTATCCATCTATTTAGGTACATCTTAACTGTATAGTCTAGACTTGCCTCAGATGCCACCCTTCTGTCTCAGCCCCTGGTGCTAGGACAACAAGTGTGTATCACCACACATGGCCAGCGGAACTTGTTTCTAATGAAGAAAAAAAAAAAAAAAAAGAAAACCAAACCAAACAAACAAACAAAGAAAATAAACCCAACCCACCAGAATAATAATGAAAGAAAATAAAGCTAAGAAGAATGGCGTGAGGGTCAGACAGAGCTGATGGCTGGACTCTGTTTCCTTCCCTGTTTCACCTGTGGGTTTGAGTGTGAATTTGCCTTTTGGCTTTTAGCAACCAGTATGAAAAGGAAGACATTCCTTGTGGAATTCATAGAACAAAGTTCTATGTATAGAACAAAACTTATTCCTGCCACACAAGTGATACATGGGGATCGCTAACACAGAGATAAAAGGTTTCAAGGTCAGTTGGTTGGGCAGATACATAAGGTAGTGAGTGCTATAATAAAGGAGAATAAACTCCACAGAGGGCTTTGCTTCCTGGAGACTGAGAAGACAGGATATTGTCATGAGGAATGCTGTATCTGCTTTGGACAATATTTAAATATTGAAACTAATTATTTAGCTGCCAGATAAATAATATTATATTTGCAGAATTCCCCTAAAATCTGGGCCTTTGTCCAATTAATCCATAGAGGATACTCTATACTCCTGCCAAAGGGTTTTGTTTGTTCACCAGGGTGACTGACGGTTCTGGTGTTCCCAGGACAGTGGGTTTTTGTGAATATGTGGCTTTGCTACCAGACAAGGCCTTTAACAAATATGCACTTGGGTTGAAGCTGCCCACTCAGACTGTTCTTCGTTTACAGCCTCAGTTTCCTTCTGTGAATCACACTGAAGCTTCAGGTTCAGGAATTCCAAGCTGTATGCCTTCCTCCTCGATGCAGTGATGTGCTTTTAGGTATAAGATTAGATAAGTAAAATAAGCTCTTTAGCCTGCCAATCCAAAGAGACTGCTAATCATTCATTCATTCATTCATTCATTCATTTGCTTATGTAAAGCACATATGCGCATGCTTTTCAAAATTTTATTTACTCCTTTACAATTTCGTACTTATACAATGTACATTGGTCATATCTCCTCATTATTATTCTACCTTATTCCCCTTTCTTCCCACAAAGTCCCTCTCCCAACAATTTACCAATTTGAGGAATGGGCTTTCCCTCCCTCAACCCATTTACTGGCAATAGGCCCTTAGCTACTGGTGGGACCTCATGAGTCCCTTTCCTATTTTGAGGGGTCATTAATGGCCTATGCTTGTGCTGGTACTAACACAGCTGAGAGTTATGGATGCAACAGCCATATCATGTCTAGAAGATAATGTTTCACAGTGTTCTACTCCTTCTTCAACAATATTCCCCGAGCCTTCTTCAGTAGATATCTTATTTAGCTTTCTGCAATAGATACCCTATTTAGGATGGAACACTCAACAGCAACATGTTCTCATCACTTTGGCTAGTTGTTCTTGCTTTCAAAGTGAAATGATCCTACTTTGTTCTGTGATCTGGTTTCTTTCTCAGCACAGAATATGAACCTAGATACACACATGATATTGGAAGTACATGGCATGCCTAATTGAGTAGTCTGCTTTCCATAATACAGAGCAGAGACAATTTCACATCCCATTATTATCTTATTAAACTTCTAAAGATGAATTTTTAGCATATATAATGGGTTCATTATGACATTTTCATCTACATTTTTGTACTTTGCTCATGGTGTTCCCCCATGTGAGAGTTAAAGTTATGCTTTCAGTTTAAATTACTGTGTTTAAGAGATATATAAGACAAAAATACCAGCCGGGTGTTGGTGGCACACACCTTTACCAGCACTCAGGAGGCAGAGGCAGGTGGCCTCTGTGAGTGAGTCCACCCTGGTCAGCAGAGAGAGTTCCAGGACAGTCTCCAAAGTTACACAGAGAAACACTGTCTCGAAAAACCAAAAACCAAACCAAACCAACCAAACAAACAAACAAACAGAAAACAAAAATACCTCTAACCTGTAAACCCTGCTTGCCCAGGGACAGGTAACCTTCTGGAATGCTGGTGGGTGTTGCTCATGTAAGATAACAAAACAAGTGTTTTCATGTCTGTAAACAAGATTGGTTGCCTCAACTTCACAGGATGTGTGATCACACATAGGCAGGAGGAAGGTAGGCAGGAAGTACATCAAGATGTATACTTATCCTTGATTGGACGGAGGTGGGAAGTATTTACCCTTGTGGATTTTGCCTTTATAAGCACTGGACTAATGTAATTCATGGCCATTCTCTGGGAGTCCCAGGTATGGACCTGGCCAGTGTCCATTGTCCTGGCCTGTATTTAATAAAGCTTGTTTCAAATTTGGCTCACAAATTGTGGTAGTGGTCTTCTTGCCTGGTAAGATCAATGCCAGCTCTCCTCCTCTGTTCTTCCTCCCCACCTTATTGCTCTCACTTCTCCCTGTTTGCTTCTTATTTTGGAAATGGGCCTTTTAAGGCTCCTGGTATTCCTTTATGTGGACATAAAGCAATCTATCCAAATATCTCTCTATGAGGAATTTAACTCTCTCTAATCATTCGAAACAATATGCAACACTGTAGTATGCGTTCTTGAATAAACTTCACCTCAACTCTCTATTATATATTCGGTAAACAGAGTGAATGAAGGAAGGCCCTTCCTCCCCCACACATGTACTAGCCACACACACACACACACACACACACACACACACACACACACACACACGACACACACACTCACACACACTTTTGAAACAAGATTTCCCCATGTATTCCTTTGGGATTTGAACTATGCAACTAATGTGAGCCTCAAACTTGTAATTGTCAGATTTTAGCCTCAAATACTAAGTTTACAGGGATGTGCCGCCATGCCTAGTTGGAAGATACACTAAAGACACATATTGCACAAGGACAAATCATTTTCTAGAAAGATTCAACCAGGTCCCATGTTTGCTGTTAGTGAATGATTAACTCTTTTTATCTTTACTGAGCTAACCTTTCAGTTCTGGTCACTGATGTGTATTATTATACCTTAAGAAGATATTTGCCAACGGATTAAAAATGATATTTTAATTTGTATTTTTTAAATTAGTAGTGGAATGATTTTTAAAAATGTATTTTTGGTATTAGTTGGTTTTGTGTTACTACAGTGAAATACCCACAGCAGATAATTCATGAGGATAGTTACACTTTGGGAGAGTCAATGTTCAGTATTAGAATGTTGAGATTCACATTCTACTCAACATTCAAAAGGCAATATTATGGGGACAAAAGCTACCTTCTTTAGAGACAATCTTATGTAATGCAGGTTTGTGAAAATACTTCAGCAGAGAGAAAGTTATAGAGGGCGATAGGCAGGAAAAACCACACCGAGTAGAAACTCCCTCACCCATGGAGTGTTTCTTTTTATGATCCCTCCCACCAGAGCATCACAATGATATTGATAATCTAGGTCTGGTTTCTTCAGTTCTTTAGACAAACATCTTTTCCTCATAGCTATTTAAAAGCTTATGTTAGCTGACACAAAAGACAAAAGAATAAGGAAGGCTTGACATATGTTGATGTCATCTGAAGGCCACCGGATGTTCTGGGACCTGTAGCTCTAAGGACATCCTAATTGCTTAAGTGTGGATTTTCTTTAGAATTGAGAATCCTGTGTCAAAGGAGGGGAGGAAAAAAGTAACTCTGCCAGAACCATCTCTCCAAGGAGCAGCTGTTGGTGCTGCTACAGAGATAGGTGGAAGATGAATGTGTAGTGAGAGCAATGTAGGAAGGAGTGGCCGAATCTTGGACAGGAACAAAGAGAAGGAAGATGATAGGGACAGGCTTTTTATCCGATATAAAAACCTCATGAGAACTACCAGAGAGCTGATCAGCTCAGGGACCCCATAGGCAAACAGTAAGATTCCTAGGCACCCCTTCCAGCTTCTCACCCCTCAACAATACAAATGTATAGCCTAAACCCATAGACAACCTACCTTTCCTCTCCTTCTTTATTTCTGCTGTGGATAAGCTTTTTAGTTTTGCCTATTTTTGTAAATATGCTATTGATAGTATTCAAGGGCATGGGTCTACCTTAGCCTTTCCCATTATTCTGGGGGTCTGGGACGGAAACTATGGTGAGGGAGATGCTCAGTGTGCGGGGGGCTGAGTTGGGACAGGAACTGCTCAATAGCTGAGGGCCTCTCTCTTGCTCTCATGTCCTTGCTGGGGTAGTTGCTCCAGGGCATCTTACTCTTTGCAGACATGCAGTACACCATGAAGTCTACCACCCTGTAGCTGTAGCCATATCCATTGTCATAGCAGGAAATGAGCTTTACAAAGTTGTCTTTGAGAGCGATGCCAGCCCCATCATCAAAGGTAGAAGAGTGGGAGTCACTGTTGAAGTTGCAGGAGACAACCTGGTCCTCAGTGTGGCCCAGGACACCATTCAGTGCGCCCTTGGATGCCTGCTTCACCACTTTCTTGATGTCATACTTGGCAGCCTTCTTCAGGTGACATGTCAGATCCATGATGGACACATTGGGGTATGAACATAGGAGGCTATGCCAGTGAGCTTCCCATTCAGCTCTGAGATGACCTTGTCCACAGCCTTGGCAGCACCAGTGGATTCAGGGATGATGTTCTGGACAGCCCCATGGCCATCATGTTACAGCTTCCTGGAGGGGCCATCCACAGTCTCCTACATGTTCGTGATGGCATAGACTGTGGTCATGAGTTCTTCCACTTGCCATTGACTTGCCATGGGGAGAGTCAGACTAGAAAATGTAGATCATATAGTTGAAATCAATAATTTCCACTTTGTTAGATTAATAACAACCCTGGTAACCAGACACTCAATATAGCTAACTTTGTCTTCTCCAAACTTCACCATCATTCCTCAAGGACAAGGCTGGCACTGCATGAGAAGATTTGGCTGCCCTGAACATTGAGGAACAGAGAGTCTTGATTTTTCTTAGTTCTTTCTACCTTATATACATCAATTTAAAATTTTTTCTTTTCCCTTTCTCTCACTCTTTCCTCCCTCTCTCCCTTTCCTTTCCTTCTCCTCCCACCTTTTGTCATCATGTAGCCCAGGGTGGTCTCAAACTTGTTATATACTTGAAGATGACTTTGAATTCCAATCCTCATATTGAGCATTTACTGGTATCTAGCCCACCTTGAGGACAGACAAAGGAAGAGGGTAGAGAGACATAGCAAACAATGTGATGGTGGTAGAGATGTGCTAAGTGAATCAGATAAGGGCTGGAATCAGAAAGGGGGCTAGAGAATGAGGAAGAATAGAGACCTTGGAGGGCTGTTAGGAAAAGGTGGTAAGCTGAAAGAATAGAGTTCCAGGCAGAGAACACAACATGTGCAAAGGCCTAGGGAAGGAGAGAGTTTGGAATGTTTAAGGAACACTGGAAAGGACCTCATGGCTGGAATGGGTGATGGGGGTGGGTTGTAACAGAAGATGTAATCAGAGAGCCAGCAGTGTGGCCTCAGATGGGACCTCAGTGTAAGGACGCCTGTCTTTTGCTTTGAGTCTGGTAGGGGCAGTTGAGTCTGAAATGAGTGGTATGATCTGACTTAGGTTTAGTGGCCCTATGAAAAAGATAAAACAGTAAGGGGAAAATGGAAGCAGGGATTGCAAAAGTCCAAAGAGAAGAGACTGGGGCTGAGTCTACAGGGAGGAATGTCTCCTTGGGCAGGGAATGAGGACAGGTGGGGAAGAAGTCCTGAGATGAAGGGCCTGCAGAGGTCAGCATAAGGCTCAGGACACAGGGAGAAGGGTAGCTCAGGGTCAGTCATCCATGGGAGAGCCTGGGAATGCTGAGAAGGACGTGGCCAGCAGGCCCAGCTCTGACTGAAGAGCCCTCCTGGTTCTGATGGTTGCTGATAGGAGATTCCCAGCTCACAATAGTTCTTTGGTCATTTCAGTTACAATTTGGGAGGAAGCAGGATTAAATCTAGATCTTGATCACTGAGGTCACACACAAGTCAGGCATGAGCAGGGTAGATTCAAATATTGATTCAAATATTGATTTTGGAGAAAGAAGGCTCACAGGACCCCTCTCCCTTTTTCTCTCTGTCCTTCCTTTCCTCCCTGCCCCCTGCCTCTCAAACACTATAAAAAAAACTCTTGAAGATGGTTCTGTCACCTACCCACCTGCCTTTCACATGTCCACTGAAGATGGCCATCCTGCTTCCTTCTGCCTGCATTTGTTCTTGGTATGGGCTACAAACCACATATGCTCTCTAACTTTGCTGGCCCATCTTTGTATCCACTGAACTCTCATTTTATGTGAAATGCAAAATTTTATTTTTCTAAATAGAATTTCTCCCTTGAATGAAACAATGCAGCTTTTGGCTGATGACACCCTGGACTGTATTTATTGGCAATACTCTCAGCTACTTAAGCACAGGGAAAAGGAATCAAAGCTATTGGATGAGGCCCAGAGCCAAGGCCGCCTAGTGCTCTCTGCCTTTCCCACTGATGGCTGAGTCTTCTGTTCTGGGTAAAGAGAAGCAGAGCACAGGGTTTCTCTGAGCAAGGGAAACCCTGACCTGATTGGCTCTTGGGGATATCAGTCAGTTTCACATGCAGGTGTTAGGTAAGGTGTTCAATTTGACCCTGGGGTATTGGGAAGACTTGCTTTCTTCAGTCATCAGTCTTGATGGGGGGATGTTCTTCTGTATGCTGTGAATATGTTTCTCTTATTGGTTGATGAATAAAGCTGCTGTTGCCAATGGACAGGCAGGATTTAGCCAGAAATCTAAACAGTGATAGAGAAATGTAGTAGGTGGAGTCAAAGAGACACCATCTACTGGGAAGGTAAGATGCCTGGGCATTCTCTTGAGCTGCACAGAATAGTTAACACCTATTTCTGGGGAAGACAAAGACAGTTTGTATCTGCCTCCTTCTTTGAGCAGGGCAGTATGCATCTTAAGAAGGAAGGTGCATTTGCTGAGGAAATACCTTGGAGAGATGAAGTTGAGAGGGACAAAGCTCTTGGAATACAGACATAGAGGTGGGGTGGGGTGGGGAGGTGGGGGTTATGGGGTGGAGTGGAGAGGTCGTGGGGGTTTGTGGAGGCTGGGGGCATTGTGGGAGGCTGGGGATTAGGTGAATGGACTGAAGTCTCAGTGTCTTAGCAAATGTTGGGCCAATCTGGGCTTCTTGGATGGAAGATAATGAGGCCAGAGGTCTGCAAATGCCTGTCAGGTTCCTTGATTTTGTTAAGCATTTTGGTAACACATAACATACATTCAGAACAACCTTGGCTCCATCAGCAGAGAGGAGACTGAGATGAGGAACTGCCTGGAGAAGGCTGGTTATGTTTTGTTTGTTTTGAGCTTAGGGTCTGGGGACCCAAGTTATCCCACCAGACTATCACAGGGGTAAGAGATGGAGAGAGGTTGGAATAGGAAATACTTGGTGTGTGCCCATTTTACAAATGTGGATGTTGAGCTTGGAGGAGTCAAACACTGTGCCTAACTTTATTTTTTCCAGAAGCTTGAGTGGGATCATTAGGGTTTGACCAGGGTCTCTCTTCTCTGAACTTTGTCTTAGATCTGTTGTACAGTGGTCATTTTTGGCCCACCCCCTTCTAGATCTTGAACCACTGATTGGACCATTGTCCACTTGGTTGAAAGGAGAAAGGAAATGGAGTGGTGAGGCAGGTTCTTGAGTGACAGGTCATGTTCTTTCAGAAGCTGTCAGTTCTAAGTAGAAGGGTAGGGTTGGTTGGGCAGTAGAGTTGGGAGCAGAAGACATGGGGTCTTCCTTGAACTCTGTGCATCCTTACTGTGGACCTCACCACCTGCAGAGGAACAGGATTCAGATGACTCCCTTTTCTCTGTGTATCAGCAGACTCTTGCTTGATGGATCATGCCAGTTTTCTTCAAACTCACAGGAGTTCCTCAGATTCAGCCTTTCATATTTTAGCCTGGGGCAGGACTTGGCAAAGGGAGATGAAATGGTTATCCTGATATGTCTGGTCCTCACCAGGTTATTAAATGTGTGGCCTCCATCGGGGCCTCCAGTAGTCCTCACACCAGCAAATGGCACTCCATTTCTCTCTTCATGTGTACTAGTGTTGGCAGCTTGCAGAAGTGACAGTATGTATGTCACTTGTTGTGTCTTCTCAGTTCTCACATCTTTAGGTCTATTTTCCTACTTTGCCATTCACTATTCACTCTGGAACCTACAAGCTACCAGGTTGAGAGCAGGTATGAGCAGGGGCCCATGCAGGCTGAGACTACTGAAGGCTCCAGCTAAGCAGGGACTGCATTCCCAGGGACGAGGTGACCCCTCAGCTTAGCAGAGTTCACAAGATGACTTCAGCCTTATCTCCAAAGACACCCTGGCGTCAGACCTCTCATGAATCCACGCCAAGATTGTCAGCACACAGACGTGATGAGATAATTATGGCTGTTATTTTAAGCTGCCAAGCTTTAGGGTGGGTTGTTAGATAAAATGGATTTAACAGACAACTTTCTCTGGAAGAATTCTCTAAAAAACAGAATTCAACACTCAGATGCAGAAGGGTGTGGGGTCTCCCTCTTCCTCATTCAGGGCTGTGCTAGGGCTAAGCATGTGACCTAGGGCTGGGCCAGTCAGCATGATTTTAGAGAAACTGGAGCACCAGTTCTCTGTTGGCTGTTAGGTTTCTGATGTGAGCTTCCAAGCTTGGAAAACAGAGCCTAGAACTGCCAAGGAGGTGGTGAGCTGGGAGAGAGGGGACAGTAAAGGTGAATGGATGGAGACTAAGAAATGGTGGGTTAGGGAGTATGGTTGTGGTTTGTTATGCCCTGATAAAACTGTTCCTGGTCAACCCTTTGCCTATCCAGCTATATAATCAATAAGCTCCCTTTTTGTTTAGCTTTGTTAAAGGTGCATTTGATCTCTCTCTCTCTCTCTCTCTCTCTCTCTCTCTCTCTCTCTCTCTCTTCTCTTACATAATTTTATCTGATTCAGTGACTGTCTCCATTTTAGAGATGGGGAAACTGACACTCAGAGAAGTTAAATAACCAGCCACAAGCCACATGGGGGGAAATAGTGGGATCCAAATCCTCCAAATCCATTCCATTATGCCTTGCTCCTTCTTCACCTTCCCTTTCTTTCTTCTTTTCTTTCTTTTCTTTCTTTCTTTCTTTCTTTCTTTCTTTCTTTCTTTCTTTCTTTCTTTCTTCCTTCCTTCCTTCCTTCCTTCCTTTCTTTTTTCTTTTCTTTTCTTTTTCTTTTTCTTTTTTTTTGAGATAGGGTTTATTTGTGTAGACCTACCTGTCCTGGAACTTGCTCTGTAGACCAGGCTGACCTAGACCTCAGAGATCCACCTGTCTTTGCCTCCATGCGTATATACATGAATGCTGGGAATAAAGGCATGTGCCATGATTGGTGGCAGTCTGGCTCTTTTTGAAAAAGCAGTCTAAACAATGTATTAGCTGCTGAGTCCTGGTTTCCAGGAAGTAGAAATTCTCGGAAAGACTGAATACAGCTGGATGAGAAAGACATGAGGAGGCAGAGGATACTCATGTGAAATGAAGGAGTGTTACATGTGTGTCTCCGGGGAGCGACAGGGCCTGAGCCTGGGACTGTGCTTTGTATGGCTCTCAGGGCAGGGTTGAGCAGAGTTCCAGAGTGCCTGCAGAGTTTGTATGTTGCTGTTGTGTTGCAGGCACCTTTCTGGAATAGGCACTCAGACACCAATGAGTGCAAGAGAGGAGATGTCACTGTTGGACCAAAGCCACGACAACTCCTAAAAGGCCTTGGTATCAGGTCCAGTATGAATTTCCATTTTGTGTTCTAAAACCACAAGCTGGGGCGATTGAATAAGGTTGTTAAGGGCAACAACCCATTGTTTCTGCGATTCCTCCAGGTCATTCTGTTCCAGGTAGAAAGTGAAGTCATGCTTGGCAAGCAGGCAATACAGGCACTTCTTAAAGTGAGCCACTAAATAAATCACTATCTAAGGATTGGTCTTCTATGTCTTACTCCATCTCATTGTTGGTCTGGGTTTTGTTGTTGTTGCGGTCGTCATTGTTTTAGACCCTGGCTGAAGCTTTGAGAGGTCGCATTTGTAGACAGGCTTCACAGAGTGCATCCTTTAACTTCTGGTGCCAGATGGGGGAGAGCACACATTATGAAAGTGCCACACGTGTGACTGCTGTTAGCATTGTTGCTTGAGCTCTTACTGCTCTACATGAGAAGCATACAGAGGCTCAGGGCAGGAGCTTGGGGGCAAATTTAAAGTCTGGCTTCTTCTACCATTCTAGTGGTAAATGTTACTGGGGTAGCCATTTTGGATGCATAGCTAGGAACTCTTCTTTAGATGGGAGTTTCTGGTCTGCTTGGATTTGAGGATTGTTTTTCATAGATTCTGAAAAGTTCCTAAGTATTATGTCAGGAAATATTTCCTGTTTCACTTGCTCTCTTTGCTTTTCTGGAGCTTTCATTGTGCACATGCTAGCTCTTCTCATTGTGTTTTCCATTCTCACACATCCTCCCCAGCTTCATACAATCGTTTCTCTCTATCTCTATGTTGTATTTTACATGCTCTTTTCCCCTTCTTAGTCCCTATTCACTTTTTTTAAATTAGCTATCTTTATTCTAATATTCAATCTGTCCATAAATTTAATTTTCTTTGCTTGTGTGTGCTCAGTAAATTTAATTTACTTTAATTTATCTTATTTATTAACATCACTTTTATTCTTATTTCTTCATGTCTACCTACTTAACCATTGTCTATGATCTCTTATTTATCATATTTTTTGGCACCCACCTTTCTTTCTCAGACACATTTATTTGATATTATTTATCTAATAATCTCAATATCTGTAGCTGTGGATGAAGGGTTATTTCTTATTTCCACTATCTCCTTGACTGTGGGGGAGAAATGAGCCTGATTTTAAGGTCCATTCATCTAGAGAGAACTGACTTCACTCTTGGCTGTTATCAAATTCTTAACACATGGTGGACTTTTGGCCTCAGAGCCCCAAGTTGGAAAGGGAAGCAATTTGAGTCCTTGAACTCATGGATTGGAATTTTCAATTGCACTCTCTTCTTCTTACTCTTTGTTCAGTCTTAGGTCAAGGCTCTCTGTTATCTTCTTCAGCCATTAAGAGATGGTCCAGATGGGCTGTAGTCTCTCCTCGTCAGTACTATTAGTACAGATTAAATTAACATCTGTGAGTTCTCAGTTCTCCCTAGAAAGGCCTGTTTGCTTGCTGTCTGCTGTCTGTGGGCTGCTCTGTTCTGTTCTGTAGACTCCTTAAGCTCTGTAAGTTTGTCTGGTCTTCACTACACACATCGTCACTCTTTCATCCCATGTCCTTATTTATAAGCCCTCTGACAAGGGGCTTGACCCTTCTTCACACATGGAAGTGGATAGGAGGATGTGGAGGCCTCTCTACCTAATACAGACAGAGGCTGGGTCAGCATAAGAGCTTCCAAATGGAGCCTGTAGTGGAGAAAATGTGTGTGTGTGTGTGTGTGTGTGTGTGTGTGTGTGTGTGTGTGTGTGTGTGTGTGAGTGTGTGCGCGCGCATGTGCAGCATTCGGGAATGCATGCATACATACATATTTGTGTCACGCCCATGTGTGAAAATCAGAGGACAGCTTGTTCTTTTCTTCTACCATGTGGATTGCAGAGAGTAAACTCAGGTCATCAGATCTTCCAGCAGGAGCCATCCACCAAGTCTTCTACTGGACCCTTTCTATCAATTGTGGGAAGTTACAAGGAAGGGGATTACAGCTGATCGGGGGAGACAGATGATGGACATTGCTTATAATGCATTTATACTGTTTAATTTGTTACAATATGTATATATTACTTTTCTAATTAAAATGGCCCAAACAAAATACAGAGAAATGGGTTTTCCTACACTCCTTTGGAAAATTGCCTGTGTTCAGAGGCAATAAGGCATCAGTAAGGTTAAACAGCAAGGATTTGCTAGGGTTTAATGTCAGGGGAGCTTGTGGGTGTGGAGTAGAGCTACCACAGCCTGCTGTGTCACTTGCTCCCTAGAGCTCCTGTCTCTTCAGTAACTGAGTGAACAGTATGAAGAGCCTTTGTGCCCAGTGAATGACACACTTACATCTCAGGACCTGCCCTGCCACAAGGAACCAGGAGACGCTCAGAAGTACATTCATGAGAGCAATAGGTAGGAAATAAAAGTAGTAGACACTACTGGGAATTAGGAAGTAGATTCGCTCTTGGAGCTATAACCCAGGACTTGTAAGAAACAAAATGCAGGGGCTTGGATGTTCACAGCCTTCTGCTTTGATTCTAGCAGGGATCATGGAGAGTGCAGGAGCAGCGATGGCCAGTGGCTCCATGGGCACTGATGTTTCCCAGGGAGACAGTGGGCTGGCTACTGTGCTCCAGGATATAAGAAATGAAGTCTAGGTCAGAAAAGCTGCAGGGTTTGATCTCAGAGTCCAGTGGGGGAGCAAGAAAACTAAAGAGACAAGGTATTGTGATTTCAATTTAGTCTTTGAGAAAAGAAATGAAGGGCCAGGGAGGAAAGCAGCAGAGGACTCGAAAGGATCAGCACTGGAGGGCTGAGGAGGAGACTGCAAGGTTTCTGAAACTGGAATTCATGGAGGGTATTTCAGTTTCTTTCTCTTTTTTTTCTTTTCTTTCCTTTTCTATTTTTTTCTTTTTCTTTTTTCTTTTCTTTCCTTTTCTTTTCTTTTTCTTTTGGTTCTTGGAGACAGGGTTTTTCTGTAACAACTCTGGCTGTCCTAGAACTCACTTTGTAGACCAGGCTGGCCTCAAATTTACAGAGATCTGTCTGCTTCTGCCTCTTGAGAGCTGGCCTCTTTCAGTTTCTTTAGAAAAGAGAAAATAAGGCAGAATGAGGAGGTTTGGGCCCAGGAGTGGGGAGCAGGTTAAATGGGTACCAGACAGTACCTTGTCGTGAACATCCTTGAATAACCAGGTTGCCAATCAGAGCTGGCCCTGTAGGCGGTACAGCCAGGCATGGACCAGTCTTTAGGCCTGCTGATCTAGCCAACATGAGGATTTCAATGACTTTTCCCACATCACCTTAGGTTGTGCTAGACAGGTGCAGATAACTGAAGTGGCTAGAAGAAGCAAGAGACTAGGGCAGAAGGCAGTGAAGGCCCTTTACTGAGAGAATTTGGAATATGGTTCTGCCACCTTCTCTTCTAACACACCTGGCCTCCCTCAGGGGAATGAATTTTATACTGTCAGGAAAGAACGTGGTGACACTTCCCAAGTGCACAAGAGCAACAAAGGGCCAAGCTGGGTGATTCCTGTTTTCCATTCTTTAGCCAGGCATCACATTTTTCACAAATGAAAATGCCATGGACTCCTCTTGGCTTTTTTCAGTGGATATGTGGGGGTAGAGAAGTCAGGTCAGTCAACAAGAAAGGATGCTTAAGTTCATTTGCAAGAAGAATGACACAGACAAGGAGATAGTGATTGCAGGAGCAACAACATGCAGGTCAGTGACACTGAGGAGAGTTCCCAGGTGTCAGCTGACAGCCGCCACATCTGTAGTTGTGAGAATGTGGTTTTGTGACTGGGTTTCACCAGAAACAGATCCTGAGATATGGACATTGGTGCCAATGTATTAACAGACACATGAGGAGGTGTCTGTGTGTGTTGGCAGGCTGAGACAGGGAGGGGATGAGAGACTGTGAAAAGTGCTCTATTGAGCTAGCTGTCTCCAAGATTGACTGCAGTGCACTCAACAGGCAAATCTCTACACAGCACAGAGCCAGCCTGTCCACCAGGCACAAGGGAGCAGTCATCCTCTGCACTGCTGTCCATCAGGCCTTGGCTGAGAGTTGCTTTCTGGTGTAGGCAAAGGGTGAGTACCTATTCCCCTGTCTTATCTTGCTGCAGTGGAGATCAGGAAGGGTGCAGTGAGTAGAAAAACATTAAGCCCCACAAATCCAGGGCTTGATTTGGGGATTAGCGATGTTTACTGAAGTGGTTAAGAGCTAAGAGTGCCTGTAACCTCTGTTTAGAGGCAACTGTGTACACACTGTGACTCCACACAGTGTGGAGTCTAGCAGCCTCTTCAGTATCTCAAAGGATCCTGGGTTAGGGGTCTGGGCACACATGTTCCTGTGATCACTTTTCACTCTGGATCCCTGCTTCTGACACACTATTATCCCTCCATCCACCAGTTACCCTGCAGTGAGAGATGCAAAGGCTGTTGTCTTTAACTTGCTTTATTAAAAGTATGGTTTTGAGCTGTGGATGTACTACAGCTCAGTGTGAAGAGTGACTGCCTAGAACACAGGAAGCGTTGGGTTCAATTCCCAGCACCAAATAAACTAGGCATGGTGGCAAATGCCTGTAACCTCAGCACTGAGGTGGCAGAAGGAGAACAATCAGGAGTATGGGGCCACCGTCAACTACATAATGGGGCGAAGCCAGCCTCGGTGTCTTGAGCACGTCATGCCAGAAACATAGATGAACATGTTTGTCTTTCCACACTGTCAGAATTTATTGAATAACAATACATTCACAAGGTTTAGTAATTTTAAAGAAAACAATTCGTCCTAAAAATCTGTCTACCTTGCTAGCCTGGCCAAGGTGAATGTAAGTGCTTTATTCTAATTTTCATTATTAAGATTACTTCTCACAGCACACAGCACATAGTTAACTGTATTTGTTTATCCATATTCATATCTATGGCTATGGATTGAGTATAGAGAGGCTGCAGAGGAGTTCAAGAGGTTTCTGAGTGGGCAGAAAAAGAATCTGTTGATAAGAAAACAAACCAGACCATCTCAGGGAGGAAGCTGCTAGAGCTCAGATTTGAGAAGCAAGCTGTAGAGTACAGCTTCGAGGTGAAAGGTCAACCCAAGTCGGGTGATGGAAACGGGTCAGGAGAAAGAGATGGGTCATGCTCAGGGCCAGACAGATGAACAGGCAGCAGAGTAGGCTGTGTCAGCAGCAGGGGACTGAGCCAACTTAGGGATTTTCTGCTTTCTGCTTTATGGAAGAAACATTGACAGAGGTCGGAGAAATAAATAAAAAGACTGCCTACCTTAGCTAGTGTCCCATTAGTGTGAAGAGACACCATGACCAAGGCAACTTGTAGAAGAGGACATTTAACTGAGGGCTTGCTTTCAGTCTTACAGGGTTAGTTCATGGTCACTGTGGTAGGGAGTGTGGCAGAATCAGGCATGGTGCTAGAGAAGGAACTGGGAACTTTACATCCTGATCCCAGGCAGCAGGCAGACAGAAAGCTAGATTGGGTCTAGTGGAGGCTTTTGAAACCTCAAAGCCCACCCCCAGTAACACTTCTCCAACAAAGCCACACCTATCCAATGAGGCCACACCCCTAATCCTTCTCAAACAGTTTCCCTAACTAGAGACTAGGCATTCATGAATATGACCCTATAGGGACTATCTCATTCAAACATTACACTATTTGTCAATGTTTACTGAATTACACCATGATGATTTCTAGCTCTGAATTCTACATAAGATCCCCCACGGAGTAGAAAGATTGGGATTTGGCATGTAGGCCTGAAGCTAATCCCAAGCCCTAAGAAAAGAAGCCACACTCCATTGAGAACAGAAAGATGTGACCCAGAAAAGTGAAAATTTAGTTTTGGCTACTTTCCTCAGTGGATAAGGTGGCTAAGTAGAAAAATCACTGAGAATTTGAAACTGCTTTTATGCTCAGAGGGTGCATGTGTTACCAAGGGAAAACCATCAATTTTTCTCTTTAGCATTAATTTTCATGATGATCGTTCTGATTAATGAAACAGAAATTTGGAGAGAATCTCTCCCACTGACTGGGGAATTCATCAGACCTAAGATCCAGTGACAGCTCTAAGCATATACACTATGGGATGTGGGAAAGAACAGAGGGCTGGCATGAAGAATGGTCTGTCACACAGCAGTTCTGCACCTATCTGTCCTGGCCCTTTGCACTTATGAATAATGTATTGAACAGTCTGAACTTACCATGTGGAGAGTTTGCTTAATCTTTCTCTCTTTCCCTCTCATCTTTGTGCTGTGACAATCCTCCCATTCTTTTCCCTTGGTCTGAATTCTGAATCATAAACTTCATCACTACAAGTAACTTGATGCTTTCCTCTCCTGGGCTCATCCTGGCTTCTGGGGAGGAGCCTGGAAGACAAAAGACTAGGCTTCCCTTCCCACCAATTCCTACCCTCCCTTTGGTCTACTCTGTCCTTTTCTGTGTTGGAGATGATTTCTGCTTAAGCCTTCTGCTTGTGACAGTGATTGCTTTCCCACCATGTTAGTCTGGATAGCTGGTTCTATGATAGTGCCTCTCTGGGACCATTTGGGCACCATATGGAAGGCCTTTTGGAAGGGGCCTCTGACCTCAAATTCTAGAATAGAAGACTCATTGTGAAACCCTGTCCTTTTGGTGTGGTGATATGTTATTTATGATTTATAAAAGATTGCTTGAAGTATCAGAAAGCAAAACCAGTCACACTAGTTAGCTGTAGAAGCTAGGCAGTGGTGGCACACAGCTTTAATCCCAGGATTCGGGAAACAGGCAGATGAATCTCTCTGAGTTCAAGGTCACCCTAGCTTACAAGAGGGAAGAGTAATAGAGCTCATGCCTTTCATCCTAGCACTTGGGATTATAAGCTTTTAATCCCAGCACTAGGGAGGTGGAGACAGGAGGATATGGCTGGGCAGAGAAAGGAATAAAAGGAGGAGGAGACAGGAATTCAGAGCCTTTTGCCTCTGAGGATTCATGGAGACAGGATTGCCATTTCAGCTGGGTAGAGGTAAGATTTACTGGCTTGGCTGCTTTGCTTCTCTGGTCTTCATCTTGAAGCTTAAGCCCTAATATCTGTCTATGGGCCTTTATTTTGTGTGTGTGTGTGTGTGTGTGTGTGTGTGTGTGTGTGTGTGTGTGTTTACATCTTGGCATGACTTGGTTATTACCCCCTTGTACTCTTAGTAGCTATGATGACCCCACATGACACAAATGTGCAGGACTGGGTCCATTCATGGAGAAGAGAGAGGCTCATGAAATGTACAGACAGTTTACAATTGGTGGGACAAAGTGTCATGAGTTCCCACCCCTCTTTAAGGGTTAATAAGCAGTTAACAGTTTGGGAATAGCAAGAGAGACATCTTCAGAGATGTAGCTTCTGGCAAACTGTGTTCCTGAAACCATCCCCATGTTCCTTTAAGTAACCCAAATTTAGTTCACTGGCCTTCCAAGTTACATCTGAGTGAAATCATATATTTGTCTCTTATTGGTGCCTTAACTGGGATGGTGAATAGATGTTCATTCATTTCCCCAGGGAACATTCATACAACAACCCCTTCCAGCCCAGAAGGGTTTCTCTCATCACTTTCTTCTCTTCTTTCTCTTATCACTTTCACCTGGATGGTTCAATACAGAGCCTTATTGCGAAGGTCCTCTCACCCTCTTCCCACCTCCTTTGAGTTGTTCAGCAATAAGGAGGCTCTATCTTGGCTACTTTTATTCTGTTCATCCTTCTCTACAAAATGCAAATGTGCTTGACCCTTTGACTGGAGATTCAGACTGCCCTTTGCTAACCCATTGTCCATCTGTAACTTCTTCCCAGATGCCTCCTGACTAACAGGCTTGGAGCTACACCTCCACTTACTCAGCATAAGCAAACATTTGACAAATAGCAATATATTATTTTCCTTACTTTTTAACTTGCCCAGTCACCTTTAATGACTTTCTTATAACATTTATTATTTATGACTGACATTGGCAAACCCTCAGAATAGCTTAAATACTACTGAGAGCAAAGGTTCCACTAACCCTTCAGATTCTTTCCTTCCCCTTTGCCCATGGCTAATTCATTTTGAAGGGAGAGTGAGGTAATGGTTGGGGCTCAGCTTCCTCTTACTCATCTCTAGAAGGAGGAAGTTAATTATTGGAATGTAAAAATCTGTTTCTCAGCAGTGTAATTTCTCAATTGTAGTAATAATTTAAAAAAGGCCCACGCAACACCCTATTCTAATTAGGGTAACTAAAGACTCTCACTGTATCACTGCCTTGTGAACTGATTCTGGAAACCTACATAGGAAATCTATGAAGGATGAGCTACAGGTGCCCTCATCCTCTGTATTCCTTCTGAGGTCTTGGGAGAGGCCTTAGCAATGTGTTCACACAGTCTTATGTTTTTATACAATTTGGTCAAATAATAATGTGTGTATTTTAATGTACATGTTTTGGTAAATACGTGGTGTGTGTGTGTGTGTGTGTGTGTGTGTGTGTGTGTGTGTGTGTGTGTATGAGGAGCATGAGGAGCTGAGAGGTTGCTATTCAATGGTGGGTATTTCTCAATCACTAAGCTTGACTTTTTTTTTTTATTTATTTTGAGACAGAGCCTTATTGTAACATATGTTACCCTCAAGTTCACTATGTAGCAGAGGGTGTTGACCTTGAACTCCTGATTCTCCTCTCCTCACCCCTCAAGCGTTAGGAGTGTAGGCTTGTATTAATATACCTGGTTTATAGGGTACTTGAACACCAGGCCTTATGCGTGTGAGGCAGGAACTCTATCAACTGAGCTGTCTTCTGGGCCCTGTACTTTATTCTATGAGACAGGGTCTCTCACTGAAGCTAAGCTCCTCAGTTTGGCTAGACTGGCTGGCCAGCAAGCTATAAGAATCCTCTTGTCTTTGCCTCCTCCAACCTGTGTTCTTGGTGGTTACAGATGTGTGCTGCCTAGCTTTTATGTGGGTGCTGGGGATCCAAACTGAGCTCCTCATGGTTTCACAGCAGACACTTTAGCAACTGAGCTATCTTGCCAGCTTCACACACAAAGAGAGTTTTGACCACATTTTATTACCTATTCACACTGTCCTTCTCCCCATGAAAGCTGGAATTGGTGTGGCCAAAATACATCTGAAACTTAGAGCTGACCTAGAGAGCCATGTCATCTGGGTCAGTTGAGGCATTTACATGACTCACAGTCACTCCCAGATGTGCCTGTCCTTCAGGAGGTCTATCACTCATTGTCTGACTTATCTGTGCCATGTCATTGTTATGGCATGCGCTACAGGCCTGGGCCCCACGGCATGTCCCACAGTGGCCAGCACAGGGAGTATGTGAGTACTAGGGTACAAACAAGTTTGTTACAGCAGGTTGTTCCTTCCCGCCTGCTCCATCCTGCCTGCCGCCAGTCTGGGCCCACAGCCGCACCAGCCCCAAATAACACTCAGAGACTCTGTATTTGATACAATCCTGTTGGCCAGTTACCATTATTGTTTATGGGCTAGCTCTGTCTTAATTGTATGGAGGCGTGTGTTCGTATCCCACTTCTGACACCATTATGTTATGGAAGGTTCTTCCCACCGGCCTCCCAGTCCTGCTGCCATGGTCCTGCTGCCACGTGAGCCCCAAATAACATTCTGAGACTCCGTATTTGATACAATCCTGTTGGCCAGTTACCATTATTGTTAATGGGCTAGCTCTGTCTTAATTATTAACCCATTTCTACTTATCTAAGTATTTCCACGTGGTCGTCTTATCAGGGAGCCGCGGCCGGCATCTTCCTTCCTCCCCGGGCTACATCTCGACTCCTCCCTACTGCTTCCTCTTTCCTCCTAGTCTCCTAGCCCCACCTATCTTGCTATCTCATTGGCCACAGAGCTTTATTAACCAGTATGAGAAGCATGTATACAGAATAACATCTCCCATCAGCCCAACAGGATTGTATCAAATACAGAGTCTCTGAGTGTTACTTGGGGTTGGTGCGGCTGTGGGCCCAGACTGGCGGCAGGCGGGATGGAGCAGGCGGGAAGGAACAACCTGCTGTAACACAAGTTTGAAAGATGCTTGGCTTAGATTGCTTTCTATATCTAACCATAAAATAAACTTCAAGAGATCTCCCCAAATCAGGAAAGCAACTGGTTTACATTTAAAATCAAAGCAATGTTGACATAGGTGGTGGTTTAAAAGAAAATGGCCCCCAAAGGGAGTGGCACTATTAAGAGGTGTGACTTTGTTGGAGTGGGTGTGGCCTTGTTGAAGAAAATGTATCACTGTAGATGCAGGCTTTGAGGTCTCCTATGCTTAAGATACCCACAGTGTCTCAGACCACTTCCTGTTGTCTCTGGGATCAGGATGTATCTTCCTTTTCACTTTCAACTCCTTCCCTAGCACCATGTCTACCTGCATGCTGCTGTGTCCTGCCATGATGATAATGAATTAAACGTCTCAAATTAAAAGCCTTCTAATTAAATATTTCCCTTTATAAGGGTTGCTGTGGTGTCTCTTCACAGTAATAGAAACTCCAATTAGCTGAGCAGCAGTATTCATTTCTTCGTTTGTTTCCTGATTGTGAACACAGTGAGACTAGCCACTCATACCCCTTCTTTGTGCCTTCTCTGATGTACTGGACTGTGTCCTCTCAAACTGTTAGTCCAAATAAACTCTTCTGTATGGTGCTTCTGTCAGACAGCTTGTCCCAGAAACTAGACAAATAATGAAGACAGGGACTTTTCCTCTTGTCTTCTTCCCTCACCTTGGGACAAAGTTACTCTAAAGACAGGGAAAGCCTCTGTCATGGAGCCTTGAAGGGAAAATATAGAGAGGGCCAGGACCAGGAAGGTACCCTGGTTATGGGAAGGTGAGTGGGCAGTGCTCTGGGAGACTGTTTCTGTTCATTCCCAAGTGAAGTCAGTGTACCTGCCTGACTACATCCTGTAGCATTCTTTACTGAGACAAATGTGTGAAATTTTGAGATAATGAGACCTTCCGAAACCCTTGAACAATTCTGTGAACTCACAATGACAAGACTCAAAGCAGGAGCAGAGTTATAACTCACATGGAAGCTATCCGCAGCAATCATTATAAACCAATGATGGACCCCAAAGTTTGCAAGATGGTTGCCCACCAAGATGATAGACCACATTCTTACTGGAGTACTATGCTGTTGACCAGCTGTTCAAAAACTTCACTAGGCTGAGGGACTGTAAAAAAAAAAAAAATAAAATAAAAAAATAAAAAGGAACATTCTTGCATTTTAATTCAAAAAGCATTCAGGTTAACCCTAGGAGAAAGAGTTGCTACTATGCAACTGCTTTGCAGCTGCTGTTCCAGAGGATCAGAAAAAAGGGGTAAAGAGCCCTTTCCCAGGAGAATGAGCCTCTCCTGAGGCAGGAAACAAGACTCCTGGACAGTTCCTAACTTGCCCACATGTGGTGATGCTGTATAAAAGAGAGAAAAAAAAAAAAGAAAAAGAAAAGGAAAAAGACTAACTCGTAGTGTCATTTGCCTGAGAGTGGCTTTGATTTATTCAGAAGGGTTTTGGTCTTCCCTGCAAACACCCCCACCCCATTCTAATCTAAACAAACTCCATTCTAAGAGTCTTATATCTAAGACATAGTCCTGACCAATGGCCACTGTCTTAATATGCTGAACAGCACAACAAATATGGTGACAACAGGGAATAGGGAGGACCTGTTATTTACTTATTCATTATTCCATAGGGGGCTCAGAATAGCATCCAATCCCTCTATAGCCATGTGTTGTTTCCAGTGTGTGTGTGTGTGTGTGTGTGTGTGTGTGTGTGTGTGTGTGTGTGTGTGTGTGTGTTGGTGATGGTAGCATCCAGTGAAGGGTGTTAGTTCTGGTCATTGCATCTCACATGCACACATACATTGTTCTGAGTCATGGGCATGAATGGGAACATGGTACAGTTAAAGCTGGCCTTAAGCTGTGCCCCAGCCAGTAAGAGTTAATTACATTGGAAGTCCAGAGTATAGTAAGATGGATTAGTTTTTCCTACAGGTCAGTTGATTCTGAACAGGTTGAGCACACAGTATGTAAGCTGAATGAGTGCATAGTTAGAAATGATCTCAAAGCACATTATTAAGTCGCTTACAGGTTGGGTGAAAGTTTGATTTGCAAAGCCAAACTTTAAACAGCATTCCCCAGACCAAAAAAAAATATCCCACACCCATAAAGTCTTGATCCTGATGGCTTGTTTAAAATTTCCCACGTTGTGGACTTAGGGAATGGATACCCATCACTGAGCTATTCTTATCCACACAGCCCAGCACAAGAGAGCTGAGTGAACCTACGAAGAACCTGCAAGAGGCTCAGAGTTAGCATGCAGCCTGTCACCCAGACACAGTGAATCCATTTCCCTGAAGAACTGGTCATCACTAATGTATACTGAAAAAGGTTGAGAACTGAGGTTACCTTTGTGGAAGTCTGAAGACCAACTGGGAGGCAGGGTATACTCTGGGGCGATCCAACTATTCTCTTTGGTGAGGGTGTGCTTTTTGTCAAATCCATTGTTACATAGTCGAGATCTGTATTTTCACTGTATGGCAATTTTACTTCACTAAAAATAATATGAAGTTAGGAAAAGTTACTTAAAATACTTGGGAATGGTCAGGATTCAGCCCAGGACTTATTACGGACTATTCTCAGTGTTGCCCACCCACAGAAAGTAGAGAATGAAATCAGCAGGACCATGTGAGGCAGGAGGAAGGGGACCTGGATTCTTGAGCAGACTCTGCTGGCCTTTCCTGGTGGGTGGTTTCATTTACCCTTCTTTTGTGCATAGACGGAGCAAGTTTTACAAGGCACTTGCTAAGCTCAGACAGCGTGTCCTTACTATCTGAGACACAGACTGGGCCTGATGACCTGGAGGTGTAACCTGCTTTGGTAATTCTGTGAGCTGAATCTCTTCCACATGTCTGGTGTCAGCCCTGTGGGGGGAGAACCCAGCAATCTGATTCCTCCAGGAAGTCCACTGCTCTGTGGCTGCTAAAATTAGAACCAGACTGCAGCCAGATCAAGGCCATTCCTTTCCCAGCCCCTCAGTGAACTAACGCATCTCCCTCCACCCTGCGCGGTACAAATGTGCGGGTAATTATAGTTACATGAGGACCAGATGAGCTGAGGGCCTGGAGAAAGAAAGCAGGAACAGAGCTGAGTTTCCTGGAGACCCTGACTCTTTAGACAAAGAGGCAGAGAAAGTGAAAGGAAAGAGGGGGTGGGGTGGGCAAAGGAAGAAGGGAAAAGCAGTAAAAGAGAATTTAGAACCCAGTGAGCCCCACAAAGACAGCAGTTCATCCTTTGGAACAAAAAACAAACCTTCCTGCAAACAGGGCTAGATCAGGACCTCACTTTTAGGCTAGCACCGACTAAATAGTGGCCTGTTTTCGTGGGGAAGCTGGGGACAGGGCTGGGCTGGCCTTGAAACTTAGCCTGGCAGCAGATTAACTGTGGCCCTGAGCGATTTCCTTCCCTGTGCACACCTCATTTCTTTATCGACACCACATAGAGAGTGAGTGCAGGTGAAAGGAGGTGGTGTCCAGGGGAGTCCTTCAGAGGCATGCAGGGAGGTGGGAGGATTCTAGGCTTAGTTGAACATGCTTGCAAAAAATTTTCTTTTAAAAAAATGTGTGTGTGTGTGTGTGTGTGTGTGTGTGTGTGTGTGTGTGTGTGTGTGTGTGTGTCCATTGAGGCCAGAAATATGTTGGATCCCTGGAGCTAGAGTTACTGAAGTCATTTCTCTGGCCCCCTGCAAAAGCCTTTCTAGTCTGGTTGGCCTTAGATTAGGCTTTAGGAGCAGAGTCTCATTTCCTGGAGGGGGTGTTCCTTCCTGAGTTCCACCTAAGTGACCAGCATCCTATAAGCTTGGAGCAGAGGGTGGCACTCAATGAGTATGAGGCCTGGACCTTTCCTTTCTACTTGGCCGTGGGTATAGCGGGTGCCTTCTGAGCGGCCATTTCACCTGGACCTGTGCTGCTTTGGCTCTCTGTGCTGTGAGAGGGACACACCTACCCTGCTTGCAGCTGCAGATGCCCTCTGTAACATCAGATGTTAAGTACTGAAGACAGTGGTGGATACACAACAGATGCTGAGAATGAGGCTTGTTTATTGGGATGAATTAAGAAAAAAAATGAGGGCTGAGAAGATGGCTCAGTGGGCAGAGTGCTTGTGCCATAAGTGTGAGCAACTGTCTGATCCCCAGCACCTATGTAAAGTTGGGTGTGGTGACAAGTGTTTTTAACTCTAGTGCTAAGAACATAGAGACAGGAGGATTCCCAAGATAGCCACCCAGTCTAGCTGAAAGGTGAGCTCTAAGCTCAGGGAGAAAGTAAGTGGAACATGGTGAGTGCAGGGAAGGAGTGACTTCCTGGGTAAAACACTCGCCATGGGAGCATGAAGAGTTGAACTATAGTCTTCAGAGCCCACAGTAAGCTAGCACCATCTATAATCGCTGTGCCCCTACAGTGAGATGGGAAGCAGACATAGGGGAACCTTGGGAAGCACTGGTCACCCAAAGAGAGGGTCTCAGATAAACTGTAAGGTAAACACCGACATCCAACATTGTTCTCTGCTCTCCATATGTACCTTGGTTTGCATATTCCCATTCATACATGGACATACACACACGTGCACACACACACACACGTATGTATGTATGTACACACACGTACACAGGTACACACATATGCCACACTCACACATAAACAGGTACACACCCATATGCCACACTTATACATGAACAGGTACATACCCACACACCACACTCATACATACACGCACACAGATAAATTGGTACATACCCATATACAGCACTCTCACATGAGTGGGTATACATACGCACACACACATACACACTTACAAATGAATGGGTACACACCCATATACCACACTTACACATGAACTGGTATACACACACACACATGCACACATATTCACACATAAATGGGTATGCACCCACATACCACACCCACACAGAAATAGGTACACACACACACACATACATACCCACACATGAATGAGCATACACCCACATACCACACTCACAGAGGACTGCCCATGTGAAAACTTCTGCTTCCCTTTGGTAAAGCCTCCCTGGAGATGCGGCTGTTGTATTACCTCATGTTGGTTATATAAAGACCCACTTGATGAATTTCTCCTTGAAGACAGTGCCAGGAAAAATTTCTCTTTTCACTTCGATTCCAAATCCGTTGTACAATGAAAAGTGTATGCGCCAGCACATTTTCCTTTCATGCAGGAAAGCCAGAGATAAATCCAGCACTCAACTGTAGTAAACAACTCATCCCAGGTGCCTCAAGACACAAGGTTCTGTTTTCACTCTAGCTTATTCTTCTAGCCATGTTGGGCTTTTGGTGTTTTCTTAAACTCTTTTGGGAAATAGTGAGGTATAATTTTTTTCCAAGTAAATGCATGCATATAAACACACATGCTTTGAATGGATGAACAATTGCTGTCTCTTCCTCATCCTTTTTATCTCCTTCTTTATCTCCTTCTCTTTCTTTCTCTTTCTTCTTTCTTTCTTTCTTTCTTTCTTTCTTTCTTTCTTTCTTTCTTTCTTTCTTTCTTTCTTTCTTTCTTTCTTTCTTTCTTTCTTTCTTTGAGACAGGGTCTTACTATGGAGTGCTGGCTCTCCTGGAACTCTGGAGCTCACTATGTAGACCAGGCTGGCCTCAAACTCACAGAGATCCCCCTGCCTCTGCCTCCAGAGTGCTGGGATTAAGGAGTGCACCACCATACCAGGCAATTGCTATTCCTTCTACAGTCTCTACTATCACAATTTTGGCCCAGGATAAGTGCCAGGCACGGGTGTGTAGTGAAGGAATGGTTCTGAGCATGAATTACCTATGGTTGGTCTGTTGAGGGTTCAGACAGGTATTTAAAAGAGCTCAAATGCATGATAGCTCTAAAAATCCAGGCAACAGGGGTGGGTAAGATGACTTAATACAGTGGTTCTCAATCTTCCTAATGCTGTGACCCTTTAATACAGTTCCTCATGTTGTGACCCCAATCATAACATTATTTTTGTTGCTACTTCATAACTGTAATTTTGCTACTATTATGAATCACAATGTACATATCTGTGTTTTCTGATGGTCTTAGGTAACCCTTGTAAAAAGGTCATTGACTCCAAAGAGGTGGAGAACCACAGGTTGAGAACAGCTGGTTTAGCAGTTAATGGCACTGGCTGCTCTTCCAGAGGAACAGGGTTCAGTTCCCAGCTCCCACATGGTAGGTCACAAACATCTGTAACTCCAGTCCCAGTATTCCCTCTTCTAGCCTTCACAAACACCAGGCACACACATGGCACACAGACAAACAAGCAAGCAAAACACCCACCCCTATACATAAAATGAATGAGTGAATGAATGAATGAAAATCAGACAGCAGAGAAAGGGGCCGAGGAGTCCAGCATGGAAGAGGTTGGTTCTGTGCAGACAAGTCAGAATGGGGACAGACAGCTTCTTGGAGAGAGACTTCAGGATCTGCTAGGAAGGAAGAAAAGGTAGAGGTTCTCTGACAGAAAGCAGTTCAAATGAAGGCTTGTAGGGGAACCAAGAATTGGTTGGCCCTCTGCAGTTAGGAGTTGAGCTCTGTAGGCAGGTACAATACAAGAAGTGCTTGGTGGGGGCTAAAGACTCTAGAATTTGTGTTCAACAGAGCTGGGAGATAGACGGGGCTATTGCTATTGTTCCTCTGGCAATCTTGTACTTACTTTGTGACTTGGAGGTTTGAGACTGGAGACACAGAGAAAGGGCCTCTGAAATGCCAAGCTCCAGAAGCTTCCTTTGGGAAATAAGAAGAGAAGTTTGGGGTTTCCTTTTTCTTTTATTTGCTGAATGGGTGGATGAGGGTGTCAGAGAGGAGGAAGGGAGGAGCCCCGCCCCCAGCACCATTTCAGGCTGTTTCCCTTAACAACCCCACAGATGGATTTCCGTGCAGTCATATTCCCTTCCCGGTTCCTTTTCTGTTTTCGAAGGGGAACAATGAGGGAGTGAGGGATAAGCAGTGATGTTTATCTTTCCAGCTCAGAACTTTCAACCGCTGGAATCCCCCAGGGCTGGGGAAGGGTGGGCGTAGTCACTTCCCACTGTTGCCAAGGGTGGGAGACCAGCACCTCCCGCTGGGGCAGGGGTGCGTGGCTTCCTCACAAATAGGAAATGTATCTCCCTGAATGGGAGTCATCAAGGACTTATCTACAGCAGCAGACACCAGAGAGGAGCCCTGCCCCATCCTTTATTCTAAAGAGAGAAGCTTG
This sequence comes from Cricetiscus sungorus, assembly GCA_030556225.1. Taxonomy (NCBI): domain Eukaryota; kingdom Metazoa; phylum Chordata; class Mammalia; order Rodentia; family Cricetidae; genus Cricetiscus; species Cricetiscus sungorus. The sequence goes on along the minus strand of JANBXA010000007.1, from coordinate 48,744,556 downwards.
CCAGATGGGAGAGGAGAGGATCACTCTGGAGAACCAACCCCAAGGGCTGTCATTGAGAAGGAACCATCTTCCTGCCAGATTTCCCACACTGGCCTCTGCCCCTCCTGGAACACTTTACACAGGAATGGGAGGTGCACAGGTCCCTTGTAGAACTGAGAGCCAAGGTGAATTTTGGGCCATTCCTTGTTGTGAGTACAGAATTCTGGGTCAAACATCTTCATCTTAGAAATTGCCTCCTATTTGAGCAGCAAGCACTGTATTGACCCAACTGTCTTCCCAGGCTGGGCTCTTAATAAAAACATTGAATGCGGCCAGGTATTTATCTCAAGGCTTCAAATTGGCCTTTGTGCATCCCTTAGGTTCCCAATTGTTTGCCCTTCCCAATGCCAGTTCCTTTTTTCACTTCCCCAAATCGAGGGCTGGTTGACCCAGTTCAAACTCTCCAGTCAGTGACTTGACACCAGTTTAACGTGCTTGAGGAAGTCACTTGGGAAATACTGAGATCCCAGGGCTTTGTTATGTGTCAGATCATGTTCATTTTCCCCATGGAACTTTTGATCCTTCTAGACTTCCTTTCTTGGTGAGCCTGGGATCACCCGAATATGTAACAGTGAGGAAGAAGCAGAAGCAGAGCTGGGTTAGAGGCAGAGGCATTTCCTGTACTATCAAATACTGTACCTTGAAATTTTAAATAGTGCTGCTGATGGTGCCGTGACATCTGGGTGGTCTCAGAGGTGAGGCTGGGGACTCTGGGCAACAATGACTTGCTAGCCAGTGGCCATGTGTATCTACACACTCCTAATGGAAGAGCCAGGACCTACTGGTCTTCTAATAGATCCCTCTGGAGCTGTCCCCAGATCTCTGTCCTCACCTCTGCTTGTCCTTAGTTCTTCTGGCAGGGATACTGTTTGATGCTGATTAATGAGCAGTGGCACCCTCCGAAGCTCAGCATGGAGACAATGACTGGACTTGCTCCAGGAATCTGAAGTATGCACCTGACCAACTGACCTCACCATGTTGTTGTAGGCCACGCCAAGGCTCCCTTCCTTGGCAAAAGGTTTTGTAGCTCTGCAGACACACTTGGGGGCGGCAAGTACCATCTGGAATACTGGGGCGAGGCTGGCATCCCATTGCTACTGAGTCTTCATGCTCCTGAACTGAGCCAACAACTGACTGCCACATGGCAGGAGAAATGTGCCAAGAAACTCAGGTTTATTTAGCAGGAGTAGTAAGGGACCTAGAATATTCTCACACAGGGAAAGCTTCAGGAAGACTGGCCACAATCTCCCTGAGTTGCTGGGTTAGAACTGGGTCAAAGAAGGTGTTGAGATGAGGCCAAGTTCAGGTTTTCTAGGCCAGTTCCTGCACAAGATCTCTTGTAGGAAACTGAGAGGAAGGTGATCCATGCTGTACTATAAAAAAATTGGGTCACAGCAATTTGATAGATATTTATTTTTTTGATCACTGCAGAAGAGCTCAAGCTCGTGTGCTTGGTAAGACAAGGGACACTGGCATAGTTTATAGATATCTCAAGACACAGGATTTAAATGATAAGGCAAGGGGGTGGAACCAGAAGTAAAGTTGGCATGGGATTATTAAACTGGACAATAGTTTGGTAGGGAAGAATCCTGTCTTTAGTGTGGAAGACAATGTGGAAAGTCTATAAGCAAAAAACATCCTGATGTGACAAGGGGAGAGGGGAGCAGATAAATGAAGTTAATTAAGGCTTGCCAGGCACAGGCACTTAGGAATTTGAAAGCTCAGAAGTGTCATCCCCACAGAAGGATGGCAGCTGGACATCATGATGATGAAGACTGAGGTCACTCTGAGCCAGGATGAGCTCAGTACTGCTTAGACCCACACACAGGCCTTAACACACTTAACGGTTGGAGTGAGCAGGTAAGAACACAGAGGGATGGAGAGGAGAAAAAGATGTGCAGGACCACCTAACTGGCAAGCGATGGAGCTTGTTTTCAAGTTCCTTTCCTCCAGTAAAGTATAGCAGATTCTTAGTGAAGAGATACACATTAGATGTTCTAAATGAGAAAGTAGCAGTAAATGCCAATGTGGGGAATGGAGGTCTCCATGTTTAACCAAATGCTAAGACGTTACTCTACTTTCCTTCTACAATTCTCTTCTCCCAGGTAGTGGAAGGAAGCTAGTTGAAAACCAGAAATCCATGGAGGGTGGAGCAAGGTAGTGAGGATTGTCTCATAAAGCTAACAGAGGTCTTGCTAACTGAGATGGAAATGTTGGCAGCTGCTTTGATGACAGCAAGGATTCAGAGCCTTTTAGTAAATGATTCAGTTGAGCTGAGATGGAGTTCAAGACCATTGCACACGAAAGTGGTCCCATTACGAGTGGGAGAAGGGGTGCTCATATGATGGAGCTAAGCTTTGTCTTTTCAGAAAAAGGTTTCTGATTGTGACCTCTGGTGTGCCTCCTACTCTATCTCCCCCATCCCTATTCAGCTGGTCCAGATCCTCTCCTAAAGCAGGAGATCCTCAGCTCTTCCTACTGTGGCTAGTGAGGCAGGAGGTAGAGATCTAAGAATAGAAACCATAGAGACACAAGCAGAGTTGGGCTGCCAGCATTTTCATGTGTTTGTTTGTTTTTTGAGACAAAATCTCTCCATGTAGCCTTGGCTGTCCTAGAATTCTTTCTGTGAATCAGACTGACCTCAAACTCATAGAGATCCTCCTGCCTCAGCCTCCCAAGTGTTGGCTATAAAGGCATGTGCCACCACAACCTGCTATTTTCACCATATTTTGTGACAGGGTGTTTATGTGTGTTCTCTGGTGAGAATTGATGGGGAAGGCACACATGGAAACCTGGAACATTTGTACAAGTTATAAAAATCATGGAAATGAGTGTGCTGTTTCATTTGCTTGGAAGGACATCAGAGTCCAGACTCTTCTGGACATTTTGGACATCCCATCATCAACAGGCCAGGGATTAGGGTTTAGTGCTACTCCCAGCTGATGTACATGGCAGTTGGGCATGAGTCACATGGAGTGAATAACAATGGGGACAGGAGATGAGGTCAGATTGCCCTGACTTGAATAATGGAGGGAGATAAGTGAGAGGAAGCCAGGAGCTACAAGGAAGACATTCTTTCCTACAAGTAGAACTTTGGCTGTGATGAGAATGTAAAATATCCAGGCATAGAACAAAACTCTCTTCTGATCTTAAATGAAAGGTTCTGGAAGAATGGTCATTGGTGCTCAGGACCCAAGGGAAAATATACAAAAGAATTTGTTCAAAATGTCTTGGGTCTAAGCCTTATGTTTTCGACACTTGAAGTCTGGTAAAATTATGTGAAGAAGAATCATTTCACTACAGCAGTGAGTGCCAGCTGATAGGGAGTCAGTAGCTTTAAGACAGAATCTCAGAGTTGAGTTCTCAGAGCACTTAAGACTGGCCATGAAGATCAGGCAGCTCAAGTGAGTGAAACAAGGATTCATGGCCCCACCAGAGGGGCTAGAAGGACAATACTGAACAGTAGGATAGGGACAGGCATCTTGGCATTCTGTTTCTTTTGGCACCCAAAACACCATCAGTGCTGACACAAAGCTCACAAGACAGACACAATGGAAGTTTTTTTCCTAGTTTAGGGCAGAACTAACAAGGTAGACAGACTCTGGAGATTCATGGGATTCTCACACCCACATGGAAGTGTTACTAATCTGATCTTGAAATATGTAGTATGTCTTCTCTGTGTGTGTGTGTATGTGTATCTCTGTGTGTTCATTTACATATCTTTGCTTGTCTGAGTATGGATGTGCATATGTAGATCCATGTGTGAAGGTCAGAAGACAGTCTTAACTGTTATCCCTGATGCCCTCCACCTTCTTTTGAGATAAGGTCTTTCATTGGACTGGATTTTTCCAAGGAGGTCAGGATAATGAGGCTGCCAGGCATTAATCTGCCTTGATATCCCACATTAGCCATCCTTGTCATTATAGGCCTGTATCACCGTTCCTGGATGGATCTGAGGATCTGAATTTAGATCCTCATGCTTGCAAAACTGACCCATCTTTCTAGTCTTAGGAAGGTGATATAGCTTAAAGAATCCACTTACTGATCCAGCATAGTTCATGCCTTTGATAGACTTGCCCAGCACCCTAGTTGGCTGTACTGACAGTCTGAAGAGGTAAATATGTTATTCAGATTTTAGGAAGACCATTAGGACTTTAGAGAGTTATGTGAGCTAAAGTCATAATATAATGGTTTGGACATGGATCCAGCTTTGTGTAATGGCATATCTTTAGTTTTTTGTTTGTCCCACCCCTCCCGGACAGACTCTCACTATGTAGCTCTGACTGGAGGCCTGGAACTTACTGTGTAGACGAAGTTGGTCTCTAATTCATTGAGAATTGCTGGCTTCTGCCTCTAGTGTGGAATCTCAGTGCTTTAAGCATTTTTCATTAGATTTATTTACTTTATTTCTTTTGCATTTTGTTTGTAGGTAAATATGTGCATGCTTGGTGCACATGGAGGCCAGAATTTCCCCTGGAATTGGACTTATGGATAGTCGTGAACCATCGTGTAGGTGCTGGGAACTGAACCAACCCAAAAGCTATTGTCTTTCCAGAGGCATACCGGTCTTCTCTGTCAGTTTACTCTGCTCCTCATAGACCACCCATATACGGAACTAAAGGTTCATTACTGCGTCTGAGAGTCACAGCCCTTCTCCCTCCTTTGCATCATCAGAGGAACTGTTTGCCTAGGATTGGACCTGTCTGTCTCCTTCCCCTCCATATGTGGAAGATCTGCACCTCACAACCTGGTGTAATAGAACTTGAAGGTGAGGCTTTGGGAACTAATCAAGTTTAGATCAGATCATGTCCTAAAGATGCTGTGAAAAGTTGTTGCAAAAGGGTGACTTAAAACAACTGAAATTTCTGCAGGGTGGTGGTGACACACGCCTTTAATCCTAGCACTTGGGAGGTAGAGGCAGGTGGATCTCTCAGTATGAGGCCAGAGTGATCTATAGAGCGAGTTTCAGGACAGGCTACACAGAGAGACCCTGTCTCAAAAAACCAAAAACCAAACAAAGACAAAACAAAAAAAACCCCAGCTGATATTTCTTATCTCAAAGTTCTGGGAGCCAGAGTCTGAAAGCCAGCTCTGGGAACAGCCAGCTTGCCCTAGAGGCAGGAGGAGGAGTCTGCTCCAAGTCCCTTCTCTGTATTTGGTGGCTGCTGGCACTCCTCAGGATACTGTGGCTCACAGGTACATCACTCCAAGGCTCTTCTCTGTATTTGGTGGTTGCCAGTATCCTCAGGGCACCATGGTTTATGGGCGCATCACTCCAATCTTTGTTTCCATTTTCTCATGACATTTGCTCCATGTATTTGTGTCCAAATTTCCCTCTTCTGAAAAGGACACTGGTCACTGGGTGAGGGGCCTTTCTAGTGTGAACTTGTTTAAACTTACTGAGTCTCCAGTAAGGTCACATTTATGTACCATGGGGATGTGGATTTGACATCATTTAATGCACACTCTCAGACTTCTCTTTTTGTAAATAAAGACGGGTTCCATTACTATTCCTTTCTGCACATCTCTTTTGTTAAGGGTCTTACTATGTAGTTTAGGCTGGCCTCAAACTCACTGTACCTCTGCAGTTGTTTTCCATTGAGAAATGCCTCAAACACAGTTGGGGATACAAAGTGGATGTTTGTTTCTTATTTGACCTCTCTTCACCATGGCTTTCTGCTGGGAAAGTGGTTGAGAGGGGGAACAGGCTGAATGGGACTTCTCTCCCATCCAGGGCTGTAGTCTCCAGATTTTATTTATTTATTTATTTATTTATTTATTTATTTATTTATTTATTTATTTATTTATAGTCTGACCATCACTTCTCCAAGGCCCTAGAGATTTCCTCACACATAGTTCATAGATGTCTAGTCAGTGAATTTGGCAATTATACTTCCAGAGGACTTCCAGAGAAGCTAACAGGCTTGCCTTGGATACTACATTGATAGAAGACATCATCTGCAGGCTGCATAAGGGATGCCCTTGCCTGGGCATCAAAAGTGTAGGAGCATTGGAGAAGTCTGTGACCACCACTATGACTTTTGCTCGCAAAAGTGACAACTGTTGCAATTGTTGTGTTATGACCAAAACATGTAGGGTGGGTTCTTCATAGGTCACAGTGGCCTGACTCCTCTGGGGCTCAGCATCCTCTTTAGAAAGGACTGATTACAGAATATTCAACTGTCCATTCTACCCAGACACACCCAGCCTACAGGAAGGGAAGGGATCAATCTGTCAAATAAACTGAGTCAACACTCCACCCTCAGCCAGCTGAACAGAGTGTGCCTGTCCTTGGGCCAGGGAAGAGAGCCTGCTCTGTAGTCTGGGACATCATCATAGGTGTTCAGAAGCCAAGAGTAGAGATGAGAACAAACTGATCACTGGGTGTATTAATTACTTGTCTCATTGTTGAAACCAAACAAGAAACAAAGTAAGGGAGGGAGGACCTAGTTGGGCTCACAGTTAGAAGACAGCCCATCGAGGGAGGCATGATGGCAGGAGTGGCTGTCCACCGTGGTGCCATTAGCACTAGTCTGCTTACCTCATCTAGGCAAGTCAGGAAGTAGAGAGCTGGGAGGAAGCTACTTGCCCTTTCCCTTTATTTGTTTCAGGGCTCTAGTTTATGGATGGCACCTGCTCGCCTGCTGGGGACTTCCTCTCTCATTTAGTCTTTTTAAAAATATCCTTGGAGACATATTCATCAACTCCCTGTGTGTTCCTTAATTCAATCCCGTTGACTGGAGATTAACCATCACCTTGGAAAGCTGGTTTGCTTGACCCCACATTTATCCTGTGCCTTGAACTTTAGGGAGAGAAAGAATCTCATCCATCAAGCAACAGTACTAGGGAAATGAAGATCCATTCCTCACTCATGACCCAGGACAGGTATTTGAAGATTTACCTGGGCTCAAGTAGAGAGGCACTCCGAGGCCAGAACAGGCAAAAGCTCAAACCCATGCCTAAACCAACCTCAGTGTTTGGTGGGTGGGTAGCTGCACACCTTCAGTGAACAAAAGCTGTGACTGGAGTTTTGCAAAGGAAGCATTCATTGTACTGCAGATGGTCCCAAGAGACCTGCAAAGGAGGGGTTACTGAGTAATTTCGGATGTAACACGTACTTTGAAACACCTGCTGTGGACCAGCCACAGCTTCATAAATAGTGTCAATGGTGGGTGGGTGGGTGGGTGGAAAAACTGCGCAAATGGGGCTCACACAGGTCCCTCACACATTGCCTAGAGAAGGGATTTGCAGAGAAAATACAAAGTGCCAGGCAATGAAGGGTGGGGCAACTGGCTGAATCCACTTTAGAGATACAGAGGGAGCTGACCTTTGCAGATGGTTTTGATGGATGAGAATAAGTTACAGGAGCAGGATATTGAATAAGTAAAACCTAACAGAAGAAACAGTAAGGTTGGATGGCAGCCTCTAACACTTGGCTCTTAGAATGTGGCATAAACTATAACTTACAGGAGAGGAAGCTGAGGCAATTACAATTAAATAGTCACTTAGTAAAATGTGGGTTTTGTATGTTTTGGGTTTGCTTTTTTGAGAGTAGGTCTTGACCTCACTGAATAGCCAAGGGTGACCTAAAACTTCTGGTTCTCCTGCCTCTACTTCCCCTCTACTGGGGTTGCCAGTGTGAACTACCAGAACCAGTTTCCTGTGCTGGGGGGTCATACTCAGGGCTCCATGCATGCTTGGCAAGAAATCTATCAACTGCTGTACATTTCTAGCTCTTCATAAATCTTTGCTATTCCATTGGCTTCATCTTAGTGTTCCTCATGGAAAGGCAAGATGTACCATTAACTTTAGGAACACCTTTGGAAATAAAGACCTGTAAACCGGAGTATCCTTTAAAAAGTATTAGCATATATTAATCATACACTAAATACTATAATTGGTTTCATGACATTTTATATATGAGGGCATTGCATTGTAATCATATTCATCTCCCGTTATTATATTGTTCCTCTATCTTGAGGATCCCTTTCCTCTTCCCAACTAATCCCCGATCTATTTTCATGTCCTTTTCTGGGGATAGGGTGACCAATGAGTTTCACTGAGGTTCTTTATAGGAATGCTGTTGTGGGTTTATTCACAGGAGCATGGGCACCTTAACAGTGGCCACATTGCTGAAGAAAACAACTCTTCCTCCTCTCAACAACCATTTACTGCTTATAGATCTTTAGGGAGGAGAGAGGCCCATTGAGCTTCACTTCCTTAGCAATTGATAACTGCCTATAGACCCTCAGGGATGGGAGGGGCCTTATGAGCCCCTCCAACTGGCATCCGCAGAACAGAGTCCTAAGGCTATCTATCCTCAGTTCTGATGGCACTGGTGTTTTCTTTAGAGCTATACCCATGACTTGCCACAAGAGGGCACAATTGCCCAATTATGAAATCAAATTTATTTCCAAAGAAGAATCAGAAAGGACCTGGTTCCGCACAGCTGACTTTTGGATGAGACCACACGAGGGAGCATCCAACATGGACATTCAGAAGCTGCAAGCATCTGCCGAGTGAGGTACCTGGTGAGCTGTGAGACCCTGGCACCTGTACTTCCTCTGATGCAACAGCTTCATAACGGCAAGCAGAAACAGCTGCCATACCAGTGTACCACACTCACCTCCTGACACACAGATCACCATAACTCTAAGATGAGGGTTTTAGTGTATCTCCTTTACACAAGAGGAAACTGAGTCCCAGGACATGACTTTACTCAAGGTCACAAAGCAGGTAAGTGGTGAGGTCTGCCCATCCAGTCAAGTATGCCTGACTCAGAGTCTATGATTTAAGTCACAAAACCAGACGTATAATGTAGAATTGTTGCACATCTCTTGTACTGACAATACCAGACTGAAAACGGCATGCAAACGTCTGTGACTGTTACGCAAATAGAAAGTGATATTTTCCTGTTTTCTTTCTCCCATCCTCTTCACTCTTGAGATGGGTTTCAGTTCTGGCTTCCATGCTGCCTTGGGTGTTTCCCAGAACTCTGTATTTGCCTTCTTTTGTCTGTGACTTAAAAGTAAACCATAAACCTATTAGACTAAGGATAGAGGACAAACAGGCTCTGGGAACTTGTTTTATTGCTCTGTAAACACATGAGTGGAATCATGGCATGCAGAAGAATTAGAAATCCTATTTCTAAATAATAATAATAATAATAATAATAATAATAATAATAATAATAATAATAATAATAAATAATGATGATAACAACAATGATGATGATAAAGGGTGGGAAGGAATGTAGCCAAACAGTTCAACTACATTCTGAATTTGACTATGTATGAAATACTTGTATTTTTGTGAAGCCATAAAGACTAGATGTTTTTTGACCAGGGAGATGGGATGAATGAATGGGTTGATGGCAGACAAAGGAGTATCTGTGAAGCTGGAGTTTGCTGAAGGAGAAAACCCTGACTTGGATGGAAATCACCCTAACCCCCATCAGCCATCAGGACAGTCATGTGGCTTTCCACAGCTCAGTCCTACTCTGTGGGCTACAGTGTTTCCTATGTAGTGAGGTTCCCATGTAGAGGGTCTCATGTGACCCATATAGTCATACTGTGCTGTAGGCCGTGATGGCTCTTCACTGTGACAAGGGGGATGTTTCCGTTCCAGCTCATCATTTGAGTCAAACCATAACATCACCCCTTTTTGTTTTTTTATCTGCTTGTCATATGCAATTTAGGTTTACCTTGCCTCTGCTTGTAAAGGCAGAGAGGTGGAGTTTGAAATAAATTTTCAGTGACTTAGAAGATACCTTCCCTCTGTAGCCACAGGGCCTATCTGGTTTGGGATCCCAAAAGACAAGGCCTGAAACTTCACCTTCATGCTGGCTGAAAGCTGGACCCCTCCCAAGGGACATCTGTGAGTCTCCTGCAGGCTTCTGCCTCCTTGGTTCCCCTTTTCTGGGGGTCAGCTGCCGGGGGTCAGCTGCCTCGGCAGAGTCCTCCTCCTAAATGGAAAGCATGGTTTTTTTGTTTTGTTTTGTTTTCTGCTCTCCTGGCAAGGACATTTGGCTCCTTCTAGTTCTTGCTTCCAAACCCAGCTCTGAATCTGCCCTTGGATTTCTAAAGCCACCAGGGTGTGGAGAAAAAAAAAAAAAAAAAAGGGCTTCCTTTGACCAGGACCACTCTTCTCTGCTCACAGTGAGGAAAGTAAGGAGCTAGAAAGTAGGACATTTCTACTGGGATCAAGACATCAGGGAGTTCAGGAGTGGGGCATCTGAGGGTGGCACTGATGAGGGGACCAAAGACTTAGTGCTAGACAGCCAAGTTCTGGTTGAGAGAGTCCAAGGGAACTCAGCTGTTCCTGGGGGGTGGGGGGAGTGATGCTAGGCTCATGCCTGGTTGGGGGTGGGGTCATGCCTAGTTCAGGAGAGATATATGGTATTCATGTGGTGTTCTTGCCGGTAGGAGTCTAATGAAAACAAGGGAAAACCAGATGGAGACATAAAAACCTGGACAACTCTTTTCTGCTGTGTCAGCAGCATGTGTTCTCTGTTGAGGGTGGGAATAGACACCCTGGTTGGAGGAGACATTAAAGAAAGTTATACCATTGCATTAGAGTAGATTCATTTCTGGTACCTTGCCTTCTGTATCAAAGAACTCTTCAGTCAGCTTCCATTTAGAGATGCCTTTCCTGTATCCATTTTCAGTCTGCCATCACCATGTGGAAGTGCTTCCTCCTTCTGACTCTCCACAAAGACAGGGACCAAGAGTCTCTTCGTACTTAGCTGTTTTCCCAGGGCAAATCCTAGGACACCACACATGACAAGTCTCAGCTAAATGAACGCTTGTGTGGATTCCCTGATGGCATAGCTCTGTTCTCACATCTGGTGATGGTCACTTGATCATTTTCTCACTCACTTCCACTCCTCCATCTTCACTGCTACAGCATCCCTTCCTCCTGCGTGTCTCCTAACAGGTTTCCTGGACTGCCTGCCCTAAGTCTGTACAACAGCCTGTAACCACAGCAGACTTCCACAGCTGAACTCTGCCCTCTATCACTTTCTTTTGAGAAATTCCATACTGCCTTTAGAAGAGTAGCCACAGGCCTTGCCTTGATGCCGAAGGTCTCTCTAGCCTTTCCTCTCTGCTCCCCTTTTGTTTATTTTGCCCTGTAGGAATTTCTGTTTCTCTTTACTCTGTTTCTTTGAGCTGGGAGCATTTTGTTTTGTTTTGTTTTGTTTTGTTTTGTTTTGTTTTGTTATTCCTGCCTCTTTGTGTCCGAGTCTTAATTCTTTTTATATTTTCATGTCCTTTGAGCCTCAAAAATCACTTGAGTTGGTGTTATAATTTGAATACTAATTGTCTATTAGACTCACATGCTGAAAGCTTGGCCGCCAATTGTTGTTGTTGTTGTTGTTGTTGTTTTGGAACTTAGTTGCAGAAGTTAGAGGACGCAGGTCAATAGTTGTCCCCAGAAAAGACAAACCTTATCTAGGGCTCCTTCCCATCTCTGCTTCCTGTCTTCCATGAGATGGAGAGCTCTGTCTCACCACACCTTCCTCTTTTGCCATGATGTTCTGCTTTAGCACAGGCCAGCAGTCATGGGGCTATGTGACATAGACCAAACCTCTGATACTGTGAACCCAAACACAGCTCCCCTCCCTTCTGTTCTTCCCTGCTCTTCCAACACAGTGCAAACTATTTATTAACAGTTGTGGGTCATCCCATGGGCTAAGTGGATGGATACCTAGGACCCAGCACCAACTTCAGCACAACTTCTAAGCCTCTCTTCTGACTCCAGCAGGGTGAGCACATTACTCTTGTATACTGGACCTTTCACCTTAGATGTGATGGAGGACCTGGCACTGTCACCTGTGTGCACTGTCCCTGTGAGCTGGTCCTGCCCAGTGCTTTAGTCTAATGGGCTGCACTAGAATAGTGTTTGTAATGGCAGCTGTCCTGCATCCAATGCCCAGCATCACACAAACTTGGTGTGATGGTGTGTGCCTGGGAATCCCAGAACCTATGAAGTAAAGACAGAAGGATGAGAAACACCTTCAGGGTCATTCTTGTCTACACCATGAGGCCAGCCTGGGCTACTCGAGATTTTGTCAAAAAAATTTTTCAAGTGTTGTCAATGCTTCTTAAAATATTGATTTGACAAGATGATGTCAAGGTAACAGATTTCACATTGAAGTGAATCTGGACTGTGTTGCATGCCTGAAACTCTGTCATAGATTTCCAGTGCATGCCTTGGCCTTGAACCCAAGACTGAGAGTCTCTGCAATCAAGAATTCTCCCTACTTCCCACCAAAATTTACTTGACAGCCCAATTCTTTCTCCTTTATACCTATTAACACATTGCAGATTATTTTGCCCATGACTTTCCGAGTGTTGGCAGTGCAGTGACCTCCCGTTTTTACCAGAGAGGAGAACTCCAAGGCCTAGAGACAACTGTGTTGTACAGCCAGTGAAATAGCTGTTCTACCTGGCTTTCTCAGTGTGACCCTGGGCTGACCTGCATGCCATTCACACCCACTGGGGGCTTCTATACTCTGTTTTTAGCACACATCTCCTGGTTCTCCTTCCCAGCGTCTGAACTTTGTTCCACTTCACTTTCCTGAACCTGATTCTTTTTATGTGTTTCTCTGGCTGTCTACCAGACGTCTTACAAGTAAGTAATAAAAAACTCCAAAGTTTCCTATGCCTCATCAAATCACACACACACACACACACACACACACACACACTAATAAAAACCTTTTTGGTATATGGCTGCTTTATGTCAAAGATCACAGTTGTAAAGTAGAGGGTGGCGGGGCAGGTTTGTTACTAAAGTCAAATTTAGTCAACCACACAGGTTGACTATTTAAGTCTTGGTTTGGAGGGTTTTAAAGGGATGCAGATGAGACTTTTTGTATAATTATATATAAACTAAATATTTTATGACCTCACAAAGGGCTTGGGAGACTCTGACTTGTTCAAGAGATTGGCAGACCCTGTTGATGACTCCCACAGGAAGGAAGAGGGCTATGTTTTTGTTCTTTATGAGACAGCTTCCTGATGTAAAATAATCTTGTAAGATTCAAGGCTCCTGGAGTCAGTCTTAAAATTTTATCCATTAATGACCTTCTAGGCAGTTTAGGATATCTCATCTCCTTCCAGAGGTAGGATTCAAGTCCCGTTCTTCTGATAGGCAATTAAAGTCCTCCTGTCTATGAGAAAGGTGTTCAGGCCCAATGCCCTCAGTGTTTCCTTGTTTAGTACCCAATTTTGCGGGGAGCATGGAACTCTTAGGAGGAATGACACTGGCTTTAGAGTCAGGAGTCTGCATATACGAGTCTCTGTTTTGGGATACAGTACAATAGTTCCGCATGCATATGTATGTGTGTGTGTGGGTTTTGAGATCAGGTCTCGCTGTATAGCCCTAAGTTGCTAAATGGATTGGGACCGCCTCTGACTCACAAAGATCTGACTGCCTCTACTTCCCAACAGGGATTTAAAATCTTTTTTTTTTTTTTTTTTTTTTTTTTACTTTCAACTAGGTGTATATGTGGATATGTGTGGGTGTGTGCCTGATAGAGGTCAGAGGCATCAGATTCCCTGGTACTGGAGTTACAGGCAAATGAGAGCTGTTCAGCATGGGTGCTGGGACTCAAACTCAGGTCCTCTGGCAGAGTGATACTTGCTCTTTACTGCTGAGCCATCTTTCTAGCAATCCCCCTGCCTTTTTGAGATAATTTTCCCATAACTCTGGCTGGTCTAAAACTTACTTTGTGTTTCAGGATGACGTTGAACTCCTGATCCTTCTGCCTCCGTGAAGCAAGTGGTGAGATTACAGGCCTATGCCAGCATACCTGGCTGGAGCAGGGATACATCTGAGGGCTGTATTATTATTAAGTGGTTGCCTCACTGTGCAAACATCAGTGCTATGTGTTCAAGTCAAGATCTTAAAGTTCCTCTGTATCTGCTATTGGTCCTCCTCAAATTCCTGTTAGTGGTATTGTCTTTAGTGAATCCAGATCCCCAGTGTTTTTCATGCTTTTCAAAACTGGCTGTAGTGAATCTGGACATGATTGACTGGTGAGGAATAACCATGATTGATTTGGGGTTCTGGGCAAAAACAAGACAAAACACGTTAACCTTTTGTTTCCAGGTCAATCATTCCATGTAAGCTCCTGTCCAACATCAGTGTTGGCTCTGAACACTTTGGGTGATAGTGACCAGACCAGCCCAAGAGCAAATCAAACAGTCTGGAGATGTTCCAGTGTGAACTGCAGGAGATTTCTTACAGGGGAACCCCCACCCCACACTGCTCCATAGCACCCAGTAAGCAGGAGGCATAGCTTCCAAAATAGAGGCAAAAGCGCCTTAGAGTAAGGAGTAAGCCAGTAAGTGCCACTACAAGCCTCATGTGCTATCCGTAATTGTGCACGGTGTGCTTTTGCTCAGCAGTCAGCACACAGGTTTTTCTTTTATACCAGCATCAACAGAAACATGTGAGCTGTGCTCTGTGCTTTGATGTACTGCTGCGGCATCACCAGGCGACAGCTTGCTTTCAGATGATCATGATCCCATGTGAACAGTTGCACATGATGTCTACGGTTCACCATGTGCTACGAGGCTGGCGTTAGCAGTTTGAGCTAAGGTATGCTGCTAGCTGAGTCTGTTTCCAGTTCATCACGTACCCCAAGTGACATGTGTCTGGTGCAATGTGATGTCTGACTTAGAGTCTTTGGAGGAATCTTAGAATGTGTGATGGAGGGAAAGGAACCTCAGAGGAGCTGAATGCTCCTATTTGTGTCATGTGCTGCAGCTCCCAAGCTCAGATCCTTCCATGTCTACAAGGAACCCTTTTCCTGCCCAGATGTCACTTGCACAACCCACAGGGCAGGAATGACTTAACCTCCCCTCCCAGTTCCCCTCCAATACCCGCTTCGTCATTTCTTCGGGGGCTTGTGTGTATTGCAGTCTCCCGAAGCAATTTGTTTTCAGGATCTGTCTGGCTTTCCGGGTAGGCCGGCTTTTGCCCCCACCCTCCATTTCTTGCCTGCATTGGGAGGTGCTGGTCATTGGGGGAATTAATGAATGCCAGCAGCCAGCACTAGATGGCTCTATCTAACTGCTCATTCCTCCTTCTCAAATGTTGGCTAAAGCAATTTTTTTTTCAAGAATGCCTGCAAATCACAGGCATGCCCTTGCATTTGGACATTGGAGGGGAGGGTTGCCATAAAATCCATGAATATATGGATTAGCTCAGAAATGCATACATAAAAATATGCTAGCACAGTGGTTTGTCTCTTCTTTTGGAAGCTGTGAAATTTGAGTGTTGCCCCCTCCTTTTATGTTTTGGTTTTCCAGTGTCTAGAGTGAAGAGGTGCTGTTTTGTGAAATCGTTGCCGACAGCGATTAGAAACAAAGCTGGAATTGAACCACGACTCCGCTGGAAAGCTAGTGGCACTTTACTTTCAGCGTGCTTTAACTTAGATCCCAATTAAAAAAACATGTAATGCCAATTGAAGCATGTACACCTGTTATCCCAGCACTAGAAGGCAGTCAGGAAGATCTCCAGCTCAAGACCCGACTGTGTTACATAATGAGTTCAAGACCAGCCTGGGATAAGTATCCAGATGCAGACTCAAAAACCCAACTCAAGAACAAATGGCATAAAAAGTTTCAAGACTTTTGCCCTTAGGGAGCACTTGGGACAGTGTTCTTCAGGTTTCCCCGATCTGTTTTGCAGTGGTCCTCTTTGAAGGCAGTGGCAGTGATGGGAGGGGCAGGGTGAGGTGGAGAGTGAGTAGCAGCCCAAGGGGGAACCACACACCTGCTGTGCTGTCATTTATTGGCTAACCAAGAGGACCTTGACCAACCAGGAGCTGCCTGGTCGTCATGGCAACGAGACACGCTAACTCTGCTGTCCAGAGAAGCCAGCTTTCTGACTGAGCAGGGACGATGGCACAGAACTTGTATGGTCCTGGAGTCCGGATGGGCAACTGGAACGAAGATGTCTACCTGGAGGAGGTGGGTGCGTAGGGTGCCACCGCGTTCCCAGGATCCCAGACCCTGTCCTTCATACTCCCTCTGTGCTGCTCTGAGCACTTAGCCTCTTCTCACCCAGCCCCACCATGTCCCCTACACACCCTTGACAAACCTTAGGTAGCTTATCTGCTGTCTCTGACCACCCAGACTCACTGAGTGCCCCCTTTTCACGGTTCCTGAACCCACAGCAAGCACAGTTCACCTCCTCCCTGGTTCTCTGCCTTCATCAGCTGTGTCCTCCCTTCCCCCCCCCCCCCCCCCCGCCCCAGGTTTTGGAAAGGTCTGGGGTTATGAGCAACGGGCTTTCCATATGGTCACCCCAGTCAAGAAGACCCCGGTAGAGACTGCAGGACTCCAAATGCCACTCCTGTTTGTTTCTGGACGGGATAAGCACAGGGCCCTCTCTTTTTCTTCTCCGTGCAGTTTTCTCAGTTTCTTCTAAAACATTCCACCGTGACATGCTGCGGATATTTCTGCCATCTCCATTACGATCACATTTCCTTTTGTGTTCTCAAACTGTCTTTGAACTTGAGATGCTTCTGAGAGAGGGCAAAGCTGCCAGTACCTGTGCTCTGCAGCGGCTCTGCCCTAGACTCCGGTTTACTCTGTCTTTGCATCCCCAGGAGCGTATGAGAGACTTCCTACAGAAGAGGGAGAAGGGAGAACTTCTTATACAGAGAAACAGAACGCTGAAAAAGAACCTCTTGAGGCCGGTAATCTCAAATTCCAACACCAATTTCACACTACTGTAAAATAAGTTAAGCAAAGAAAATTTCTATGAACAACTAACCATTTTGGAAACTTAAAAAGAATAATCTGAAAAGTACAGTGTTTAAAGTCCCCCAAGATTTGAGAAACATAAAGGGAAGTCCGCTCTTAATTATGTTTATTTTATTGCATTTGCATATGAAGGGTGGGTTAATGCTTGTCCAAGTGGAGTGGCTTTCAGTTTCTGCTCACTAATGTTGAATGAATTGATAATGAACCTATGTGAATTCTGACAGCTTTGCTCGACCTTGTTTAGGGTCATTGGGAATTTGCTTGGCAACATGGAAGGGAAGGACACTAAGGATCGGAGGGAGAGAGGGAGGGTATTATTGAAATGGTGCCAGTCTGAGAAAGAAAGGAGGTGCACTCAGCAGTAAAGGAGTTGATGGGCTTCTTGGAAAATTTCTGTTAAAACTGCAGATGGAGCTTTCAGTATCCAAAGATGGATTTGTCCACTATGGCGACAAAGTGATGCTTGTGAATCCTGATCACCCCCGGTGGGAGGAAGCTGGCATGTTTCTGGAAGGAGACCTGTGCCTATGCATGAGCCCAGATGAGGTTAAAACCCAGCTACTTGATGAATTGGAAATGCCCTGTGGTGTGAGTGCTGTTCTGACCACAGTTCCGACGGGCAGAAACACCTTCATCATCCTGAGGTAGAGACACTCTGTCAGCATCACAGTATCTGCTTGGATTTGTAGCTTTAAAATGAGGAGGCGACAGTCAGTGTTTGCCTCATACATGTGAGGACCTGATTTGGATTCCCAGAAACCCTATTACAAAAAGCCTAGTGTGGTGGTGCCCACTTGTAATCCCAGCACAGCACTGTGGGGGGACAGGCATGCAGATCTCTGAGCCTTGCTAGCCAGTCAGCCTATCTTACTTGGTGTATTTTAGGCCAAATGAAGTGGGCTCAGGCAATGATGACTGCAGGCAAAGGTCATGTGAACATTTTCTGAGGTCTTGCTTGCCTAAGACAGCCGGTCAAGTAGCTACTTGTGTTCAGTTCAAAACATTTGCTCATGATGGTCAGATCCAGAAAATTAAACTTACATTCTGACTGGAAGCAAAGAAAGATTTTCCAAACAGTGTTATAGGATGCTTTGTGTTCACAAGAGTGCTCGCATTGTTCTCAATGTTATGTTAGCATCATTTAATAGAAGGCTGCATGAGATGAGTTTTACTCTTTTAAAATTGGTCGTCTATCAGAAATTGACTTGAGATTTCAGAAATGATCAATGAGACCTTTAGAGACATATAATCACAATTAAAACTACAACTTTAACTTTGTTGAAGATTTTGTGACAATACTTCAGTGACAAGATTGGAGCCTGTCTTATGTAGACTTCCTTTCATTTTTCTTGAGTACAGATGGTCTGTGGTAAAATAACTTACACTTGGTGACCATTTCGGTCCCTGGGAGATTACGAGGGAAGATTGTATTAAATGTCTACAGAAGAATAACCTTGACTCTGGTTAAAAATGTCAGTGCACATGACCAGAAGTTCTTGGTAGATGTTGATATGCTTAGTTCACTCTTCTTCAAAGGCTATCCAGAGTGTGGAGGTTCTGGGTTTGATCTGTGGGACAGATAGCATGGGGATATCATGCCCACGCTAGCTGAATGTTGAGGCTAAAACTTTTTATAGTTGGCTATGGAACCCCAGCACTCCCAGGAGGCTGAGGCAGGAGGATTTCTCCAAGTTCCATGTCAGCTTGAGCTACATAGTGAGCCTAAGGCCAGCCTGGTCTTTAGTGTGAGACTGTCTCAAAACATCAAAAAACGAAGACATGAATAGATTAATGCACAAACAGAGGGGGAAAAGCCTTTTAGTTGGTGTTCAAGACTCTTTCAATTAGCGGTGCACAAATTGGTGATTCTCATCAGTGTCTCTTGACAGATGATTGAGGTCTTTGCCATGGCAAGCAAAACAGACAGGAGAGGAAGTTTTGTTATTTGAGTTAGTATGGTATGTGAATATTCACTGCCAAGAAAAGCATGGAAATGATGGTAAGGCATAGTCCTCTCTTTCTCATGTTGCTCTAACCCTCCAGTGACAGCAGAAACAGTGGTGCTGTGGGCCAAGTCCTTAGATACGGGCAGAGCTTCTGCCTTGGGATCGAAGCGGGACTGGAATGCAAGATGGTGAGTCTTCTTGTGCATGCCACTGCCATCGATCACTCTTGTTTACCAGGGTGGTCCGTAGTCACCCCCAGAAGGGACTGTGCAGGTGAGGGTTCCATTTCTGCTGTCACGTGCACTCAGTCTGTGGGTTCCACTGGGCATTTTGTTCCCGATTCTTTCCTCTTAACTTTGTAAATAACAAAACAAGCAAGCAAACATCATCCCTAGTCTTGAAAGGGAAGGAATGAAAAGAGAAAAGTCCTTTTAGTAAAGCAGCTGCCAAATGGCAAAAGTTTACTTAAAACAGCAAATTAAATGATTCAGTTAACTGACATTTGTCATATGCCACCAGCAAGGTGTACATTGCCAGACTAATCTTGAGATTTTGGACTCAAAGTGATCCTCCTGTCTCAGTGTCCTGTCAAATATCTGGGAATATAGGCATGGACCATTGTGTTCAGCTCTGGCATTTTAAGCTTTTGCTTAGCAACTATGTTTTTTTCCTAAGAAGGAATTGGGGTAATACGAGTTAGCAGAAGCCAGAAAGCTTGAGTCTCTGAGATCCTCCTTTACTTTGGAGATAATGCGATATAATAGGTCAGGTGTGGTAGCACATACCCATAAACCCAGCATTTGAGAAGCTGAGGCTGGAGGATTGCCATGAGTTTGAGACTTATCTGGGCTATAGAGTGATACCTGTCTCCACAAAACAAAACAGACAACAGATAAACTCAATGTTTGAATTTCACATGCAAACTATGTAATAGGGATTTGTGTAAATTAACCATTTGAGTCAGTGACTCATAAAATTTGAGCACTGTGCTAGGCAATGCTGTAATTGCTTCACACATATTAACTCAGTTTTTTTTTCTTCAAGTGAGTCTCTAACATAAAAACACTGGGAACAGAAGTTCAGCTATGCATTGCTATGGTTTGGATGTAAAATGTCCCCCTGTAGTCTCCTTGTTGGAACACTAAGTTCTCAATTGGAAGTGCTTTTTGGGGAGCAGGAGACCAACTGGAGGAAGTGTTTTGCAGTGGGGTAAAGATCTTATAGTTCTGGCCCAATCTCTCTGCTCCCTGGTTCACTGAGACCTAATCAGTGGCCCCATATGCACAGCCACAGCCATAAGCTGTTCCTGTTGCCAAGCCTTCCCCATCATGAAAGACTAACTCCTTAAACTATGAGCCCAAGTAAGTCCTTCGCCTTGCAGGCTGTGTCTCATCAGGATTTGATGACAGCAATTAGAAAAGAAATGAGACCAACAGGAGATTCCAGATTCTGATATGACATTGTATCGTCAGTTTTTTTGGTACCACTAAGCCAAACCAAGGGTGCCAGTCAAACTGTGCCAGGCGCAGGTGTCAATTTGCAGCCTGAGTTTAGGTTTAGCACCCAGAGATGAGCACACCAGCATCTGGCTTCTTCTATTTGTGCTTGTCTGTCTTCTTCAAAACGCAAAACTCTGCTCTGACCATAATGAACACCCAGGATCTCTCTACTCCAGCATTTTCACAGCTCCTCCTAACAATTATATTTAAGGAATGCCTAATATATCACTGTGTGGTAGTATTATCATTCTGTGTTCAGGCCATCTCCTTTTCTCTCCTCTTCTGTTGGTCTTTCTATTCAGCTCAGGCTGGCCTTGAACTAGTGATCTTCTTGCCTCAGCCTTCTGAGTACCGAGGTTACAGTGTGTGCCTCCATACCTAACTAATTTGATTTGTTATTCTAATTTCTATCATGTATAAAGTTCTCTCTCTCTCTGTGTGTGTGTGTGTGTGTGTGTGTGTGTGAATGCTTAAAGCTCATCCCCCCCCAAACCCTAGTTACTGAGTCTATCTTCAGAATAGATTTTTCTTTCAGCATACAATTACTGATCTCAAGAATGTGAATACAATTAGAAGTATTGAAAGCTGGATAAAGTGACACATACCTATAATTTCAGCACTTGGGGTACTGAAGCAGTAGAATTGTCACAAACTCCAGGCCAGCCTATGTTTCAGAGAGAGGGTGGGGGGAGAGGGAGAGAGAGAGAGATCCTGGTTTGTTTGTTTTTTCTTTTTCTTTTTTAAAGGTAACATGTAACCATTTTTTCCTAATTCATTGTGCCGATTTGTACTCTCAGCAACAGTAAATAGAAATGACACTAAAATGTGACAAATATCATGATTTAAATCTTTGCTAATCTTAAGAACAAACAGGAAAGGATATGTAAATATTGTAGTACCCATTTCTGCCCTGTACTTTTGCTCTCCTTCCCCTCCTATATCCTCACTTTTCTGCCCTCTCTTTGCCTTCCTCATTCTTTTTACCCTGGGGACCATGTGTTCTTTGTCCCTGCTCCTTTGATAGATGATTGAATTTACATATATGTTGCTAATATTACCTCCTCCAATTTAAATTGTAGTTGCTTTAATTGTATTTTTGAGATAAATCTATCAGTTTTTCTTTGAAGTTACTCGTGTGTGTGTGTGTGTGGGGGGGGTGTGTGCCCGCACGTGTGCACATAGGACACCATTTAGGAGTCAGCTTTCACTTTCTTTCTTGTTTGAGACATGGTCTTTTTTGTTTTTCACACTGTATATTCCAGGCTAGTTGGTACGAGGATTCCAGGAAATTCTCTTATCTCTGCCTCCTGTCTTACTACTATAGGGCTGCTGGGATTGCCTATATACACTCTACTTCATCTAGCTGTTTTATGTGGCTTCCTTGGATGCAAACACAGGCCATCAGGCTTATGCAGGGACAGCTTTTGGCATCTTCTTTTTATTTTTTAAATAAATTTTTTATTTAAATTAAAAACAATATTATTTTACATACCAATCCCAGTTCCCTTTCCCTCCCATCTTCCCATGCCCATCTTTTTAGCCCCTCCATTGCTTTTCTTTTAAAGTTTAGACTGTCGAAGATCTGATATAAAGAAAAACAAGTTTTAATTTCTAAATGTTTACAGTTTGGCACTTGTTTAAATTTAATCTTTAATATATTTGAGGTTTATTCTGGTAAAGGATTTTGCACTCAAGTTTCCCAAATGACTATCCATCTCACATGTTAGCTCTAGAATAATTCTTCCTCCTGGCATATGGTGCTTTCCTAAGCATATATTAAATTATCCTGTGCACCACATACTCTTCCTGAGCGTTCTATTTTGATCCCCTGAAATCATCTATTTTTGCCCTAGGACTATAGTGTTGTAATTATACAGCACCGTAATACACTTTGACAGATCTTTGTTTCCCCCATTATCTTTCTTTGTCTGGATTACATTAGGAATTAATCTTTGACTTAAGTGCAATAATTATCTTTTCCAGTCCCTCTGCTTGTGCAGGGAAAAGTCACTTTGTGTTTGGTTGGCACTATAAAGTTGAGTGCTTTTTTATTAACAACTTTGAAGTTTCTACTCTTGTAAGGTGTCTCTCAACTTCTCTCAGGAAGGCATTCTAGCTCTTAATCAGGTTTTATGAGTGTCTTCACATGGTTGGAGCACTGGTCCTGATGTTGTTTTTCCTTCCTGCCTACTTTTAAATGTCACTGCAGCAAAGCCCCTGTCCATCCAGGGCCAGCTCATTCGCTCCGCAGTACACATCGCCATCTTTTCATTCTCAGTGCCAGCCATGGTCCAGGCCTTATTGGTTTGATCTGGCTTCTGAGGAACACCTCTAAGCATAGAAGATCTTTTCATTAGGCCTCGTATCCCACCTTGGGAACCATTAGTCACACGGAGGACAGTCAACATCCAGAAGGTCATACGATGCCTCTCTTATCCACAGCCCATCACCTCTCTTGCTGGGTAGAAAATGTACAGAAGGTTATAACTCACTTATACCTTCCTTGTTGTAGCTCACACACTGTTTAATAGATGAAAAGCACTCACAAAAGGGCTCAGTGGTTAAGAGTACTTACTGCTTTTCTCAGCACACACACAGTGGATCACAACCAGCCCCAGAGGATCTGACCTCTGCAGGCACCAGATGTGCACACAGTACATACATGCTGACAAAGCATTCATATGCACAAATAAAATAAATCCAAATTTTTGAACATACTAAAAGCTTGTTAAGGGACGAGAAACCACCTTCATGTTCAAGGTGGAGGTGAACAAGAAAAGAGCTAACAAAGAGAGAACATCTGGACTTCCAGCAGGATGGGATGGCTCTTGATAAAGTGTAGCCATGCACCTGATCTCTAGTCCCATTGGGAACAAGGATTCCAGATGGGCAGGGTCACTGTAGAGTCATGAGCAAGTGCCAGCTGTGATGGCCCCAGGCTGAAGAGTACTTCATCTCAGGTGTCCAGTTTCAGCAATGTTACTTATAGTGCATACGATACAGACCTAGGGCCCATGTTTTGAAACATGAGCCCTAGAGAAAGGGAGCAGGGGCTAGAGTGTAGAAAATGTCTCATTTTGCTCTTGCTGACACAAAACACCATGACCAAGGCAACAGAAAAGAAAGCATTTAATTTGGAGGTTCATGGTTCCAGAGTGTTAAGGAACCATGGCAATCATAGCAGGGAGAATGACATCAGGTAGGCAGAGATGGTGCCAGAACAGTAGCTGAGAGCTTGCATCTGATCTTTAAGTAGAAAGCAGAAAGATAGAAAGCTAACTGAGAATGCTTTTGAAACTTCAAAGCCCACCCCCAGTGACACACCTCTTCCAGTAAGACCACACCTCCTAATTCTTCCCAAGCAGTCCTGCCATGTCTTCAAGCATATGAGCATGGGGGCTGTGAAACCATCACAGGAAAGAAGGGAGGGAGGGAGGAAGGAAGGAAGGGACTGAGAGAGGGAGGGAAGGAGGGAGGAAGAGAAAGAAGAAAGGAGAGGGGTAGGGAGGGAGAGGGGGAAATACTATTCTGACAATATATTTCTAAGGAAGGGGGTGGGTAGGAACAGGCTTCTGGAAACTGCCTTTGTGCCTGCTTGCTGTGCAGTCCCGTTGGCTTTCTTGGTAGCCGTGACTCAGATTATGTGCTGTTTCCAGCTGTACTTATCAAGTGACCACAGGACCCTTCTGAAGTCTTCTAAGAAGTCCTGGCTCCAGGAGGTGACTCTGACAGACCAGGTCTCCCATCTGAACTGCTGGCAGGCTACCTTCCTCGACCCCCAGCTGCGCCTGGAATATGAAGGCTTCCCAGTTGGGGTGAGCTTGGCTTGTGGGACACTGGGCCTGGGGTCTGTGAAAGGAAGGGCTGTGGCTCACACCTGTGGGTCAAGGTCAGATGGAGGCTCACTGTAGCTTCAATAGTAAGAAGACTTTTTCTTTTTCTTTCTTTTTTTTTTTTCTTTTTCTTTCATTATAACTTAAATGTGGACAGCACAGCAATGGTTTGTTCTGAGCAGCACTCTACATTCCTGTCTCCCAACCCTGGCTGCAGGTTAGAGTCACCCCCAGAGCAGTACAAAAGACCCAAGCAAGGTCTCTGGGCACTCCCAACACAGGCTTCCAGCTCTGTATGAGATCCCAGCAGCATGCCTCCCGCTCCCCCCCCCAATGTATCTCTCTCCTTCCCCCTCCATTTGTTTCTCTCCTACTCTCCTTTAGCTCCTCCCTTCCTCTCTCCCTCCATTCCTCTTCTCTCTTCCCTTCTCCCTGCCCCCTCCTTTCTTTCCTTACACTGTAGGCCAGGCTGGCCTGAGATTCTCCTTCCTTCCAAGCATCAAAACAGGCACTACTTTGCTTGACCTAAGTTCTCACCTAGGAAGCTGAGGAACAGGATGGAGTCGCAAGCTGCGACTGAGGCAGGCACAGTCCCTGACCACTCTTGTTTTCGACTCCGGGCCAAGTGCGACAGAGCATGAGGCATGGTCCTTTGGGGAGGTTCCCATGGGCACTAGGAATTACTGGAAACATCTGGCTTGGATTGGCCAGGGGAGGAGCTTCAGGCACAGCTTCCTCTGAATGCACCCCACACAGTGGGTCCATTTCTTCAATGCTCTGGCAGGGTACCCCAACACCTGGAGGCTCTCTCCCAGTGTACAGGGTGGATGGTGGTCACCGTACCCACAATGAAGGAATTTTCTCTGTAGCCATCCTCTCCTAGCTTGGCTTTCCTAGGATGGTGGTAGGTACGGTCTTCATTTCCTCTAGTCAGTGCTCCTGTAAGTTAGAGGTGTTCAAGATACCTGTGTAGATTTTTTTTTTCTTTTAAGAACCCACAGATCAGTTTGCACGAGCAGCAGCCAGCTCATTGTGCTCTGGGGGCTGTAGCTGTGCTTCTTTGTAGGAGTAGTGTGGGTGCAGGAATTCTGTGCTCCACGGCAGATTCTCTTCATGGTCTAGGCAGTTCTCTGAACCTCACTCAAGCAAGCTTGCCCATCTGCCAAACAGAGAGCCCAGAACCCCTGCTCCCCACCACCAAGCTACCTCACACACACTGTTGCTGTCTCAGCAGACCTCCAGCTGCACCTGTGACTGAGCAGGCTGGGTACATCAGCTGCTGAGGCGAGGGCAAATGTGTTTTGGGGACATGGGGTGTCTCAAGCAAGTGCTGCCAGAAAGGATCCTGAGACCTTACAACCAAGCATGTCAGTAACTCCTTTCCCAAGGAAGAGCTGACGGGAGCCCACTGAGATTATTGGTAAAGAAAAACAAACAAACAAATGCTGCCCACGCTTGTCTGCTGAGAATTTTCTGGCTTAGTCAGTGCTCATGTTTTGCTGGTTCATATATGTCTGGGTGGTCTTGGTCCTGTCCAAATCCATTATGCTCATAGTGGCCTTAACTGATGTGGAGTTCCGTGACATGGATTCTGCTCACTAGGAGAACTTAGCCTTGGGTACCAGACCAGCTCACATACCAGGGGCTGCCCCTTTTCCTACTGGTGGTGCTCATCTTACAGGAATCAGGGTAATAAGATAATATTTCTTTGGCCAGCTGTAGTGGCTCACATCTGAGGCAAGAGGATCATGAGTTCTAGGCTAGCTTGGGATATACAGCCAAGTCCCTATCTCCAATGAGTTATTTTTCTTCACCAGTATTAGTTCAATCTCCCAGAAGAAACCACTGTATTTATTTATTTATTTATTTATTTATTTATTTATTTATTTATTTATCTATCTATCTATCTATCTATCCATACGAATATATATGCATATATATAAACACATATACGTGTATACACACATATTCCAGAATGAACATATCCAGAATGACATCATGAGTAGCTATGGAGATTTGTCTCAGTGGGTAGAGTCCTGCACACTGCTGCACATGTGTGAGGACCTGAGTTTAGATCTCAGCTGTCATGTAAAAGGCAGGTGAGGTCAAATGTATCCTGTAATCCTAGTGCTGGAAGGCAGAGGCTGGAGGATTCCTGAGGCTTTTTGTCCAGTTAGTCTAGCTGGCCATCTCCAGGGTCACTGAAGGATCCTTCTTCAAAGAATAAGGTGAAATACAGTGGAAATATACCCAGTGTCACTTCTGGCCTCCACATGCATGAACACACAGGTACAAGGCATATCCACACAAACATGTATGCCTACCACACACACAGATAGAAACTGCTGAATATATACACACATGTGTGCATGTGTATGTACTTAACACCATTAGCCATATTTCACATTGTCAAAATTTCTTTAATATGACTTTATTCTACCATGTAGATATCTACCATGATGCATTTCATAAAGCCCATCATGGTCCCAGCCTTGTAGGTTATATATGTACTACATTGAAATGAATATGTTAATATTTTCTAGATTCTTGCTTCCAAAAAATCAGACAGAATGTTAATAGCACTCTCTTTTCCTATCCTGTAAAGGCCAATGAAAAACTTGTGATCTATCATCGACACACAAACCGAGCCCTGGCAACCCATCGGCATCTCTCTTTAAGGTATCACATTGCTGGGAGCAGAATAGAATGCCGTAATTGGCTCAAGTCTTACGTATAAAAGCAGAAATGTTGGTGTGTCTAGTCATGTGAGGTAAAGGTCTTTAGGCACTGAATTAAGAATAATGACTGATTTATTTTTATCACCAAGGTTTATGAAAATTATTTAAAAGTAAAGACCAATTTTTGTTTTATTTATTGTTGATAGCATACACTCTTAAGCATGCTGAACAAGTCAAATGTTTGAAAATACTTGTATTTGTTTTTTTTAAAGATTTATTTATTTATTGTGTATATAGTATTCTGTCTGCATGCCAGCAGCAGGCACCAGATCTCATTACAGATGGTTGTGAGCCACCATGTGCTTGATGGGGATTGAACTCAGGACCTCTGGAAGAACAGTCAGTGCTCTTAACCTCTGAGCCATCTCTCCAGCCCCCTGAAAATACTTGTTAATGCTCAACATTATTTGAATATGCTCAACATCAAATATCTCATTTTGTCAAGTGACATGTTTTATTTTATAATTCATAAAGAGATTATAACATTGAGACAGTCAAAAGACAAAATTTAATTTCAGTTCAAGGGTAGTCCATATATTTACCATCCTGATTACTCTAAATTTAAAATCCAACAGACTTGATTTTGCAAATACTTATTTTTAACACTAAAGGAACTTAATGTATTATATTTGAGAAATGCTTTGTCAGAGATACCTACCCTGTCCATGCATTATCTATTGACTGGAATTATAAGTGATACTTTAAAATGTCATAATTATGAGTTGTGATGCTGAAATTCTGTTTTGTGTAGAGCTTTGATGTTGTTATTCAGAAAAGTCTTCCCTGATGGGAGGATGTTGGCTACAAAGGGACCCTATGTGCCTAAACCTCTGCAAACAGGAATGAAATATTCCTGCAAACGTACCACGTTTTAGGGACTCTACTGGGCTTTGTACAGTAGTCTGATACAAGAGGAATTTTCTAGGAGGGATGAGCAAATGTTCCTGAGTACCATCACTCAGTTTCTAACTGGAACCCATTCTTTTTTTGCTGCAGGACCTATTTCGGGAAGGAAGTTGAGGTTGTAGCTCACACACATCTGGATTCACACAGAGTTGAAAAGCCCAAGAACCACTGGGTGCTGGTCACCGGGAATCCTAGGGACAAGTCGACCACCACGTTGGACCTCCCCAAACCTCCCGCAGATGATACTCGTGCTGTGGAGCAGGCCATGGGCATCAACACATAGTGACAACCCAGGCATACATGTGGCCTCTCAGGCCCTGCTCTCATCGATTCTAAATCTTAAAAGAAATAAATAATCTTGGTTGTGCCCCAAGCAATTTTCCAGTAGGGCACAGAACTCCCTGAACACAGCATTAAAAGAAATACCTTATTAAACTTATTAAATTAGTGGTGGGAGCTGACCTGTAGTGAGTAAAGAGTGCTTAAAAATAATAGCATTTGAAGTTTCATCAGCTTTTGTTGGTATCTTAATTGTGAAGAACTCAGTGCCCCCATTCAGAACCCCTTGCTTAACAGGCCCTTCAAGGCCTATGCTCCTCTCCAAAGTTGTGTGTATGTTATAAAAATGTCAGACATTTATGGATGTTTTGGCATTGCTGTTTCCCCCTAGTTTTCTTCCATGTGGAACAATGTGTAGTTTTGAGCTGTAGCTTTGCCTTGGAGTTAAAATACCCCTATCTTTGAATCCTGAGTGCCAGGATTACCACTGTGTACCACTGTGTTCTGAAACACATCCTACTTTTGTTTCAGCCTCCCACATGCTGGAGAACTATGATCTTATAACGACTTTTATATTGCAGACTCCCTTTACCTCTAGTGAATCTTTGCAACTCAATCATGATGCCATCCATGTGACAATGAAGGTCCCAGCAATGGGGCTGGAGAGATGGCTTAGTGATTAAATGTGCACATTGCTCTTCTAGAGGACTGAGTTGGGCTCTCAGCATCCATGCTAGGTAGCTGATACCTGTCTGTAACTCCAGCTCCAGGAGAACTGGTGTTCTCTTCTGGCCTTCTCAGGCACAGTCCTCACGTGCACACTCCTCCCTGAGATACTAATACACATAAAAACAACAAAAAATAATTGAAAAGGAAAAGTCTGGACATAACGAATATATGTCCTTCCATTTATTTGTTCAATTACTCATTCTGCCTTTCATATATGTAAGATATTATAACAGGACAAATAGCTCTCCCAGCCTTGTAGGTGTAAGGCTATCCCCAAAGAAATGCATTGAATGGTAGAAAGCAGGTTACAGTAGGTTTTATGTAGGTTAACTTGGACTGGAGCACACTTCAAGGAGCAGGCATTGGCACCAAAGACTGAGTGGTCTGTCTGTGTGCTGCAGTCACCTTGGGGAATAGTCATAGTCACCAATGTTAGGACTCAAAAGAGACATCTTGATTCAAAGCTGGGTTTAGTCTGGGCAGAGTTTTATTAGTGATTCCCAGATGGTCCATGGGCTTTGAGGGGAACTCCATAGACAAAGACCCAGATGACAAAGTAACAGTTCCTTGAGGATGCCTTTGTCAGCAGGTACCAACCTGGCTATGTACATGGAATGTGACACTAAGAACAAGAGCACTGATGGGAGATATCATTATGTAAATATGTTTCTCTTATTGGTTAATGAATAAAGCACTGTTTGCCAATAGGAAAGCAAGATAGACAGGACTAGGAGACAAGGAGGATTCGGGAAGAGGTAGGAGGAGATTCAACATGTAGGACCAAGAGAGCAGAACTTCAGACTCTCTCTCCAGTGAGATAAGACCACGTGGAAATACTTAGATTAATAGAAATGGGTTAATATTTAAGTCAGAACTAGCCAATAATAAATGCTAGTAACAGGCCAACAGCATTATATCTAATATAGCTTTTCTGTGGGTTATTTGGGGCGGATGCGGCTGTGGTGCTAGGCTGGTGGAAAAACAACTTGTAATAAAGTGGTACTCAACATGGGTTCTGAGAACTTCCACTTAAAACTTAACAAAAGCTTAAAAGGGGGTTTTTAAAACAAAAGAACAGAGACCTACAAGGCTTCTTGGTACCAGCATTTTTCTAGGTTGGGTTCTGTTTTGCTACAGACAAGCAGAGATTTGCGAGGCTCCTTTAAGGGAGGTTTCCTGACGCAGCATAGCAGCAAGAGCTCTGCTAACAACTTATTGGTGTGTATGAGAGCTGGCAATGGCAGTGACCACATCTGCAAGCCTACAGCATGCTGCTGGATGGTAGCATAGACCAAGGTAATGAACACAGCTCTCAGTTCTGTCAGTAAATGTACTCCCCAACCCCTGCCACCAACTTTGATAGACAGCAGCTAAATCAGCTGTGGCTTTAATTTTAGCAATGTTGTTTAGCAGATAAAAGATTCATGGCCAGAAAAAGATAAAGATTTACAGTACAGACAGATTCAGATTAAGAAAAACCTCTAAAGGTTTAAAATATGTTTTTAAAATATACACAGGTTTGGGAGAGAAAAAGAAACAGGATAAAATGGTTTAAAAAATATAAAGAAAGAGAGTAGCTGGGTGTGGTGGCACACACCTTTAACTCCAGCACTCGGGAGACAGAGGCAAGCAGATCTCTGTGATTTCAAAATGAACCTGGTGTACAGAGTAAATTCCAGGGCAGCCAAAGTTACACAGAGAAACCCTGTCTCAAAAAATGAAAAAATAGAAGTAAAAGAAATCGAGTAATAAAAAGCCACTTAAAGATGTAAAGCACAGAGAGAGTTTGGATACTGTATGGTATTGTGTTGTCTTTGTATTGTTTGAATGCTGAGGAAATAGCAACAACTGTTAAAAGAAATGCTTCTGGATTAATCCAATTTATATATTTTAAAAATGCTTTGACTTCAAAATTTAAGTCTAAGGACAGGTTACTGGGGAGAAGAATTTCTATTTTTATTTCCACAGAAAATGAAAAGCTGTGGATTCCTTCCAGACTAACATGGGTTGATCAAGCCAGACCCCCTGAAGCAGTGTCCCAGGTGACCCAACATTCAAAACATCTGGGACAAGGCAGCCTTGCAGATCACTACAGCCAGGATTTCTGAGTCTTCTTAGGATCCCCCATGACAGTGCCCCCTACCAGCAGGAAGCAGTTTGGAAAGAACGACACTCAAATTCCCAAATATTGTTTATAAATGTTTGTTTTCATTTATATGGGGTTGGTTATAAATGGTTAATGACCACAACCAATGTTTTTTAAAGGGGAAAGGGAGACTATGATATAGCTATAAATGCTTTGTTTTGGAATGGATTTTCATTTATTGATACAAATTTAAGGTTAATTTTGTGATATGTATATTTCTCCTCTTGTTTAGGTATTGTGTTTATATAGCTCATTTAGAAATGTAATATATAATTTAGTACAGATTTTAGATAATTACCTATGATAGTCAAGACTTAGGGTTAATTTAGGTTTTCAAGATATACAGAGATGTATTTGAGATGGACAGGCATTCTTCAACCCTTTCAAAGACCTACAGAATATGGCATTTAAAATGGTTCAGGGTTTTTCTTAACAGTGAGACATAACTGCTCCTGGCAACACCCATTGAGTCAGAAAGGAAGATGGACATTGAAGAAACACGTTATGGAGTTTGCTTTCAATATGGCAAGACTAGCAATTTGGGCAAGATACTGCTCTTGTCTGGAGTGTTTGACTTTATGCTGTATAAACTGGACATGCAGGACCCACAGAAAAGTGATTGCTGATACAAGATGGACATTGCTACAGGGTTCCTGCTTCATGGAAGAGTCTGCCAGACAGTCTATATGACACAGAGAAAAGTGGCTGACAAACTGCCAATACAGACGAGACATCTTGAAATTTCTTGCTTTGCTGAGGAGTCTGCCAGACACACTATGGCCTATAGGCTGAAAATTGAACATTACAAAAGAACTTCAGATGACTGACCAGGCAAGTTATGTCTGTCATTTCTAGAGTTTATATATTATCCCTCTGTGGTTTTTGAGGGAGTTGAAGACAGATAGTTATGCTTGTAGTTTTCCTTAGGATTAAAGATAAGTTACATGAAAGACTTTAGACTCACAAAGATAGGATAGGTAATAAAATATTTTCTTTAAATCTTGCTAAATGTTAACAGACTAAATATTGTTAACTATGGTTCTTATTTGATAACTGTTTTGTTATATATTTTACTTTGTTAAAGTTAAAACCCTTCTTTTTATTTTAGACAGAAAAGAGGAGATGATGGGAGATGTCTCGTAACAGAGCACTTCAGAACTGAGCTTGTTACCTGTGTCACCTATACCTCAGTATTGTTTGTTGAACATCTTACATCATTATAAAGGACCTTTATGCTTTTTATGACTTGTCACCAGTCTACGGTATTTTATATGGGGCATTATTCACTGCAAATCCACACAGCTCCAAGAAGCAGAACTGGGGTTTTCCTTCTACGCTCTGCTTCTAGATCGACGGTTCTTAATATAGCATCCTTGATCCTTTTGGTTTGTATAATTCTTTGTCACAGGGCTGTCTTGTGCCTTATTTGTCAGCATTTCTGGACTTCACACACTAAATGACAGTAGCAGTGTTCCACTTGTGTCAACAAAAGGCATCACAGACACTGTGAGGAGACCAGAATGGGCATGCTCCGGGCTACCCTATGCTGCCATATGTTGTATGCAGCAGCTTTCAGGCTGAATGTTGTCCTTAGCTTCATTTATCAAGCAGTGGAACTTGAATTTTATCTTGAAGGTGATAGTTTTGAATGAGGTTGAAGAGGTCAGTGCATGATGTCACTTTAGAAAAATTGCTACGGAGGGGTCAGAAAGAATGAGACAGTGGGGTTTTGAATTAAGGCAGTGTTAGAAAGAGTGGAGATAAGGTATGGACTAGAGAGGCCAGAGAAAGACAGGGCTTCACAACTCAGTGGATAAAGACCAACAGAGAGGAAGAGTGAGAGGAAGAAGAGGAGGCATGAGTTCGGGGAAGGTGACATTGTTGCCTAGAAATACTAGGCCCAAGGTAGAGGATGCTTTCCTCCAGATACAGTGTCATCATGTCAACTTCTGATAGTCCCCTAGTCTTCAGTCAGTGGTAGCAAATCCAAGTTCAGGGTTGAGTGGGACCTTACCTTCCTGCAGTGGGGACAGAGGACAAGCCCAGAGATGAAGCCTGGGCACTTTCCAGAACCAAGACTTTCCCTGAGGGCTGCAGGAAGAAATGACTTGCATGTGTCAGATGCAGCACCAGTCCATCCAGTGCTGTGTGGGTAAGTACAACGCTGCTAGTTCATCTCCGGTTCTATTCTCAGATGGAGGGAGGACTATTCTCAGATGGAGGGAGGACTGACGTAGGAAGAGGAGGAGGGAGAGGAGCAGGGAGAGGCTCAAGATAAACTGCAGGAGGTCATTTGCACTCTGGAATCACAGCTGTGTGAAAGGTAACTAGTAAATTCACCATCCAGAGCTTTTTCAGAGAAATGACCACTTTGCTTCACTTATTTGCAACCTAAATTCTGTTATAGCCCCATGGCTGAGCCTGACTGGGTTACTAGATCCTAGTCCTAAGGGAGGACCCCATGTGAAGGAGTCAATTGATCAACAGATAAACTCTTACAAATGAAAAGGAAAACATCTTGCTTGAAAACTAAAGTGGAAGGTTTGCACTAAGTTATAAAAAAAAAAAAAAACAAACAAAACAAAACAAAAACCCAAAACAAACAAACACTCAAGGATCAAAAAAGCTTTTCGAAAAGACATTCAAACAAACAGCAGTGAGAGCCATCACTGGCAGGCAGAGGACAGAGCCCTGTGAGGTCAGAGCCTGCAGGGGCCAATGGCCTCACCTGGCAATGTCCCGAAGGGGAAAGAGGCCCAGTCAGGGAGGGGATCACAAAGCTTCCGGGAAGACAGAGGCAGGTCCATCGAGATGTAACTACTTGGAGGTAGGGCCCAGTAAGCTTCATGATTGCTAAGTGCTTTGAAGAACAGAATCAGGGGCTCAGGTCAGGAGTGGCTTGCAGTCTGGCTGACAGGCATCGCTCCTGACCTGGCGTGCAGTTACCGACGGTGGCCACAAGATGTCAACATTAGTAACATTAACAAGTCAATCCCCCCCCCCCTGAGAAAAGGCTCAATAAATTAGGCTTAATGTCAAATAATGCGGGACTTTTCATCTTCAAAAACCAATGCTTTAAGATGAAGAACATCCTAGCGGCACCCTGTTAAGAGGAAAATATGAATTTTCTTTTAAAAGTTTTAAATTATAAAAATGTGGTGTCTGACACATATATTATGTAAAAGCTGCTCTAAGCAGATTTGGGAGGGTGTGTGCAGAAGCTTCAAGTAAAAGCTCAGCCTTGGGCATTTGATGGTCATTCATCTGGATATCAGAGTTGTCCCTACTCACAACCCGAGCTCCAGGCCCAGGACTCATTCATTCTGTTGGACACCAGAGCCATGTCTGCTCGGGGCAGGCTAGTTCTCACCAAGCCTCCCCCTACTCCCCCATGAGAACCATTCCAGAGCTGTTCAGAAGAGTCAATGGAGACATCTTTTAGAGAGGCAGGAGGAGGTCAGTGGGCCACACAGTGGACACAGGACACTGGTCACTTCTTAGAGGTGTGGCTATGGCAGGTCAGGGCACCTCTTTGAACTTCTATCCTTTCATAGTCTGCAATGCCACACATCTCCTTCACCATCTCACTGTGTAGCCTGGGAAAGATTATACTTGATAAGATTCCGCATCTGCCTATCATCCATCACCAGCAGCTCTCAGAGCTATCTAGTCTCGGCCAAATTCTGCTTAATTTGAATGCTGCCTTCTGACGCTCATTTTAAAGATTTTAACTTATGTTTATTTTAGAGTGTTTAGTCAGCATGTGTGTATATGCACCACATATGTGCAGTGCTCTTGGAAGCCAGAAGAGGGCATCACATCCCTTGGAATTGAGTTACAGATGGTCATTAGCTGGGTAGTACTGAGACTGAACCCTCATCCTCTGCAAGAGCTGAAACTGCTGAACCATCTCTCTAGTCCCACAACACCTAAGTTTTAGTGTTTGTTTCTCCTCTACATCACTATGAGCTTCTTAGGGAAGCTGCAGATGCAGAATGCTTTCCATGTTTATTGCCCCTGTTTATCACATTGCCTGGCTCATACTGTTGACATTCACTGCTCTTTTCTTATTATGTAGTGAATGGAGGCTGAGAATGTGGGGAGACTAGACTTGCCTGGCACTGCATGTAAACTGGCTGTGTGTGTGTGTGTGTGTGTGTGTGTGTGTGTGTGTGTGTGTGTGTGTATTCCCATCACCAACTTTCACTGTGGATCAAAACAGTGTTTCTTTGCTTGCCTATTATGCTGAACTATGAGCTTTTGAAGTCAGGGTATTACCTACCCTTCTGTCCTCTGGGTAGAGCATTGTTGCTATCACAATTACCGTCACCAAATATTTACTGATCACTTGCTATGTACAAGCCATTTTGTAGCCTGAACAAGGCAACTGGTGTAATCCTCAGCTTATCATATAGATACCAGCGTTATCTGAAATTTACAGAGCAGAAAATCCTCAATTTAGGTTAGCAGAGTCTGTGTCACGTGACCAGTAAGGAGCGAGTCAGCAGCCTGACTTCAGCCCAGAGCACTAACTATCTAACTCTGCTGCCTCTTAGACAGAGATCCTGAGATTGACAGGACTACTAATACTGAAACTCAGAAATGCTGAGATGTATTCTACGGTGTGACTCTAGATGTGAATTCAAGTTCTACACTGAGACCTGCTGCAAGTGTGCCCTGCTCCTGCCAGAGGACAAAGTAGGATGCTGAAAGCTTAATGTGCCTAACTGCGCCCAGTCTGCACAGTGGAACTATGGGGATGTGGGGTAATTTTGAATGGGAGCTCAAAGGGATGATGTGGTCCTCTATGATCACTCATGTAGGAGGTGGCTAGTGTCCACCCTGAGCTGTTTGAGGGGATCTGGAGCTCTACATCATCAGAGCTGGGTGGGGAGACCCAGGCCTACAGGGCAATGAACCAGAGAGAAGGAGGCAGTGGGAGGGAGGCTAAAAGTCCACTCTGGGGAAGCAGAGACTAATGGTGAAGTAAGTAGTCATGGAGAACGGCAGAGGCCTGAGCACACATCATGTCAGGATACATGGTGGGACCAGATGCATTTGTGACAGCACAGACGAACATAGAACCCCATGCTAATTGAGATCTCACATGTGGTGTCTAAAGATGAAGCTGAGGAGAGAAGGGTAATCTCCAGGGGTTCAGGGCAGGAGTACAGAGACACTTTGAGCTAGGACACAAGCTTCCAGTGAGGCCAGGATCAAGCTGTGTGCATGCCTTTGAGATTCACTTTTATTTTTATTTTAATTAATTGATTGGTTTTTTGGTTTTCCAAGACAGGGTTTCCCTGTGTAGCCTTTGTTGTCCTGGAATTCACTCTGTAGACCAGGCTGGTCTTGCTATAGCGATCCACCTGCCTCTGCCTCCTGAGAGCTGGGATTAGAGGCGTGGGACACCACCACCTGGTCTGCTTCTGAGGTTCATAATCAACACTGGGATGATTTGGGAAGAGCTTGTACATCTTGCAGAGCATGGGTGACATTAATTTGTTTATACACTATATATATATATATATATATATATATATATATATATGTGTGTGTGTGTGTGTGTGTGTGTGTTCTTATATATTTGAAGACATCCTTGATTTGAGACTGCCTCAGTGAAAGCTCTTGGCTCTTCAGCATTTATCTGTAACTTGTAATTTCCTTGAATGGCACTGTGATAGCATTTTTCTTTTTTTCTGAACACCTCACAATAAAGCCCCAATAGTTATTTTCTAAATGACAAAAAAAAACATAGTGCAAAGCATGATTTTGATTTGTTAAAGAACAAATTCAAATATTTAATCCTCCCCTGCACACCACAGTTCAGCAGACCTACGCACCTTGAACGAACGCCAGATGATCTTATGACGTTTTGCTAGTGGCTCATTTCAGTCTCTATGAAGCTTCATGAGTCTCAGACTGCTAATGGCCTCTTACATAATCCAAAACACTTGGGTGTGTGGCTGAGTTTAAAAACATTAATGGAAAAATTTGGAAAATAATGCTGAAAATATTTAATTTTAATTAATCATGCAATTCCTTGAATTATAATGAAAGGATGGCCTGTTTTTCTTTTAATTATTAACATGCGTTAACTGGTTAACTGTCTAAATTAATGAGTTTCACCATGAGATTTCTATACATGTGATTACCTCATTAATGTGTGTCCAAACTCTCATTCCTATTTTCTAGTGTATTCTTTTCTCCTCTCCTCCTTGCCCCCAAGCCCTTTTCAGTTCTAGTCCCTCAACTTTGAGGTCATCGCCTCATCCCCCACCTCCCACGTATGAGAGAGAGAAAAAACACTCTTTTGTGTTTTCCAGATTTCTATTAACATAATGATCTCCAGTTCCATGTATTTCATTCTCTTTGGTTTTTGAGGCAGGTTCTTCTGCTGTATCTTAGGCTGGCCTTGAACTCATGCCTCAGTTTCCCAAGTGCTGGTATGACAGGAAGCACATGTCACACCTGGCTTATTTTTTCATTACTAGCAATACTCTGTCATGTATATAGACTACATTTTCTTTATCAATTTTAATTTTAATTTTATGTCTAAGGGCATTTTGCCAAGATGCAGGTCTATGTATCACATATGTGTTTGCTTGTTGCCCACAGAGGCCAGGAGAGGCTGTCAGATGGCTTTGAGTTGTTGAGAATCAAATCCAAAGAGCAGTCAGTTTTCTGGAAGAGCAGCCAGTGCTCTTAACCACTGGATCATCTCTCCAATCCCTTTCCCTCCTACCCCCTTCCTCCCCCTCTTCCTCCCTACCCCCTCCCTTCCTCCCTTTCAGTGGTTTTGTTTTATGTCCTGTCTTTGAGTCCATCTTACTGTATAGCTGAGGCTGGCCTGGAATTCATTACATAGTCAATACTACCTTTGGACTGAAAATATTCTCCTCCTGCCTTTGTCATTCATCTATTTAAGTGCACCTAGGTTGATTCCATGACTTGGCCTATGTGATGAGTTCAGCTATAATTTCAGTGTTCAGGTGTCCCTGTTATGTGATGACTTTGGTTCCTTCATGCACATACTTAGAAATAGTACAGTCCTGATCATATGGTAGTTATATTGCCTTTTTAAAAAAATCTTAAGTTTTTAAAATTTTATCTTTTATTCTTCTTTCATATATTATATCCCAACTGCAGTTTCCCCTCCCTGTCCCTCTTCCTACTTCTCTCCTCCCACAGATCAACTCCTCTTCTGTTTCCCTTAAAGTAAAAAAGCAGGCCTCCCATGGACATGGCCTGACAAGATACATTAATAAGACTAAGGGAGCAGAAAGGGGATGGGCTGGGGATGGTGGGGTGCTAGGGGAGGATGGGAGGGTGAAGGAACTGGGATTGACATGTAAAACAACTTTGTTTCAAAAATAAATTTAAAAAGGAAAAGAAAAAAGAAAACACATAAATTATCACCAACCATTCTCAGTATACAGCTCATCAATCAAGTGTATTTACATTGGTGTGGA
Organism: Cricetiscus sungorus; assembly: GCA_030556225.1. Taxonomy (NCBI): domain Eukaryota; kingdom Metazoa; phylum Chordata; class Mammalia; order Rodentia; family Cricetidae; genus Cricetiscus; species Cricetiscus sungorus. The sequence continues at coordinate 48,706,188 of JANBXA010000007.1, read as the reverse complement.
AATATCTCTGGAAGTTTTTTTTTTTTTAATCTTGGAAAACAAACTCTTTGTTAAAGTGTAAGTCCTGTAATACATAATCATAAAAATATTGAATGAGTTACTATGTTGTGGGTATATGGCATTTGGGAGAGTGTGAATAGGGGAAGGAGGATGGCAAGAATACAAAACAAAAGGGCAAAAGCCTGCATGAAGCACACCATATATTGTAGTATCACATTTATATATTTATGATCAATGTAAATACATCGATGCTTATACATGCAACTAAAAACAAAAGTCATGGTGTTGTGAGAAAAAAAAAAGTCTGGGCACAAACTTTCATATCCAAGCTGGATGTGGCAACCCAGTAGGAGGAAAAGGGTCCCACAAGTGCAGACAAAAGAGTCAGATACCCCTCTATTCCCATGTTTAGGAGTCCCACAAAAACATTGTCGTAGTTAGGATTTCTATTGCTGCAACAAAACACCATGACCAAAAAGCAATTTGGAGAGGAAAGGGTTTATTAGGCTTACACTTCCACATTGTTCTTCATCATTGAAGGAAGTGAGAACAGGAATTCAAACAGGGCAGGATCCTAGAGGCAGGAGCTGATGCAGAGGACATGGAGAGGAGCTGCTTACTGGCTTGCTTCAGGTGGTTTGCTCACCCCACCTTATAGAGCCTGGAACCAGCAGCCCAGGGATCAATGGGGGAGGGCCCAGCCCATGATGGTCATTAAATGAGAAAATGCTGCATCTCATCAAGGCGTTTCCTCAGCTGAGGCTTCTTCCTCTAACTTGTGTCAAGTTGATGCACAAAACCAGCCAGTACAAACACCAAGCTACACAACCGTGATGTATACGCATATATGGAGAGGACCTCACTCAGCCTCACACAGGGCCTGTGCTTGCTGCTTCAGTCTCTGTGAGCCCCTATGCGTTCTGCTTAGTTGATTCTGTAGGCCACATTGAGGTGGTGTTCTCGGCCCCTCTGGCTCTGGTAGTTTACATTGTTGTATTTACTTTCCCAGTGACTGCCCTTATGTTCTCATTAGATGTGTACAAAGTATAAAAGTTCCTCTATCCCACATGTCCGCTAGCATTTTACTTTTTAAATAGCCTTTCCCAGCTACGTTGAGAAGGGATTTTAATGTTTTGATTTTCATTTTCCTGATGGCCAGAGATATTGAGCATCACTTCCGATATATTATTTCTAAAAAAAATAAATAACGAGAGACTAATGTAGGATACGTGTGTGAGATTGTGAAAGGATAAATACATTTTTAAAAGAGGAGCTTCCCGAGTGTTCTAGAAACATCTAATGTTCAGCCTGAGTGGTGTCTCTCAAACTGTCACATTGTGTGTCTTATATAAAATACTTGCCAATTAAGCTTTATTTTTCTTTCTGTTTTGTGGCTTGGGGGTTGAATCTTGGGCCTCTTGTCTGCTGTGAGCTGAACTACACTCATAGCCTCCCTGTTAATTAAATATCTTCCTTAGAAAAGGGGAATATACATGCTGATTGGGTTTATCTGGAAACTTTTTCCCTGTTGCATTACTCCAGTTTAGATGGATAGTATTTAGAGGCAGCCTGTACACTAATTCCAGACAGCCAGAAGAGGTTGACTGGAGACCTATCCCAATCAACACTGAGAAAATATTTGGTTCTGGCAGAGAGGTCATTCAAGATGGCCCATGTGTCCAGTGGCAAACCTTGGACTGTGTTTTAGGCCACTCAGATGCCTGCAGCTTATGCAGGCTTTCTGGGCACTGGGGTGTGCATTCTGTCGGGGTAGCTGATGTACCAGACGGACACACCCAGGGTTCCACTCCAGAATCCTGGCATTGTGCATACTATGCTATAAACTCTCAGCACATGGAGTCACACATGGATGTCCTCTCTTCTTCCCACCCTAGAGGGATAGAGATGGTACCTCCTGTGGCTGTCCTCACTGCTGGGCAACCTCCCCCTACCTCCATCCCTCTCTGCATGGTCTCTGTGGTGTATTATTGTTGGCTGAAGGGAATAGTGTTGAACATCTGCCAAACACCTGGCATGGCTCCTGAATGTGCTTCCAGATGGGCAGGAAGCAGCACCACCCGTGCTGAGCTTGCAGGGTCCATAGCTTGCATGGCTAGCTTGGGGACTGGCGGGATGCAGAGGAAGGACTTCAGATCTGGTCTCTTTCATGGCAGGGTGAGAGAGTGGCAGAAGAGCCCTTCAGGTTCTGCATCCTTCCATACTTCTCTGGCTTCCTCTGGGAGGGCAGTGCTATAGGTTGTGCACACCAGCAGAAGAGAGGAAGTTAGAGGCCTGCTGGGACAAGAAAATGAGAAAGTGACCTTGACCCCTTATATGGGAGGTGGTCTGAAGTAGGGTTAATAAAAAGCATCTTACTAAGAAGGAGATGCTTGGGGTAGCTGGGGCTTTCTTACTGTAAATTCTGAGAAGCAGGATGTGCGAGCCTGTGGAGAGTCTGCTTTTCTAAGTCTCACTTGGAGGGCTGCTTGGGGCTGTCAACCTTTTATTCCTTGTTACATGGCTGGATGAAGAGAAAGTCCTCAGGAAGGGTGGGGGTCTCAGGAGCTTGCAGGAGGAAGACATGATGGAGACTCTGCAGGTATGGACAGTCCTCCCCTGTCTGTCTAACTCTTTCGTTGGCTACTACACCTTTTTACTTCTTATTTAGCTCAGGGTGGAGTAAGCAAGCAATGGATTCCTAAGATGACTTTCCCCTCAGTAAAGTGACTTTTGACTACTTTACACTCCTTAAACACTTCAACATAGACTCACTCTAGCAATTAAGATGTAATGGTTAGCCTGGAATTGCAGCTCTCAGGCAGCTGGGGCAGGAGGATTGTAGCACTGAATTCTGTCTGGGGTACATAAGATGCTGTCTCATTTTTTTTCCCATGTGGTAATCAAATTCTAAACTCGGTGTTAAGTTTAGCTTTGGTTTCAGTCCCTGCTGTATCTGTTCCTGCATCTCACCCACTGCAGCTTTTAATGCTTTAGAGTTGTAGCTTGAGGAGAAGAGAAGAGACCAGCATACCTGGTAAGTTCTCTGTTGATGGTATTTCACAGAAGACCAGCTTCTGTGGCCTCTGGTCTTGGCAAATGGCCAAGCTGACTAATTTGAGTGTTTGGGTGAATAACTTGGAATCATCTCATTTTCTATGGATTTAACTTAGGGGTTTGCTATTGTGGAATATTACTTTAACTAGGAAAAGGTATGTTACATTTTTAAAAATGCTGCATTTGTTTAACAATGTAAAGATGTGTTGCCTTGCCTGCCTAAGGCACTTGATTAGTCTAATTAAACGCTGAATGGCCAATAGTTAGTAGAGGGATCGGTAAGGCAGGCAGATGGAGATAATAAGTAGTAGGAGGAACCAGAGAGAGAGAGAGAGAGAGAGAGAGAGAGAGAGAGAGAGAGAGAGAGAGAGAGAGAGAGAGAGAGCGCTCCACAGAGTAGGACATATAGAATGAAAGAAAGGTAAAAAGCCCTGAGGCAAAATATAGATGAAGAGGAACGGGTTAAATAAAATTATAAGAGCTAGTGGGACAAGCATAAGCTACGGTCAAACACTCATAACTGATAAGTCTGGTAAGTCTCCATGTCTTTATTTGGGAGCTGGTTGGTGGCCTAAAAGGAAGCCTGTTAACAGTTTGCTGTTGAAAGTGGCTGAATGCTGTGTCCAGCCATTTTCTCACTCATCTTGTAGTCCTTGTTGCTGTGCTCTGCTCTCACAGGTCTGCCTACCTTCTCAAGACTATCCACCATTTAAGCTGAAGATGAGCCCACAGTATGGTCTTGCATATTTGGTCTATAGGAAATAGTCAAGGGCTCTTTGTGCTCCCAGATTCCCAATGCAGCCACTTTCTTTCCTCCCTCCCTCCCTCCCTCCCTCCCTCCCTCCCTCCCTCCCTCCCTCCTTCCATTCCTCCCTTCCTCTCTCCCTCCCTCCATTTTTTGCCATCAAAGTGGCAACTCAATAGTCCCTTATTCCTTTATCTCTTTAGTATTTCCAGGTTGGCATGAGTACCAGTCCAGGAGCTCTTCACATGAAAAACAAGAGCAGAGAGGGTATGCCAATTATACTGCCAAGTGCTTCTCTGAAGTTTTTTTTTATGTAGCTTGAGATAGAGGGGCACAATTCACTGTTATAGAGGTGGCACAGGGATACAGTCAGCCACCAGCAGTGTTCTGAAACCTTGGCTCTCCTCTAATTGCTGACTTGCGTAAAGCCAATTAACAGCAGCAAGGATTATATTGTGTCACCTCTTTTCAAGTGTTCCCAAGGAGGTCATCATGTGCAGTTAGCAATTTACATGATCCCAGAATTCCTTCCCAGTTGTTATATTACCTGGCATGTTAGAGGCACACAGGTTTCAGTGGCTCATCTCCCCTCCCCATTCTTGTTGAGCCAGAGGATTCATCCATGGAGGCTTAGTTCAAGGTCCTCATCTTCCAAGGATCAGCCCCACACAGTATTATTAAATACTTTCTTACAGTTCCCTGTTTGGCCTAGGCCTAGCTTCACTTTAGTCCTCAGTGGTGTTGGGGTGGCCTTCTAGGATAGTTCACTTTGTCCTTGTAGCAGGGACCTCCTTTAGGAAGCCTTCAGCCAAATCTTCTTCTTTAATAAGCCATAACTTCCAGGTCTTGGGAATGAAGAGCAGCCAGCCCTCTTTGGAGAACTCTTCAGGACTGTTTGTAATCTTGCTGGAGCTGAGGTTGGCTTTACCTGGGCTGCTGCCAGGCTGCATAAGCAACATCCCACTGAGACTGAGAGGTAAATCCAGCTTGGACATCAAGATCAATAGATGCGATGGTCTTTTTTTTTTTTTTTTTTTTTTTTAACCAATTCCTTATCCTGCCCATCATTCTGTGGGACCAGAGCTAGGCTCCAGTCTCTCTGCCTCTGAAACCAAAGGTGTTTTGTTTATTGATGGCATCATGAAATTGACTACTATCTGGACCTGTCTTTTGACAACCCAGGGAAAAGTGGTCTAAGAAAGTGAGCAGGGAAATCACTTTCTTGCAGTAACCTAGCTGAGGACTGAAGATGCCCGACTTCTATGTATGTCAGGTTGATGGCTTCTGTCACTTCCCTGCTTCACTGGGCTCTCTTGTTGCCTCTTTTCTCTTCTGCCAGCAATGTGAGACTCAGGCAATCTAGGAAAAGAATGGAAACAAAAATGCAAAGGAGAAAGTCACATCAGTACATCTTAATTTAAGTTAAGAAATCCAAACCTGGCTAAGAACAAAAAGGAATGTAAGGACAGGGGCTGGGGAGGAACCTTGAATGGAACCGTTAAGTTTCATAGAGTGGAGACCACTGAAGCAGAAGGGACACAGGCGCACACACACACACACACACACACACACACACACACACACAGGCCACAGACACACACATACACAAACATATACACACTGACACATGCACAAGCATACACACACATAAACACACACACATACACACAAACACACAAACATACACAGACACACACACAGACACACACACACACACACACAGAGACCACAGACACACACACAAACACACACACAGACACAGACACACACATACAAACACACACATACACAAACATATACACACTGATACACACACAAGCATATACACACACAAACACACACACATACACACAAACACACAAACATACACACAAACACACACACATACACACAAACACACACACACACACACACACACACACACACACACACACACACACAATCCTGGAGGTCCATCCATTCAGAGAAAGCAGGTTGCAGACAATCAGATTTAAGGATCACACTCCCAAAACAACTGAGTTACCTGTTCGCTTGTAGTGTTCTGAGTAAAAAGGAATAAATGTCCACTTTGGAAAACAGGAAAGTGGGGTAAGCTTTGCTAATGTTCATTGTGTCGATAGGGCCCAGCTAGCCACTGCCACACTCAGGTCAGACGTTATGTGACTATTCAGGGTCTTGGGTTAAATCACTGAATGCTGGAATCAGTCTGTGATTGCTGGGTGCATGTGGTTTATGCTCTCAAAACACACATTGAATCTTTTCAATTAATTAAAAATGAATTGTGTGTCTGAGTGCAAGTTTGTGCATACAAGTGCAGTCTTCTAGGAGGCAAAAAGAGGCCATAGCTCCTGGAGTTCCAGTTGCGAGCTTCTTCGAACCCTGGGTGCGGGGATCTGAACTCGAGTCCTCTACAAGAGCAACAGGTTCTTCACTTGGCAGCCACTCTCCAAGCCCTCATGTTTGAATTTTATTCCTAGGGTAACATTGCTGGGAGGTGATGGGATCTTTACGTAGTGTTGGGTTGGCCATGCCACTCTCACAGAACTGATACATATTTTAATAAAAATCTTTCATTTGTATTTTCCTTCTTTGACAACCTCACACATATATAAAGTGATTTGTTTATATGTAGTGTTCCCTATTGCTCCCACATCCTTTGCTCATACTCACTGAACTACTGAGTTTAGTTAGCATTGTTTGCATGAGCCTGTGTAGCAGGCTATTTCCTGCAGCACGGACCGCTCACTAATGACTGCACCCTGGAATAATTCTCCACGCTTTCTTAACTGCTGCTGAGGAATTACATTGAGAAGGTAGAAACACAAGGTGGAGACAGCCTGATTTCCTGAGTCACCTCTTTGGAAGGATTGCCTAATATAATAAACATCATATCTGCATCATAATTTTAAAAATCAGCTTCTACATTGTATTATTGTTTATATTAAATAATACAATTTCATACTTAAGTTTTGCCACATTATATAAAATAATCTGGGAAGATAATTCCATTTATTTATTTATTTATTTTTCTTAATTTGTTTTTTCAAGACAGGGTTTCTCTGTGTAACCTTGGCTGTCCTGGAACTTACTCTGTAGACCAACCTGGCCTCAAACTCAAAAGATCCACCTGGCTCTGCTTCCCAGGTCCTAGAATTAAAGGCGTGCACCACCACTGCCTGGCATGAGAAGATACTTTTAATGGCCTCATAATACCCTGTTGGATTGACTTATTGAAAGTGCGCCATGCTTTGGAATGCTTTGTGGGAAAGACAAGCCCACTCACCCCTCCTGGGAGGAAACCAGCATACTGCTTTTCTGAAATGTATCATAACATCTTGTTTTTCCCCTTTGATCCAGTTCTGTGTTAACAGGTTTATCCTTAGGATTTGATAAGCAAAAATTACCAAGAAAGCTTTCTTTATAGTACCCAAATTGGACGTAATGTACATGGTGGATGAGTTAGATAAATGGCAATGGATTTCCAGGCATCGTCTGTTTGTTGATGTGGCTCATTTAGCATTCAGAGTCTAGAATCAGAGGGTGAGAATGTGGCCAGGAGAGTGGATTTCTTGTCTCCCTGCTGACTGACTGCCTCTGATTTTGGATGAGGCTGGCCAAGATTTCTCTCCTCCTAATTTCCTTGGCAGTCTATGACTCTGGCTGCAAAGAGTGTTCAGATGGCCTCTTGGACATCAAACAGCTCCAGCCCAACATTTGGTTATGTAAAGAGCGAATGAATCATGAACACATGGATTATATTTCCGTTCAAATACACAGGGATTTTGAATGATGGGAAATGGACTCTGGGCTGTACAAATTAGCACTAGGTTGGGGACATGGGTGAAGTCACTGAACAGATCTACCAATTTGTTATGTCCTCTATGCACCCCAAAACATTTCTCCTTAGAACCTTAGGAATGGAATCCACTTAATTCAATAGGCTGCTGAAAGCTAGTTTTTCTGCCAAAGTAGTTGGGAAGCCAAAGGCATTTTTGCCAAAGATTCTTGAAGTTTATTTTTTCTCTCTCTCCTTTCTTTCTTTCTTTCTTTCTTTCTTTCTTTCTTTCTTTCTTTCTTCCTTTCTTCCTTCCTTTCTCTCCCTCCCTCCCTTCCTTCATTCCTTTTTTGTTTGTTTGCTTGTTTGTTTCAAAGCACATGAAGTCTCTTCCCTTTCCATAGCTCTGTATTGAAGTTTTAAATATTCTTTTTTTTTCTTTGTTTTGAGGTAGAGTCTCATATAGCTCAGGCTTACCTCAAACTTGCTATGTAACTGAGGCTAGTCCTCTAGAACTCCTGGTCCTCATGCCCTACCTCCAAAGTACTGGAATGGTAGATATCCATCACCTCACCACACTTTCTCCTCTGCTAGATACTATATTGCCTCTTTCATTGTGGCCCATTGCGTGTTGGGATTTCTAAGACCCATACTTCTCCTATGTAATTATATATATAAAGATACTATTAATATAATGTATATTACTTTTTTTGAGACAGGTTCTCTCTTTTATGTAGCTCTGAGTGTCCTGGAACTCACTATGTAGACCTGGCCTCAAACTGCTTGAACTCAACAGAGATCCACCTGCCTCTGCCTCCCAATTAAAGTCATATGTCACCATGCCTGGCTTCTATGACAGATGATGCTAAGTTTCTATCCCTATCTCTGGTCTCTCCCATGATGTCCTGCATCTGTATATGCACTGGGTATCTATCTCTACTCCCCATGACCCACAGATAGTCTGAGCTTTGTTCAAATGGAAGTCACCATGGTCCCTCTCCTATCAAATATTTTTTTCTGTCATTATTAGCATCTTAGTAACTAGAATTCAGCCACTCAGCCATGACACTTTATTAGCACAGAAATGCTTGATTTTCTGTGCATGTTGGACACTGCATTATGTAAGGAGACATGGAGACTGAGACCAAAGTCTAGTTCTCAACATTTTCACAGTCCAGAGGGGAAGATAGACAAATGAATAGGAAATACACCACCTGGGAGTATGCAGATCTTACACAGCATGGGAAAGGGACATGATCATTCAGGTAGTGGAGACAATGAAAAGAAGATTCAGGGTAGTGATCCCTGAGCTGAAACTCAGCTCATGAGTTAGACACAGTGGAGGAGAAGGCAGCTCACAGAAGCAAGAAAGAGGGAGGACAACAATTTGGGAGCAATGAGTCCAGAGTCAGCATGGCGAGAGCCTGGGTATGGAGTGGATACTGGCTGGGTTAGGGATCAGTTAAAGAAGAAGGCCTTGCATTTGTTGTTCAGGTTTGCATTTTCTAAATGTTAAATTTGTTCTTTGACAATTTTACACATATACTTACTGCATGCTGACCACTGTTACGCCTCTCTTCTATCCCTCTGTTAGCCCTGTCTAGCCCGCCTTCCCTACAGATATTTTTTCACATAATCATGTTTATTAATTTAGTTTTTACCTACTGAGTTGAACCAGGATTGTCTGTGAGAGCATGGGTTTGGAGCTATCTTTTGGGGGCTGTGTGGGCTAAGAAACAGATATACATGGATGACAATGATTCCCCTTCTTCTAGAATCTACCAAGAGCTAACTATTTATCAATAATGGGTCTGTAAGTCTCTTCCACGATTGACTATTGACAGGGTAAGCCTCAGTGTAAGTAACTGAAATTGTAAGTTAACGACTATAATGGTTGTATGAGTTGAGACGATGCCATTTTGCTGTCTTTTATCTACCTTCTGGATACAGGCTTTCTGCCCCCTCTTGTGCAATGTTCCCTGAGTTTTAGAGTCCTCAACCATCACTTATTTTCACTGTCTTGAGCAGCCATGAGTCTCTGGATTCACTGCTATTCACTGCAAAGAGAGACTAGTCTAAGGCTGAGAATAGCTTTTGAATATGAGTATAAACACTGGGACTTAGAAGGCAGTTTGATGCTGAGTCAGTTTATTTAATCAACAATAGTAAGTTCCCCACTTGGGACTATGGACTCCCTGGATATTGATTATTAACAAGAATTACAGTACCAGACATGGGTTCCCTCCTGAGGAGGAGGGCTCAGATTCAGTCGCACGAGAATTAGTTACCTACATAACACATATACCTCTATTGTACAGGTGATCCAATTTTACTTGGCAGGTTTTTGGTTCACAGGGTTCACAGCTGGGCAAGACCATTGATACTTTGTCCATCAGCAGCCCACAGAATACTTTCTAGCACTTTGAAAGCTAGCTAGTTGGAAGTTTCCAGTACAGTTCTAGCTCGCCTTCTCCATATCTTACAACCAAGGTATGTGGCGTCTTCAGCAATAGAGTCTTATCCTCTAGTTCTAGGGGGTAACCAAGAAAACTGACCTTCTTGACCAACTCTTGTGGATGTGTCCCTCTCCTGGGACTGGAAATTTTGCTTTATAATCCACTGTTTCTAGGAGGAGCAGCAATATCTAGTCACATAGGGCGACTCCCTTCACTTTTGCATTTTTTATTTGGGTTATAAAAGAGTAAATTTCTGTATGGGTTTTTTTTTTAAATAACATTTTTTGGTTAACTGTACCACCAACACCCTCATCTGTCCAACCCCCTGCCTTACCCTCCTTGCTTAAGTCTTTTCACTTCCCGTTTTCCCTCCTTACCTATTCTGCCATCCCTCCTCCTGTTAGACAACCCTCATCCCTGAAGTCCCCTTCCTAGTTTCCTAGATCCCACCTCCAGGTATTCCATGTTAAGCAAACATAACAGAAGAATCAAAGCTAGGATCTACACATGAGAAAGAACACACGGCATTTGTCCTTCTGCTCCAGGATTACTTCACTCAGTACAAGCTTTTCCAGTTTCATTTGTTTGGTTGCAAATTCCACAATCTCATTTTTTCTTTTCAGCAGAATAACATTTACATGCATTTATGTAACACACACACACAGACACATGCACGCAAGCAAGCACACACGCGTGCACGCACACACACACACACACACCCACACACATGTTCTGATTATCCATTTAGCATAGGACCTCTAGTCTGCTTTTATTTTCTAGATATTATGAATAGAGCAATGATGAACATGGATATGCATGTATTTTTGTGTTATAAACCATAGTCCTTTGGGGGATATTCTCAGGAGCAATGTCTCTGGGTCCTGTGTTAGTTCTATTTTTATGGTGTTGAAAACCCGAGAGACAGATTTCTGAGGGGGCTGCATTAGTCTGCATCCCTACAAACAGTGTATAAGAGTTTCCCTAGTTTCTTATTCATCGTCTGGTGGTGGCACATGCTTTTAATCCCAGCACTTGGGAGGCAGAAGCAGGCAGATATCTGTGAGTTCAAGACTACCTGGTCCACAGAGCAAGTTCCAGAATAGTCAGGACTGTTACACAGGAAAATCTTGTCTCAAAAAAAAAAAAAAAAAAAAAAAAAAACCAGAAAAAAAAAGTTTTCTTTTCTCCATATCCATGCCAGCATTTGTTGTCATTGGTATTCATGATGATGGACATTCCTACTGGGGTGAGAGGGAATATTAGGGTAGTTTTAATCTATATTTTCTCTGATAGCTAAGATTATTGAATACTTTTAAAAAGTGTTTCCTAGCAATTGCATTTCTTTTGAGGACTCTGTTTTGTTCCATAGCTGCTTACTTTTTTTCAGAAGTTATTTGATTTCTTGGTCTCTAATTTTTTGAGTTCTTTACATATTTTGGACACTAATGTCCCTGTCAGATGTACAGTTGATGAAGATATTCTCCCATTCTGTGAGCTGTCTCTCCACAGAGGATAATCTTCTTTGCTGTATAGAAGATTTTCCATTTCATAAGATCCACTTGTGAATTTTTGGTCTTGGGTCTTATACCATCAGTTTCATTTAAAGACTCTGTTGTAATATACCCCCTACTTTTTTTTTCTAGAAGTTTCAAGTCTTATGTGGAAGTCCTTGATATATTTGGAATGGATGTTTGTGAGTGGTGAAAGAAAGGATCTAGTTTCTCTTTTCTGCACATTGATACCCAAGTTTCCCAGAACAGTTTTTAAAAAGATGTCTATTCTCCAGTTCATATTTTTGGCATCATCATAAAAACTCGGGTAATTGTAGTTGTGTGAACTTATACCTGGCTCCTCTGTCCTATTCTACTGATGTATGTGTCCATTTTTTTTTTTTTTTTTTTTTTTTTTTTTGCCAATATCATGAAGGGCTTTTTTGTTTTTGTTTTTGTTCCCCATTTGTAACTTCAGTTAACTTGAAGTCAGGTGAAACACACCTACTGCAACATTCTTTTTGTTCAGGTCCATTCTGGCTATATTTGGTCTTTTGTGTTCTTTATAACTTTTTGGGTTTTTTTTATTTGTTAAGAATGACCCCACACTTTTGACTAGGATTGCCTTGAATCTAGAGATTGCTCATGAGTGGATAGCTATTTTTACAATATTAATTATTCTGATCCATGAGTGTGAGAGATGATTCCATTTTCTAGTAACTTCTTCGGTGTCTTAATTCTAAAGTCTTTTCATTGTAGAGGCCTTTTATTTTCTTGGAAGGTTAATTTCTATGTGTTTTAATTTAGGCAGCTATTATAAATGAGAACATTTCCCTGACTTTATTGTTAATATTCTTATTTGTATATAGGAAGGCTACTGATTCTGTGTGCTGATTTTGTAATCTGAAACTTTGCTGAAAGTCTTTATCAGCTCTAGAAGTTTTTAGGTGGAGTCTTCATGGTCTCTTCTGTATAGGAATATGCTACTGGAAGTAGGAATACTTATCTTTTCATATTTGTGGCCCTTTTATTTCCCTCTCTTTTCTTATTGATCTATCTAAGACTTCAGGAACCTTATTGAATAGAAGTGGACATGAACACCTCATCTTAATTCTGGTCTTAGTAGAAGTGCGTTGGGTTTTATTCCAGTTAGCATGCTGTTGACTACAGCTTTGACATAAAAGTGTTTATTATGTTGACATATGCTCCCTCCATTCTCTCTCTCTCTTATCCTTCCCTCCTTCCTTCCCTTTCTTCCTTCATTCTTTTTCATGTCTTATCTGGTTTTCATGTCAGGGTAACACTACCTTCATGAGAATGTTTAGAAACAACTCTTCTTTTCCTACTATAAAGCAAGTTGAGTAGAATTGTGTTAACTCTTTGATGCTGTATTTTCATTTTGTTCAATCCTAGAATATTTTTTTCTTAATTTCTGTAGAAACCCACACAATTGTATGTTGTTTAATATCTGTGAGTTTGTGTGTTTTTTATATTGTCTCTTAGTGTTGATTTCTAATTTTATTTCAGTGTGCTCAGATAGAATATAGGATGTTACTTGAATTTTCTTATATTTGTTGAGGCTTGCTTTGTGTCATGAGGTATGATTTATGTTTATTTTGTAAAAAGTTTCATGAAATGCCGAGAAGAATGTGTAATCTGCTGTGCTTGGGTGGAATGTTTTGTAGATTCATGAGGTATGTTTTATTTATGGTTTCATTTAACTCCAATGTTTCTTTCTAGATGGTCTGTCTGTTGGTTATTGTGTGATATTGAAATCCTAACTATTAAAGTATTGGGGTAAATTTGTGCCTTTACATCTTGTACTATTTGTTTTATGGAGTTGGGTATACCTGAATTTGGTACATATATGTCTAGAATTGTTAATATCTTTTTGGTGGGCCATACAGTTACTGAGTATGAAGTGGCTTTTTAAAAAAAATCCTTTCTGACTAGTTTAACTTGGAATCTAGTTTGTCTGATATTAGAACAGATATGTTTTTGTAGTTCTATTTTCTTAGAGTATCTTTTTTCATCCTTTTACCCTAAAGTGGTACCTACCATTGATGATAAGATGTGCTTCTTGGAGTCCCATTTTCTAATCCAGTCTGCTAGTCTGTGTCTTTTTATTGATGAATAGACATAGTTAGTATTCAGAGTTGTTATTGAAAGATGTGTACACATTTTCATTATTTTGTTAGTTTTGTGCCATTTCTTAGATATTTTGGGTTAACTGACCTAATGTTTAATTTTCCTGTATGTCCTCTTGGAATGTTTATCCTACTCTTCAGGTTGAAACAATCTTCCAAGATCCTTTGTGTACCTACCTTAATTATTCTATATGTCTTATATTTTTGTTTGTGAGCCTAGCCTTTAATGGCTAAACCATCTCTCCAGCCTGGTCCTATATTTCTTTAGTATGTTTTTATCACAGAAAATTTTTAGTTTCTCTTTTGATTATAATAGTTTTGCTGGGTGTAATAGTGTGGTTTGGCAATTGTGATCCTTTAGAACTTGGAATATATCTTTCCAAGCCCTTTGGGCATTAAAAGTTCCCATTGAATAATCAGCTGCTATTTTATTAGGTCTTCCTTTATGTGTGACTTGACTCTCCTCTCTTGCAATTTTTAGTACCTTTTATTTAGTCTATATTTTTACCGTTTTAATTATCATATGTTATGGGGAGTTTTATTCCCTTCTGGTCTTGTCTATTTTGTATTCTGTGGGCATCTTCTACCTGGATGGGTATCTCTTTCTCTGGGTTTGGACATTTTTTGTGGTTTTAGTGACAATATTAACTACGTCTTTGTCCAGGAATTCTCCCCTTTTCTAAGTCTATAAATAGATTTGTTTTTTAAAGGTGTCATAAAGTTTCTGTGTGTTCATCGTGTGTTTTTATTGAATGATTCAATGTTTCTACTTTGTCTTCCATCCCTGTGTTTTTGACATGATTCATTCTGTTGGGAGGATTTCCACTGAACTTTTATTAGGACTGTTGAGTTTTTCATTTCCTGTTTCATTTCACTCTGGGTTTTCTTTAGCGATTCTATCTCTTTATTGAATTCAGCTTTCATATCCTGCATTGTCCTTGCAATTTCTTTCATCTACTTGTCTTTTCTTGGATTTCAACTGTTTAATCCCTGTTCTCTTTAGGTTCATTCAGGTATTTAGTTGTGTCTTGTCTGAATGCTTTAAATTTGTTGAACACATTTGCAATTGTGCTTTTGCATTCTGTGTCTTGAAGTTCATCTAAGTTTTTTTCCTTAGAGAACATTGCAGTGGGACTGGTGATGGAGAGCAGAGATGTTGATTGATATATCATGTTGTTTGTATTTTTACAATGTGGATTTAGCATGCTGGTTGTCTTTTGGTATAAATTTTAGCCTACCAGGTTGGAATCCTGAGGTGGAGATGATAGAAATGGTGGCTTGGGGGCAGCCTCAACAGTGTGAAGCCAATGCTAAGAGGCAGGGATGCTAGTGAGGGTAAGGCCTCTTACTGGGGCCTGGGTCAGAAGGAATGAGTAGAGTAAATATGGTGTATAGGACCTAGGGCATTATGGGACAGGTGTTCAGGACAGACTCTGGGGCTGGAGGGACTGTATGGGACTCCAAGTGGCATGGGACAGGACCAGAGTCTGGGGAAGTGGCAGGGTTGCTTACCACACTGGGGTCAGAAGGATCCTGTGGCAGCTGTTGGGCAAGGGACTAGAGGTGTAACTGTCCAGATTTGGATTGTATTGGAAAGTCTATGTGGCCACTCAGAGTGATAAGCTAAAATATATAGGCCCAGTTTCTATGACTATGATAGAGGGAGAAGTTGAAGGTTGATTGGCAGAAGGTAAGAGATTTATAGGGTTACCCTGGATTAATAGTACAAGATTTAGGGTTACCCTGGATTAAAAGTACACTTTCTGCTTAAGAGCAGAAGTGGCAGAGGAACAGAGATGTCAGTATCTATCCTAAACATCTTAGGGCTTGAGTTGCACATTATGATAATTAAAAGGCTTTGGGGCAGTTTGGAAACATGGACTTGTGTGTCAAGACTTGTGTGTGCAGATGATGCTAGGAGAGAAAACACGCAAGGTCTCAGAAATCAGACTCATGCACCCTGGCTCATAGGTTCCATTATCCCCAGCACAATTTTCCTATCAGCTCACTTAATGACCATCAAAATTAACTCATTCGTGTTGAGTTCATCTGACCTCCTAATGGACTCTTACATATCCCAGAGCTGAGATTCTTCTCCAAGCCCCCATGTCCCCCATTGCATTTTGAGTGTGTGAGCTTCCAGAGACAGCACCCATGCCACTCGATCATTACTCAGCAACACCAAGTGCATATTTGGAATAAATGTAGGTAGTTCTTTTTGGTGATTGTGGTGATATTTTATTTGTGCTCTAACAAATAAAGCTTGCCTGGAGATCAGAGTGCAGAGCTAGCCACTAGTTAACCACTGAGGTCAAGCAGAGGTTGCATACACCTTTAATCCCAGCATTTGGGATTTCATGCCTTTGATCCCAGCACTAGAGAGGAGGAAACAGGAAGTGATAAGATTGGGAGGAGAAAGGATTATAAGACAGACTTGCTCCTTTTCAAACTGAGAAGTTGGCGAGGTGAGAAGTGGCTGTGGCTT
Organism: Cricetiscus sungorus; assembly: GCA_030556225.1. NCBI lineage: Eukaryota > Metazoa > Chordata > Mammalia > Rodentia > Cricetidae > Cricetiscus > Cricetiscus sungorus. The sequence continues at coordinate 48,690,036 of JANBXA010000007.1, read as the reverse complement.
GCTCCTTTGTCTCCCTGATCTTTCATACTCTGATCTTTTGTACTCTGTAACATCTGACTCCAGGTTTTTATTATTAGGACCAGTTAGAATTTGAGCTACAGGTGATGAGATTGAAGTTCAAAGTACCTACTTACTGAAGTCAACACAAAAAATTGCCAGAGATTCTGTAGTGTGAGTTGCTATCAGTGTGGGCTCAAGGAGATGAGGGATTGGGAGAATGTGTGGAATGGTCTGTGGCCATGCAATAGTGTGGCAATTTCTATGCTGTTAGGTATTAGGGAAGGCTTATGCCTGTGGGTGAATGGATAGTACTTTGGAGGCACAGCCTAAGAACAATGGGATGTGGGCTCAGGTCTCGTAGGGACCAGCATAGGTAAAAATGGTGGTGGAAAAGCAAGGTAGCAGCAGAAGACTATAGAGAGAAAGATGTATCCTGATGTTTTGGGAATGCTTTCCCTTTGGTTCTTCACAAGACAGAATAAAAGTCAGCTTTAATGGGATCATTACAAAGTTCGAAGACAAGAAGGTTCAAGGGCAGTGGTAGAGGAAGGTAGGGGCAAAGAAATGGAAGGAAAAGAAAAGGCAAATTATGTAGTTATAGAATCAGGGATGTGTCCTTTGTAGATAGTACAGAGACAGGAACCCACCTGAGGGCTGAGCCTGCACAGGAGCCATGCCTACTGATTCCCACAGAGATCTAAGGTCAGGAAGCCCAGTGAGCATCAAGCTGACAGAAGAATTACATCCCTTGGTGATCATAAAGACATAGGGATGGAAACCCAGGTGAGGGCTAAACCTATGGTAGGGCTGATATTAGGGATGCTTTGGGTCCTCTCAGCCTCACTGGTGACTTCTCCTGGCATTGCTGCTTGTATAAAAGAAAGGAAATATGTCAAAAGCACTTGAGCAGCTGACCTAGTGGGAGTGAGAATGCCTCAACGCCATCTTTCTACAAGATCCATTCTGTGTTTTCATTATTCTCCTTTTTGCTCCAGTCTCATGCCTGACCTTAAAGTCATGCAAGCTACCCACTCCCTGTGTTTCTAGTTCTCTGATTTTGCCCTTTGCATTTAAGACTATAGTTTGTTTTCTTTCTTTTCTATTATTTTTGTTTTTTGTTTGTTTATTTGTTTTTACTTTTTGGTGATTTGACTCTGGGGCCTCCCTTATAAACTGATCGCTAGCCCCTCCGCGGCCCTTACATATATTTTTGATTTCCTCAGAGTGGACAGACCATGGCTCTCTTTATAGTTGGCATTCATCCATGTACTTTCAGTTCTCCTGCAGAGGTGGGATTCAACAATAGACTTTTGTCTCTATGGCAGTCTCCATCCCAGCATTCCAGTCATGCTTCTGCCTCCTCCGGCTTTCTTCAGCTGTGGCCAGAATTAAGTCTCTAAGACCAGGCTGGTATCAGATTGGAAGGGCAATACTAACCTCTGCACAGTGGGTTTATCATCCTTTAATCCTCCAAGGAGAGAATAAAGTCATGATGTTCCAGAGAAAATCCTTTGTTTTGGTTCTGTTAACCTAAGTTACCTCTGGTTTCCCCAGATACTCTCTGGGTCCCCAATTGCTTCATGGGTCCCTCTATAAGCTCATCCTTGAGTCATCTCCCTGATTAGTTAATTAAAATGCAGGATGTGTATACAGGTGCATGTGGGCATGGGGTACGTGTGTGTGTTCAATCTTTCACTGCCACGTCCAATCTTGAATATTCTTTCGATTATTTTGTCATCATATGTGATTACGGTGCTGCTCACCAGCAGCTGCTGCCTCAAATTGAAAGGTCAGAATAAGAGTCAGTATACTTCATCCCTGAAGAAAGAAGACAAGCTGTTGTGCAGGAAGGAAAGCCAGAGATCCTGTAGTATAGGGGTCTCCAGGAATGGTCAAAACAGTGGTCATTTTCCCATTGAAGAAGCTGGAGAAAAAGATCAAGACTGGAACAGGAGTAGAGAGTGCTCATGGGGAGGGAACAGAGGCAGAAAAGACAAAAGACTGGCTTGCAAGTAGCCTTATACTACTCAGCACCCTCAGTGGAGTTGTAGATCTATCAAGAGCTGACTTGAGTCACACCCATAAGGATGGAAGAGGGCACTGAAGCTGGGTGGGCATATGGATGCCCAGCTGGGACACTGCAGCATCAAGTCTGGACTGTGGCATGTGCCAAAGAGTACTCGCAGCATTGAACTGACTTGCTGGTGACTTGGCTAATTTCTCACTGTGACCCATGCTTCCTCTTGGGAATTCATGCATAGTTCACAGAGTATTTGGAATTTGGTGTGTTGGCCATGGATGAATAATGATGAATATGAATTTATGTCTGTGCACGAATGTATACACAATGCAAAATATACATAATAGAAAACACTTGCAAAAAAGCAAGAAAGGCTTCTAGAATTAAGTGAGACTTTAATGTCTTTGAGTCTTCAGGAAAATTAACTGTTAACATAATAAGATGCGACAGGTATAAAGCACATGGAAGGTGAATTAAAGTTGGATCCATTTCTGCAGTTTGCTGAAAAGGCATTGGCCAGGGATTCCTCCAGACAAGGCAGCCCTGGCCCAAGTGTCTTTGACTCATCTTGCTGGTATTTGTGGACAGAGAAGTATAGCAAATGACTCCTTAGCCACCAGCACTGGGGACCGAGTTGGATTTAGGGGTAGAAAAGGTGGGCAGTGCTCTTTAGGACTCTCATTGCCTATATGATTCCTTGTCTTTAAGAAAGTCATTTCTTCTTTATGCTTCAGTATCCCCAAGCTTGTGTTGAAAGGCCACCAAAGAATGAAAGTCTTTGCAGGTGCTCAACAGAGTTCTGGGGCCTGCTAAGGCAGGGATGAAGACAGCAATTGTACTCCTGTTACTCATCCAACCACAGCAAACTTCACATTGGTCCATTTCAGCGCTTGCTGTTCTACTCTTTGAGAAAAGAGGTTGGTTTTCTGAAGACACATGGCTTACATCCTCCAGAAATGATGGTCATCATGGATCAGTCTGGGTACCAAAGATCATTGCTGTCTCACCTGGAGACTGATGTGATGGGACTTGTGATTGATGCAGCTATTTAGTTCTTGGTTGAGAAACTTGTTGGCAATTTTGGCTTGCTTTGTATGAACACTGGGTGTAAGCCCCACCTCTGTATTTTCTTAATAATTCCCTAAGCTCTCTGAGAATCTGTTTCTATAGTTTTAATGACGGAAGATGAGGCCTAATGACGACATCTGCGCTGTTCCATTCTTTGTGCTGTATGAAGTGAGCATTAGCTGCCAGCTAAGCATGTGTTGAGGTCTCTAATCATTGACAACCAATCAGAATTTGGGGGTTGTTTCTCTTGACTTGTACATACCAATCTTTCAGGTTAGAGAGGCAATCTGTGCATTTGTTCTTCTTTGAATTCTGTTTGAGGCTTAGCTTAGCCTTACCATCAATGTTTAAAAATGAAAAAGTATTTAAAATAACATAAATTGATATGATAGATTGTTTCTCATTACCTGAGTTAAAAAAAAAAGACAAAGCCTATGGACATTTAAAAAATGATAGGTTGGTTGAACAATGTGTCTTGGTGATGGTTAATTTATATTGTTAACTTGACAAGGTCTAGGATCACCTATGAGACAAATCTCTAGGTGTGTCTGTAAGGGAGGTTCCAATACAGTTTAACTGAGGTGGGAAGACCTTCCTCAAATGCGCACTGGATCATCCTTTGGAATAGGGTCCTGCACTGATTAAGAGGGAGAAAGTACACTGAGCATGGACATTTGTTTCTCTACTTCCTGAATACTGACACGATGTGACCATCCACCTCATGCCCATTCCTCATGCTGTACCCTCAGGTTGTGAGCTGAAATAAATGACTTCTTGAAAATTATTTTGTCATGGCAATGAAAAACATTACTAATGCAAGCAGGAACACTGATCTTTAGATGGACTTAACATCCTTGGATTGAAAACACGTGGTTTAATGCTCATCAGTAGTCCCCACCTATTTTCCTGGGGTTTCTGAGTCACCTGCAATTTTCTTGGGTCTCTGTCATGCAGGCTGTCCCTTATCACTACATGTGGCAGGCAGCTCTGTCTGTAAGAATTTGTGGGAATGGAAAAATCAATGCTGATGTCTTCTGAGGACAGAGCCTGAGGACAGCAGGTCACTTGCTATATAAAACTTTTTGGACAATGAACAGTGTCTTGGAGGTCTGTGTCATGTATGATTTGAAAATGTCAAAGGGGAACACAGAAATCCAGGAAATGGGAGTGAGAGTGAAGTGGGATATCCACCATGGAGCAACACACTCCTCCCATTCCTGAACAATGTGTTTCATTGATTTGTTTGGCATGGATTAAAACAATGGCTCCTTCCTGTGTTGTGGGGTTAATGTAAAGGGCCATGGGATGTACAAAGGAATATTCATGAAAATAAAAAGCAAGTCCATTTTACTTCTCCAAATTTAATTTTGTGTCATGTAGGTGGATGAGCAACACACCTTGTTTTGTAAACTGTCTTGCTCACTTAGCACAATCTCATAGACCTCTTCCTGTGATTGTAAATGTCAGCATATCTCCCTTGTGTATTTAGTCTGTTTCCAGGGCCACTGCATCTGGGGACCATGAAAATGGCAGGCAGGGCGAGGCTCTCCTGATGCATTCTATAGGCCCATCATCCAGGGACATCACTCCTTAATCAGCATAAGAGCTAACAGCAGGAAGTGCCATTCTAGGTTCCCACCCTCACCCAGGGTGACTCTCAAGGAGCTATTCTGACCTTAGGTGCTGATAATAGGGACCTTTCTTGTAACCCACATTGTTGCTCTGAGAAACAATGGTGATCTAGACCCGTTTTCTTTAAGTGTGGGTATCTACCCCATATGGGATCACACAACTGAATGTGAGGGGTGTGGAAAATTTGTCAAGAGTAAAAGATTTCTGAATGTACACTGATCAAAATCTAATTTAAATCAAATACCAAATTTAAGATTTTTCTGGAAGTTCTGGCTTGTGCTCATGGGGACCTCACAGCTTTATAACCACTTATTATTGTGCATCACAAAATCAGCCACATAATGCCAATAAACATTGTCTGCAAAGTCTCTGCTCAGATGTGAGACTATGCCATGAACTGCAGGGGCTTGCACAGTGCACCCAACACTTTCTGTTCTCTTTTGAAATGTAATGGGTTAGTTACAGATAACAAAGGTTTAATATTGCCACCATACCCCAGCACATATTAAATATGTAAATCTATGGACTGCATTGTGACAGAATGGTTGATAAAAAAAAAATCTTTGTGAGATACTGCGCATTGGTGAAGGTGAAGAGAGTGTCCTCCAAAGGCTCAAGGGACAGTGTGAAAAGAGGGAGGAAAGATGCAGTGGGTGGCTACAAGCAAAGAGTGTTTTTCAGACACAACAGGGCAGCTGCATGTATGAACTCACAAAAATTGTGACAACATGCACAAGATTTGCGCAAGCTCAAGCCATACAAAATGACAGCATACATATAGGAGGTGCGTGCCAAGTCCATCCCAAGCTAAGGAGCATTGACAACTGATAGCTGTTGGGAGAGTTTCTTTTTTGAAAATTTTTATTTACATTTGAAACAAGGTTGTTTTACATGTCAATCCCAGTTCCCTCACCCTCCTATCCTCCCTTGTCACCCTCACCAAACCCCAGCCCATCCCCTTTCTGCTCCCCAGGGAGGGTGAGGCCTCCTATCCTGTCTAGGTTGAAAAAGTATCCCTCTATGTGGAATGGGCTCCCAAAGACCATTTGTATACTAGGGATAAATACTGATCCATTACCAGCGGCCCCATAGACTGCACAGTTCTCCTAACACCCACATTCAGGGGGTTTGGGTTGGTCCTATGCTGGTTTCCCAGATATCAGACTGGGGTGCATGAGCTGTCCCTTGTTCAGGTCAGCTGATTCTGTGGGTTTCTCCAGCCTGGTCTTGACCCCTTTGCTTATCATTCTTCCCTCTTTGTAACTGGATTCCAGGATTTCTGCTAGTGTTTTGGTGTGGGTGTCTGCTTCTGCTTCCATCAGCTACTAGATAAAGGCTCTAGGATGGCATATAAGGTAGTCATCAATCTCATTATTGGGGAAGGGCATTTAAGGTAGCCTTTGCACTGTTGCTTAGATTGTTAGTTGGGTTCATCCTTGTAGATCTCTGGGCATTTCTCTAGTGCCAGATTTCTCCTTAAATCTATAATGGTTCCCTCTATTATGATATCTCTTTCCTTGTTCTCCTCTATTCTTTCCATGTCTCACTCAATCTTCCTGTTCCCTCAAGGGTCAGTTTTCTTTAAAGGTGTGGATTCTGGTATATGAGCCTTGATCAAGTGGATGCTCAAATGCCCAAGAGAATGTGGGTGGAGCAAATTGGACTCAATGATTTGAAAAATAAAAGGAGGGAAAAGAGATCACAAAATTGGAGGAGGGGAGGGGAGGTAGAGTGAATCTGGGAGGAAGTGGGGGTGAGAGGTGAATATGATCAAAATACATTCTATGAAATTCTCAACAGATTACTTAAAAAATTGCTATCAGTTGCTGATTAAGTTTCATTAAAGATCTATTACATGTATTCCATCTTGTGATTAGGACAGAATTTCCAGCCATTTCTGAAATAACCCTAAACCTACTTTGCTCCATACTGATACTAAGCAGTATTCTCCAAAATGATGGTCACAAAATCAAAATATAGGACAACTCTATATTCTGTAGCATCAAATACTCCCCTAAGATTTACCCCTTTATGTAAAAATAAAGAGTCTTTCTCATTGGTATGCAAAATTTCTTTTATTTAAAATAAGTGGTAAAATTGTAGCTATGTCAAAGAATTGTCTTACAATAAATGCCTTTATGATTTGTGTTGTAATTTAAGAAAAGCAGTGTTCAAGAGAAAGATGCCATGCAACAGGGTTCAAACAGAGAGTTTTTGTTGTTGTTGTTTTGTTTTTTGTTTTAATTAGGAAAAGGAACCATAAAAAAGGGAAAGTGGGGAGGGGAGCAAAAGGAGAGAGGAAAGAGGGGCACAGAGAGAGAGGGGGGGAGGAGGATGGGAGGTGGGTAGGGCCCTTTTAAAAGGGAACATAGTGAATGTGCATAGGTGGTGCTCTTAGTGGCTGCAGCTGAGGGTGTATCCTGTCAGCACCCCAAGAACAGGCCAATACAGGTGCCTGAATACTAACAATTTGTTGATAAATGTTTGATTTGAATATCTATTTTAAACACCTATATTCCCAAGGACACATAAAATTTTCTTGGGTGAAAAGGGGCCGAGAGAGAGAGAGAGAGAGAGAGAGAGAGAGAGAGAGAGAGAGAGAGAGAGAGAGAGAGAGAGAGAGAGAGAGAGAGCGCCCCAATCTAAGGTGTATTTGTGTGTGTACAGGTGTGTCACTTGAGTAGAGTGACAGGGGTTCAAAGGACTCAGGGCAGCCATAATAGGAGTTTATTCTAGGAAGATGCAGGTCTCTTGACAGGTACCTCAAGAGTGACACTAGGGTCTGTGTCACTTTGTCCCTTTGGATCCTGAGTCCACTTTCAGTTCTGCTCACCCAGTTACTATGTATCCCTTTTGTCTTTTCATTGAAGAAACCCAAGTATTTGTTTAAGCCAGCAGTCAAATTGGTCACTTAAAATAACAGTACATCTTGTCCAAGTCCAAAAATACAGTGTAAGGAGGCAAGCAGGGGAAATTGGGCAGAGGAGGCTGACGACATTTAACAGTGCACTGGAACCCCTGCTCTTTGATCCCTCCTTCTCCAGACATGGGGCAGGAGCCCAGATCCTTCTGTTTGTCTTGATTAAAGTCAGCCTCCACCTTCCCCAGAGCCCCTCTGCCCTTCTGGGGACACAGGCTGCATTCACTACCAGCGGCTCTGCCCAGACCCTGAGCACACTTTATGAAAGGCGTTTCCCACTTGGATTGAACAGGCGCTGTGTTTGTGTGTGAGGGAGAAAATGAATCACTGTAACGTGGGGCTAGGATTTGGGGTGTTGTGTTTGTCCCATGCAAGTACATAAACACAGCATAACTCTCTGGAAACATTAGGGGCAGGCACAGAGACTGAAGTGATTCGGTGGCCCCAGCAGTGGGGCACATTTTTCTTATGTCGATCCCCTCTGGGTTCTGCCCTCTCACAGCATTCTCCAAGTCCACAGCAAAGGCTGAGGTTTTTGCATTTCTGTCTGTGGTCCGGGAAGGGGCATAGGATCCAAGGGCTCCCTCCAGTCCAGTGAAATACACACTCGTTTCACACAGAGGCCGGAGTTGGAAGCGAGCGTTGTGAAACATTAAAGACTTTCTGGCAGTGTGAAAGGGATTTTTTTCCCTTCCTCCCTCCCTGCCGAGGAAAAACAGTTCTAAGAAGAGAGTCACTTTGTAGTTGTAACTCCCATTCAAAGACTACGAGCCCAGAGAAGCTGCGGATTCCCGTGCCTCTTGTGCGTGGTCTGTGGGAGACTGTCACTGGTCCTCACCGCCCTGCTCATGAGTTTGCCGAGGACCATCTTCCCCAGGAGGGAGGCCGGTAAGTGCAGCCTCTTCTTCTGTCTCTGGGGACTTGAAGGGGCCTGATCATTTTGGATATCTTCCCAGAGGGGTGGGAGAGCAGTTTTCCTTACTTGGTATAGCCTGTGTGTGACTATGTGCACACGTGTGCTGTGAGTCTGTTTGTCCTTGCAGAGGCTGGCTGGGCTCTCATCCTCCATTCACTTGGCAGAGAGGTGAAGTGCATTATCACAGGGTCTCTTCCCTAAGGGGTAAACACACCTGGCTTTCTCTGTGGTTGTTGCTGGTAAGGAGCAGGGTCATCCATGTCCAGTGCTGGAGCTGTCACGGTCCCCAAGGGATTGTGCAGCGGGGTAGGATAGTGAAACAGATGCGGACCTCCCAAGTCTGGACACTGAGGGTCTAGGTCACTCTGGCCGGAGGCCCTGCCTTTCTGCAGGTACAGCCCATGAGATGATGTCATTTCTTATGACAGCCCCCTGCATGTGCTCCGGAAACAGACACAAACAGGCACTGGACAGCCTAAGTTAACCCCTCTGCCCAACTGTGGAAGGCAGTGAAACTTGGGCTCCACTTTAACTTTGGCAAAGGGAATGTACACATGGTTTTCTTTATTTAGAGAGAGAGAGAGAGAGAGAGAGAGAGAGAGAGAGAGAGAGAGAGAGAGAGAGAGAGAGAGAGAGAGAGAGAAGTCAAAGACATAGGTTGACTTTTCTAGTTCCAGAAAGATATAGACAGAACTCTTGAGAGCTTTTGGTTAGCTCCCACGAAAACCTCTGAATTCAGAGGGAAGGCAGAAGAGGGGCAGGCCATCTGGGGTGTGGTGTCTGCGACTCTAAAGGACCTCGTTAGCTTCTTAATCTTGGAAAAGGAGTTTACCATTGCTCTGGCTCAGTTTCCGTTTTTGCAGATCAGGAGTAATCCGTTCCTGCCTGAAAGGGTAAGAGAAACAATGTCAGAGCCTGATGGGCATGGACTCTCCTAGGTAGCCCAGCAGCTGTCACAGGCACCCAGGCTCTGAGGTGAGAAGCAGAAGTGGTGTCCTCTGGAGCAGGGAGCAGGCTTCCATTCAAACACCTCTTTTTAGAACATGTGGATGTGTCTTTTTCCCTGGGGAGATCTGTTCCAGCAAGTGCTGACCTGTTACTTAGCCAGTACTTGGTGCAGTGCTGGGTAGAACCATCTTCTCAGCTTTTATCCGCTTTCTGCCTCTGGCCCTGTCTTCTTCAGTGAGGTTTCCCTGGCAACAGACTGAGGCAGAGCTGTGAGAGTGGGAAGTTCCCTGCGGAGTGCTGTGGGCACAGCACCCATGAGGGTAGAGGACACAGCAGGGCAGGCAGAAAGACGGATGGAGCTTCAGTACTGGCTCTGGCTGGTCTGGCTGCTCCTAGAGAACTTGTGCCCTTGCTGTATCAGTCACTGCATGTGGGCTGTTCCTGAGTCTGGACCATCATCGCGGGCAAGACACCTTTGGGTCTTTGGGAAAGGCTAGGAGAGGTCAGCGGCAGTCTGTCCCAAGCAATTTTTGCATTGGTTGTGGGAACAATGTCATAGTCATGGGGGTAAGGAGATTCTCTGAGTGACAGCTACTCACTAAACCTGACTGAGTGCCTGTTCTTTTATGAGTTTCCTTACACACAAGATTGAGCATTAGCAATATGACCACCTGTCTAGTTGAATTCTTACAAAGCACTGTGATCTTGAATAAGTCTTTGTCCATCAGAGATGGACTAGAGATGACTCTAGAAACCACCCCAGCAGTACCATTTTCCAAGTGTAGATTACTGCTAATGTGACCAAGGTGGTTGCCTGTGTCTGTCTATGCATATGACTACAGGTGTCTTGATTTCTTCTACTAGAAATTAGGAACCCAGATCCTTGCAGAATCCCTGTGCATGGAGCAGCTGACATCAGGGTGTCGGCTTGCAAGACAAACACCAGTTCTGCATAAGGCTGGCAGCAGGAGGGGCTGGGACTGGAGACTTCTGCTATTGACTTTCCCTGCCCCAGGGAAGGAGTCCAGCTGCATGAGACACCATGCATGTCTTCAATAGTTCAGAGCTTCATAATGTTTCCTGGAACACATGTGGATGTGGTGGGCTTCATCTAATGTCTCCTTCTCTGACCTCTTTATTTTCTGATTTTCTTTCCCTTCTCCCCCCCCCTTTTTTTTTGTGGACACCACTTGTAATGTTCACGTCACTGCATTTTAGCTTACTTATTTAAAAATACTTATGCATTGAAAGTTGTATTAGCAAAACTAGAAAATAGTGGGTATGTTTAATTTAATTGATTAGTATATTAAACATAAAGTATAAATTTAGAATAGTGTTATTGAAATAAGCAGGAACAAGTTGAACATAAGTTATCAGAAAAAAGTTCCTATTGCAGTTTCCATGAGAGAAATACATTGGATTTCAGGTTCTCTTACTTATGCAAATTGTAATTTTTATTAACTTTGAAAGTTAGTATAAAACACAATGGGTTTTATTATGCATTTTCATATGTGTGTCATTATGCTTTGTTCTAGTTCATGCCCCCTTTTCAATTTACTTTTCAATACACGAAGAGTGAAATCACTTTCTTAAACACTTGGAATTCATTTACAACACATTACTTGTCTAGAGCATTCTGTGCTCCAGGCACTGTGCTGGGTGCTAGAGAGCTAATGGTACATATTAAATAAACAACAGGCTTAAAAAACACAAAGCTGGAGGATCTGAGAGGCACTCGTTGGGGAGACCAAACTAATGCGGTGGGTCAGAATGGGCTTCTGGAAGGAAGTCTTATTGAGCTTTGATTTTTTTTTTTTTTCATGGTGTGTGGGTTTAAGTCAGGGGCAGGTCTGTTGTGGTGGGGTGGTGCATTGTCAGTAGGCAATTTGCTTAAGATGATGGTGGGAGGACCAAGAGTTTGAGACCAGATCTTGCTATACTTTTCTAAATAGGTGTTGTGGTGTACACCTGTAACCCCAGTACCTGGGAGACTGGGGCAGGAAGATTGATGAATCTGAGGATAGGCTGGGCTGCAAAGTGAGTTCAAGGCCAGCTAGGGCTAGATAGTCTGAGTAAACAGCACCACCATCACCACACAGGTCAGGACAGAGGTGGAATTGCAGGTCCTAGGCAAAGGTACTCAATGGTGTTGGACCAAGGGGAGACAGTGGCCCCAGACCTCCCCACTGAACCTAGCCACTGTACAGGAGATAGTTTTGCTAGTGGGGCAAGATTCTTCTTGCCATCAGCCAACTGTTTTTGTCCTGGTCCCAAGTATGCATATTGTTATGAGACCTCCCTGTGCCTTCTGGAACACCCCTTTGTAAGGTCAACTTCCTCTTCTTCCTCCAGAATGTGTTCAGCAGAAATGACTTGTCAGGGCCTCCCTGATCAGAGTTTACCTTACCTTCCCCATCATGCCAGAGCAGTGTACATGTTTCTGTTTGATAAATGACTTAATGCAGGCACTGGGAGTTTCAGAAAACAATATGGGGTAGGACTAAGCTTTGAATACTAGCCAGTGTGTTCCATGTATTGAAAGTCATGTATTAATATGCTACACTATGGCTGTAAAATAATATTCACACACGTGTGAGTATGCACACACATGTGTGCACACATGCACACATATGCACACACATGTGCACACATGCAGAGATTTTCCACAGGTGCTTCCATTTGACATTAAGTCTGGATACTCCTTATCCTTAAAGGTATTAGAACCCTGATCTTGATGGACTAAAATAGTATTGCCAGGGACTATTTTACTATTTCTTATATTGATGCTTCAGTTTGCTTTCGATTTTGTTTCCCAAAGCAGCATTAAGAAGAGTTTTAAGCACACAGAGAAGCAGAAACCATAGCACTAACTATTTAGTCAGTGTTCTGTTGCTGTAAAGAGACACCATGCCCATGGTAACTCTTATAAGGGAAAGCATTTCATTGGGGGCTTGCTTACAGTGCTGGGGGTTTAGTTTATCATCACCATGGTGGGGAACATGGCAGCTAGCAGGCAGGCGCTGTAGCTGTTGCTGAGAGAGATAGAGCTGGGCACAGCATGGACTTTTGAACCCCCAAAGCCCATGTGTCACACTTCCTTCAACAAGTCCACACCTCATAATTCGTTCAAATAGTGATATTCCCTGGTGACCAAATCTACTAGCCTATGGGGCCATTGTCATTCAAACCATCACACTAACCATGCCTGTATCCATTAGCTACATTTGATTGTATAATCTTTCTATCATTGTATCTACCAATCTCTTAGTCATCTCCTTCCATGCTCCATCTTTTTGGTGTATTTGCATATGAGTCAGATATCACTAAACTCCAGAATGTACAGAGCTACCACAACATTTGACAATTTACAGACAGTGAAATACACAAGTCTTAAAAAAAAAAAAGGATTTATTTATTTCTACATACATTGGTGTTTTGCCCACACGTGTGTCAATGCAATGGTGCCAGATCTCCTGGAACTGGAGTTACAGACAGTTGTGAGCTGCCATGTGAACTGAACCCCAGTCCTCTGGAAGAGCAGCAAGTGCTCTTAACCATTTAGTCATCTCTCCAGCCCCAAAACACAAAAATCTTAAGCCAATATGTAGAGTACTTTGAGAAGTGTGTGTACTGGTGTGAGACACAGTGATTGGGGTTATTGGACTGGGAATGCAGCTCAGTTGGTAGAGTGCTTCTCTATCATGTGTAAGGCTCTAGGTTCAATCCCCAGCACTTCCTAAAACAAGCAAAGTGGTGCAATCCTATAATCCTGGCACTTGGGAGGCAGAGGGAGAAAGATAATAAGTCCATTGCTATTCTTGGCTACATTGTGAATTTGAAGATAGCTTGGACTACATGAGACCCTTGCCTCCCCCAGTTCCCCCAACAGACACCATGCAAGAAAACTCTTGTGTATACTTTCAAATTGCTTGGTGGACATATAACATGCCATTAAATTTAAAGGTTTATTTAAGTAAAGTGTAGTGTCTGCTTCAGCATCTCTTAGCTCTGAAGACAGAATTTTTACCTGTGATTGGTAGACATGCCTCATAATGGGTACCAGTGGAAATCAGATTCTGTAGCACGGGGCAGCTCCAAGAGGTGGGTAACTTTCCACCCAAGGGACTAAAGGGAAGTTATACAGAGACTGATCCAGGCTGTCCTAAGAGCAGATGAGGGTTGCAGCTTTTAGTCAGATAGAAGGATGAGAGGAGCCAACTGGGGCAGGACAATGGAGCAGGTGGACCATGGGAGCAGATCAGGGATGATGAAAGAACTACATAGAGGCTCTACGCATATCTGCATCTTTTCCAGGGCCTCAGGGTCCCAATGGATGCTGGGCAGGTAGCATGTGTTCATCTGCCTCCCAGAGGCTGCCCTGTGTTTCTTGATGCAGCCCAGCCCAGCCTGGCCCCAGCCCCAGCCCTGGCAGCAAAGATTTGCTTTTACTGGAAAGTACACTCAGAGCAGCCGAGAGCAGGCTACAGGCAGTGTTGGGGACAAGCTTTCAACTGTCTGAGCAAGAGATGTTGTGACAGAGAGAGGGGGGTCTAGTTTCAGGGCCTTGTGGCTGCTATGTCCTGCTGGTCCCTCCTCCCCTCTTTGGAGAGCAAAGGGGGCACTGTAGTTAGTACCATGGGGTCCAGGGAAGCAAAGCTGGTATTTGAGCTGCCAGTATGTCAGGGAGCAAGCCATTCTTCAGGTCTTACAATACCCATTTGCAAAAGGGAATCTGGCACTCAGACAGGAGAATGGCTCGTGGTGGGTCACACAGCCAGTGAACAGCAGAGCTGAGGTCACAGGCTGCTGGACTCCAGGGCCAGTGCTCCGTTCCCTGTCTGTCTGCCTTCTTTTGCCAGGGTGTGAGCACATGAGCCCAGCCTAACGCAAGCTTAGCCTCCTGTTTGTCGATCCTGTGTCCATGTGTATGGGTTGGACCTAGGCATCCTTGTTTCCTGCTTTCCTGCCCTCCCTCCTCCCTGTCGTTTCCTCTCTTTTTTCTTCCTCCTCTTGTTCCCCCCTCCATCAGCTACTTAGCATGCACTTTGTGCCAGCCCTGTGCTGGGTTCCAAGGCTATAGAGGGAGATGTGAGCCACAGTCCCTGGCGTGGGGAAGTCACAGTTATTGTGTAAGACAGATAACACAAATGAAAGACAGGCATGAAGTGCTTTGAGCGGGTGGGAGGGCAACCCTAAATTCAGTGATGTAATTGGCAGGCTATGTCATGGGGGGCTTCCTGGTGGAGGTGACAGGGGTAAAATTAAAAAACATACAACTTTCCTGGGGAGCAGTAGCTAGTTAGTCTTTCTGTCAAAGGGGTGGGCTGTACTGACCCTGGGAGGTGGAGGAAGTAAGGCACATTTGTAGGAGACAAGCCTATGACCTTGGCTGAGATTTAACATTTTTATATACCAAGTCAGTCATACCAAGACAATAACAAATGAGGAAAAGAAAGGATTTCTTCATCTTTAAAATGTTGCTTTCTGATCTGAGGCAGAGGCAGCGTTCCTCAGATAGTTATGTGGGCAGAGAGAGTGAGGCCAGTTACTGCCTGGCACGACTAGGCACACTCCTCCTTGGATTCTATCTTTCCCAGTCCGCAGGACCCAAACCCCACCCCCTTGGAACACCTCTGACGCCATCGAAAAGCCAGAAAAGATGAGAGGAGATCAGGCCACCTCCCCCTAGTTTGGAGACAGCGGGACCCAGTAGGGTCTCAGCTATCGCCTGGGCTCTGCTGGGTGGGGCTGCTTGCTTTCTCACCCTGTATATGAGCCAGTGAGAACTGGCTTTCCGTTTTTTTTCCAGGTGGAGAGGCTGGCAGGGTGCTGGTGCTTAGTAAACTGCCCCAGTCTTGTCCTTAAAATAGCACCACCCAGACTGGGACCACTCCCTCCAGCTTTGTGTTAACCCTTTCCACACCTGCCTAACAGATGAGGACAGTGGGACAGGCAGAAATCTCCAGCAGCTCAGCTCGGCAAAGTGTACTTCTTCAGCCATCCAGAGGATGCTGGGTTCACATCTGCCCTCTGCATCCTGCTGGGTCTTCTTAAGGGAAAGGGTGGGAACTGCAGCACCTTCCAAAGGCAACTACGAGAGTGGTCCTTCTCCCTGTTACAGCTGAGCCTCCTTGAGTTCTGTGCAGGGAAAACTGACCCCATCACTCAGGTTCTGCACCTCCAATGATTTCCTTCGTCCTGTAGTTCTGAAAAATAAGGTCTCATAACTAAATGCTGTTCCCTCAAGGAGAATACACTCCCCTGTTTCCATGTCCCGAGGCCTTGAGGGGCCAGGAGTGAAGCGTATGCTTTTAAAGTGCTATTTAACGGGAGTCCAATCATACGAGTTAGATGAAGGAAATGTCTGTAAGGGCTCTTTGTAAACCGTAAAGTACAAACAAATGTGGAAAGCCCATTACGAGGCACCAGTCGTTTATTTATTCACTCAGTTATGTGTTGACTCATTCTGTAAATGTTTATGGAACCCTTATGTGGGCCTGGCGTGTTTGGGGGACCCTGCGGTGAACAAAGCAGATGAGGTCCCAGTCTGGGGGACTGTAATCTAGATGGGATAGATTGACGATTTACAGGGACTCAAATAGGCTAACAGGTCACCCTCCAATGGTGGCAGGTTCCCCAAAGGAAATAAACAAGGGTAGCATAGTAGAGAGCTTAGGGGGTGGTCACTGAGGTTGAGTGGACAGGACAGGCTGTATTTAGGACAGAGCCAGCCTCCAAAAGAACTGGAAGGGGAGCTTTCTTGGGACAGGAGCAGCTGTGGCAACATAAACTTGACTTGTTTGAGAACCAATTCAAAGGCCAAGGTGACTGTGGATTCTGTGAACAGGAGGTTTCCAGGGTAAGGAATGATGGCAAGAAGCACAAGGGATGCAAACTTCTCCCGCCATTCACATTCCTAGACCTGTTAGCACACCCTCCCCGCCCCCCATTCTCTCAATAACACCCTGCACTTGGAGTATCTGATTTCCCTTCTTAGATCAAGCCAGAGAGGCTGAGCTCACAGAACTCAGTTCTGAGTTCTAAGCAAGGCCTAGTTCCCCAGCTGCTGCTTCTTTGCTTCCTTTGGGCAGCCATGAGGCCTGTAGACTGCTGGGCTGATGTCCTAGATGTGATGGAGTTTCCAACTTGGGGCACAGATTGCGATTGAGTCAGGGTCAGTCAGGGTCCTGACAACACTTGGGAATTGGGGATGAGTTTATCTTATGAGAGAGAGAGAGAGAGAGAGAGAGAGAGAGAGAGAGAGAGAGAGAGAGAGAGAGAGAGAGAGAGAGAGAGAGAGAGAGAGAATATATGGATTACCTGAAGATAGAGGGGAAGGGCTGGACTCGGGCCAGATGATGGGGAGGGTTTGGCTCTGATGCAAGGGGCACCCAGGATCCTCCTCAGGTTTGGGATACAGGTTCTTCAACCTTTCTGCCAGAGGGAAGTAGCCACAACAAATGATGCCTGTTGGGGGTCCCAGTTATACTGTCTGGATACTCCAAGCGAGGCTATGGGTGCACAGAGCAGGCAGTACTGACCAACACCCCCATCCCAAGTACTTCAGAAATTCCTACACCTTCCTCCAGATTTAGTCCCACAATAGGGGACTGTCCCCATGCCTGCTGACAAAGGCAGCTTTGTGTTCAGAATGCCCTCCCAGGATGTCTCTTGTGACCACCCTGGCTGCCGAGCAATGGATGCACCTCCACAGTCTTACATGGAACGTCAAGGACCCTTGTTAGTGCATAGGGACCTGGTTTGGTAGAACATCAAAAAACATGCCGGAGAGGCCACATAAGGGTCAGCCTGTTGCTCCCAGAGGGTATGCTTAGGAGAGGTATATGGGATGTTCTCTTGGGGCAGATGCCACCCTGAGATCAGGCTCTCTGAAGGGACATGGCAGGGAAAGATATGCTGGTCACATGATAATAAGCACTCAGGAGGGCATGTCCCTTGGGACTGGTTTTCAATGTGCTTCATGGAAGCACATTATGTCAAAGTGGAGCAAGCTCAGTATCATGAGGTACATCCATGGCTGCTGCAGAGCTGGCCACTTCTGGAGGATGTGGCTGGGGCCTGAGACTATTCCCACAGTCAGGAAAAGTATGGCAGGAAGATGGGAGAGGGGGCTGGGTGGCAGAATGAGGAACACTATGTTGAGAGTCCCCATGCAGTAATTTGCCAGCTATGACCTTGGAGAAAGTTTCTTGACCTTGCTGATCCAATGTTTAACTATGACTCAAGCTCACCAAGCATAGCACAGAGTGAGTAGGTGTGCATTGAATTTTTGAGTGGTGACTTTGTGACACGGTTATGATAGCACTTGGGTCGCCGGCAGGATTTGTGTGTGTGTGTGTGTGTGTGTGTGTGTGTGTGTGTGTGTGTGTGTGTGTGTGTGTGTGTGTTCTCAGTGTTGGGAATCTAACCCAGAGGCTTACACATGCTAGGCGAGTGCATGGCTGCTGAACTACCATTCCTTGTCTGAATTTTGAGTTGAGATAGTCTTGCTTAGTTGCTTAGGCTGGCCTTAAACTTATGATCCTCTTGCCTCCGTCTCCTGAGTAGTTGGGGTGTCAGGTGCACAGCCATCATTGCACTGCTGTGCAAAGACATTTATAGAAAACTCCCGAGAGGTGCCAAACCCTTGTCTGTAGTCCTCTTGTTTTTCTCCTCATACCACTGCTGCCTGTGAATGTCAGGGACACTCGGGGACAGAGCAGGAGCCTCACTGTGCCTTGGAAAGGAGCACTGCCTGGGTGCTCCTACCAGCCCAGATGGCGGACTTTGTTTGGAGGTTCAGCTCTCTTCCCTGCCTTCCCTCTGTTTGGACCAAGCCTCATGTGGAGAAGTCAGATGGCTCTGGCTGGGAGGGGGTGTTCACACGAGTCTGTGCCAGGTTGTACTTACTCACCCAGCGTCACCTGTCCAGAGCAGGTGGTGAAGGTAGCATCTGACAGGGCGTGCCATTCCTCTGAGCTGGGATGTGAGAGAGGCCTCAGTGTGAGAGAGGAGTATTCCTCACTTACTCCTACCCGGGCCTGGTGCCCTGGCAGTGTGGATTACTGATGTTCTGGTCCCTGCAATTTGGAGAGAGAAGCAAAGGCAGAGACATCCTGAAGGGCTGCAGCAAGAGGGCCAGGTGAGTGACTGGCCCCTCATTCAGTGAGTGGAGCCACTGAGCATTTCCTGTAGGAGGGAACTGACTCTTCTGAATGGGGAGTGATTTGGTTTGGAGGCTGTCAGGGAAGGCTCAGTGGGGAGACTTGCTTGTACATAAGTCCCGGCATCACCATGTTGCATGATGGGGCTTTTCTAGTCATGGTGGGTGGTTGGATGCCCTGGTTGTGGGTTTGGGGTTTCTGACTCCGAATTTGGTTTTGTCCTTGTCCTTATTGCTGGGGTAAGGAAACAGAAAGTAGAAGGAGGCAAAAGGCCTTGGGTACTTAAAGGATGTTTACCTGTTGACCTGGCCAGGTGGGTGCCATGAGTGTGTATATCTGATGGCTTTGATGGCGAGAAGAAAATTCACCGTGCTTGTGGACTCCTGCACTTGGCTTTTGACTAATTCCTGCTCTAGTTCCTTCCCAGAGGTGCTAATCCCATCCTCTAGCTCCTAGTGTGATTGCCTCTTGTTGTTGGGGACTCAGGTGACAAACATGAGGGTAAAGATAAGCAGGGCAGCATCTCTCCCTTTGCTGTTATTTGGGAAAATTGTCCCTTTCTGGTTGAGCTACCCAAAGATGGAATCTGCATCCCAGGAGCCAGCTGAAGCCATGTTGGAGTGTCCAGAATCAGGCTGGGGTGGCCACCCTCTACAGTTTCCATTCTTATTTAGTCAGCTCCCTGGAAGAAGGTCACCAGATCTCTGTTTTCTTTGTCCTCCTCTCTGCCCCACAGTTACACAGTGGCCAGTTCTTCTGAGCCCAGTAGAGGCCCTTCCCTAGCCCAGAGGCTGCCAGAATGCCCCATGGAAGTGGAAGTGGAAGCTCCAGCTAGTCACTTATTCCTTAATGGTGCTTTTTGCCTTACCCCTTCTTAGGCACTCTTCCAGCCCCAGACACTGTGCTGACTTCTTTTCACACACCATCCATGAGGTCACATGGTGTGGCTCCCCCGAATTGCAGGGTTCACTCAAGGGTACCTTCTGGGCCTTAACTGTAGCCTCTGACTCCAGGTTTCATGCTCATTACTGTCCCAAGACACACCTCAACAAATACAAACTGGTCATATATTCACAGAGTAAAAACGTAACAGAACAGTATCCACTGGCAAGATTTTGGAAGGGGGGCAAAGGCACTTTTCATACAAGCCTAGTGACCCGAGTTCAATAGCTAGAACCCAGGGATGGTGGAAGGAGAGAATCAAATCCAAGTTAGTCTTATGGTTCTCCCCATGTGCATGCTTACACACACACACACACACACACACACACACACACACACACACACACACACTTAAAAAAACTCATTGATCACAATTCCTTGGAGGTTTTATTTGCTTGTTTTGTTTTGTTTTCGAGACAGGGTTTCTCGAGACAGGCTGGCCTCAAACTCAACAGAGATCCACCTGTCTGTGTCCTGAGTTCTAGGATTAAAGGTGTTCACCACCACAGCTTGGCTTCCTTGGAGGTTTTAAATACTCCTTACAAACAATTTTAGAATTCATTTCTAATACTTATATACAAAGACCCGAGGCAGAATTATTTTAAGGAAAAATCAGACCAAAAGCCAAGAACCTGCCTGCTTCTTGTCAACTCTCTGTTTCCTGTCTTCTGAATCCCCCCATGAGAAACCTGAGGACTTGGGGAGGTGGGGCGCCCTTTGAATTGAATTTGGCCACAGCATAGAGCTCACTTTCCTGAGCAGTATCTTAAACCTTAATTGCATCCCTGGCCTCTCTTTTCTACACTCCCAAGCTCAACTGCCACCTAGAGATTTGTCTGACCTAAGTGGGCCATACTATCTCTGACCCTTCATTCAGGTCCCAAGTCTCTGCGCATGGGTGGGTCTTTGGAGAGATGCTTCAAAGAGTCACATCAGTCATAGCACTTAACTCAAGCCTCTGCTGCAGAAACTCCCACACTAGGAATAGTGTCCACCTGTCTTCGGTCCCCAGTAGGTTGCAGGGGACCATGTCTTTGTCCTGTGTGACCCAAGTGCCTGAATCACAGTGAACCTTACATACTGACTGTTGTGTGGATGAACACCAGCAGTGATATTAGAGACTAGAAAGATGCAGCAGTGGGTAAAGTGCTTGATACCCAAGCACAAGGACCTGAGTTCAAATCCCCAGTACTCACATAAAAGTGGGCTCAGCATTTTGTGTCTATAAGTTTTGCACCGGCCAACCTGTCCAAAACAGCAAGCTTCAGGTTAAAAAGTAAGTTTGCTAGCAATAGAAGAAAGGCATCTGTGTTGACCTACTGCTTCTAAGGGTGCATGCATAGGGGAGTATATCCATGCATACAGCTCTTGAGCATGTGCATATTGCAGCACAAACACAAACACACACACACACACACATACACACACACACTTTATCAGGTGAGGAAATTCTTTATGTTTGCACTGCATTATTAGACTGGCAATACATTTCTGTGAGATGGACTTCATCTAAAAACACAGCTCACTGTTGGCAGCCACACACTCCTGTACATGGGTAACAAAAATCCAAGACAACAAAAATAAACAATTGGCCCTATGAACCCCATGGTTCTGTTTGGGAGGCAGCTTGGAATCAGCTATGAACTCCAAGTTCTTCTCTCAGATCTCTGCTGAAATTAGGGCCCATCCGTGTCAGTCTTGTAATTAGACAAGGTTGCCTGGTGTCTGCCAGAAACACGAAGAGGTCCCTGCCCGAAAGAGCACAGAGCAGATGGGGTTGCTGAGCGCAGCTTGTGCGTGAGCACGCTGCCTGGGGAGAGGACAGCAGAGAATCAGGAGCTGTGGTGCCTGCTACATGCATTGCTGGAGGAAGAGAGAAGTAGATGTCACAGAAGCAGCTCCTAGGCTGCTAGCTCCCTGCACTGTGGCCCAGATGTCAGGGCCCATGCAGAATAAGGATCTTCATGGGTCTTGCACCATGGGGCCAGAAATACATCTTTAATGGACAGGTGCAGCAGCTAGGACGTGGCTGCCCTGCTCTGCCAACTGGAGGTGGTCACCACCAATATGCACTTTGGCATATCCACAGGCGCTCCCCGCTGCTGGGATGCCAGGGACTGGCACCCCCTCTCTTCTGCTCATGGCATCTCTTACCTGGCCAGGCTAACCGTGAGTAACTCTGAGCCCTTTTCTCAATCTTGCCTCAGCATAGGAAAAAGCCCAACAGGGAACTTAGTCTCCAAAAGGTGACAGAAAAGGGCCTATTAAAATCAGGGTCTTCCACATCAGCCAGTGCCGTGAGACCCAAGGGCACATAGAGAGACTCAGGGAATCCGGTGAAATGAGAACTCCAAGCACTCACCCCACAGGAACCACCTGGAAACATCAAAGGAAGCTTCAGGCTCACTGTTTCCAACATAATTCTCAAGTAGACTGGAAATCAATACAGATGGTGAGAAATTCCCTTTTACATATAAAACGAATAGGGTAAACAAATGTAGAAGATCCTTTACAGAATCGATCCTTTTGCGTGTGTGTGTGTGTGTGTGTGTGTGTGTGTGTGTGTGTGTGTGTGTGTGTGTTCCCCGTGTATAGGCACACATGTGGGTGGCTGCCTGTGTATGTATGTGCTCTTGCTCATGAAGCTCAGAAGTTGGCGTGGGTATCTTCCTCATTGCTCCCTGAGCAGGGTTTTCACTCATCAATTTGACTAGTATAGATAGCTGGCTTGCTCTGGGGAATCCCTCGGCTCAGCTTCCCACATGCGGAGCTTATAGGCAGGCTGCCACACCCACTGTGCATTCCTCTGGGTGCTTGGGTTCCAAAACTCTGGTCTTTATCCTTGAAGGGCAAAAGTGCTTTACCACTGTGGCATGTCTCCTCCACAGTCATATGTTTCATGACCTTTTTAATGGGTTTTTTTTTCCTAGCACAGTAAGGGTTTTATGTGATAAAGTTTTGTTTTAGTTACATAAGTTTATTTATTAATTCATAAACATTTGCTTACCTGTGTATCTTATTGTGGCTAATGGTATGTTCCATGGTATTAAAGATATAAACTCAAACTTTGGTTCAGATCATAAAAGCTTAAAAAGCAAGCAGTATTGCAGGGCCTCAATGGGACAGAGAAGTATGGGGGTGTGATCCTGTACCCTAGAGTATGATGAACTTCTCTTTGGCCACAGAGGCCATCTCCCTGCTGTCCAAAGCAAGGGCTTCTGGCCCAGTTAGCTATGAGCTCTCTTTTCTTTTTCTGTTCTTATGTTTGCCTAACTGGGTGAGTAGATCCTTGAGCTACAGCAAGGGTCAGAGGTCAGTGGTTGGTCCAGTCTCACATATCTGCCCTTCCTCTTTTCTCCTCATCCTCCAAGGGTGGCAGGAATAGTCACAGCAGTTGCTGAAGGAGACGGGGGGCTGCCATATTTACTGCACAGGTGATATCTGGGCAGCTGTTTTCCCAGCACTGAAATAATTGTCAAAATCAGATAAGGAAGTATGTCTGCATGTGTGCATGAGAGGGGTGGGGTGAGAGGCCCTATGAGCTGTCAGCCTCTCTGCAAATGATAGTTCAAAGAACACTTAGAACCTTACTCATATCATATGTCATCTTACAAAGTCAACCTTAACACATACCAACAAATAAAAAACGCATGCTCAGACACATCCCTGTGGCTACAAAACAATTAAACTGGAATTTTCTAATAAAAAATCAAGAAACTGAAAGATGCAAAGTAGAAAATTAGTTGACAACAACCATGACATTCTTGACAAGAATGGAGTTTAAACTGAAGGTCAAAGCTTCAATTAATGGCCTTCTAAGAAATGATGTAAGAGGGCTGGAGCTATGACAGCACCTGCCTAGGCTTAGTTACTAACCAGTTAGGTAAGAACAATAAGACACTTGACTTTCAAGATTCCTGTGGATAAAGGAGTCAGAGGTGGCTTTTTAGCTTTAAGTATAGTGACAAAGATAGCAGACATGGTGACAAGAGTCAACTGACAGATTGCTGTATTACTATATTGGAATACTTACCATATCTTCCTATTCAGCCTAATTTCAACAATTCTTTTTACTTTAATAAATGTCTGAAACATTTCAAAGATTCTTTAAATAATATTTATTAGTTCATTGAGTCTGTCATATGTACCATATTTTGACCACATTCACTCCCCACCCCCAAATTCCTCCCAGATCCATATTTACCTTCCCACCCACTTATGTTGAGTCTTAAAAAAGAGAAAAAAAGCCTATTTAATCCAATTTGTGTTGCTCAAATAATCTTGACAATGGAGCCAATCCCCTGGAGTGTGGTTGAGCTCCCAGCGGTCATATCCTTAAAACAAACTGACTCTCCCTCTCCCAGGAACTACAAGTTATGAATAGCTCCCCAGGTAAGTGGAAGTTCCTGCCCTCTGCCGCCATCTGTACTTGGATTTTGGATGGCTCAAACCTATAAAAGTCCTGTGCATGCTGTCACAACCACTTTGATACAACTGCCATGCTATATCTGGGAATCGCTATTTTGTTGTTGGCATCCACTGCTTCTGGTACTTACAATCTTTCTTCCCACTTTCCATGATGATGATGATGATGATGATGATGGTGTGTGTGTGTGTGTGTGTGTGTGTGTATGTGTGTGTAATGTAGGTGTCCTATTGATGGAGGCTTGAACGTTCTATGGTCTTTTATTCTCTACACATTGATCAGCGTGGGTCTCTGTGTTAATTGTCTATTATAAGTAGAATCTTCTCTGATGAGATTGCTAGAGCAGTGATCTGTGAGTATATTGATAAGCCATTGGGAGCTGATTTAACACCATGAACATTTCACTGAATAATAATGTAGGTTCTCCCATAGGGCCTGTGATCTGTCTAGCCATAGGTTCTTGGCCCTGATAAAAGTGCCAAGTACAGGTTCCATATTTTGGAAAGGGATTTAGATCAAATCAGAAAATGTTTCGCCACTCGAATAACCACTATTGCATCAGTGAGTGTATCTTGCTGGGCTTATTATACCTTGTGGGGCTCACAGATCTGTGATACTGATTGTTCATTTTTCCTCCAATGGAATGCATAGCAACTTCTAGCACTATGAGAGCTAGCCAGTAGGGATATATCCTCCAAGTCAGTACCAGATGGTTAAAAATTAGATGTAGCGTAATATTTTTGTCAGACCATAATCTTGAGTTGTGACTGATATAAGAAGGAACCAAATACAGAAAACAATTATATAGAAAGGAAAGGCTACTTCTAAACATATACCCCAGCATTAATTACCATCTGATTAATCACCTTCCAAGTAATCACCTTCTGAAAGTGATTAGTAGTTTGTGGTTTATCCAGGAAGGTAAGGGTTTCTTTGTTTGGTTTTTTTTCCTTTGGAAATTAAGACTATAATTTATATATTATATATAGTTTATATAATTCTTTTATGATATTTCTTAGCTTTTGAAGACTTCCACCATGTTGACACATATAGGTCAATTTCATTCCTATTATTTGCTATGTAGTATCCTAATAATGCACTATTACCTATTTAACAAGTCTCTCATTGATGTACCTTAAGATTGTTTACAGTTATTTATATTTTCTCACTTTTCCTTTTCTTTCTGACTTTCTTCTACCATTGTTTCTTTCTTAATTTCTGTGGACAGACGTTTCTGTCCTGCCTGGTCCTGAAGTTGTTTAGTTCCAAATAAACACACAAAGGCTTATATTAATTATAAACTGTTTGGCTGGTGGCTCAGGCTTCTTATTGGCTATCTCTTTCTTATGAACCCATTTCTGTTAATCTGTGTATCTCCACTTGGTCTTGGCTTACTGGTGATGCCTGGGTCTCTTTTTGTCCTTGGCAGCTACATGGCATCTTTCTGGCAACTCACTCTCTATGTTCCTCCTCCCAGAATTCTCCTCGTCTGGTAGCCCTGCCTATACTTCTTGCCTGGCTACTTCCTGCTTGTTCATTGGTCCAAACAAAACAGCTTTATTCATCAACCAATATAAGAAAAACATATTCACAGCATACAGAAGGATATCCTTCATCAAGTCTGTCTCCTTCCTTCCTTTCTCCCTCCCTTCCTCCTTTCCTTCCTCCCTCTTTCTTTCTTTCTTTCTTTCTTTCTTTCTTTCTTTCTTTCTTTCTTTCTTTCTTTCTTTCAAGAAACAACCTCTCTGGTTGGCCTGGAACACACTATATATACTAGGCTAACCTCAAGTTCACAGAGATAAGCCTGCCTCTGCCTCCCGAGTGCTAAGATTAAATGTGTGTGCCACCATGCCTAGCCCATTCTTATCCAGGCTTTCATTTATACTTTTTTGAATGTGTGTGTGTGTGTGTGTGTGTGTGTGTGTGTGTGTGTGTGTGCACGCGCGTATGTGCATAAAATTTACTGAGCAGTTTAAGTCCTTGTCTGAATTATTTCCCTCAGACCTCCCAGTGGTTAGCATAACTATCGCCAGTTCATGGGTAACTAAGCCACATAAAACATGCCTTGCTTAATAGTGCAGAGGTCAGTGGCAGATCAACCATTCAGATGAGGTTAGCTCAGAGTCAAGCCTTTGGTGTTCTATTCATAACCACTCTCATCATTTTTCTGACTACAAGTGTGCTGTGTGGAGATGCCATGAAACTTTCTGCAGATGGTCACTCAAATCATTTTGCAGTGACATTTCTGCTTGGAGCCTGGAAGTGGGAATGTCATAAGCACTAAGTCTTAGCTAGCCCCTCAAGAGTGTCAGTGGCTAAATACACATGCTGGAGTTTTCCTAGATTCTTCTTAAGATCAATTGAATGTTTTACTTGTGCCTCCTTATACTGCTTACCCAAGGGGAATCCCTGCCCCACCTAGTCTTGTGCCATCCAACTTGGGTGGCTTTGAAACATCTAAAGGTGCCCCAACCTTGCCTGTGCCTTAGTGATTTAGGGCTACTTCCCAGGGTGCCAAAGATTTAGCACCTGTGTGAGATATTTATACTGACCTCTTAGTTATTTCCAGAGTCCAAAATGTCTTTTTAGATGGCTCTTAAGGTCAAAAAGGTCAGCTCATGTGGCTTCTAGTCAGTCTCACGTCTTATGTCACTAGAGTTCTCTCCAGTCTGTGGTTCTAAGTGGGATAATTTTCCCAGGGTTGGTTCAGGCGTCAGTGGGAGGGGCCTCTGAGATGCTCTTCAGCTATTGGTCCACCATATTCAAAGTCCCTGCTTTGTGCCAAGTCCCAGGCAGTACAGTCTCCTAGGGGATGTAGTTGGGTAGAGGAAGAAAAATGACAATAGAGTACTCCAACACAGCCTGCTTGACTAGTGGGGTAGCTAAGGCTCAGAGATGCTATCTGTCTTCCTGATCGTGAGTCAGGAAGATCGTGGGTCAGGTTCAGCGGTGGGTCCCATGAATTCTATTAAAGATCTTCTTTGGGTAGAAGAAGGGACATTCACCTCTTCCCTTCATTTCTTATCTCTGAATCACTTTTCAGTTCAAGACCAAAAAATATACCCCCTGGGCTGGAATGGCCAGACTTTAAAACTTCCTTTGAAATAGGACACTGTGGGAGAACACAGAAACTCCAAACACATTTATCAAAGAGTTTTCCTCTTGCCACATGGTGATTTAAAATCCTCTCCAATCCTCCAGTCAGCAAATGATGTTCCGGATCGAAATGTGAAGCTGTTTCTCTAAGTGTTGGCTTTGTCCAGCACACTAGCTGCATGCGAATTAGGAGGAAGGAGGGAAGCAGAGAGCAGGCAAATGGGCAATGGGGAAGAAAGGGAGGAAAGAAGAGAGAGGAGGGGAGAGACTGCAGAAGAGAGGGAAGAAAGACTTACAGATCTTGTTCCACAGCTTGAATGTGTTCTGGAATTTTCTTCAAGGCCTCTAAAGGAAGCAAGTGTCCACTGGCCTGTAGTCCTGTCCTATCCCTTGGCACTGTACTTTACGTAGAGGACAGCTCAGCTGTGATTACTTGCCCTAGCTGCTGTGAAGACAGCAATCCCTACCCCTGCATGGCAGGATGAGGTGACTCTCATGTAGCACCTCCATCTGTGGGAAGCCTGGCATAGAGAGGCATTCCTCTCCCGGTGTTTGGAGGGACACTGGCCAGGACTTGGGAGAGCAGTTTTCTGGTCTGTTGACCTTCTCTGGGCTGGGAAGGTAGGCGGTCCCCTGAGGAGTGTTATGATGAAGGTCTTCTGTGTATAGCAAACCTCAGGACAGCCTCGTGCAGAACCCTCGAGGGACAGAGGAAACCTGGTAAGACACTGGCAAGGAATCCCTGGGCCTAGGGGAGGGCATATAAGAGAATGGCTATTGGTTTGAACTCTCAGAGAGCTCTGAGGAGGGTGGCACAGCTGGCTCCCAGCACGGCTGACATTTGGTTTCAAGAGAGAGCAATAGCTGGTTCCAATGTCCTGAGTACAATTACCAAGGCTAAGCTGAGCCATGTGACTGCCATGCCATGGTTTCAATTATTCCTTCTCCAGCCTCTGGCCTCTGTCTCTCTTGATGCCAGGCCTAGAGGGAAGTCTCTTCCACAGAGGCCCAGCTGTCCATTTCTGTGCTTGCACTCCTTTCCTTTTCACATTTTCTGGGGTGACAGGGCTTCTGTGGGGCAGTCTTTGCTCTTAGATGGAGGATGAAGACCTTGCTCCTCTGCTTCCTCCCTCCCATCCCATGGTTCCTGCCATCTCTCAGGAGAGTCCAGCCTTAGAAATGGCCACTCCCTATAGAAGAGCTTGCCTTTTACAGCTGACAGTACTCAATGGATAAATTCCAAAAATTCTCACAAGACGAGCAGTTTCCACCAAGGAATCTGACCCTCATCTGGCTGAAGTACTGCATGCAGCCTGTATCCCCAGCCAAGGGAGCCTACAGCTTTACACCTCAACCTCAAAGGACCCCATTGCTTCTTTGCTCTGGAAGATGCCTAGCAAATGATTGGTCATGGCTGGGGGACATGTGGGTTAGGAAAGGACATAGGGGAGAAAGGGAATGGGGTACATAATTCCAGGGTCTGTGGAAATTGTTGGATCAAGACTGCCAGAACCAGCTGCTATAAGTGGGAAAAGACAAAGAGAAGACAAGCTTTGACTGGAATTGAAGCAGCTTGGAAAATTCTAAGGCCCTAGGAAACCATTATTTTCTATTATTTAAACCTCTAGCAGAAGACTAAAACACTATTATTCCATGAAGATATACTTTTAACCCCAAACCTGAATATGTTGATTCACATAACAGACTAAGTACCATGGCTTCAGGCATGGTTGGATCCAGCTGCTGTGTGATAGCATCTAGGCTTGGTTCTGCACACATTCCCTCCACCCTTCTGTTCCCTGTTCTTTTCTCCACTTCCCTCCTCATCTGCATGGCTTCTGAACCTTCTGTGTCAATGTTGCTCTCCACAGCAAGATGCTCAGCAACTCATTCTTACATCTTCCCTGCCTAGTGCCAGAAAGTCCTAGAAGGATTTTCACACAAGACTCATTAGTTTTCAAAGTTTCAAATGGCGAGTGTGCTAGTGCTAGCTGCGAGACACACACACACACACACACACACACACACACACACACACACACACACCATATACAGAAAACATCTCACACACTACATATCCCACACATCACACACATATACCATGCATGGCTCATGCATGCCCAACTGAGGTCGGTCTGAAAGCAAAGAGGCTCAACCTAAGTTGTGATCTTCAGTGATTCTGGCATTGAGCTCCCAGTTCTGGGAACTTGAAAGGACAGAGAGTTGAGACGCGCTGGAAATATCAGCCCAAGGGCAGCTGCAACGGTTTGGATTTGAAAGGGGATATCTGAAACAGAAACAAGTAACAGGAAGAAAATGGCACTGAGAACTCAAAGACCGGGAATACACATGGAGCAATCCTCTTGAGACAGTGAATTTCAGTGGAGCCATTTCAGTGGAGTGGTTTGTAGCCTCTGGACTTTGCCTTTGAGGCTCCGGACAAATTAAATTCGGAACTGATACAGAGTTTCCATGGCTTTAGGAGAAGGAAGCAAATGCGGGTGCTGGATCTGAAAGCAGTGGTGAGTTTCAGAGAAAGAGAGAGAGAGAGAGAGGGACACAGAGCATTTATTCAAGAGTACTATCATGTGGTGACAGGAGCCAGATTTGTATGTTTTTCAAGATAGGGTCTTATCTTTCCTAGGGTGGCCTTGAACTCACTACGTAGCTGAGGCTGGCCTTGAAGTCCTGATCCTCCTGCCTGTGTCTCTCAGATGCTGGGATTACAGGCACCACTGTGCCTGACCTACCATGAAGGTCTTCTGTCTTAGGGACAGAAGAGGATTTAGTATGTTCACACTCTTATCCTCGAGAGCCCGTGTAGTTAGAGACGCTGGGTAAAGGTGAGCAAGGCAGCAGTGTGGGCGCTGTGAGGAGCCAGCCTGAAGGCTCAGGCGCTAGCCACACTACACAGTTTTATGATGTTCACTGCCCTGTGTTTTGGTCATCTTTCTGTGACACAAGGGTAGTATCAGAGCCCACACATCCTTTTCTGAGGTCTACATGGTAAAGCAATCAGAACGCTGCCTGGCACACTGCAGTGACATTCTGAAGTAGTCATCACTGAGGGTATGATGGAGGAAATATGGAAACAGCACATTCCTTGGCCAGCACTGGAAGCCCAGCTGGAGGCCATGAAGGTTTCCTTGTACCAATCTGCTCAAGAATGAGTGTGGCCTGCAGGGCTCAGAAGCCTGCCACCAAGCACAGTTGTCACTACAGGCTCACTCCATTGTGGCTGGAATCCTCCTACCATGTGAACTAGATAGACAGAGAGCATAGAGCTTTGGGATATTGGCAAGGGGTGCCTCATGAAATGGCCGATGCTGAGTTATGTTCTTTTTTGTATTTATTTATTTTTTAATGTAGTGTGTGCAAATGTATGGTTACAAACATTTATACCATAGCGTATGCGTGGAGTTTAAAAGACAGAGGACAACTTGGAAGAGTCAGCCTTCTACTGTGTGGGGCCCAGGGATCAGACTGAAGTCCTAGGCTTAGTGGCCAGCACCTTCATTTGCTGAGACACCTCATCTTGTCAGCCCAAAATGCAATAGTGCTTTTGGTTTGCTTGTCTTTTTTTTTTTTTTTTAACATTGTGTGTGTGTGTGTGTGTGTGTGTGTGTGTGTGTGTGTGTGTGTTCTATTGCTATGGTACATGTGTGGAGGTCAGAGAACAATGTGTGGAGATTGTTTCTCTCCTTCCATCATGTGGGCCCTGAGTATCAAACTCAGGTTGACATGCGTGGTGGCAAGTACCCTTACTTACTCTTGCCATCTTCTGAGTTAATTTTAACTAAAGCATCGAGCACAGTGCCTGATACACACAGCTGCCAAATAGTTATTTGTCTTATTATTAATACTGAAAGCAGTAAATGGGCCGCGGGATGATTCAGCCTGGAAAATTCTTGCTGTGTAAACAGAAGGCCCTGAGTTCAGATCTCTAGCACCCAGGTAAAAATATGGGTGCAATAGTGCCCACCTGTAATCCCAGTGTTGTGAAGACAGACATAACAGGATGTCTGGGGTTCACTGGCCAGGAGGCCAAGTAGGTGAGTTCTGGGTTCAGTGGGAGACCCCATCACAAAAAACAGGTGGAAGAAGACACCAGGTGTTGATCTGTGGTGCAAGTGAGTGTGTGTGTGTGTGTGTGTGTGTGTGTGTGTGTGTGTGTGTGTGTGTGTGTTAAGCCAGGTGTTTCAGACAGTGTCCTTAGAAGGCATTCTCTTTCGGGGGTTCATGTGAAGATGTCTATGTGATGAAATGTTGGATGCTCTGTGCATCTCCTGAATCCATCCTGCATCCTGCATGTTCACAAACATCAGGATGCATTGCCAAGAGCATCCCACAGTTTGTTGTTCTGGCAACAGGCTTTGTTTTGTGGCTTGGACCCAAGTCAGAACTTGTCTGGCTACAGCATCAGGCCACTTTGCCACCTGTTTCATGGACACAGAATCCATGGAGGTGCCTCATGGCAAAACTGTATTGGGCTGTGGGCCTGAGAGGGGAGCCAGCCTAGAGTTGTGAGGCTGGGAGAATGAACCAGTGTGGATGGCTGACAGAGTAGGCACTCATAGCCGTACATGTCACATTGGTGAGGGTGTATTCTTGGGCCTGAGGAAGGGCACACATGTTTGTCAAGAGGCAGCTGTGTGCTAAACCTTCTGCACTCACCACAGCCACAGCAAATTGGCCTTTCAAAGACTCCAGTCTTCAGATCTTCACTCGGGATTAGACTACATCAGTGGTCCCTGGGCTGAGTCCTTGGCTCTTGGATTCCTTTGGAGACACTGTAAGAGATACTAAGGAGTACAAGGGGACAGAGCAGTGGGCTCCATCCTCCTTGACCTCCTCTTTACTCTGTTCTACAGACTAGAGCTTCATTTAAAGATTAGCTTCCAAGTTTAAAAGCCTTACAAAGCCATGGTCCCTGGGAACAATTTAATTTTAAACCCTTCCCCATGACTGATTCTTAGTTCTTTTGCTAGAATCTTGGATTTAATTTTCTCTTCTCTGTTCCTCAGTTGCCATGTCTGTAGGATGAATGCTTGGATAAAGATTTTAGGCTTGATCTCTGTGAGCCTGGGACATGGAGAGGGTGTTAACTCCTTGAGTTATCTAAGTCCATTTGGCCTGCAAAGTGCCTGGGTCCAGGGATTTATGTGTTCTGCTTTGTGGGTACCCATAGCTCAGTTCCAGGAGCTGGTTGCATCTCACACCACTTCTTCCCATTTCTTTTTTCCTTCAGGGACTCATGCAGTGGCTGCTAAGCCCAGTTCAGCTGCCACTCACTGGCCAAAGCTCGGAGAACAGGAGAGGAAGAAACGTGGCCTTACTTCCTCTCTAAGGATGGAGCCCCACAGCCACTCCGGAAAGAGCCGGAAATCCACAAAATTTCGCTCCATCTCTCGTTCTCTGATCCTCTGTAATGCCAAGACCAGCGATGACAGCTCTAGTCCTGATGAGAAGTACCCAGACCCTTTTGAGACGTCATTGTGCCAGGGCAAGGAGGGTTTCCTTCATTCCTCCATGCAGTTGGCAGACACATCGGAGGCTGGACTCAGCAGCCTTCCAGATCTGGCACTGGCCTCGGAGGCTGCTCAACTCCAAACAGCTGGGAGTGATCGAGGCAAACACTGCAGGAAGATATTCTTCATGAAGGTATGGTCAAGATCTGCATTTCTGACAGGGCCCATTGTTGCTGCCTGATGCCATAAGCTAGTCTTTAGATCCATTTAAGCAAAATCAGAAAAGCAAGGAGTTTTCATTTTGAATAGCAACAAGGGAAAGGTTGAGGCAGGACTGCCTAGAGCTCATAGCAATGGGCTTGCTGGTGAATCAGGTACAGCCAACACTCTTCTCTGAGATATTTGGTGAGAGGTGGTGTCAGTTGGAGAAAGACTGAGCCTAGATCCCTGGTGAAAAATGCCAGCAGCAATAGCTCTCATCGCTATACAAGCATCATTGGGCAGAGTATAGACAGGTCAAAATATTCCTATCCTTCATACCCAGAAAGGTAGGGACCTGAACACAGGAGAGGCCTTGAGAAAGCATGCCAAGAAGCATGGATGAAAGCTAGCTTCCAGAATGTAACTGTGAGTGTTTTCCAGGTCCCTTCAGTCAATTTGAATGTTAAGTGTAACGAGTATGTTTTCCCTGCCCATCGGTCCCCCCAGCCATGCCAGCCCCAAATAACACACAGAAACCCTATATTTGATATAATGCTGTTGGCCAGTTACTATTTTCCTATCGGCTAGCTCTGTCTTAATGATTAACCCATTTCTATTAATCTAAGTATTTCCATGTGGTCTCATCTTACCAGAGAGCGGGTCTGGACCTCTGTTCTCTCCAGACTCTACATGTTGACCCTCCTTATTACTTCCTCTTTCCTCCTAGTCTCCTAGTCCCTCCTATCTTGCTTTCCTATTGGCCAACAGTGTTTTATTCATTAACCAATATGAGAAACACATTTACAGAATGACATCTCTCATCAGTTAAGTGTTTGGAACTTGAGAATGTTATCTCCCTGTTAGATGACTGTCCGTCTGTGATAGAGATCATGGGGGTATAGGGTATTCAGAATAAAGATGTGTTGCAATTATTCCCTAAGGGGTACCATGATTTTGTTTTTGTGCCTTCTATGGAGGGACATCTTAGGGTCCAAAGAGTCCTGGACCTGGAGTCAGTGCTTCCCACACAAGATGGGCAGGACCCAAGAGGTTTTACCCACAGTCTATTGCCAAGATCCTGAGGAGGTCATGTGATCAAGATCCTGATGATGTCATGTGATCTTCTCAAGATAGAGAAGGTATCCTGCTGCTTTGGTGAGGTCTATACTTTTGTACACATTGACCCTCAGGAGGCAACTCACTTTTGAGTACTTATCTAATGTGTAGTGTCAGACCGCGCTGTGAAGCAGATAGAGGCATTTGTCCTAGTAACATCTAGACATAAGCAGTATCCTTAAGGTCCTGCCTAGAGCAGGCTGTACCATCACTTTTGGAGTAGCTCCCACTGAAGGGCCTTGAACTCATGGAGTAGAAGGCAAAGCCAGCATCTTGATGGGCTTCAGGTAAGCTGTCCAGGCTCTCAGCTTGCCATGAATGAGGAAAGATTTACTCACCTGGGGGTTTCATATATCCCAGGCTGGCCTTGAATTTTCTATGTAACTGAAGAAGAACATGAACTTCTCATTCTCCTGTCACCATCTCTCCAGCAATGAGATTGCAGGTGGTGCTACCACATCTTATTTCTTCAGTGCTGGGGATCAAACCTAGAGTTCCCTGCGCAAGCACTTTACTAACCGAGCTACATCTCCAACCTGAGAACCTAAGTTTATTAATCACAGAATGAACTTATGCAGATGAGAGCTCAGGCAAGAGAGATTCCAAAAATCATTTGGGGGCCTCACCAACTCCTAGTGTGTACTTTATTCACTCACTTTTGTTCACTCACAGGGCATTTTCTGAGCACCTACTATGTGCTGGGCACTGTGGTGATCCAGATCCTTCCCATAAGGAGTATGTTTAGAGTGTAAGCTATACTCTAAGAAGAATGTGGGTCTGTAGAAGGAGCTGAGAAATAAGGAGCAGGTCTAAAGGGGGTGTTGGCTCTCCTTCTCCCAGGCAGTATCTATGGGAGTACCTAGCTAGAGCAGGAATTGAGTGATGAATTGTCCTCGTGTGGCTTGCATTTGGCCAAGGGATGCAGATACCAACAACTTAATGAATGATGCAGCATTTGTAGAGAAGGGTCATGGAAACTCATTGAGCATGGCCAGGGGTGTGTGGGGACATAATGAAGCACAAGGGTGCTGTTTGTGAGACATGTGCTCACAAAGCCTTCTCTGCCAAGCAGGCTCTTGATCAGGATCTCAATAGCTTTGAGGAGTAAGTCATATGACTATTGTAGGGAGAGCATCCCAGACAGAAGGGCAGCACATGCAACAAGGGGAATCAGGAGGCTGATTCAAGAGGATGGCTGCAAGTTCAGGACAAGCCTGGGCTACATAGTAAGTTCAGTTCAGCCTGGGGGTACACAACATTTTGTCTGAGGGGTAAAAGTAAGAAAGAAGGGAAGTATGTTGTGAGTATCAGAAAGTCTAGAACAGGCAGAGAGTAAAGGGGAGAACAAGAGGGTGGGAAGCCAAGGTAGCAGCCAGGGTCCTAGGCAGGGCTGTGACAAAGTGATGGAGCTTTATTGTAAGGATTGGAGGCAGGGAAGCGACATGATCAGGTTGTTTTAATAGAAATACTCAAGGGCCTGTCAAACAGTAATGGGGGCCTTCTCAGGAGGCTACAGTGATACCTGGGCCAGGAATGATATGGGTTAAACTGAGGTAGTGGTGGCAGGTCCCAGGAAATCATAAGAGCAGTAACTCCTATGGGACAGACAAAGATTGAAGGGCTTGTTGATGGCGGATGCAGAATGTGAAGACATGAAAAGAGCCACTTCCAACTGCACATTTGACCAGAGTCACAGCCCAGAGAAGGGATGCGTATGAAAGCAAGACAGCATGAGAGTGAGAGCAGGAGGTGGGGCTGGAATAAGATTAGGAAAAGCAGATTGGTTCCCTGAACGAGGTACCATTTTCCAGGTAGAGAAAACTGCTTAAGCAAAGGAGGAGAGGATATTTGAGAGCTTGGATCTTGTCCACTAGGCACAGATGGGCACGCCCAAGGCTCCATTGAGGTACTTGTCTGGGTGAGGTATCTGTGGAAGGATGGAAAATGAAAAGAGACCAAAGATACTAGTAAAAGTACAAACAAACAAAACCAAAAAACTTTCTTTCTTATCCTCACTTATTCTCATGTGCTGTATTCACCACTCTTAATCTCTTTGGCCTTCATCTCCCAAGACCCTAGGAGTGAGATAGTCATAGCCTCATTTCTCAATAGCATGAGGTGGGGGTGGAGGCTCACTACTCTAATTGCCTGGGTTGGAATAAAATTTTCCCATATATTATGTGCCTGATCCTGCCCGGGTTGAAAAAAAATTTTCCCATATACTGTGTGTCTGTTCCTGGACAATTCACGTTTTTCCTTTGTACCTCCATGTTCTCATTTAAGAAATTGAGAATACTAGTCAATAGAACATGACTAGCAATAGAATATGAGTCTGTGAGATGACAAAACTAGGTGTTTGCATGAGAAAGTTATCTGTGCTGATACTGTGGACATAGCAATTGTTTGATAGACACCATCACTTCTGTTTTCAAGGGTGTAAGCTTCACTTCTCAGTAATTACTGAATGAGTTCACCAACATTTATTGAGTCCATTCCAATGTGCCAGGCAACATGCAAGAGTGTGGCTTTGATGGTGCTATAGGGTAATGGGGCATACCAGACCATTACAGTTCTCACCGTGGTCAGGGTAGAGTGTGAATATGGTAGAGACTTGAATTTGGAGAGGGCTATTATAGCAGGAATGACTCCATGAGGAGTGTGGGTGTGACAGGAATCATGGGCTAAGCAAAGGCTGGGAAGAGTGTGGCAGGGTACATGCTAGGGTGTCCTGACAGCTCGGTCAGCTGAGAGCAAGAGTGGAGGGAGAGGTATGCTCTGGCTGGGGTTGGAGATGGGGTTCCTTTTAAGTGCACACAGGTGAGTCTTAAAGACCCATGAATGTGCTGCAAGCTAGTAAAGGTTTTTATCAAAGATGTCAGGTCAGGGAGGTCAAAGCTCACAGCTGGCCCCAGTGGCCTTTTGTGGAGGCCCTTCAGAATAACCCAGGCCACCCACTTCTTCCTTCAAGCAGGGACATTCTGGTCCCTGCCAGTGCTCCCCTCTTCCCTCAACAGAAGCTCCCTGTACTCAGGCATGACTCAGTTGGCCCAGATGGACTTCTTAGCTTCCAGCAGTGCCATGGTTACAGTGATTTCAAAACAACATCTGGAAGAAGCCCTGTGATGTCAGTCCCTGCTCTAGAAATGCCTAACGTGAAACTCAAAGAGAGGAAGTTGCATAAACAGCTAACTTGGGAAAAAAAAATTTAAAAAGAAAGCATCATTGGAAAGTTGTGTGAGGCACACCCAGGACTGAGCTGATTCCTGCCTATGGATGTACAAATCCAGCAGGAATGGCTGGAGTGTAGTGTGTGGATGAGCCCATGTGGAGCACTGAAGCCCCAGGGGACACTTGCTCCAGGGCCAGCTTTCCAGAAAGAACCTTGATCCATCACACCTAGAACTCTTACATGACGAAGTGAGTGGGTTTCCCTGACACTTCAGACTGGCTATCTTTTTCCATGTAAAAACTGTTTTCTTTTTCTTTCTTTCTTTTTTTTAACTCAATTTCTTTCTTCCCTCCCTTCCTCCCTCCATCTCTCCTTCCCTCCCTCCCTTCCTTTTTTCCTTCGTATTTCTTTCTTTGAGTTATGTGGACCAAAGATGCTCTTGAATTTTTTTTTTTTATTTTCTTGCTTTTTTCCTCTGGGTCATACCCTACCAACCCAAATTAAACAATGGGGAGGATTGAATCCAGGGTCCCCTCCATGCTAGGCAAGCATTCTATCAGCTATATTTCTAACTTCAAAGAGTATTTTTAAAAATGTCATTTGAGCAGAATATCAAGGCCAAGGAAAGAAAGCTAAACCAGACACCGGCAGACACTCCCTTCCTCCTTCTCCTTCCTCCCTTTCTCTCTCTCTCCCTCCCTCCCCCCTTCAATCTTGCATTTTTACATGTTCTAAGCTATTGTCTGGAGTAAAGAAACAAATCTGTGGGCTGGAGAGAAGGCTCAATGATTAAGAGAACGTATTCTTCCAGAGGACCCAGGTTCAATTCCCAGCATATACATAGTGGCTCAACTTCAGTTTGAGGGGATTTCACACCCTCTTTAGCTTCCATTGGCACCAGGCATGAATGTGGTGCATAAACATACATACAGGCAAAACACCCATTAAAAGTTTTTTTTTTTTTTTTGTTTTGTTTTTTTTTAATTCAGTTCTATACGGTCAGGGGCCTTGTGTAGAGATGACAATTGTAAGCATAATGAATCCTGTCCCTCCTTCCAAACTGCCCATATTGTGTTCTTAGATACAGTATTAGACAGGCACTTCCTGGCTAATGACTGCTCAGCTTTCTGTGGTATAACAGAATACCACAGGCCAGATACATTACAAAGAAAAGAAAGTCATTTGGGATGTTCAAATTCAGCTAATGTCAGAACTAAGGAGTGGAGGCAGGAGAATTTTGAGTTGTTGGCAAGGCTTATCTGTATCCCTCCCTTTACTTTGACTTGTGCACATACATTTAAGGTATAGGTTACATAAACAGTACACAATTATTTGCATTTGCCTATAGTTAGTGTCATTTCAGGTGTGTTTGTGACTATGTCTACTATCTTGTCATTTGGTTTTTAATTGGTGTTTTATATTCTGTTTTGTCTCATCTTTTAGATTGATATGTATGTTACATTTTCATCTGGGTTAACTTGCTAAGTTATAGGTTTTCTCTAAATATTTTTATTTTATCACTAAAATAAATAAAAGCACACCCTAAGCATTATAATCGTGACTGCACCCAAACAACACTAAGACTATGGAACACCCATTCCCATTGACACTGCATTCTCTTTGATGTCATTGCCATGCATTTCTAAGCATATTGTCATTATTACTCCATGAGTCGGTATTCATCTGCATGGATGCTCAAGTTTATCTCTCTACCATTCTTCACTTCTTCCTGCTTTTCTGTGTCTCACTGAGGTCTTTTCTGCCTGAAACAGGCTTCTCTTTAACAGGGACAGGACCTAAGCTGAGAACACAAATGATATCTACAAGCTAAATGTCTAAAATGTATTCTGTCTTTCCACTTTGATAAATGGACCTCCATAAGAACCTGCAGACCACTCCCAGTTAAGGGCTTGAACTCCTCAGAGTTCTGCCCTGGCAGCTGAGAGGCCCATCTCGACTCTCTGTCTGGCCACCCCCACTGTCTATCATCGTAAGGTGTAAGCAAGTGGTCACTTACAGTTCCCTATTTACTGCCCTCCTCCAGCAAGTACTGGCAGCGCTTGAGCCCAGAGGTATGCATACTCATGCTGTGATCTGCTCTGGATGGCACACACTTCAGGGAGGAGGGGATTGGCACATAGATACTCCTGGTGAAATTCTATGCCATCATCCACATGTACTCCTCATTTCCTCTCCAGCTGGATCATAGCAGGTCACCGCATTGGCCTGAAAACCTGTCTGCTCACTTGGTACTCTTCAGAGTTGGTCCTCTTCATTTTTAAGGTTCTGTGGGACACAGCCCTTGTTGGGACTGGGAGGTGGTACAAAGTGATTGCCCTATAAATGTTTATGGAGAGAATTATTTATGAATCGACACATGGAGGCCACCCTTAAGACAGAACATCTATTAGCATAGCCCCTTTCTTGAGCCAACATGTAAGGTTACACTAGACATTCTGTCAGCATCCTCTGGCTGGGATCTAGAGTCACTGAAGCTCAGTCCGGGAGGAGGACAGCAGCTAGGAGGCCAGACACGTGTGAGAGTATGTGTGTGGGAGGTTCCTGCCCTGCGAGGATGTGAAACACTTTGATCCACAGTGTGGTACATCCTGCTTTTCTTTACAAATTTAAAATATTGGTTAGGCAAAGTCACCACTCATATACTATGACTCAGTGGTAGTGCAGTCATCTCAACCGTCTGCATCTCTGGCATGTGCTGTGGGTGCGGGAGGAGGGGTCAAGGCCTCTCTGGGCAGACCAGTTCTTTCACTACACTGCCTCTGAGCAGCTCAGTCTGTGGCTTGAGGCCTAGGCTTTCTTAGCAAGCACGAAACACTATACCCTGGCTGCTTGTCACTTCCTGCCACAGAAGAGCCACTTGTGGGTACTGAGAGCAGTCACTGTGAGGGAAGCTTGGGTTTCCAGGACTCCCACGGAGCTACCAGGTCCCCAGAGTCTATGGGAGGACACAGAGGGAGGCAAGGGTGGTCCATGTGCAGGAAGTGGGGAGGGACAGCCCACAGGTATGATTCATGACCACTTGCTGATGCTCACCCAAATTCCATGTGATTTCTAGTTGTTTCCAATGCTAGAAGACATTTGGAAATATTCCCTCAGAAGTTGGCTTCATTAGCTGGCATTTTGAATCTCATTGGTTTTGGCAAGACACCATTTGGCTAGTAAAGAGTTTGCCTGGGTAGAAGGAGAATAAAGGAACCTGAGACAAATCAGTGAAGCTCCAGCTACCTTTCTGGTGTTCGTCATCGTCCTTTGCTTGTAGGTCACAGCCCATCTAG
Source organism: Cricetiscus sungorus (assembly GCA_030556225.1). Taxonomy (NCBI): domain Eukaryota; kingdom Metazoa; phylum Chordata; class Mammalia; order Rodentia; family Cricetidae; genus Cricetiscus; species Cricetiscus sungorus. The sequence goes on along the minus strand of JANBXA010000007.1, from coordinate 48,649,654 downwards.
GCTTCTTCTTCCCACCCCTGCACGCGGTCCACTCACCACCTTTGTACTGCCACCTCTGTCTGGAATCCTGTTACCCTTGAAAGCCCAGTGTGTTAGCCAGTTTTCTGGGACTATATCAAAATACCCGTGAGAATGAACTCGAAGTACAAAAGGCTTCTTTGGGTCCATGAATCCATAGGTCTCAGCTCACAGTTGTTTCACTTGCTTTTGGGCTCAGGGTGGGATTAGAGCATCATGGTGGCAGAAGCTTGTGGTAGAAGAGTGTGCTCACCAATTAGCAGATGAAACAAGGAGCCAGAGCAAGAGTGAGAACCAGAGTCAGGGGCTGGGATCTTGCTTTGGCAACAAAGCCCTGCCTTGTAGGATGCAAATGGGCAAGTGAGTTCACCCATTTGAGTTCTGAACCCTTGGTGAACTGGGAACCAGTGCGAGGGTTGGAGGAGCAATAGTGCTGCAGCGTCAACAGGAAGTCTCCCCTCTGCTCTCCTCCGCTCTCCCCTCCACTCCTCTCCCTCCCCTCCCTCTCCTCCCCCTACCTTCCCCTTTCTCCCTCTCCCTTCCTATCTCCTCTCTCTTCCCTCCCCTTACCCTCCCCCTAGTTTCTATTATTCCAGTTGAAACAGCAACCAATACAAAACACACACATCCATCAAAGAATATGTTCTCAGTGCTGGCTGCAGGCAGGAGGAAGTCGATTTGTGCTTCTACTATGAGCTTAGAGAAAGTTCTAAGAATATTTAAGGCCTCATGAGGTTCCATGGCTTACCTGAATGTATCTTTTTTTTTTTTAAGTTTAGGTTTTAAAACTTTTTGTTAAATCTTGAGCATAGATAAATAAATATAGAAGATGTATTCATACTCTAAAAAAGTGTTCTATTTATACAAAGCATCAGCATTAAAAAATAAACCTGAGCCAGCATACACCTTTAATTCCAGCACTCGGAGGCGGCAGAGGCAGGAGATGTCTGTGGGTTTGAGGACAGCCTGGTCTATAGAGCTAGTTCCAGTACAATCTCCAAAGTAATACAGAGAAACCCTGTCTCGAAAAACCAAGAAAGAAAACAGAAAGAAAAGAAAGAGAAATAAACCTGACAACTGACTGAGGTCCTGTATCCACTCCTACTCTTCTCATGAGTGATGGGTGACACCCTTTGTTTTGAGTGAATTATTTCCCTACTTATCTGTATCCTTTGCCTTGTGTATTTACTTGAATTTACCAGCTCTTCTTATTGTTGCTTACTGTTTGGTTTTTTTTGTCCTTTTACTTCTGACCTATGTCATAATGTTTCATGTGAGTTTCTTATCTATAGTTACCTCCTTTATTTTTCAGTCCTGACAATTAAACCCAGGATTAGCTTATTCTGCAAAAGTAGTCTACTTCAAAGCTACCCTTCAACTCTCTTTGCAGTTTTCATTTTGGGACAGGGTTTCCCTAAGTTTCCCAGGCTGGCCTTGAACTCACTTTGTATCACACCCAGGCTTTGAACTTGTAATCCTCCTGCTTCATCCTCTAGAGTAGTTGGGATAACAGGCCTACCTGCCAGTCCCAGATTAATTTTAAAAATCTATATCCACTCTGATAATCTCTGTGTTTATGCCATTGACATTTAAAGTGATAATTTATATATGAGAACCTAAATAGGTTTTTTTTCCTGTTCTTCCTCTTGTCTTCTCTTGTTTGTGTATTGTTCCACACTGCTTTAGAGTTCCCTTTGCCTTATTTGGTGCTTTGATTTTATTTTATAGTTGTCACAGTGGTTGCTATATGTATGGTCCTTTACACCACACAGGACTTGTCAAATTACCTCTTGGAACTGACTTTTATCACTTTGATTACAACCTTACTTACACTTATACCTGTCTTAGTTAGGTCTCTGTTGCTGAGGTAAGCACCATGACCACAAGCAATTTACAGCAGAAAGGGCTTATTTCACCTTACAGCTTTCATTCATGAGGGGAAGTCAGGGCAGGAACTCAAGGCAGGAACCTGGAGGCAGGAACTGAGGCAGAGACCGTGGGGGAGTGCTGGTTGCCAACTTACTCCTCCTGGCTTGCTCAGTTAGCTTTTTCATACACCCAGGACCATCTGCCCAGGATAGCATGGCCCACCGTGGATGAGCCTTCCACCTCAATCATTAGTCAATAAAATGGCTCACAGATTTGCTGACAGACAGTTGATGAAGGCAATTCCTTAACTGAGTTTTCTGTCTCCAGCTTGTGTCAAGTTGACAAGAACTAGCCAGCAAGGGTCCTTTGACTCTCATAACTTTTATATCATCTTCCCAATAATCTCCTTTATGGTATGAGCACCACATCAGAAGATATGCCATTTGCTTGAAGCATAAACATAACTAAAGTCACATGGGAGAATCTATTCTGCTTGCTGCAGTTTTCACCATCCCTCCATTCTTACTTCCTTTGTGAAGCTTCCATCCCTTTTGTCATTTTCTTTCTATTTGGGGAGCTTTCTTTAGATGACCTTTAATTGTAAACTGACTTGAAATAAATTCTTTCTATTTTCATCCATCTAAGAATATATTTTTTTCCATTTGTGCTTAAAGGGTGATAGGAGTTTGCTTGTTTGATTTAGACAGGTGTTCTTAATATATAGGCCTCTAACTCAGGGTACTCTTCCTGCCTCAGCCTCCTAAGTGCTGGGTTTATCTGGGAGGGTGGCTTTCACAGATACAGGATTTCTGGATGACATGTTCTGTGCTTAGAGACTGGGGTATCTGTCCTTCTGCCTTCTGTGTGTTCAGAGGTGAACATGTTTATGTATAGCTGTTGTATTATTGACCTCTATGTATTTTAAAGCATTTTCCTTTGCCTCTGCCTCTGATTTTAGCAATTTGATTATGAGGTACTTTAATGTTAATTCTTTGGGCAGTTAATTTGTTTAGTTCTTGCATCTCTTGCGGCTGCTTTTTGAAAACATCTATTTCTTTGGTGTGGTAGTTCAAAGAAGAAGCCTATATCTTATTAGTTACCACTTTAACAACTTGACTGTGTCTAAGTTTTGTTTGTTTCTGGGGAATTTGTAAAGATTGAAGAAGCAGCTGTTTTATAGCCCTTGTCAGATGACTATAGTCCAACACCTGACTCATCAAAGGATTCAACGTCTTCTTCCCTAAACAGTGTGCTCTTAGTTCTAGATGCTATAAATCCAACCTTCTGGTGCACCTTGGACACTTTGGTTATTTTGTTAGAGATGCTGCTGTTCTGTGTGGCACTCTGGCTAGGTGCAACACCTAGTTCTGGTCAGCTCTTGTGGATGTCTGTTGTAATAACACTGTAGATTTGTTGTGCTTCTGTTCTACTCTGTTACATTCATCCTTCTCCAACTACCAGGCTGCTCACTCAGTCCCTGAGGGAATGGGAATGCCTGCTGGGACAGAATGACCTCCCTTGGGTCTGGTGGGTGAGCATTTGCTGCCCAGGACTGGGGACAGGAGAAGCTGTAGGACCTAGGTCTTTTCCGCCATGCATTCAGAGGGCAGGAAAAATGAGTCCTCAGTAGCTTGGTGGCCTGCCTACCTGCTGTGTCACAGAGACAGGGGATGGTGGTGGTGGAGATGGCTTTGTTGTCCTGGGTCGATGTTCCATTCCAGGTACCCACAGTTTTCCTGTCCTCCTGCTGTCTAGCAGCCAGAGAGAACTTGTTTTCTTTACTGTTTTCTTACTTTGCCTGTTAGCAATTGTGGTTTGCAGGGCTCACAAGCCACTCAGATAGGATAGTACTCCTTCAAATCCTTGAACTTGACTCCTGAAATGTCTATGCAAAACAGGTGGTAGACATTAGAATGGGAATGTCTTTCTCTGAGCTAGAAAATGCCAAGTTAGTTTCTGAATTGATTGAGCCAACCTGCTCTTCCGTTATCAGTTGTAAATTTTTTGCTTATTCTCTATCCTCTTCAGCTCTTAGTAAGTCTTTGTAGCTATGGAAAAATTTACTCTAAAGTTTACATGGAAATGCTAAGGGACTGAGCTAGCTTAAATGGTAGAAAGGTAGGAGTCACTCTACATAGTTCCAAGATTCATTCAATACTACAGGATAAATCCGCACTGTAGTGTACAAGAAAAGATAGACACAAAGAAAAAAGAGCCTAGAAAGAATCTTTGTGAACATGCCTAGCTGACTTAGAACAGATGCCCAAAGCAACACTATGTGAGAAAGTACAAAGCAGCTTCAATTAAGTCCCACCCAGCACATAACAGCAAACCTGAAGTGGGCTTACATATAGACTGTAAAGCTATAAACATCAGAAAGACTAGGAGAGAAGGCCTCCAAAGCTACAGAGAAACCCTGTCTCAAAAAAAAAAAAAAAAAAACAGAAAAGGAAAAACAATACAAAACAAAAACCAAAAAACAAAACCCAAAAAACAAAAACAACCAGGAGAAATACTAGAGGCAAGAATGAGGGGAAGGGACGTAGGCTGTTGAGGGCAATAGGACGAATCTGTATGGTGGTGACCATGCTCATGACCTATCCATGACACTGTGCTGTCATCTTACAGATGTTAATGATGGAGGGGAGGGGGCTGGAGAATGGTGTGAAAGGGCACACATCTCTCTGCATCGTTTTCTTACAAGTTCATGTAAATTTACAGAAACAAAATGTGATTCAAGAGAACCAGTTGAAAATTGTATCCCATATGCCAGAAAGCAGCAGTTTGGAAAAAGCATTATTAAAAAGATAGTATTTGTGATTATATTTAAGAAAATGTTAAAGAAAAAAATTAATGAGACATATGTTAGAAGTTCTTATTGAAAAACAATTACAGAACTTTACTGAATGGCATTAAATAAGGCCTGTGTGAGTAGTGGAGATGTTTGCGTATCATGCTCATGAAAATGGAATAGGTATTAGGTATCTAATCTCCCCCAAATTTTATTGATGAATTTAACTAAAATTTCTTTAATTAAAAAATTTTAAATTAGCAAAGTTTTATATATTATTACAGCATTTTAAAAGTATTTACAGCAATTTAAAAGTATTTTAGTAGATTCTTCTGTCTCCTTACTTCCCCACCTTCCTGAGCCTCTGTACTTCCTGTGACATACCCACGTCTCCTTTGTTTTCATGTCACAAGTGTCCCCTGGCCTCTCCCCCCAGCACCTCTCTTTATCCTCTCTTGGTCTCCTTTCTGATGCATTAGGCATTCTGCATTTAAACCCATTCAGATATGTACGCATGTGTGTGACATGCTAGTATTTGAGGATGAAAGAAAGTGTGTGTGTGTGTGTGTGTGTGTGTGTGTTTGTTTTTGTTTGTTTGTTTTGTTTTCCTTGGACCATCTTCCTTAATATATGTATAATGTGTTTTAATGTTGATTTATTGTGGCTCATCCTGTTTGCAACTTTCTCAGCTTCTTAGATGTTTCATTTTCTATTTTTTCTTCCAACTGGGGAGTAGTCAGCCATTTTTTCTATGATTACTTCTAAACCTTATTCTCTGCCTTCCAGATTCTACAATCCTGGAGACCCAACATGAGGTCTTTTGCTAGTATTCTACAGGTTCCATGAAAATTTATTTGAATTGTATTTTGATTTATCTAGTGCTTTTAAGTAGGTCTCTTTCATACTCTTAAAGGCATTATGTTTAGCAGTTTTCTTGTTCCAGCTCTAATTTATTCTTTCCTCTGTCCTTTGAGCCAATCCTCTGTGGTTTGCTCAGTTAGGTAAGTATACATTGCAGTTCTAAGATTTTGATATGATTATTCCTTTCTCATATTGCTTTTCTGAAACTTCTTATTTCTCATCATTTTTAGGCACACTCATAATTTTTTTTTATCAGAACACTTTTTGATTTCTGCTTAAAGACCTTTGACAGTTAATTCAAATATCTGTGAATTTTTTTTTTTTTTTTTTTTTTTTTACCCAGTTTGAAATTTTTTCTGGTTTGGATATGAATCAAATACTGGATACTGTTGTAAATGTTATAGCTCCTGAATCTTATTTAAAATTTCTATTTTAGTTGTTTTTGATATTCTTTAGTCTGTTGATCTGTAGGTTATTTAATAATTTCCCAATATTAAACATTTTTTTTTAATCTTTGGAGAGAGTTGACTACTATCTTTGTTAGTGGTCTTGTGTTCACATGTGAGATTGTTTCCACACAGTGTTTCTTATCCTGGTTCCAAGGTCACGTGCACCTCACGATTGTAAGGATTCAGGTATTACACTGGCCTGCCCCTGTCTCCTGGCAGAATGCACTCAGGCAGTACTCTGGTCAGCCCAGGGTTCCATGAGTACTAGTCTGCAGGCAGGTGTAAAGGACCCCTTTAAAAGTCAGACCCCTGCCCAATTATGCTCTTTTTTGCTTTCTCTCCTGCTTTCGGTTGGCCACCAGCTACCCCCCTTCTTTTCCTCTCTCCCCCCCCACCTCTCTCCCCGTCTCTTCTTTTCTGTTCCCCGCTCCTCTATGTCTCTTCCCTTCTCCCTCACTCCCCTTTCTAAATAAACTCCTCATTTCAGCTCTATCTGCCTGGCATATTATTCCCTCCGCCTCACTGCCTTGGTCACCCTCACCTGCTATGGAACCTGCTATGCTCTCCCACATGGTCCCTTATCTTGGGACCCCACTCACTTGGGATCCTCACTCAGGACCCCAACCCCGTCTCCAGCCTTTATTCTTATAACTGTATTGAAAGAACAACAATGATGAAACCAAACTTCCTTTGTTCTTTTCTTCCATTGTTTGTCACCTTTTCTGTGCATTAAAGTTTTCTAGCTTTGTATGTTTTTGTCATTATGACAAATACACAGGACAAACAGTTTAAAAAGTAGGTACTTATTTTATCTCATGGTTCCAGGGGTTTCCATACAATGTCAGCGGATGCCATTTGTTATTGTGCCTGAAATAAACTTAAGCATCCTAGGGGGAAGCACATGATGGGTCAAAGCTATTTATCTCATGGCAACCAGGAAGCAGAGAGAAGAGATTGCCAGGAAGCAGAGAGAAGAGAGGGGCAGGAGACATCTTTCTGGGATACACAGCCACGTGACCTATTTCTTCCAGCTAGTCCCACCTAGTACGCACTCCTCCAAGTAACCGTTATGAACCCATCAATGGAGTGTTCACTGATGTTATAGATGCCTCAGCATCCAACCATCTCTCAGTGACTGGACCCACCAATTGGGAATCAAAATTTCAACATGTGTTTGTTGTTAATTGTATTTTATTTTTTTAGGGATAGTTCATATCCAAGCCACAACAAATCTCATAAAATATGTGATGTGGTCCTTTGTTACCACAGTCTCAAATTATTTCTGTAATGATCTGTAACACTTAACAGTTCGTGTGCCATCTGGAATTAGTGTTTTCCTTGTGGGAAGACTTACTATTCAACTTGTTTCATTTTCTGACAAGGCCATGAAGATTTCCTAATTTTTCTGGAGTTTATTTTGATAAAGCATGCTTTCTCCTAATTTCCCAATTTCATCTGATTGCTCAAATGTACATTGTGCCTCTTTGCCATCTTTTGACTCTTGAGACAGCGTCTATAGTTATGTTCCTTTATGTCATTTATGTTCTTCCCCCCTGGGTCTTATTCTGGAGCAACACCAGCATTTTAAAAACTTTGCATAGAACCAACTTTTAATTTGTTCAGTGTCCTGATTGTGTGCTCTTTATTTTAGAAGTTCCTTATTATCTGCTCTATTCAGTGTCCTTCGATGGTTATCTTTTTTTTTCTTATTTTACATATCGATCCCAGTTCCCTCTCCGTCCCTCTGTCCCTCCCTTTCTTCCACCCTCCCATGCCCCCTGACCACCCTCCCATCTCATCCCCCCCACAGTTATCTCTTTATTTTTATCTTTTCTTTTTAATACAAACATTGAAGATAGTAACTGTTTCTACATATATTGTTGTGTCTTTAGCCACATCCCAGAAACTTTGTTAAGTACAGTTTCATGTCCGCTTTGTACATACCTCAGATTTCCAATGTGCTTTCCTTTAAGGGTCACAAGTTCCTTAAAGGATGCTTCTTAATTTCCAGATGCACAAGTATTTTCCAGTTACCTTCAAAAATGCATTTGACTTCCTTTTAATGACTACATGTTCACAGGAAATTGCAAACACAGCCCCCACTCCCCACAAGTTTTCTACAACAGTAGAAACAACAAGTTTGGGGCTGGAGGGATGGCTAGGCGGTGAAAAGTATGTATTGCTCTTACAGAGGACTCAGCCTCTATATCTCCAGCTCTAGGGGGATCTAATGCCTCTGACCTCCGAGAGCATCTGCATTTATGTGCACATATTCATGCATGTATACATAATTTAAAATAGTAATCATGAACTTTTTAAATGGAAAATTTGATATTACTACAGTACATGTGTAGTTCTGTGCAGTTTTTTTTTATATACCCATGGTCATTAAATCAACCAAGTATGGAAGTAATAATTACCAAAGAAAAGTCTCCCCAGTGCTACCCTTTCCAACCTTACCTACCCAAGCAATAATCATTTCTAGAATGGTTTGATGCTCCTGCATATGAATATTTGTGGAAGCATTTCTGTGTATGTTTAAAAAAGACACTGTATTCTGCAGTTACCCTAATAATTTTTGCCTATTTTGATCTATCAGTTTCTTAAGGTTTGAATGAGAATGTCCTCATTGACTCTGGCATTTGAAGACTTGGTCCCCAGTTGGTGATGCTGTTTGGGTAGGCATAGGAGGAAGTAAGTCACTGGGGTTGGACTTGGAGATTTCAAAGTCTAGACCTGTTTCCCCTGCTGTTTTTATTGCTGTGAAGAGACATCATGACTATGGCAACTCTTATAAAGGAAAGGATTTAATTGGGGTGACTCACAGTTTCAGAGGTTCAGTCCATTATTACCATGGCAGGGAGCATGGTGGCATGCAGGCAGACATGGTCCTGAAGAAGTGGCTGAGAGTCCTACATCTTGTAGGCAACAAGAAGTCAGACAACTCACTAGGCAGTATTCTGAGCATAGGAAGCCTCAAAGCCTGCCCCACAGTGACACACTTCCTATAATAAGACCATATCCACTCCAACAAAGCCACATCTCCTAATAGTGCCATTCCCTATGAGATTATGGGGGCCAATTACATTCAGACTACCACAGGACCCAAGTTCAATTCCCAGAACCCCTGTAGAAACTCACATCCATCTGAAACTCTAGTTCCAGAGATTCTAGTATCTCTTCCGACCTCTGTGTCACAAACTAGGTGCACATACATACAGGAAAAACAGCCACACATAATATAAAAAATAAATCTGGTTTTTCTATTAAGTGTGCCAGTTTTATTTTGCTTAGCATTTATTTCTTCCTTTTTTGTTAAAGTTTTAGTTTTATTTTACTTTTAATTTCATATATGTATACTTATTAATACCAACTCCCTCCACATATCCTTCCATATCTCCCACCCTCTCTCAAATCTGGCCTCTTTTTCTTTAATTATTTGCATTTAATTATTCATTATGTATATAAATGAATTAACATAAACACAGCCTCCTGGGTCTGTTTAGTGTCACTTGTATGTACATGTTTTTAGGCACCCGTTTTTTAATCTATTTTTTGTTCGTTTTTAACCTCACTCCACCCCACAGACATATGGCTTTTAATGACTTGTTTCCTGTTATTTGTCTTACACAGTTCCTACTGAGAAGTGAGTTAATTATTTCCTGTTGGAAGATAGTTTCTCTTTTCTCTCTGCTTGCTACTCAGAACAATTAATTTATTTGTGTGTATGTGGTTTATGTTTGTGTGGTGTTTGCAGATGCATGTGGATATGCAGGCCAGAGGAAGATGCCGAGTTTCTGATTCACCATTTTTGACCATGTGTATGTATGTTATGTATGTATGTGTGTGTGTATGTATGTATATCATCCATACTTTCAGTGACCAACTGGGGATCCTAGAATGCATCATCTGTGAATAACTGGAACACCCAGAAATTGATGAATTTTATTGTATATAGAGAGATTTTTTTTGCTCAGGCTTTTCACCTGTCAGTGCCCAGACTTATTGCTTATCCCCACCCCCCCTCATATAGCTATTCATCTCATATACCTATATATACACATATATATGTATAAACACAAATTTTATTTTAAGACTAGGGTGTTTTGCCAGCATGTAATGTCTGTATATCACTTGTGTGCTTGGTGCTTGCAGAGGCTGGAAGAGGAGACTATTGGATTTCTTGGGACTGAAGTTACAGACAGTTATGAGCTGCCTGTGGACCCTGAAAATTGGATCTTGGTTCCCTGCAAAAGCAGCCAGTGATTTTAATTGCTGAGCCACCTCTCTAGGGCCCCAACCACCTTACTCTCTTTATACAGAGTCTCTCACAGAGCATGGAGCTAGACTGGTGGCCATGAAGCCCTCGAAGGCTGAGAATACAGGTGTACACATGACTATGCCTGGCATTTCGCTTTAGCTCTAGGATGCAAACTCAGTCCTCATGTTTCCCAGCAAGTATTCTTACCCACTGAACTAGCTCCCTAGAACCTGCCTACTGCTTTTAAGAACTACATATCTGAGTGGGTTTTTTTTTCCTCAGAATATTTTTTGTTATGTTTTAATTTCCATTTATTTTACTTAGGATTTGTTGAGTTTGATGTGTTTTGTGGATTAATGCCTTTCAGATGTTGTGATGTGAAGTATTAGATAGATGGATAGATAGATAGATAGATAGATAGATAGAAGACAGAAAGACAGATGATATAGGTTCCTTCATTCTGGAAATTTGCTAAATGGGTAGGCTTGTCGCTGTCTAGGATACTGTTTTAAGCTCTCATTCTTATTTTCCACATCTTTGTTGCCATTTGGATATTTTTCAAACCTATTTCCCAGCTCTCTTGGCATCCCTTCAGTGCTGTCTAAATAGCCTCTTCAGTTTGTTTACTTCTGAATATTAATTTATTTTTTGAGCCTGCTGAGAGATTTTCAGTTTCTGCTCTGAATTTTCAATCACGTCCTTAAAGTCTTTAAAACATGAAGCGTGTTACTTTTGTAGTCTGTGTAGGTCTGGCTTTCGCATTTGTGGTTCTTGCGGCTTCCTCTGATCATACCATGTTGCAGTGAGTTTTATTTTTACTTGACTGTTTTCTCTGATGACTCCTATGTCCCACCACTTTCTCCATGGGTGTTTGAGGGACCCCAGGCAATGCTGGTTCTTCCACAGAAGATTCAAATTGCTCCTGTGGGGTAGTTGGGGCATCATTAAGCTGGAGCAGAATCAAGCAAATTCTTGTCTGGAGGGTTGTAAGGGATCCATGTGGCATCAATTAGGGCTGTGGCTCCTGCACGTGCTCACTGGTAGTCGTCAGTTCTCAAGGGATTCCTCCTTCCCTCAGGGCTATATCTAGACTATAATCTCCTTTCATTTCCTCAGGGGTGGCATGAATTCACTGTAGTTCATACTTAAAATAAGGAGACAATCCTTTGGACAGTCCTCTTGATGCAAAGGGAATGTCCTGTTAAGCTCCAGCCAATGAGATTATTCTTGTTCTGTTCATCCCATAAAGCTACAAACAACAAAATCCAAATTCAGTGGCTGAGCAAATGATCTCCGAACCTCAGCAGAGTCTGGGCTTTGCTTATTTCTCAAAAAAGCGATTGTGCAGACTTTAATGTAGTTCCGGCCTCTGGCTATGCCTGGTAAGGATGCTTTTTCATTGGTAGGTTTCCATCCCACTTAAGTCTGTTACTTGGCTTTTGCTAAAGGATCACAGTCAGTGGTTGCCACAGCAGGGAAAGCATGATCCTCCCTCGTCCTTGAATGCTACACCTACCAGTGTTTTCTGTTTTACAGGTATGGTGATGAACATCCTTGTACAAAAATCTGTATGCATTTTATACAATTATTTCCTAAAATAAAATTTGAAAATATGAAGAGACAGAGTTGAGAATCAATTGGGTTGGTATTCCTTGGAGACTGAATACTAGGGTTCTTGATGGTCATCACAGGTGCTATTATACTTAGCTCTCTCTCTCCCTTACCTCTCTCTCTCTCTCCCTTACCTCTCTCTCTCTCTCTCTCTCTCTCTCTCTCTCTCTCTCTCTCTCTCTCTCTCTCTCTGTGTGTGTGTGTGTGTGTGTGTGTGTGTGTGTGTGTGTGTCAAATAGGATAAGATCTTGCTATATGATACAGGCTAACCTTGAACTCATGGGTGGTTTAAGAACTATCTGCCTCAGACTCCTGGGTTCTAGGAGTGTAGGCACATACCACCATTCTGGCTCTCTTTGAGTGGTTTTATTATACAGTTCACATATCATGTAATTAAATGTATAATATTCTGTAGTTTCATCATGTCTGTAGAACTGTACCACCATCACTCCTAACTAAAACCATTTACCACCTCAAAAGAAACAGGCTTTAGCAATTCCCCCAGAGACCACATCTCTGTCCCATCCCTGTTCCTTATAAGGACCATGAGCTTCAGAAACTATGATCATACCCACTCCATTCTCATCAGCATAGTGCTGGACATCTCATAGATAGTCATACATATGTAATATTTTCCATTGGATTATTTTGATTATTATGACACTTTCCAGTCATCCGTGTTGCAGACTGAATTAGCCCTTTATTACTTCTAATCAAAATACAATATTATAATTTATGAATATTCTACATTCCAGCCACTTATCTATCATTACTCAACACTGAATATTTTTCTATTTTTGGATAGTATGAATAATTTTTCTTTGAGCATCTGTGTAAGTTGTTTTGCTTTTTTTTTCTAAACATGGGTGTGTGTTTTCAATTGTCTGAAGTATATACCTAAGAGTGTAATTGTTGGATGATACTGTATTAAAATTTTTGACGTATTGTGCTAGGTGTAGTGGTACATGCTTTTAATTCCAGCATCTTGGAGGCAGAGGCAGGTGGATCTCTATGAGTTAGAGGCCAGCCTGGTCTACATAGTGAGTTCTAGGATATTCAAATGAGATCATGTTTTGAAAATTCACAGCAAAACAACTTTGATGGGAGATGTCATTCTGTAAATATGTTTCTCTTATTGGTTAGTGAATAAAGCACTGTTGGCAAATAGCAAGACAAGATAGGTGGAACTAGGAGACAAGGAGGATTCTGGGAGACAGAGTAGAGGGTCAAGATGTAGGATGTGAGAGGAGTAAGGTTCCGGACCCTCTCTCCAGTAAGATAAGACCATGTGGAAATACTTAGATCGATAGAAATGGGTTAATATTTAAGACAGAGCTAGCCAATAAGAAATGCTAGTAACTGGCCAACAGTTTTATATTTAATTCAGCATCTCCGTTTGTTATTTGGTGCAGCTCTGGGACCAGGCTGGTGGGAAAACTGCTCATAACACAACTTTTTTTTTTTTTTTTTTTTTTTTGTCAAATCTTCAACTTGATTTCTATAACAGTTTCAGTGCCTTACATTTATATGTGTATATTTCACACATATGTAGATTCATATGAGTGGGTGCAGGCTCACCTGTTTCCAATTCACGCGTAGACTACAGGTCAGCTTAGGGTGTCGTTTCTCAGGTGCCATCTATCTTAATTAATTAATTAAAAATTATTTTAATATGCAAGTGAGACAACTAGCAGGTAATATGAAGAGGTTAATGGAGTTTTCCCCAGTTATTTTAAAGCTGTACTATATTTGGAAAATGTAAATGTATTCTTTCCATTCCCATTCCTAATACCATGACACCCACATACCAGTGCAAATGGATGAAGGCTGAAAGCCAGTACTGTCTGCCTGAATTTTACACCACTTTCCTGACATAGATAGGTGAGTTTTATCAGCACTTTTTACTGAGTCCTAGTGGTGGTGGGTGATACAATGTAATCCACCAATGTAGTTGAACTCATCTTTTGAACATTTTCTTTTATTATAAAATTGCTTTATTGTTATGAACTCTAAAACAAAAATATCACACAGCTAATTTAAGTTAGTCACTCAAAGACTTGCCCAGCCCCCAACCCTGTGCTTCTCAGGAATCAGAATGGCCATTCTGAAGTTGTGGTACTTGGATTAGAGTTTCATACTTTTGCTATCAATTGCATCTTTATGTACCTACACATCACCTGACATCCCGCCCCCCAACCCGCCAAAAAATCTGATAGAGTTGAAACTATATATATATAATAAAGCATTTGTAGCATGAATAATAAAAACCTAGGGATAGATATTGGGGTTCAAGCTGAAGATCAGAGAAGTAAAACAGCCTATAGCTCTTACCTCTACCAAGGCTGGGGGAGGGATCCTGTCCTTACCATCTCTGAAGACTAATTGCCAGGGTACTGAATACTGAATGCCCTGCTCCTATCTTATATACTTCTCTAGTGCTGGGATTAAAGGGGTGAACTCTGTTTCTGTTTAAAACTGATTCACTCTTGTGTATCCCTGTGTGGTCTTGAACTCACAGAGGTCCTTCTGTCTCTGTCTCCTGAGTCCTTGGATTAAAGGTGTGTGCCACCACTACCCAGCTTCTATGGCAGTGGCTAGCTTTGCATTCTGCAGAGGCTTTATTAGATCATAAACAACATATCACCACAAACATTAGCTTTATACCTTCTTCCACAACTCTGTGTCCTTTTGCATATTTTCTGTCTTTCCCTTTCACCTAATAGCGCTCTTTCTTGATCCCCTTTCTAAATAGTTACATTGTGTGTATGGTGTGAGAAAGGAGTCCAACTCATATGTAGAAATTCGTCTGTCCTAGAATTGTCTGTTAGAAATATTCTTTCACAGTATCAGAGACTATTATAGTAGACTGAACTAGGCCAGGACCTTGAACTGTGACAGGGATGAGAATGGTATGCTGGGGAAACTTGAGAAGGTGGACTTAAAAGGACAATGGTGACAGTGACAGTGGTCATGCTGCAGATGAGAGGAATGGACATCTGGGTAAGTCCTGCAGTGCTTGTTCAGATAGGCAGCGCCATCCATGGGACCAGGTGGCTGCCCCAGAGCCGCCTACTGGAACCCACTCATGTATGCTTGTGACTTACAGATCAAAGCCTGTTGCTGCAATGTCAAGCCAACCATAGGAAATGGACCTTGCTGGGCATAGTTGGGTTATGCTGTGTGGTTCCCTCAGAGGCAGCGGTCACACCAACTCTGTTCAAAAGAAAGCAGAAAAGTTTCCATTGAGGAGGAATGCAGCCAGCAAGCTCCAGAGTGTCAAGTTTGTCCCTGATGCCAGCTAGACATCCACATGCAAAATGAATTCTCCCAGTGGAGCAATGGGACTTCTAAGCCTCGGGAGAAGTTTAGCTCTGGAATCATTTTGCTTGTAGAATGCAATGCCCCCAAAATCCTCACTATCATTCTGGGTTCGTCCTCTCATTCAATGAGGACTATGTACCTTTCCATTTGTAGAGTTGGCTGTTTGTCCCTAGATGCAATATGACTGATCTTAATGTTGGCAAAAGTACTGTGAAGAACTTGCTGCACAGTGAATCCCAAGGCCATTTGGACCCTCTGGGACTGGTTGGTTCAGAGATGGATGTCTAGGTAACGGTGGGGTATATTGCCTACAGAATGTCTGCCATGGCCATAGTGTCTGATGAGAACAAGGGGAAGTGTGTTCTAATGACCGTGTTAGCCTTTTGACTGCAGTGACAAAGCCCCAGCCTGGAGAGAAGCCCCACCTTGGAAGCAGGAACAGAAGTGTTCTGTTCTGAGTACTGCAGAGGGAGGCCTCCGTGGACTTGCTACAGAGACTCCTTTGATGAGAAGCTGCCCCACCCAGGACATGCTTGTCCAGAGTGGCCAGGATCCCCCGGGAACCAAGGGAAGCAGTCTGAGACTTGTAAATCATTTTCTGATGTGCGATCATTTCAGAAAGGGAAACAGCCTGGAGGCTTTAAACATACTCATCAGTTGCACTGAGAGTGCAGAGCAGGAAGTGGTGGTGAGGGATGGCTTACAGAAAAGGAAACTGAGCCTGAGCAATAGCATGACAAGTTTGGACTCATGAAGAAGCCAATACTGCTGGTCTCACCACCCTAGCTTCCATCTTGTTACACATTTCTGGCTGAGGAGGTCACCAAGTTTGACATCTTAAACATATGAAATGTATTTATGCTATAGTGTGGGTATTTTGCCTGATATATATCTGTGTACCATGTGCATGTATGCATCATGGAAGCCAGAGGTTCCAATCTGAACTGGAGTTACAGATTGTTTCTAGCTGCCATGAGAATGCTGGGAATTGTACTTTTTACTTCATTGTAGTCAGACTATTATAAAATATTTTAAAACTTACAGATAACACATGTATAGTTGCACTAAAAACTCTTTTAAACACTATTTAAAAAGAACTTTAGCATGTCTTGTCTTGTGTGTATCCCATTTCTTACTTTCACACTATTAAACATCTGAAAGTGGGAATATGCAGTCTGAATACATGTCTCAAAGGTTCTTCAAGAACAAGGGTCACACTTGGTCCCGCCTCAATGAAATGATGGGACAGACTTAGTAGACTTCCTAGAGGAGGCCTTACCCTCTCTGAGGAGCAGATGGGAGGTGGGGGGAGGAGTAGGGGGAGCTGGAGGAGAGGAGGGAGGGGGAACTGAGATTGGATTGTAAAAAATAAATTAATTTAAAAAATTAAAAATAAAACAATTTAGTGAAGTGGAACTAGAATGTAATTGAATTACACATAATAAAGATAATGTTTGTAAAATTTCAAAGCAAGCAATAAAGATCTAACTATCTAATGAAAAAAAAAAAGAAGAATAAGGGTCACCCTTGGAGAAGTAGACCAATTAGCTGCTTGTTTAGCAGGCCTGCAAAGGTCCCAAGGCCACATTAGCTTGCTGCTTCAGTTTTCTCACTGGAGTGCATGCAATGCAGATGGTACGAGAGTGAAGTCTTTGAGGAAGAGTCGGACACATCCTCTCTCCACTACTGTCATTAAGAAGCATCTTTTTCAGCCTAGATGTGGGGGGGTGGGGGTGGGAGGGGTTGGTACTTTCTCAAGTGGTGACAGACTTTGTTGATTCCCTGTGGGAGACCTCACCCTCTCAGAGGTGTGAATGGGGGGGGGTGGAGAATGTGGGGGTAGCAGGAGGATGGGAGGGAGAGAGAACTAGGATTGGTATGTAAAATAACATTGTTTTAAAAATAAAAAAAAAGAAAGAAAAAGAAAAAATACCATTGAAAAAAGAGAAATGTCTTTTAGATATTAGGCTGGATATTCCAGTGTGTTCAAAGAAGGAGATCATATACTTAATTATTTAAAATCATATTTTCAAGAATTCAACAAAATCATCTGCCTTCTGTATTTATTTAATCACAGCTTTTGTAGCTTGTAAAGAGTTTACTGGGTTAGCACAGCTTAAAGATCGGTGATTTTGTTCTGGCTAACACAGCGCCATCTGTTGCTAAAAAGAAGAATGACTGCCTAGGAGTCTGCCAGACTTTTCTTTGATTTTCACGTTGGCTTACACAGGAAGTAAAGGGGAATTGATTTGTGGTTTCTTGCATGAGTTCTTGCGCCAGACTGGATATAGCTTATTTTTGAAAGGCTGTTAGTGGGCTTCTGGATCCAGATTGCTTGCAAAGCTCACCTGGTTAACTCCACCACTGGGCATAAAATTCTTTCAAAACTCAAAAGAAGTGTGCCCCTCAGGAGAAACAATTGTCCAAACAGTTGTCATGGAGGGGGCCTAACTGTACTCTGGAACCCGTGAGAAGATGCTGTGTGTCACAGTGCAGGTGGGGTGGACCCAGGGTCGCTAGCCTGCCATCAGTGACACAGCAGAGGGGAACCCTGAAACCAGCGGGGCAGAGGCCAGCAGTGTCTTCAGTGCAGGCCTGCGGCTGCTGGTGAGGCCTAGTGAGGGTTGCTGAGGGCTGCTGAGGGCTGCTGAGAACTGCTGAGACCTCAAGGAGTACCCGGTGAGAGGCAGAGCAGAGGGGATTCTCTCTGTTTTCTGGCCACACACTAGGTGCTGGGTATCGTACTCACTGGACACATGCAGTTAACCAGCCCCTGCTATCCCTGCCTTCTCACAAAGGTTGTTATGTCAGATAGACTAGGAATCTCCAAGACACTGCAGCAGTAAGTGCCGGCCCCCAAACACCTACACTATCTGTAGCTATACTTCCAGGTCCAATGGCAAATATCCAAAGGCCATTTACCTAGTCATTCAACCATAGCTGTGCTTATGTTTAGAGAGTTTCGCACCTACTGCTTCACACACACACACACACACACACACACACACCCTGAGGTTGCAGTTGTAAATGATGAAAGTGATGTATCTCAAAAGTTTGTCATAGTCTTTGTAAAGTTACAAAGTAGAAAGACCCAGGAGCTGACTTAAAGTAATCAATCCTTTCACCCTCACCGTCCACTTCTAATATCTCAAAGAGAGGAGAGTACTCCTTCCAGATTCTTTGGTCATACTTAAGGAAGTCACATTGTTTCTTTCACCCCATAGAAAAAACGAGACCAACTATGTTGTTTAATGTACTCAGTACAATGGACATTTCATGCTTGCCTCTGTGTGTGTGTGTGTGTGTGTGTGTGTGTGTGTGTGTGTGTGTATGTGTGTGGTGTGTGTGTGTCTATGGGTGGTTTATGTAGTGTGTGTTGTTTGTGTGTGTGGTTAGTTTGGTGTATTGTGTGCGGTGTGGTGTAGTGTGTGTGGTTTGTGTATGTGTATTGTTTGTGTGTGGGGGGTGAATGTATTGTGTGTGTATGGTGTAGTGTGGTATGTGGTGTGTGTGTGTGTGTGTGTGTGTGTGTGTGTGTGTGTGGTGTGCATGTATAGATATAATATGTGTGTGTGGTTTGTGTGTATGTGTGGTGTGGTATATTGTGTGTGTGTTGTCTGTGTGTGTGGTGTGATGTGCTGTTGTCTGTGTGTGTATGTGTGGTCTGTGTTGCTTGTGTGTGTGTATACCTATGTGTACGTGCAGAGATCAGAAGTCAACACTGACTATCTTCCTCATTCCCTCTACACCTCATGTTTTGGAAACAGTATGTCAACCTGAGCCTGAAAGCTCAGATTCAGCAAGACCTTCCCAGTGGGCCCCAGGGTCCATCTGTCTCTTTCCCCAGCACCTACAGGCATAAGCTGCTAAACCTGGCTTTTTATATGGTACTGGGGATCCAAACTCAACTCCTCATCCTTGTGCGGCAAGCACTTTATAGATTGAGCCATCTTTCCACCCCTAGAAACTATTCATATAAAATTGTTGCTATAAAAAAAGTGAAATCATTCAATATGGTAAGGCAGAAACAAAAGAAAATCGTAAACAATTTGACTTGATATTGACTTTTAAGGCTCTAAATTAAATGCTGGCAAATAGAAACCAGCAATGTAATAAAACCACAATACCCAGAAGAATACATGAATGATTCAGTGCTTTAAAACTCTACTTGTTCAATAGTAGTTTTGTGAGTGCCTATCTCAGCACGTTGTAGCACCCCCAACATCTCTAGCACGGGTCTCTAGGGCTCTCCATGCAGGCCACTTGTCCTTCTCTGTGGTGATCTTTCACCTTTGTTTACTGTTAGTCTGTCTTTACTAAAATTCCAGTTATCCAACAAGTCCTTGCCTGTCTTGATCACTGCTGAATTCCCCAAGTGGAGTCAAATTCCTGACATATGCATTCAACATTTGATGCATTCGTTTAATAGTTATGTAATTTCTATTTAAGTCCTTTTAATTAAGTAAATGTTTATCTGTGAATAAATGGTTAAAACTGATCCTAAATCCCCTAAATCCCTCAAAGTGCCTGCTATTTCAGTAGAGAGACAGACAAATCAACAGATATTTCGCTGGTCCATGCCAATGCCTCTTTATGCTAAGCATTCATTTCAACTCTTAATTTACTGAATAAAAAAGATGGAAACTGTTTTCACAGGAACCTTCTACAACTTCCTCTAGAGAAAAGAGTGGAAAACCAGAAGCACAAAGTAGCAACTTCCTGTTCCCTAAAGCCTGCCACCAAAGGACACGCAGCAACTCCACCAGTGAGTATCTTGCCTAAATATTTCCAGGAACAGATTATATTAGTTTCTTTTCTGTTGCTGTGGCAAAACACCATGACCAAGGCTACTTAAAGAATGCATTTATTCTGGCTCATAATTCCAGAGGGTTAGAGTCCATCATGGCAGGAGGAGACAGCAAACAGTCATGGTGTCAGCAACAGGCTGTTGAGTGCTCACATCTTGAACCCCAAACACAGAGCAGAGGGAGAACTGGAAACAGGAATGTTTAAACTCGAAAACCTGCCTCTCATACTTCCTTCACCAAGACCACACCTCCTAGGCTTCCTCAAAGGGCACTTGAGACCAAGTGTTCAAATACATCAGCCTATGTGGGGGGGGGCAATGTTACCATTCAAACCACTACAGGGCTCCTGAACACCAGGACTGTCAGTGCTGTGGGGGAGGCTAGGGGACAGGGTCCTTCCTGGGTTATCAAGGATAAACCAAGGTGGCACCTGTCTGTCTCTCAGAGAGTATGCTTCCTGGGTGTGCTTCCCAGAGAGCCAGAGGAGTTTTGTATTGGCTTGGCCATGTCTCTGTGAACAGCTCTTCCGGCTGTGTGACATGCTGGGAAGAGCTGGTCTGGGGAAAGGAGCAGAATGTTTGTCCCTACCCTGAGTGCTGGCATACTTCCTGTGCTGAGCCAGCCTCGCCCCACCCCAACCTCCCTTGCCTCACCTGTGATATGGCAGGGCCTGAGATCAGAAGACCTCAGGATTCTTGATTACTGTAAATGGAATCTGAAGAATGGAGAAAAGCTGGAAGAAATTCAGATCACACTAGAGATGTTAACACTAAGTTGTGCTAACATTTAATTCCAAGATTGTCCCACATGACTACAGAAAACTTTTATGCACAAGTCACTGGAAATTCCATCCTAAACACCATTTTTAATGGAAATACAGAATTTCAGTGTATGAACATTTACAGTCTAGTTGACCAACTCCCTCTTTTTAGATATTTGCATTATTTTTATTCTTCCATTAGTATATTCCACATTACTTACTTTATACATGAAATTATTTTTTCACATGTATTGATTCCTAAAGGGAACCCCAGTTAGCCTCCATATCTGTAAAAGAGAAATACCTGAAAAAAAAATCACATTTTTACAGAAAAAAATGTGTGGATTCTTTTCTTATTGTCTTATAAAAATCCAGCATAAGTAGTACATTTATATGCATCTATTATGTGGTAATGATGCAGTAAGTTTTACAGAATGTGGGAAAGTACCTACATTTTCTGTGTGTTGTGGGGGGAGGGGGTTCCTGGATGTCATTAGTTCCTGTGAATGCTGAGTGACAACCCCATAGGAGGAATTGACGGGTGAATTACTAAGAATACTCGAAAGCTGAATGTGGTGGTGTCTATAGTCCCATCATGTGGGCCCTATGGATTGAATGACTGGATTCTATACATTGAGTGTGTGGCCAGGCTGGGCTACAGCAGATCTGTCTCAAAACCAACACCTTCCCCCAACCAAAGCAAAATGGAAGACACCACATTTAAGGGCCATTCTGCCTAGATTGAGATCCAGCTCCTTGGAAGTGATTATCTGTGTGACTTTGGGGATGTTTCTTGACTCTCCAGGCCTCATTACTCTGTGACATCTACAAGCCATTGTTTGGTTGCTTGTATAACTTGGTTTCTTGTTAGTGTAATGGCCTGGGAATTAGATTTTGTTTTAAGTGCTAGGTAGATACAGCCTAAGGACTTGGGTCACACTGCCAAACTAGCCTGACCTTCCTTTAGCAGCAGACATGATCACCCACTTCACACTGGATTATTATTATTTTTTAAAAAATATTTGTTGCAAGGCTTTCCCCTTCTTGCTTGTTTCTGCTTCCTCTGCCTTGCTTAGCACCTGGGACCACTTACACCCTTTGCGGGGGCTCTGTCTAAAATGAAATCAAGGAAGCCTGTTCAAAATTATTAAGAATTTCAAAGTGGCAACATCCCAGCATTAAACCAAGCTGGGAGTTTTCTGATCACAGGCCCCGAGACTGCTCAGGCCATATGTCCATGAAGTCAGCCATGCTGATGTCCTAGGAACTGATCCCCCAGACAATAACACAAACCTCCCAACCTTCTGGATCCAAACTGAGTTCAGTTACTGAAAGAATCAGTGCTGACTATAGGATAGAGCAATGGGATTGCTGTTCTCCCTGGTCCCTTGACTGTCTATCACTTAAGTGGCCTGTATTCCCTGGCAGTGGCTTACTGGCTCTCACTGACACAATTTCTTTCTTGTACCCTTCAGGCCCTGGAAGGTAATGGCCTCCAGGCCTGCAGCACATCTGGCTGGTTTTTAAGTGTGCGTTTGGTTTCTTATGCAACCCATTACTTATTTGCACACAGGCTTACCAAACAGCTGGAAAACAGGTCTCTTTAGGTGGACTGAAAGATTTCTTCATTTATTTAGTATATTTCTTTTTAATTTTGTTTTGGTGACTCTTACTAGTTTCTGTTGGGGTCATTATTACCTTACTAATTTATAAAACTGTTGGTTAAATTAATAGTTGAATGTTGGATTTTTCAAATACACATGCATGTGTATGCACACACACACACACACACACACACACACACACACACAAACACACACACACACTTCCTCTCATTATGTAGTTTTTCACTTGGAGATGTTTTGATTTTTATACTATCAAACTTGATCTTTTTTCCCTTTTACCATGAACTTTCTTCCATATTGGAAGACTATTAAATATGTGTGCATCTTAGTTTGCTTTCCATTGCTGTCTGGGCAAGAAGGGTTCATCTGGCTTACTTTACTATCACAATCCATCACCGAGGGAAGGAAGTTAGGGCAAGAACTCAGGCAGGCCCAGAGGCAGAAAACACGGTGGAGAGCTGTCTACAAGCCTGCTTGCTTACACAACCTAGGACCACTGCCCAGGGGTAGCACTGCCAAACAGTGCTAGACTCTCCCACCTTAATCAGTAACCATTAAAATGCCCCACAGACTTGCCCATAGTCCAATCTGATGGAGGTGTTCCTTAACTGATGTTCCCTTTTCACAGGTGACTCTGGTTTGTGTCAAGTTGACAGAAACCAACCAGCATTGTGTGTTTATATTTTTCCTCTAATTTATAAATGATTTATCTCCATATCAAACTTGCTACATGTATAATTTAGCACTTTATATGAAGTAAGAAGCACTATATTTTTTTCCCTAAATGATTAGCTGAAGACTAGCATCACTATTGATGGTCAGTTCTTGTCCATGCCCACTAAACAATATTAGTGTGTGTGTGTGTGTGTGTGTGTGTGTGTGTCTGTGTGTGCGTGCGCATGTGCAAGAGAGAGAGAAAGGGAGGGAGAGAGGGAGGGAGGGAAGGAGGGAGGGAAAAAGGGAGGGAAGGAAAAAGGGAGGGAGTGAGGGAGTGAGGGAGGACCCAGACCAGCTAGAGCATTGGAGAGTGAACTATGTCCTGCCCTGGCCTCTGTTTATTCAGATCTGAATACGTGGCAGGGTCATAGCACCTAAAAGCACAGTGACTGCCTAGGTCAAGGAGGGCAGAGCCCAGCTCACCATGGCCTTTGCACCTTGCGCTGGACTTGCCCACAGCTCTGTCATCAACCTGCTGCCAGTCTTTGCAAATGGAAGCCTATTTATTTGTCCTTATTTCTCTCCCTCTCTTTTATCCAGTAGAGGTCAGTGCTGTGGGCAGAAGTCACGGGACCCCAGAGGTCTGGGTTATGCTCTAGACTTATTTATTGCTATGAGGCCCTTGATCTTCTGTTTGCTCACTTGAAAGCAAGGAGTAGATGGGGGCTCCCCAAGGCCTGTGATAAATTGGCTGCATCACTAGGAGAGTTGCCTTAGTCCCCATCAGTGGGTCAGGAGGGGTGTATGATTGATCTGCATTCCTATTAAACACTCACTAAATGTGGTGCCTGGGCAGATTAGGAACCGGTGACCTCTGGCTTCCTACCAGCTCTGATGGAAGCTCTGTATCCTGTCTTGCCCATGCAGCTCCCTCCTGGTCTATCTGGGAGCAATTGGTCCCTGCAAGTTACAGAGGACCAGTGTTTCATTCTGAAGGGACTTCTGGAAGCAACCACCTTTGCAGGGAGTTTTCCCAGCTACTTTCCGAGCACCAAAGAACCCAAATCTCCCCCTTTCCATGGGAAGACTGAGATTCCCCATATTCCAGGGAGCTGATAGTTTGCATTTCCACAAATCCCCAAGGATTCAAATTGTCTGCCTAGGTGAGGGGTATGTAAGAGGCAGTAAGGGATCTGTATGGAAGATGGAGGACCCCTTGGCCCTCTGCCTGTGTGAGGGGTGTGTAGGAGGCAGTAGTGGTCTGTATGGAAGATGGGAGAATCCCCTGGGCCCACCTTCTCCCTGCCTAGTCTCCCATGTAGTCACTGGTTGGCTCCCTACTTGGCCCCAGACTCAGTTCCTATCCCAGGAACCTCTGTGCTGTCTCCCTCCTTTGGTTGGGACTGGAAACTCTGTGGCAGCCTGGACTACAAGTATAATGTGACATACCACGTGACATGTACACCATGCAGGAGATCCCTGTCACCTTTGCTGAGTTGGACAGGGGTGGAGCAGGAACCCACTCTGGTGAAGAAATCTGTTGTAGCATGATAGTTTCCGCCAGCCCGCCCGCTGCTGGTCTGGCGTCCTGGCCCCCAATAACACACAGGAGACTCTATATTTGATACAATCCTGTTGGCCAGTTACCATTATTGTTAATGAGCTAGCTCTGCCTTAATTATTAACCCATTTCTACTTATCTAAGTATTTCCACGTGGTCGTCTTATCGGGGAGCCACACGGCAGGCGTCCTGCTCCTTCCCCGGGCTACATCTTGACCCCACCTACTACTTCCTCTTCCTCCTCCTAGTCTCCTAGCCCCACCTATCTAGTTTTCTATTGGCCACAGGGCTTTATTAACAGTATGAGAAACATATATACAGAATCACATCTCCCATCAATCTGTTGCATCCTGCAGCACCAAATTCAAGGATGAATAGTTAGAATGATGCTGTGCCTTCTTCAGTCTGGAGGACCATACTAACCATCCTGGGTGCTGGATGGTCTACCCTCACAGACCCCAACCTAAGGAAGGGCTGGCGATTGATTGGGGAGGCTGATTTTGTTCTTTGTCACGATTTGAGTGCACACACATGATATCTTCCTGTCTGTTTCCCGACTCCCATCTCTGTTTAGGTGTTAATCCTTATTGCACAGGAGAAATTGATTTTCCAATGACGAAGAAATCTGCAGCTCCTACAGACAGGCAGCCGTACTCTCTCTGTAGCAACAGGAAATCTCTCTCCCAACAACTGGACTACCCGGTTTCGGTAAAATGGAGGGGAGGGGCCTGGAGACGTGGGAGGATGAGAGGCTGTGTACTTTCTGCAATAGAGCCTTTCTGCACACTTCGGAGAGCTTGCTAAGGTGGCTAAAGCACTTCACTAGGCAAAAATCTTTTAGGAAGGCCTACCTGTCAGCCCTCGGTGTGCCAGGTACATGTAACCACTGTCACTTCTATAGGAGCCAATAGAGACACCCCCACCCCAGTTCTCCAGATCTCAACTAAAGCTTCTCGAGAATTCCTTTATTTCACCTACATAATAAATCTCAGGTGAGAACTAGGAACTACGGATTTGACAAAACAAGGAATTTATTGTCATTCACTGTGATAGTATGTAACAGAACTGAACTTGAAGTTACACCTTTTTTTTTTTTTTAACATTGTCTACTATTTGCAAGCCTCTGTGTATGTTTGTGTGGGGCTGGTGGAGAGTGCAACACTGTGCACGTGGAGGTCAGAAGAGAAGTTATGGAGGCTGGCTTTTTCCTTCCATTATGTGAGTCACACAGGCACGCATGTGTGTGTGCTCTCGTGCACACACACACACACACACACACACACACACACACACACACACACACACACAGACACAGAGAGAGGGACAGAGAGAGAGAGAGAGAGAGAGAGAGAGAGAGAGAGAGAGAGAGAGAGAGAGAGAGAGAGAAATAATATAGTGTCTTACTGACTACATCTCTGGCCAGTGATGTTGATAAGCTAATTATCACTGATGCCCATTCATGGTCTCACTTTATCTGCATAGAGACTTTCAAAGGAGGCAGCACCCAGAACGGTTGTTTCTGGGATGGGGGAAAGAGACAGTCTTGGGTATGGCTTAGGGACACAAAGCTTCAAGTCAGCAACAAGTGGGGTAAGGAGAAGATGAGCTGTTTCTTCAGGGGTGATGGTCTCGAAGCCCACATTCCCCACAGGCTAGTTATGTATGTGTCTCACCTTGCAGCATCATATCTTAGAGAGCAGAGATTCTTACACACTCTCCCCTACACACTTTTGGCTGACATGGCCAGATAGGAAGCACTAAGGTCACAGACTGTTGAAGCATCACATAGCAAAAGAAGGATGTATAGGCACTTCCTGCCGATGAAGCCTGTGCTGAGCACCTGCATAGTTAGCATAGTTAATTACTCCTCGAAGCCACGCACATAGGCAAGTCCTTTTTGAAAATGTTCTTCTACTGGAGGAAACTGAGGCACAGAGGGACAAAGTCATTTCTCCAAGGTTATCAGCTGATACCTGGCAGAGCCAGGAGAACTATCTGGGACATGGATGTGGCTTCCAAAGTGTCAGCATTAACAAACACTAAGCCATGCTGCTCCCCACTGGGGCTCTGAGACACAAAACTGCTCTTTGGTGACACCCTCTGCTCCTTCAGTGCAGCTGGTTCAACTGCATCGGTCTCCCCTGGAACTTATCTTCTCCTTTTGATCTTTGGGTTCTACACTTTACTTGTCACAAGCAGGGAAATAGGTAAACGAGCTTTGAGCTGAGCACAATTTATAGCGATGTCTCAAACTCAGCTGAAAATCTTGCCTTCTAGAGCTATTCTGGAAGTAGTGTGGTCTGTGTGTTATTACCCTTGGCTTACTGCCTTCACAAGCATGTGTGAGCCTTTGCTGCTGGTCTGCAGCCAGGTCACCTTGAACAAAGCTGCCTGCCCAAGCCACCAGAATCTGAATGACGTCCCATGAATCACCTTCCACTCTTACACTGCCCACCCTTAGGAGGTAGAGGGCGGGGCTCTTCTCCTTGGCTGATGTCACAGGTGCCTCATTCCTGCCCTCTTGGGTTCTTCATTACAGGGCACCTCAAGACCAACTCGGTCACTGAGCACAGCTCAGCTCGGGCAGCTGTCTGGGGGTCTGCAAGCTTCAGTCATCTCCAACATTGTGCTGATGAAGGGCCAAGCAAAGGTGGGCAAAGATCATCACCAACAGGAAGCCCTGGAGCAATGCTCTGTTCTAGGAGCTGTTACTCTAAGGAAGCGTGAGAACATGGCTGTGGTCCACTGAGTGCAACAGGGGGGAATCACAAGCTCACAGGCACTCGCTGGGGGTTAAGCCAACCTGACTCTTCTAGTTCCTCTCAGAGGATGCCACAGGGTTGTTCCCTGACCGCTTCGGCACTCTCTAAGCTTGTTTCCTTTTCTTTCTTGACATGATATTCTCCATAATCTCACCTGATGCACAGACAATTATCACATACAATTATCGAATGGGAGTTCACCTCCACATTAAGATGTTGCTAGAAGAAAGTTGGACTCATAACCAGATTTTCCAAACTCTATGCTCCCTGTTCTATACAGATCATTTGATGGCCACGGATGTTCTGGCCTCTGCTGGAGCATCCTGGGGAGTCTGAAAGGACTCTGCTTTGTCTGGACCGTGACACATCATGCTATGTTGCCCCATCACGGAGATCTATCAATATAGGGAATGAAGGAGTGAGCACTGTGAGAATGTCCTCCTCATGCATGCTAGGAGCTCTGTATTGCTTTGTATTGGGTATCTCTCTGGTAGCCGTGACCTGACAAGAAAAGGCTTAAGGAAGAAAGGGTTTGATAAGGCTCATGAGTGCCCACTCCATCATTGTAGGTAAAGCACTGTAGCAGACGTTGCTCTTACCTGTGGTTTTGGGAGCACGAGGCCCCATGCTCATACCTCAGTGAATCTGGAAACAGAGGCTGAGTTGGAAGTAGGGTTGGGCCATACATCTATGGCCCACCTTCCAATGACCTACTTCACCAGGTAGGCCTTGCCTTACTAAATGTGCCACCATGTCCCAAAACAGCACCACCATTTGAGAACAAAGGGTTCAGACATTTCACATCCAAATCGTTACAGACTTGCACATGCCTAAAATAACTAGGGCAGACACGAGCAGCTGCTGCCACATTTTCAAAGCAGTTTAAATCGCTCAGCACACAGATGAACAGTGGGCTTATTTAACCTTCCCAGGTACATTTCAGTTGATGTAAGGTAAGGGTCTAATGGCCACTATGTTCTAGGGAGGGACCTCACCATGTACCTGGAGTCATCTTTCCCTCTGTCACCTGTCCTTCCCCATTCCTGGGAGATTAGCAGGAAATACAAAGAAGACTCCTCAAGTCAAAGGGAGAAAGCAGCATGTATCATAGCTCTTTCTGGACAGTCCCAGTTTCGGACTAATAAGTCAGGCATTTGGTCACATGGCCAAAAAAAGTGCCCAATACAAAGCCCTGGAAATAAGATAGCATGTTTGGGAGTGAACACAAGAGACACTTGGGGTGATCCCCTACCACTGAAACTTCTGTTTCCATGTGGGTTTTTGAGAGTCCTGGGTCTGTGTTGAACGATCTATGAATAGTGATGCCTTTACCAGCAGCAACCATCACTTCAAGGGTCTGTCTAGAACCGAGCTCCCAGGCCCACCTAGATGCCTCTTGAACAACAAGATCTGCATTTATTCTCCTCCATTTGTGTCTTGAGCACCTGTCTAAGTCCAGTCACAGAAAAATGAGATTCACTGATTTCTAGTAGCTCACCATCGAAAAGGGCGTTCCCTAGGACTGAACTAAGTTTATCTGGGAATTGCAGATATCCTCCATCTTCAACATAATGAATGGAGCCATAGGTGTTTCCTTTGCTACTACCTAAGCCAGTCCAGATTGTTCCATTAATTTCCTGGCAGGTCTGCAGGGGAAGCCAGACCCCCCTCTCCTCTCTTCTCGCTGTTGATGTCATCCTTACCTTCCACGGGGCATCTCTGCATTGGACCCACCTTGAGCGCTTTGTAGCTGTTCCCACAGCCAAGGTTACCTGCTTCTCCCAGTGCTACCAACATAATCCTAAGATGTGTTGGTTGGCTCCTGAGAACAACCTAGAAATAATGTCAGGGAGGACAACACCTGTAGTAAGAGCAGGTGACTGGTGTCCTTAGGCAAGGGACAAGTTTGCCACAAAATGGAGGGGAGCTAGAGGCCTTTGGAAACAGAAAGGATTCGTTCCATGGCATAAACTGTTATGGTTAGTGCCATTACTGTCTCCTTGATGTTTCTGGGTATTGTATTTTACTTTCAAGGAAAGCCTGTGAACTCTGCAATCTTATTTTACAACACATTTCCCTGCCCCCAACATCAAAAGGAAGAAATGATTGGGTGAAAATAGTCAAGTGGAGAGAGTGAGGTACAAGTCTCTACCCAGCATCCATCTGTCAGCTTTGTGGGCAAGCCTCTGATACTCCATAGCTCAAACTGGCCACAAACTACTTTCCCAACTTTTTGGTTAACCTCTGAGACTCAAGGGGCTTCTCTCCTCCCTCATTCTTTTCTTCGGGACTTAGGCAGGACCTTAGAAAAATATCAGTCCAAGAAGAAGCTGGGATATTCTACTCTAGCCCTTTCTTCTTTCCCCAGGGCCTGGGCTTCAGCATTGTCGGGGGAAAGGACAGCATTTACGGCCCCATTGGGATTTATGTGAAAAGCATCTTTGCAGGGGGCGCAGCTGCAGCTGATGGACGGCTACAGGAAGGTAGGCTTCTACCAATCCGAGTTTGGTTGAGAGGTCACAAGCACAATCCAAGGCTGCCAGGCGCCGAAGATGCCCAGAGTTGAAAATGTGTCTTGTGTCTTGGACTTTCAGAACACACTTCTGTGGTTGGGGAGGGGGATGCTTCTCCATTTTCCAGTGGTAGCCTTCTCCCCTCAAGGGCTCCATCACAGTGATGACCAGGTTATCATCCCCAGCAGCCACAACTCCCCCTGGTTCTTTTGTCAGCCTGCGATGAAGCCTTTGCCCTTGGCTGACTCTGTTCCTCCCTCTCCAATGTCCCTGTTCATTTTCTGGGACTCACTGACACCCTCTCCTTCACCCTCCCTGCCCCACTCCACCTGAAACCATGGGACACCAGGTCCAGCACTTCCGACAGATAAGTAGGTGCCATTCGTGGAGTCCCACCAAGCTCTAGGCTACTGGTTTTCAGCCTTTTTAATGCTGGCACCCTCTAGTACAGTTCCCCATGTTGTGGTGACCCCACCAGCCATAAAATTACTTTGTTGCTGCTTCCTAACTGAAGTTTTGCCACTGATATGGGTCCTAATGTAAATATCTGTTTTCTGAAGGTCTTAGGTAATCCAGTAAAAGAGTTGTTTGGGATCACCCTCCCCCCCATGTCCTGACCCACAGTTGAGAACCACTGCTCTAGGCTCTGGAAGCACAGAGTACATCGGCACAAACCACAGTTCTCACACCAATGAGAATAAGAGGCAGTTTATTCTGAGCCAAATATGAGTGACTGTGGCCTAGGAACATGCATCTAGATGGCCACACCCATTGTAAAGGGACACATGTGAACTCCTTTCCGGTCACAGGCAAAAGGCAGTCAGAAGTCAAGGCCTCCTCACATGGCGTAGTGGGAACACCAGGGAGGTGGGTTATGGAGAAGTGAGTGAAATTCTGCTCTAGGTTATAAAGGACATACAACAACATTCATAGCTTTTAGGTTGGTGGGAGGTAGTGATCTGCCGAGTTAACACGTTCAAAAAGACTGTATGTGGTAGTCTAAAAGACATTAGGTCAAGCTCAAAGGTGATGAGTGATACATGACTACTAAGGCAACTAAAGATAGCCTAAGAAAACTTTGGCTCTTGATCTGCAACATTCCTACTCCCCACAGTGAGACGGTTCTAAACAGCCGGTCATCCTGCAGAATCTTCAACAAAGATGTAACTTTGTGGGGAACTATATCCACAGAAACACCAGACAGAAACTCCTTTGAACTGCTAATGGCTTCTGCACTGGCCCTCCTCTCTGCCTTCCTTCTGCCTGCAATTCTTTTCATGTCTTCAGAGGACAGAAGCTCCCTGTAAGTGAGCAAGAGGCCTGGGGACAGTCGTCAAACCCTTACTCCACACTTGCCTGAGTCTCTGTTTGGATTATTGGGCAAACAGCTTGGACCAAAGAGACCTCAGGATTTCAGTCAGGTGGCAATTTTCAGGACAAGTAGTGGGGGGAAGAGAAGGATTCCTTCCTAGTCAGAGCATCATAGCAGTGTCTGTAAGCCAGGCAGGAGCCCAACCACTGTAACATCCTGAAATAGCAAGGGGGTAGCTGGAACACTATACTATAGTCCCAGCGACCGGGCATATATCACAACAAAGGAAAGCTTCTACCTCTCTAAATTACTAAAAACATTCTGTCAGGGGCCGAGGCAATGGCTCCGTGGTTCCTAGCACTGGCTGCTCTTCCAGAGAACTGGGGCTTGAATCCCAGCACCAACACAGTAGGTCACAACCATCTGTAACTCCAGTTCCAGGGGATCCGACGCATCTTCTGGCACCTGAGGGTACCAGGCACACATGTGGTGCACTGGTATACATGCAGGCAAAACACCCATACACATCAACCAACCACCAGTCATCAGCCAATTAATTAAAAGATACAGTACATTAAAAAAAAAAAGCATTCTATCTCTGGGTTGTGGTGGCACACGCCTTTGGAAGGCAAAGGTGGGTGGATCTCTGTGAGTTTGAGGCCAACCTGGTCTACAGAGCTAGTTCAGGACAGCCAGGGCTACACAGAAAAACCCTGTCTCAGAAAACAAAAACAAAACCCTCAAACAACAACAACAACAACAACAACACCAACACACACACACACACCTCACACATACACAACACACACAACATTAATTTAAAAAACATTCTATCTTGATTTTTTTTTTGTGACCCACAAATTATGACAAGATTCAAATGTCAGCCATGTTCTTTTGTATGCTGCCATGGCTGCCTTGATGTTCCAGCCCCGTGTTGAGTCATCATACTAGAAATGGCACGGTTTGCGAAGATTTAAAAATTTATAATCTGTCTCTTTACAGAAAACACTGCCAACCCAAGCACTATGTAGTACTGGGCAGTGAGAGGCTTTGCATTTATCGTTTGAGAGGCACTGGATAGAGAGGCCATGGGCTAGTCAGGAAGCAGTGTACAGAATGCAGTGGTCTGGCAAGAGGCAGGAAGCAGAAGGCAGGCCTGGGAGCCTGGTACCCGGAGGCCAGCGCCTGTGCCTGCTTACAGCTGTCTGGAACAGCAGCCCTTCCAAGGACTAGAGTCAATGAGGATGGACAAAGCCTGGGAAGAGACATTAAGTGAATAATGGGGACACATGAAGGTTTCTAGTTTCAGTCAGCTGGAGAAAAGGGAGAGGCCAAGGAGGACGAGAAGAGGAAAACGGCTGATGAAGTGGGAATTTTAGGAGGGTGATGTACCTTGCTGAGCACTAGATGGCGCTGTCTGGCAGGCCACTGAAAAGTGGTTGCCCTTTGAGGGGACTGAGGGCAGGTTTGGATGAACAGCCCAGTGAAGATCAGGAAGAGGAGACAAGAGTGTGGGCCAGAGTGTGGGCCAGAGCCAAGGGTGTGTGCTTTGGTGTTTTGTTACTTTTGTACGCTTGAAAACTTTCAAATTTTTTTTTGGTGGGGAGGGATATGTCTCCCTTTAATAGCAATAATAAAAACACAATTCAAACCAGCCAATTCCTGGTTCTAGCTTCAAATAATTGGCCTAATTGTTTTCCAAAGTGGCTTTCTCAAGTCGACTCTGGGGGAATATGCTGGTCATGACAGGCTTGCTGTACAGATCAAAGCTACTAATAATTTGTTTTTCTTCTCCTTCCCATAAACGATTGTGTCAAATATATTTGGCACAGCCTAGGCTCACCAATGTTCACCAGATACAGCCAAATGAGGACACGACTGACAAGCCCAGAACCGGGTTATTTGACCTTTGGGGACAGATGTTTTAATAATTTAGATCCAGGCCCTGTGGAATTAAAAATGGGCATTCTAAAGTCTTGACTTTACCTATCCCTTTCTCAGCACGCATTTAATTACATGTTGGTTTTATTTGTTTAATAGCCCTGGCTAGTCTTGGACTTGAAAGGTAGCCCAAGCTGGCCTCCATCTTCTGGTGTTCCTGTGCCCTGTGCCACAGGGATTACATGTCTGGAGTAGTTTTAAGTACTTTTACTGTATGTGAAAGTAAGACACATCAGATAAAACAGTATCTGGCATAAAAAAGAAACAGTTACGCCGAGCTGCTAGGAAACAAATTCAAATGACAAAGTTGGTACTTCATGATTAGTGGTCCAGACACTGCTCAAATGTGATGAACCCTAAAGGCCAAGGGCTATAGGCTTGGAAGGCACAAATAGGAGCAGGGCACAAAGTCCAGAGTATATTCCAAAAGCCCAAATAAAAATTGTTAGCTATTTTTTCTCTCTCTCTTCCTCAACAGGTGATGAAATTCTGGAACTTAATGGTGAATCGATGGCTGGCCTAACACACCAGGATGCCTTGCAGAAGTTCAAGGTGACTTTTCAGCTTCTGTCCACAGTCTGGGGCCTTTGAGCAAACCCAGCATCACTCCCTTCCTTTGGGCCCACACAATTAAAAATTGGTCCTTTACCCCCGGGAACCTAACTTTTGCCTAGTTGGTGCTGCCCTTGGGCACAGCATTAAAGAAATTTCTCCACAAATGAGAGTAGGATCAGGACATTCAACTACTAAAGATTTATAAAGCTATCTCAAAACACTCCATGTGTTTACCATTGAGGACTAATGGAAATGTTTTGAGCTTTGGGTTTTTTTTTTTTTTTTTTTTTTGGAGGGGGGCTAAAGACAGAGTTTACTGTGTAGCTCTGGCTGTCCTGGAACTCACTCTGTAGCACAGGCTGGCTTAGAACTTGGAGATTTGTCTGCCTCTGCCTTGTGGGTGCTGAAATTAAAGGCGTGTACCACCACTACCCTTTTGACTCTTTAAGGCATCACTGAAAGTTATTTTGAGTCTCCATCCAGTTAGTTCAGTTCAAGAGTCTATCTGGGCCAAGCACCCATGCCACATGTCATATAACATGGATACTGTGGGTGCATGTGTATGTATGTGTCATGTATAACTTACCACATGTTTGTATACTACACATGCACACACACCAGCATTTCCTTGGGAAACATCTATCATTGTTACTGGTCATCTGTTTCTTTTTTCACCTGTCTGAGAATTGCTCCAAATACTGTCACTCTTTCCAGCAAGCCAAGAAGGGGCTGCTGACCCTGACAGTGAGGACCCGCCTGACAGCACCCCCATCCCTGAGCAGCCACTTGTCACCCCCTCTGTGCCGTTCCCTGAGCTCCAGCACGTGTGGTGCCCAGGACAGCAGTCCCTTCTCCTTGGAAAGCCCAGCATCTCCTGCCAGCACCGCCAAGCCCAACTACAGAATCATGGTGGAGGTGTCCCTGAAGAAAGGTAGGAGTGCTGTGCCAGCCTTTGCCACTGCTGTCATAGGGAAACAGCACAGAAGAAGTTCAGTAGCAGGTGCTATTTTTGTCCAGCTGGGCTTGCCATCGGGTCTCATCCTATCCCCTCCCCTTCCCCCCATCACCACTTCCTTTCTTCTCACTTATTTAGTGTATATTTGTGTAAACGTGTGTGCACATGCCATGCAGAGAGCAACCAGTGGGAGTTGAGATTCTCTCCTTCTGCCATGTGGGTTCTGATTATTGAACTCAGTTCATCCTGTTTGTAGAAGCTTATTTGTGCCGTCCAAACATAGACAATGTCTTTTGATGAGACAGTAAGCACATACAAGGGAACTACACATTCACACACACACACAGATAAAGAGAGAAGAGAGAGAGAGAGAGAGAGAGAGAGAGAGAGAGAGAGAGAGAGAGAGAGAGAGAGAGAGAGAGAGAGAGAGAGGCCAGACCCTGAACTCTTGGGCCCATTTTCTTGTTTCTGCAAGAGAATGGAGGGATTTTTTGTTTGTTTGATTTTTTTTTTTTTAAATCAAACTGAGACTCAGAGATCCACAGCCATTCAATCTGTCACCCCAGGTGGATGGATAATTCTAGAAGGTTCCAGAGGCCCGCTCTGCTAAAGTGCAGCTGAGCTGAAACTGGAAGTACAAGGGACACTGTCAAGTGCAGAGCTGGGCTCCAAGCACAGTGCCAAGCAAGTGTTCTGGGAACAAAGGGAAGGCCAGCATGGCTGGTGCAATGTGAGCAAATGGAAGAGAGGTAGGACTGAAAGGTGGAGAGGAAGGAAGAGGTTTCAAGCAGAGGTTAGTAAACCAGAAGGAAGGGTGTGTGTGGAGCAATGCGTGTGTGAAAATGGGGACCAGAGGATGCAGTGAATCCCTTGCCTGGTGTATGTCTTAGCTCCTCTACTGGACCATAAAGCCGTTGAGCCTCCAGGCATCTCTGGTGCAAATACTCAGTGGTCTTAGCCAATTGGGCTCCTGCACTAAAGTCCATGGATCAGGCCTGGCATGGTATGTGGGTGAGACATGGCCTCAATGTGGTGCTCCTTCTGAGAGCTTCCACAGGGATCACTCTCTTTAATAGCCAAGTCTTAGCCTCTGCCCCATCGACTGTTTCAACATTGTTTGGGATGAATCTCAAGGACCTACATAAGACAGACCCATTAGTCCAAAGAGCCTTGCCCTGGATGCCAGGATTGACTCTGACCCCTGCACAGTGCATGTCACAGCCCACATTTCTTTATCTTTATAACAATGACCTACAACATCCATCCCTCATGGTCCATTCCTGTTGGTCTCCCAACATTGAAAGATGGAGGCACAAGAGTGATTTGTAAGCTACGTGTGCCCAACCCTGAAGGAGGCTCTTTCTCCTTCCCACTCCCTGAATCCCCAATTGGTCCATGTTAGCTGCCATGCCTTGTTTCCAGGGCCTTTCCAATCTTGCAATCCCTCTGACTCCCCTTCCACGCTGAAGGTCCACACAGACCTAATATCATCCCTGTTTGTCTGGTTCCAGGATCCCTGTGCAACCCCCTTCTTCTCACATCTTCCCAGTCACCTTCAAGGGCATCATGGGTGCCTGAAGGGCAGAGCTTCATAGATCTGGTCCTTCCCAGACTTCCCTGTTTTATAGCAGCATTGTCACCCTCCAGTCACTCAATCCAAGACTTCCTTGAGATATTTTACTGATCCAGTCCTTATAGTTCATCCCTTTGGAATATATTCCATTTACCTCCTCTGCCACCCTCTTTACCCACTGGATGCTTTCAATGATCTTTGTTCTTCCATTCCTAACCATCAATAATTATCTCTCCATATAGAGCCCGGAATATTAATAAAAATGGTAGTTACATTATGCCAATTCCTCATTCCCTACTGCCCCATGGCATTTCTTCTAAGTTAAACAGTGTTTGTTTCTGTACATACAAGACCTATTAAGTCTGTCCCTTGATCCCTGCACTATGTCACCTCATCCCACTCTCCCCATGCCTGCCCACATTCTGCCCATACTGGCCTTTCTGGACCTACAACAACAAGGCACACTCCTCCCAGCCTCTAGCCTCTGCCTAAGCTGTTTCTGCTACACAGTGCTCTGCCCCAACTTCTCATCCTGGCTCTATGTTGTCATCCATGGTTTACACCAAATGTAGTCAGTGAGGCCCAAAGGGGCATCCTGCCACTTTTACCCTATTTCCCATTCACTTCCTGAATAATACTCATCACTGACTCTTCCCTTCTTCCCACTTCCTCTTGCTCACCTTCCTCTGTCTTCCTTCCTACAGCCTCCCCTTTCTCATTTCCTACTGTTTCTCTACTTGACCTTACTACACACCCTCCTCACTGTCTGCTTGGGCCATCACTTGGTCCCTAAATGGCCTCTGTGCACAGTGACCCTCCACACACAGGCATGGAATGAGTGTCATGACCCAGACACTTGCCTAGCCTAGTCAGAGGCATCTAATAGGAAAGCTCACATCCTCCACCTTTCCCCCATTCTGCATTCCAGAGGCTGGTGTTGGCCTGGGGATTGGCCTGTGCAGCGTCCCCTACTTCCAGTGCATCTCAGGCATCTTCATTCACACGCTGTCACCTGGATCCGTGGCACATCTGGATGGACGGCTGCGGTGGGTCTTTATTTTTCTTTCTGAATAGATCCCTGGCTTAGAACAGAGAAGACATCCATCTGGAGAAATGGTGAATGATTCAGGCTTGATTCAATTGTGTCTCAGCAGTAGCCATGCCAGTTACCAGGACATAGGAAAAGAGGGCAGGGTACATAATCTCGGCGGCCCCACACCACAGCTGCAAAGTTCAGTGTTACCGATGCCTCAGAAATCTGTGTGCATGAGCAGTTTAAGAAGCATGGCCTCTGAGAATGTCAGATTGCAACAGAAAACAGGAAGGAAGCTTACTTCAATTCAGACTCAACCGATGACACGGAATGCATGTGTCACGGACGTCCATCCTGATGGGGTTTATCTGTGAGCTCTATGTGCAGACCCACGTGTTTTAAGTAAACTGGCTGTATGCGTGCACGTTCTTGCTGAGAAAAGCACAATAATTTCAGATAGAAACAGCAGTCACACCTCTCTATAAAAGGCTTCTGCCTTCAGTAAGCAATCTGATTGGGTAGAAGTCTTTATGTCAATTTAACCCGTTACAATACTTTCACAGCCATCCTAACATCTGCCAGTGGTGCATATGCATCTTTCACAAGGACATGCTTTTGCTAAGCAGGAAGGTTCTGCCCTGTTTTTAATCCCTCCTCCCATGATTTCAGTGTAGAAAGGCAAACCCAATTTAGGTGGTGTCTGCATAAAAGTTGAGCTGGAAACTCATCTGTGCTGCCATCTGCAGGAGACCCACTGCTACTGTACTTGGGACACAGCTACAGGGATGGGTTGGGGGGTGGGGGGTAGGGGTGGCAGTTGCAGGGCTGGGGACTGACCTCAGGCTAGGGCACCTAGCTGCATGGTTGGGTGATCCCCTGCAGAGTTGGGGTGATTGCTACTTTATCCCTTCTGCCCTCTCCCAGAGGCCTGCAGTGGGGTGGAAACTGCTCTGTGCTGTGCGGCAGGGGTCTTTAATTATATCCAGAGAACATGAATCACCTTGGCAAGAGAAGGGGGTCAGTTTAGCAGAAACACAGAAGGAAGCAGGGGGCCACAGGAGGGGATGCAGAACCAGGAGACCTGAGTTCTTACCATGACCCTGCTGAAACCCTGAAAAACACAGCTTTTAACCGTTGTTTTTACACACCTGTTCTTGTTCACTGTCTGTGGCTGCAGCTATCACTCACAATGGCAGAGTTGAGCATT
This sequence comes from Cricetiscus sungorus, assembly GCA_030556225.1. NCBI lineage: Eukaryota > Metazoa > Chordata > Mammalia > Rodentia > Cricetidae > Cricetiscus > Cricetiscus sungorus. The sequence continues at coordinate 48,611,211 of JANBXA010000007.1, read as the reverse complement.
TGTGACACAGATAGCATGCTATGCCAAACATAAAGTATTTACTGTTGGCTCTTTACAGAAAAGTGTCCACCCCCAATACAGGCTGCAGGGGGAAAGTTATTTTATCTTTTATGCCTGTTTCTCCATCTGTGAAGGGGCAAGGGGTTTGTTCAGGTCTTAGTTAGGGTCACTGTTGCTGTGATGAACACCACGACTAATGCAACTTGGGGAGGAAAGGATGTATTCAGCTTCTGCTTTCATATTATAGTCCATCATCAAAGGAAGTCAGGACAGGAACTCAAGCAGGAACCTGGAGGCGGGAACTAATGTAGAGGTCGTGGAGGGATGCTGCTTACTGGCTTGTCCCTCATAGCTTGCTCCACCTGATTTCTGATTTCTTACAGAACCCAAGACCTGTAGCCCAGGGATAGCCACCCCCCCACCCCCCACCCCCAGCAAAAGGACTGGGCCTTACCCATCAATCACTAACTTAGAAAATGCTCTTCAGGCTTGCCTACAGCCTCCTCTTCTGGAGGCATTTTCTCAACTGAGGCTCCCTCCTCTCAGATGACTTTAGCTTGAGCCAACTTGGCCAGGATAGTTGGTATCAACAATCCAATTGAATCCTGTCTTTGCTAGCTTGGTTCTTTTTCTGTGTCAGCTGGCCTTCTGTCACTGTAGCAAACACCTCAGTCATCAGCCATCAGCTTATACAAAGAAAGGGTATTTTGGCTCACAGTTCTGGAAGGTCTATTTGTGTCTGACTGGCCCCACTAATGTGGGTCTGTGGTGAGGACACACATGATAGCAGGGAGAGAAGACAGAAGGAAGTGTTCACCTCTAGGCTGGACCTCTGAAAAGAGAGGCAAGGGCAGAGACACACTGTTCCCTTGCAAAGGCACATTCCCAGTAACCAGAAGGGCTGTCCCTGGCTCCCAGCTCCTACAATTTCCACCACCTCTCAGGGCCTTTAGATGATACCCATCTAAACCACAGCAGTTGCCAGTAACTAGTGCCCTGTGTTGGAACTAAAAGAAGTCCTGTGGCTGCTGTCCTTGCTCTCTCCCTCCTCTACCATTTCTTACCATTTCTTTGCTTTAGCACACCCTGCCAATTCCCCCATCCTAGCCACTCTACTTCTGAGGACACTAAGGCCCAGAATGTGATGAGTTACTTCCTGTTTAAACAGTTTGCGGGGGGTAAACTGTATCCTCAGTCTTGATCAGGTCAATGGGAGGCAGTGGGGGAAGGAACAGGTGAACTTCTGTCTATGTCAAGGTACAAAACCTGGCCACAGTGACAGGAGTTCACGTCTGTTTTGTTCTGCTCTGTCCTGAGTTTTGGTCAAGTGGTAAAGTCTACTCACTGAGATGTTATGAATAGTCTGGCCAGGAGTGGGTTACTGAGAGGTGGCTCTCTTTTTGTCATAGTATTAGTTTTATTTTGAGGCTTCTATGGGTATTTTTGCAGGTGTGGCGATGAGATCGTGGAAATCAATGATTCTCCAGTGCATTGCATGACCCTCAACGAAGTCTACACAATCCTGAGCCACTGTGACCCTGGCCCTGTTCCCATCATCGTTAGCCGACATCCAGACCAACAGGTAATGTGCCACTGGGCTTTTCTCTACCTAGGCTCTCTCTTTCAGTATGAATCAGGGCAAGAACTGGGTGGAAACAACAGAGATGTTGCTGGCTAGGGTTGAACACTACTCCTCCACACCTGTCCAGACTATCTGTGGGGGGAAAAGTCTCTGTAGCAGAGGCCCACTGACAAACTTCTAGACATCAGAAGAAATGGTTGTCTCCTTAGGGATATCTTATAGCTAAGTTACAAGTTTTGGGGGAGGAAGACAGACTCCCAGAATCCCATATAGCAAATGGAAGAGATCTACTTGTGTGTGTATCTGGTGGGCACTTGCAATGGGAGTATCTGGAGCTAGGCAGTGAGGATTCAGAAACAAGCAAACTTACAGTGCAGAGTCCTGAACAAGCATGTGGCCTCAATAAAGAGACTGACACACAGAAGAGGGGGGTTTGATAAAGCAGAGTTTGATAGACCTTAGGTTTCTCGAGACAGGAACTGCAATCATTCCCAGCATATGGAAGCACTAAATTCAAAGTCAGAGTCTATAGCTGGAGAGTGGATGGCAGGTTTTGTGAGCTGGGTGAAAGTGAGAACCGACATTGACCGGGATTCCTCCACACTGATGCATCTGTGTTCTTTTCTGGACCTGGTGAGGAGCTACAGGCCAGCAGCTATAGATGTAACAGGTTCATATTTATTGTTCCAACCTTTGAACAGAGTAGAGTGGGTAGAGTGTAAGAAGGAATGGATGGCGAGGCCCTGGTCTACACAGAAGTCATGGGAGGAGACTAGAGAAGAAGAAACTCAAATCCATACTGGGAAGAATCAGCAGTAGCTCTTAGCTACTTAGCTTTGGGCTAAGAAATAGAATGCGACTAAGGAATGTGACAGGAGACAATGAACTAGGAGTTGTGGGTAACCTGTGGGATGTCTAGATACACTCCATAGGCAGCTACACTGAGGGCGGAAGCTACTGTGACATCCAGGCCCGACCTAGACTTGAGACTCGATGCCATGGTGATAGATTGGTGAGATCACCTTGGGGAACTTGACGATAGTCACTCCCACTCTTGATTTAATCTTTCCTCAGTGTGTGTCAGACATGTTTGCCAAGCTACAATTCCTTAATGAGAAACCAAGGCTTGAAAGGAAAATGAATGCAGCTTACGACGAGTGAGAGAGACAGGCAGTCAGGGACATATAGTTCAGTGGCATGAAGGCCACCACACTGTTGTGCAACCATTGCCAAGTTATGTCATGAGAAACTGAACTCTGCCAATGAAACAATCCCTTCCCCACAGCCCTTAGTAATCACTTTTCTCTTTTGCCTACATACCTTCTATAAGCAGAACCATGACACATTTGCCCTTTTGTTGCAACTTTAAGTCATTTATATTACACTCTTATCCATGTCATAACCCATGCCATCTGCCTTCCTTTCTAAGGTTGACTAATACTCCCTTGGATACATATGCTGCATTTTCTTTGAGCACCCAGCTTGCAATGGATAGTTACTTGCTTCTACCTTGAACTATTGTAATACTGGGGGAAAGAACATGAGACGTACTCATGACTTAAAGATACTGTTTAATGTCTTGCTTGTTTGAGACAGAGTCTCACACTGCAGTTCAGGCTGGCCTTACACTCACTGTGTAGCTCAAGCTAAGCTTGAACTTGAAGCAATTCTCCTCTTTTATACTCCTGAGTGCTGAGATTTTGGGCATGAGCCACCACACCTGGTCCTATTTATTTATTTGTTTGTTTATTTATTATTCTTTTGTGTGATGCCAAGATGTGGGTCATCTGCTAATTCTATTTTTTTAATTACTGTCTTCTGTAGACACTGAACTACTTTACATTTCCATCAACAGTGCATAGGAGTTCCAATTTCTCCATGCCCTTGCCAAAATGTGTTATTTTAATGTGGTGTGTGTATGGGGGTGGGGACCTGGAGAAGCCTGAAGAGGGCACTGAATACCCTGGTTTTGTTCAGTGTGGCTTGGGAACCTAACTTTGGTCCTCTGAAAGAGCAGTAAGCATTCCTAACCACAGAGTCTTTTCTTCAGCCCCAAGACTTGTCTTTTCTGTTTGTTTGTTTGTTTGTTTGTTTGAGTACCTGACTTAATGGATGTGAAGTGGTATTTCTCTGTGATTGAAATTTTCATCTAGTATTCAATGGTAGTGAATATCTTTTCATGGATTTGTTGACTATTTGTATATTTTCTTGGGAGCAATGTCCACCCAAGTCTTTTGCCTTTTTATAAAAATGAGTTTTGGCTTTTGTTATTGCTCTTTATATTCTGTGTTTTAACTTTTTACTAGATATATGATTTGCAAGTATTTTCTCTCATTTTGAGGGTTGTAGTTTCAGTCTACTGACTGTGTCTCAGGATGCATACTTTATAAAGTTTTGGTGTTAGTTGATTCTTTTATACTTGATTTTTATTGTTTAAAAGTATGTGTATATATGTGTGTCTATGTGTAGGTGTATGCATGTGTGTGCAGGAGCCCTCAGAGGCCAGATGCACTAGGTTTCCTGTAGGCTGCTGTGAGCTGCCCAGCATGGATGCTGGGAATTGAATTCTGGTCCTATACAAGGGCATATGCACTCTTAACTTCTGAGCCACCTCTCCAGCCTAGGAAATGTATTTATTGTTTTCCTCTTTTGTTTCCCATATTTAGGTTATCAATTATTTATTTAGTAAAATATGCTCTTTCTGAAGATTTATACTGTTTATAGTTTGTAGAACAAGAAATTAAGGCTTAGAAGTATAAGCATCTAGATGATGGAGAAACTGGCATGGGGTATAAGTCTGCTCCATTCCTAGACTCACACTGAACTGAGTCTAGGAATGAATGAATATATGAATATATATGAATATATGAAATGAATATATGAAATGAATATATTCATTTATTTATTTTTATGTGTATGGGTGTTTGCCTCCTTCTGTCTGTGTTACATTCATGCAGTATACAAGGTGGCCAAAAGAGGGTGTCATGTCCTTTGGAACTGGAGTTACAAACATTTGTTAGTGACCATGTGGGTGCTGCGAATCCAACCCTGGTCTTCTGGAAGAGCAAATGCTGCCCTCCAGTGTTGAGCCAGCCCCTCACATTTAACTGTTACTGTGAAGGGACTAATGGCTTGTGAGGCACAGCACAGGCCTTATAATGGTCATGGTGATGACTGTGACACTGACGGTGACATCACTGCTAAGGGAATAGCTTTCCCATAAGTATACTATGAAATGTTGACTTTGCCTAGAGTTTCTCAGTAGTGAGGAGAAGGTTGGAGAACCAAGGGGATTGATAGACATGTCTTTATTGATAGACAGACATGCAACAACACCTGGAAGCCCCTGGGGGAGTGTTGATGCCCAGGGCACTCCTGGAAGTGAATTTGTCTGCTCTTTGCAGAGTGGAAAGTAGAAGCCATGGGCATGGTAGGTACAGTTTTTTTGGAATCTGCTGCATCTGCCTCAGCTTCTTGCTTGAGTCAGTGATGGATCTTTTTCCAGGTGTCTGAGCAGCAACTCAAGGAAGCTGTGACTCAGGCTGTGGAGGGCATCAAATTCGGAAAGGAGAGGCACCAGTGGAGCTTGGAAGGTAAGGAAAGTGGTGACTGCTTACTTGGAAAAATCTTTGTCTCCTTAGAAATCTTGGGGTTCAGCCATTAACCCACCATATACCTCAGCAGCATGAGAACAGTCATGCTACACATGTGTGGCATTAGGCAATGACGGTTGAAAGACAGGCGCTCGGCTCACCAGTCAAATTTGGCTCATTTATGCTATGTGTGCAAAGCACAAGGCTTGCATTGTTTTAAATGTGGCAGGTGCTCTGCAGGCATCTCCATCCCTTTCATCACCTGCCAGACTGCCTTGCCCACACAATGCCCCTGCAGGCTTTGAGTTTGCAATTCCTAATCTGTAATAAGAGACACTGAAACCTCCTAATTAATCTTATTTCCCACAACATCCTCACATTTAATTTTTATGTACATGTTATTAGAATAAGAGAGGCCCTGGAAGGCTCTCTTCCAAAGGCATATGACCAGTACATGAAGAAACTGGTCAGGGACCAGGAACTGATCAGGGACTTAACTCTCCAGGTAGTTCCTGTGTTTAACCTTTGGACATTAGCCAGGTCACCCCACGGCATGCATGTGCTAGGCCAACCTGAAGAGTTAACACTGATGTTGGCAAGGAAGCTGAAGTGTATAACTTGAGTTCTAATAGGCCTTAATAATAAAAGCTGGAACTCAGATATAGGGGAAAATACTGTGAGATCAGAGGAAAAAAGGGGAGCAAACCAAAATCACCTTTACCTCACTAGCGTCCCAGTGGAAAAGAGCTCAAAGTTCCTCCTTCCTCCAGCCTATAATCCTTTCTCCTTTCACCTCACTTCCTGTCTTTCAGTTAGCTAGTGGCAAGCTCCACCCTCTGATCTTCAGACATGCTGTATTTGTACAAACAAGATATCACCAACAAAGCGTGTGGGAAAACATTCAGAGGCAAGGGCAGGACCAGGCTTTATTTCCACCAGGCTCCACCCACCCTGGAGGCACAGAAGCATAGGGGAGTTGACCAGGACACCCTTCCCACAAGCGCACTGCTTACAGTGGTAGGGGGTATGGTGATTAGACACAGAGGGATGTTAGCTTTCATGCCTTCCTTTAGTGATTTAGGTTTCTCAGATATGACCAAGATAGAGCAAAGAGCTCCTCTTTAAAGTGCGTTTGAGCCAATCCTGTTGGATTCACTGCTTTCTCATGAGGGTCTTTTTGGCTCTCCTAACTGCACCAAATGAACCCACAAACAACCAGGTCTGTGTGGCTCCCAGTTCCTTGAGCTGCAGCTTTAGGAAAGGGGTACCTGGGACCATTTGTCACTAAAAAGAACAGTGTCTTAGGGACCTATAGATGTCACTGTTCAGAAAACCATGGTGTGGGGGATGGGAAAGTATGAGAGAGGGGAGCAGGGCTGAGGCTCCGTTTCACTTCTTTTGTTGGAAGAAGAGGGCACCTCTTCAGGTGTGGGGTTCAGAGATGCTCCACATGTTTCCTGTCTTTTCTAGTGAACCTCACTCAAGGCAAGCCCAGCAATGTTAGCACACACACAAGCGGTGTGCCAGCCTCCTCCCAGGAAGGCGATGCTGAGGCAGAGTGTAGTGTGTAAGATGTCTTTTAGGCTTCTTGGGGATCCACTTCTATGCAAGGGAGTGGAATAGAGGAACTGAAGTTAGCCAGCCCTGGCCCTGCAGCTGACATGGTCCACTCGAGTTGGCAGCAATGGGTAGCTCTGTCCAAACCACCCTCGCTTCCATCAGACCCTGAGCCTGGGCTGCTCCCATGTTAGCACGGTGTCTGTCTGCAGCTGCAAAGCCCTGCAAGAGCTCACAGCTGAGAGCTGGCCACCAGTTTCCTCATAGCTGGGTCACCCAGCTCTTGCACAATGAGTCACGTTGGGTGGCCAGAATGGCAAATCTCTGTCTGGCACGTCACTTGCAGGCTCAGAAAGGCTGAGTGATTTTCTCAACTCAAAGTTTGAAAATTCATAGGAGTCCAAACCCAAGGCTGCCAGGCTCTGAGTCTAAGGTGCCACTGCCACTGAGCAATGGGATGTACAGAATGCTGCCTGCAGCCCTAGGGGTGTCTGGTGGCCTTCTGAATCTCAGCTAGGGGGGTTCCTTGTGCTTCCCATACAGGTGTCAAAAGGCTGGAGAGCAGCTGGCATGGGCGGCCCACCTCGGAGAAGGAACGTGAGAAGCACTCAGCACCTCCTCATCGAAGGGCCCAGAAGATCATGGTCCGCTCCAGCAGTGATAGCAGTTACATGTCTGGGTCACCAGGGGGAAGTCCCTGCAGTGCAGGTGCGGAGCCACAGCCTTCTGAGAAGGAAGGCAGCACACACAGCCCCAGCATGCCCCCAGGGCAGGAGCAAGAGCCCTGCCCTGGGGGCCCATCCAGGCCTCATCAGGAGAGCCCTCCCCTTCCCGAGAGCCTGGAAAGAGACAGTCACCCACCACTGAGACTGAAGAAATCTTTTGAGATTTTGGTGAGAAAGCCGACATCCTCCAAACCCAAGCCTCCACCCAGAAAATACTTTAAAAATGGCAGCGAGCCTCAGAAGAAACTGGAAGAGAAGGTCGCAGACCCTTCTGGGCATGCCTTGCCCACAGGCAGCCAGGTAGGAGGGTGTGCGCAGTGGGACGTGTGTCCCCTGCATCGTGCACAGCTGCCCTTGAGCGTTAGAAAATATCTGCAGGTCTCCTGTACTCTGGCATCGAGAAACACTCTCTCTAGGCCCACAGTGGAGAGACACCAGAAGCTTTGCAGAACCAAAACGGAAGTTCCGGGCTCACCAGCTGTTGGCACTAACATTCAGAGTTCTCTCTGCATGGGTCATTTGTCTGGAGCATGGCACACCAGCAGCAGAGTCACTCTACAGTGGTGTGGCTGAGCCCAGGAATCTTAGGGGTTCTGCTTACCCACACACAAGTTGTCACCTAAATAACTAAGCAAGCAAGAACTCGGGGATACGGGTGATTGTGAGAAACTAGCCCCGTCACTCATTCTTAACTTTGTCTCCCTCCTGTAGGTGGGGAAACTGGGGGAACTAAACCTCTCTAAGTCTAGGGTCTTTAGCTGCTACTTAGGGCTTCTTTGAGTGCCCCCTCTACTGGCTGTTTTGAGAATTACATTCCCCTTCAGTATCTAGCCGTCTATAGCACCACGCTTTCCCCCCCCCCACCCCCCCCCCCCGTCAAGACCTCCTTCCTCCAACGCTGCTCCACAACGAAGGTGGATAGGAAAGTAACTGTTGAAACCTTTAACAAAGGGCTCTATGCTAGATATGCTTATGTGTATTGTGTCAGTTCATCCTTGCATGGGTCTGAGGACGAGGGTCCTAGTTATCAGAAAAGTAATTAAGTTCACATTGCTCAGGAGGGGAGGGAGGATGCATGTGTAAATTAAGGCCTCTGGGAATCCCCTAGAAGAAGCTAAAATGCAGGGTGACAAACTTCAGTGAGGTAGTTGGGGGAGGAAAGTCTTGAGTTCTTTGGTGAAGGCACAGTGGAGGAAGAAGGAGCTATGTTACCAAACAGGAAGTGCAGACTCTCAGTCAGATGAAGGGGCAGGGCTGACTAGCAAGCAGGGATGGGCTACCCTGTGGATATACTTCTGTTACCACCCCAGCCCCGCCTGCCTTTCAGCCAATATGGCATTGCTTCTGGGTCTGAGACTGAATCTAGAAGGCAAACCAGAGGCAGGCAGGTGAGAAGGTAGACTTCCCTTTCTTCCTGCAGACGATGGAAAGGGGAACAGGTGCCCAGATGGTGCCCTTGGACTGCCCGATTGGGTGGGGCCCATGTAGGGCAGGGAGCCTTGCCAAGTTAGGCAGCCAGCAGAGGAAGCAGGTTTTCTGCTGGGAAGAGCAGGCAAGGAGCCAAGGTATTAAAGATAGCACATAGATACATATAAACACATGTGCATGAGTACACATGCACGCAGGTGCACAGCACACACACACACACACACACACACACACACACACACACACACACACACACAGCTTTCTCAGATTCAGCATCCCACATCTTGAGCAATTTGCCCTGCCCTGCCCTGCCTTTGGCTTCCTCCCTGTCCTCACCAGTAACAGGGTCCCCACTAACACAAAGGCCATTCTGTGGCTGCTTTTGTTTTTTGGTCCACTCTCCGTCATCTCCCACAGCCAGCAGACCTTTCTGTAACTTATTCACACAACCAACAGAGCATTGTTGGGCTGGGAGAGAGATCACAAAGACAGGATTCTAGCCTGGCAGAAAACAGGAAGCAATTGACTTTATGTGCTATTCTTCACACACCCTTGGCCACTCTTGGCCGTTCTGAGTGGATCTTGTTGCCTGTGGTTCCATGTTCAACCCCTCTTGCCCTCTTTCCACTTTCTCCCTCTTCTTCTTCTCCTCCTGCATTCCTCTCGCATTCCTCTTTGTAGTCTTTCCCTCTAGGGTGCTTAGACCCTTCTCAAGCAAATATGTTAAGACAGTCTATGCATGTTTCCCATTTAATGAAACTTTGCCCATGTCAAAACAACAACATCAAGCTGTTGGGGAGGCAGAGACAAGCAGATCCCTGGTGCTTGGTGCCAGTCAGCCTAGCCTATTTGGGCCACTCCAGACCAGGGAGAGTCCACCTCAAAAAGAAAAAAGAAAACAAAACAAAATAAAAAAATAAACAAACATAAAACCCCCAAACAGGCAGATAGCTCTGAGGAAAAACACCTGAAGTTGTCCCTCTGGACTCCACACCCATATACACACAGGCATGCAAGTACCTACTTGTATGTATACATACATGTGTGTATGAACACACAGGAAAGAAGTGAAGGAAGAGGAAAAATGGATATACATAAAATGGAATACTTCTCAGCTCTAAAGAAAAATTTAAAAAATTTCAGGAAATAATTTTTCAGGAAAATGGATGGATTTACAACATATAATATTAAGTTCATATAGTTTCAGGAATAAACCATGTGTTCACCTGAGAATATATGAGATCTAGCCAGTAATATATATGTACATGTGAACAAATGTACAGGTGGGTGCATGAAGAAGGTGGTTTAGCATGAAGAAACAACAAGAAAACTTGAATATAAGGGATGAGGAAGAACTGAGTGCGGGTCATGGAAAGGAGTTGTGAAAATTACTTTTCTAGTGATCATTTGATCATAGAATTTTTTTGCCTTTAGTGGCAGATAAGTACAGAAAATATATGTTATCAAAAGTGTAAAATTTAATGTTAAGCTTCACAGCTTTCATTCCGAAGTCCAGTTCTAACTGTATATGAGTTCATTATGTTGGATAGACTTTGTGTTGCCTTTGGGTTGCCTGGTTAATTTTGGCATGTGATATTTTTATTTATTTGTAAGGTTCTTTTTTTAATAAGAAAGTTCATTTTAAGAAAAGTAACACAGGCAGACACACATTGTCTTAGTTATTCTTCTACTGTTGTGAAGAGACACCATGACCAATGTAGCTTATGGAAGAATTTATTAGGCTTATGGTTCCAAAGTTTAGAGTTCTTGACCAAAACGATGAGGAAGATGGTAGAAGACAGGTAGAGCAGTAGCTGAGAGCTTACATGTTGAGATGAGAGAGAGAGAGAGAGAGAAAAGAGAGAGAGAGAGAGAGAGAGAGAGAGAGAGAGAGAGAGCTGGAATGGCCCACCCCTAGCCCAAGTGACACACCTCACCTACAAGGCCACACCTCCTAATCCTGCCCAAACAGTTCCACCAACTGGGGACCAAGCATTCCAACATATGCACCTATAGGGACCATTCTCATTCAAACCACTACAGACATGCATGGGGTCTTTTCCAAGATTACGTGATGCCATTGGCTATGCCTTTGTATAAAAACACCAACAATCTGTGGATACTGGTGGCTGTCACCTCACAGAGCCCCTACCAGGGTGCAGTCAGTTTTCCTGTGTGTGTGAATATCTTGGGAGAAGAACAGATGCTATTATTGGCTTACTGTTAAGTGCTAATGGAACCAGTTCTGGGAAGCTTCTTTGGATGCTCTGACCTTCATATTTCAGAACACTCTCTTATGTCTGCACTCTGAAGCAGGGACGTTGGGCTGGTCAATGACTGTGACCTCTTTCCAACTGTTCCAGTTCTTTCTTTCCCAAAGAGTGTATGGGGACAGCAGAGACACTAAGTCTGAGTGCCCAGCAAGTGCTCCTGCTCCTGCTCCTTCCTCTGGAGGATGGCCTTTAGCCTTGTCACCTGGCCCATTGTGACCTGACTCCTCAATGAACAGGACTTGGGAGCCTCCACAGCACAGAAAAATGTTTCTCTTCCATACAAACACGTGTCAGAAGTATCATCTACATGGGCCCTAGTGTTGCCTTTTCTTCTAGAGAAGACACCATTCTTGCTACCATGCTTGGTTGCCTGGATTTGTTCCAGAACCAGATGCAAAGCATTTCTCAAGCAAGCCTTCTGTGCTGCTGAGGTCCAACATGCCCTACGGACTCTGCATCTTACTCAGACTTTGTGGGAACTCCACTTAAATAGTAGATGGATACTTGATGCCTGGTCAGCTTCTCACAGCCTGCTTTATGGAGGTTCCTTGGGCAGCAGCATTCTCCATGGAGAAAAAAGTCTGCAACTGATTGGTGGTGTCTCTCTAGGTGCTGCAGAGAGGAGACGGGATGCAGTGCTACTAGATTCTAATTACCTTGGGAATATTGGTGTAGAGCTCAGTCACTAGAGTGCTTTCCTTGCAGACAAGATCCTGGGTTTGACCTCTAAACTAGTGTGGTGGTGAATACCTTGGTGGATGCAAGCATGTTGGGTCATCCTTGACTAAGTAGAGAGCTTGAGGTTGGCTTAGGATACATAAGACCTTGTCTCAAACAAAAGAAAACAAAATTGCAACTGGCAAGAAGGCCCAGTGGGTAAAGATGCTTGTTGCCAAGAGTGATGACCTGAGTTCAATCCTAGGGACCCATGTGGTAGAAGTAGAGAGGTGATTCCCACACATGTTCTCTGATCTTCATGTATGCGCTGTGAACACAATAAATAATGTGATTTTTAAAACTTAAAACCAACAAGGGAAGCAACTGACAAGCTTTTCTTTTGAGTGGTCTTAACTTAGGCAGCACTAGAGGGCAGTTTCTTTGGCACCTGCGTGTACCTTTGGGTCAGGTAGTTGGCCAACATGCTGTTGTAAGCAAAGCAGTGCCAGCACCCCACCTCTTGTGCCAGTCACAGACAACCAGTAACTTCCCGTGCCTATGATGCATGCCCATATTGGGCCCAGCAGGTTGTTGGAAGCCCAGGGATACCCAGAGCATCCAAGGGAGGTTAACTGTGCAGCGACAGCCCTGTGTTGGGGAAAGGAACCCTTCCTCACGGCTGCTGTGACTTTTCCTCTAGGGGTGTCTCAATATTCACTTTCAAGTCCGTATCAAAGAGTGCCTTGCCTCCTAGCAGCTGGAGGCTACCGTATTGACACAGCCTGGCTTCCTGTTTACACCACAGGAAACCAGAGAGCTGCTGCCTCTGCTGCTACAGGAAGACACTGCAGGCAAAAGCCCCTGCACCACAGCCTGCTGTCCAGGACCTGCAGTCAGCACACAGACTTTGTCCTCCACGGAGGGAGAGCCAAGGAGGAGTGCCAGTCCAGGTGAGCTACCATGGGGATCTTCCAAAGGAAGATCTCTCTGGAGAAAGTTCTACAGATCAAGCAGGAGCTAGAGTTTGGTCTGAGGTCAGTGCCTTGCATGGACACAGCAGATACAGCCAGTGCCTGGGGTTGATGGATGGTGAGGCTTCTGGGGCACTGGGGCAGAAAGATAGGGGAAGTACTCTTCAGAGTGAGAAGTGTCCTGGCTAAAGCTGTGATTCCAGGGAGGTGGTGGTAGCGATGCCCACCATTCTTGAGGGTCCACATGGGAAGATGTGCAAAGATTACTGCTAACCCAGCTACCCTGAGCAGCTGCATTACATGGGCATCAGCAAGACAGCATACATCATTCAATTATGCTCAAATCCCAGAGTGCAGCATGGGAAAGGCAGGGCTTGCTGATGGTTACCACACCTAGGAGGTGGGTAGCAAGTGGTCCAGGCGGTATGCCTGTCAATGTAATGGCATGGCTTGAGTGTTTGTTGGCTTACTACAAAGGACAGAGGATCCTGGGTTCACCCTTTATTAACTGTGATTCTGGGCAATTTACTCTGGCTTTGTGGGTTCATTCAGTGGTCAGCAAGTATTAAAGGCCACATGGAATCCTGACACGTGACTCTGCAGTGAGCACACAGTGAATGGTGTGTGTGTGAGGCTGTGTTTGATGCCAAGGATGAGGGAGGAAGGGATCCTCCAAACAGGTTCCTGGCCTGAGGCGCTCCCAGCATGGCAGATGGGTGAACAGGGAGGCTGCAAACCATATTCCCTAAGCACATGAAGGTCTCTGGAGAGTAAAGGACAATATGAATGGAATGATCCTGATATCTCATCCAGAGAGGTGCCCCACCAAGGGAAAGCCCACCTCCCCACCCTCCCTTCCCTTGGTCATCCTAATTGAGGACACACCCCTGTTTACAGAGGACTGGCCTGTAGAACTTTGGACTCTGAATTGTTACCATACCAGCTCCTTATAGCCGAACAGTTTGTAAATGCAGAAACATCCTAAGGGCCAGATGTATTTGCTAAAGTCCTCGAGTCACTAGTACCCATCCAGACCTTCGTGATCAGGCCAGCTCTTCTTAGGTGTCATCAGAGTTTCGTGTTCTACTTCCCATGAGACTGGGCATTGTGACAAGAGGTGGGAGGAGACAACGCTCCTCAAACAAGGGTGCATTCTCCTATGAAGACTCCCTGAAACATGCAGCCCAAGCGGCCTAATCTTAAGCAGAGAAGGTGAGGCATGGGAAACACAGAGGACCGACAGTGTCATCCCTCTTGAATGCTAGGGTTCAGGGGCCAACTTCCCCTGTTCCTAGGGAAAGGGGTTGAGTGCCATCTTCTCAGCCCATACAGGTTGATGTCAGTTTATTATTATCTCATTCCGAGAAAGCTTCTAACATGCTGCCCCTTGGACATGGCAGCCTGAGAACATCATGGGCAGACCGTGGATGATACAATGAAATACCTTTGTGGGGCTAACCACATTCCTATTGCCCAGACTACAGCCCAGATATATCAGCTCGGAACTGAGAAATGGACCCTTCAGATTCCAGTGTAGAGCCAAAATGTAAAATCAGTGGCACATAGCTTTTTCTCTACCTGGAACAGTTTAAACAATTTTTTGATTGAGAAAGCTCATTTTCCAAGCTGAGTGTGGGCAGAGTATCACACTCACATGGCTTCCTGGCTTCAGGAGCAGATGGGTACACAGGTATGCAATGTGCCTTTGAAATGAGAGGGCCTCGATAAGCGGTACACACCCCACCAGTAGGCTCACTCATTCTTGTCACTTTTGAATGACATGGATAGTCCAAATCAAATATGCTGACCAACATGAGACTTAGAGAGTGAAAGTTTAAAAGGCAAAAGTATTGCTTTCTCCTACGTTATCTGTGTGACTGCTTTAGACAGTGGGGAGGCCATTAGAGTGGGCAAAGAGGTGACATGGGGTCTGGCCTGACTCTGACAACCCTGGCCCGTCATCTTCTTGGATGCTCTCTTGTCAAACGATAGAGCGGATATTTACCAAGGACACATCTAGTTCTAGGATGTTAAGATAGTAAAAGGTTCTGTCCTCTGGCTCTTCTGTTCTCCCTGTTGGCACCTCAGTTAGGTGACAGCCCTTGGAGCCAGCCCCTGGCGTGTCCACTGTTTCTACTCCAGATCCCTTCAGCACTGTAGCTTGAATTTAAAAAGAAAGTCCCCAATGAGGTGTCACACTCAGGTCTGCCTTTGTTTCTGCCCGCCAGCCTCACCAGGAAAACAGCCACTGCTGAAGAGGCAGGCGCGGATGGACTATAGCTTTGATACCAGCACTGAAGATCCTTGGGTTAGAATCTCCGACTGCATCAAAAACTTATTTAGCCCCATCATGAGTGAGAGCCACAGCCATATGCCGCTACAGGCCACCACCAGCCTGGGTGAAGAGGGCGGGACACAGGGCCACCCAGAAGGAGTCCTGTCAAAAATGGACACTGCCAACGGTGCTCCCAGAGTTCACAAGTCAGCAGATGGCTGCACTGTGAAGAAGGGACCCCCAGTGGCCCCCAAGCCAGCCTGGTTTCGTCAGAGCTTGAAAGGTCTGAGGAATCATGTCCCAGACCCCAGAAGACTCCCGGAAGTAGCCTCAGCCTCTCAGACAGGACCTGTTTCCAGAGAGCCTTCGGGGCCACACTCACAGGCCTCCCCCTCCTCCTCTGCCTCCTCCTCCATCAGGCAGAGAATCAGCTCCTTTGAAAACTTTGGCTCTTCACAACTGCCAGAGAGAGGAGTCCAGAGACTGAGCCTGCAGCCCAGCTCTGGGGAGACCACCAAACTTCCAGGAAAGCAAGATGGAGGACCGTTTTCTGGTCTCCCAGGGCGAGGGGCTATAGTCTCTGCTAAGTACAAACAGGTAGAAATACAGCCTATAGCCATAGGCTTTCCTAACACCTCAGAGGTAAGGGACCCAGGTATGTCTGAGTCTCCTCCCCCAGGTCAGCGACCCAGCCCAAAAGCTCTCTCCCCAGACTCTCTCCTGAGACTGTTGACTACACAGACTGAGGCCACTCAAGGCCCAGGCTTCAAGATGCCAAGTCAGCGGGCACGGAGCTTCCCCCTGACCAGGACCCAGTCCTGTGAGACAAAGCTGGTGGATGAAAAAGCCAGTAAGCTTTACTCCATCAGCAGCCAGTTATCATCAGCTGTCATGAAGTCCTTGCTGTGCCTCCCATCCTCAGTCTCCTGTGGCCAGATCACCTGTGTCCCCAAGGAAAGGGTGTCTCCAAAGCCACCTTCCAACAATAACACAGCTACAGAAGGACTTGGTGAAGTCATTGCCTCAGACACAGGCTTTTCCCTCAAGTAAGTGTCTGTGCCCGGTGTTCCCATTCCTCTGTTTTATGTTATATGGCAGTTAAACATTTCTCAGCTACATTTCTAGTTGAAGACCATTTCACCTCATGTGAGTATGTGTGTACACATGCACATTGTAGCTCTATCTCCCATGCTAAGAAGTTCTTTATACAACACCTGACCTTGGCTGGGATGGGAAATGGGGGTGGGAGGCGGGGGGCATGACCAGGCCCCTGGTAAACTGTCCACAAACATACATGTGGCTGATGCATATCTGAAAGACCCACTCTCAGCCTGAGGAGCTCTGGGTGAGGTCAGGAGATGCTCTCCAACAAGAATCCATTTTGCTTTTCACATGGGCCCAGGACCTAGGCAGCGAGTAAGGGCATTTACCCCTGTTTCAGTTCAGGCCCTTACTCTTCTTACTATGAACAGACTCCTGTCCTGTGCACCTTGCTTCCCTCTTTAGCTGGAGTTAGGAGGTAGATGAGACCTGCTTCACAGACACAGTAGGGGGATCTGAAGCCTTCTCGTGCAGGATTGTGTCTGTCCCACTTGCAGCAGCTGTGATTTATTTATTGTTTATACTGCGGAGGATGGATATGTCATATCGAATAATAGAGTTTCTGAAGCGCTGCGCCCCTTTCAGGATGCAGTAGTTCAAGAATCCTGCTCTTCACCCTGTGTTATCTGTTTGTGAAAGCCTTTCAGAGCTGAGAGAATATTCAGAGAGCCTCACCGAGCCCAGGGAAACTGAGGACAGGGACCACTGTTCTTCTCAGCCTGGCCAGTCAGTTATCTCCTTGCTGAGCTCAGAAGAACTGAGAAAACTCATCGAGGAAGTGAGAGTTCTAGATGAGGCAACACTGAAGGTACGTTTCCTGTGTGCACATCTGCAGTGACAAGGGCTCCCCGTGGGCTGTTGTGGTCATCTCAGTTGGGCCAGAGGGGGAAAGTAGCTAAAGAAGTTTATGGGCCTCAAAGCTTGTCATGGTGCTGGCATCAGCTCCAGGTTTTGTCCTGTCTGTGTTTGAGGGACAACACCTGGCCTTAGCTGGGCTGAGAAGTGTGGTGTGTGTGTGTGTGTGTGTGTGTGTGTGTGTGTGTGTAGTGTGTGTGTGTGTGTGTGTAGTGTGTAGTGTGTGTATGTAGTGTGTGTGTGTGTGTAGTGTGTGTATGTGTGTATAGTGTGTGTGTGTGTAGTGTGTGTGTGTATGTGTGTGTAGTGTGTGTGTAGTGTGAGTGTGTGTGTAGTGTGTGTGTAGTGTGTGTGTGTAGTGTGTGTGTGTGTGTAGTGTATGTGTATGTGTGTGTGTAGTGTGTGTGTGTGTAGTGTGTGTGTATGTGTGTAGTGTGTGTGTAGTGTGTGTATGTGTGTGTGTATGTGTGTGTAGTGTGTGTGTAGTGTGAGTGTGTGTGTAGTGTGTGTGTAGTGTGAGTGTGTGTGTAGTGTGTGTGTGTAGTGTGTGTGTAGTGTGTGTGTAGTGTGTGTATATGTGTGTGTGTAGTGTGTGTATAGTGTGTGTGTGTAGTGTGTGTGTATAGTGTGTGTGTGTAGTGTGTGTGTGTATGTGTGTGTAGAGTGTGTGTAGTGTGTGTGTGTGTGTAGTGTGTGTGTGTGTATGTGTGTGTAGTGTGTGTGTGTGTGTGTGTGTGTGTGTGTGTGTGTAGTGGTGATGGTTACCAGGCCCTTCATTTTATGAATGAGAAGGGAGTTGATGATCACAGAGCCAGGGTGCTCTGTCTCTAAGCTCAAGTCCAATGCTGTGCCAACATCCCAGGGGCTGCTGCCCTGGCATGAGTATCCAGAGAGAAGGTGAGAACAGCATAGGTGAGGTAAGAGCTCACCTTGAGGCTTTCATTATTTCCACTGCACACCCCAAGGTGCACTCTGGAGGGCCTCTGTGCCTCAGCCACATCATTCGGAAAGCCCCACATGCCCCGCCACATGCCCTGTAGTTGCTGAACATAGCCAAGGTGTGTAGAGAGGAAGTGACCCAGCCAGAGCCTGCAGTCCAAAGGGAGCTCATGAATCTCACTTTCTGGAAGCTTTTTGGGGCCCATATCCTGTCCTGCCCTGAGATAATGCAGACTGGGGAGGGAGGACTCCCCTTTTCTATTAGAAGAGTCATAGCTGAGGTCAAGGATGCAGGTGAGGATGATGATTCCAAGATGCCTTTGGGCTGTAATTTCTCCTCTGTGGTTCTCACTAATCACTTGTATCATGAGCCACCAATTTCCAGGGCCTGACTCAATGCACATAACATGCTAGAGGTGAAACTTCAAGTTCAGAGCTGCCTGTCTAAGTGTTAACAGAAGACATTGATTTATATATTTAGTTAGTTACAGCATGGCAGTCATCCACAGGACCCCTCCTCCCAAAAGCCTACAAATAATCCCAAAGATGTGGGTGAGCATGGGGTCAATGTGACCTTTACACCCAGGTTACCCCTCTGTCCTGGGAACTCTCCATTAAATGATGGCAGAAGACTGTAAGTCAGGCGTGCTAGTAGCCCACGACCAAGGGGCTGCTTTGCCATGTTTTTATTTCCTAGTGCCATTTTACTTGCTCTTTTAAAGTTGTCAGATTCCAGAAATAAGTCCTGAGATTTCTGACCCAGTAGCACTGGGTCTGCCTTCCTCAGAATTGCATATGCTTGGCTCTCTGTGCCTGTCACTCATGCCTATCCATCTTGCCATGTATGTGACCTCCATGGCTCTTAGGGGCTCTGGAGCTCTAGACTAGAATTGGATCCTTTGCCTTTGGGTAGTGCAGTAAGGTTTTCCTGGCTCCAGACTGGGAGTTTCTGCTTGTGCCTGTGTGCATGTACACATTGCTACATGCTTGCATGATGGCGTGAGGTACCATCTGGGCTCATTACTGTTACTATGCTGGTAGAAGAAGGAGCAGCTAGCAACTGTGAAACAGCACTGGCCTATGAGAGTCTGACCCAGATCACACCACCTGCCCTTGTCCCTACAATGCCATAATAAAGCAGCATCTTCCAGTCTGAAGGCATCTCTGGCTGACTTAGCCATGTGCAGACCAGTCTTGTGGGGGTTGGGCGTGAATGGGTGAGTAAGAGAGGAAGAAGGCTTGCTGTTTTACATATATTAGGTTTACCTCCTAAGCATCCTATAATCTCTGTGCAATGAAACTGAAGTCTGAGGAGGTGGTAGTTCTGGCCCAGCTGGTGTTTAATAAAGCAAACCAGCACGGTGCTAAAGCTTGTGTTAAACTGTCCCTACTGCTGCAGTGCAGTTTGTGAATGTATGCATTTTTCATCCACAGCAACTAGACAGCATTCATGTCACCATCTTACACAAGGAAGAAGGCGCTGGTCTTGGGTTCAGCTTGGCAGGAGGGGCGGATCTAGAAAACAAGGTCATCACGGTGAGTGGCCCAGGAATCAACATGCCAGAGGCAGAGTGGGCTGCTGGGGGTGAAAAGACTTGCCTGGAAGGGGTCTTGTGCTAAGAAACACTAGGGTAGGCCAAGGACAGGGGTTTTAAAGGAAAATAATTGGGACCATTCTTCTCAAGGGGCTCAGTGTGGGCTCCTATTTGATCCAGACTTAACTCTTTGACATTATGTGCCTTTCACTGAAGAAGGTCTCTATGCACCCTAAACAGTACAACAAAACAAACACTAATTACGCGTGAAGCATCAAAAGATAGCATATATGTGCACACATGCAGTATATGCAAACACACGTTCTACACCAAAACATCTGAATGGAAAGTTTGCATGATTTAAAGCCCTAATATCTATATTTTTGAAAATATGTGGAGGATGCATTAAAAATGGAGGTGACTGGGAAGGTATCTCCATCAGCAAAGCGTTTGCCTTGCAAGCATGGGAAGCTCAGCTTGAGTCCCAGAACTTGTGTTAAAGAACAGCTGGGACTGGAGGTGCATTTATAATTTCAGAGCTGGGGAAGCAAGAGACAGGTAGATTCCCAGCTGGTCAGCCAGCCTAGCTACTGAGAGACCCTGTCTAAAGAAAAAAAAAACCAAACCCAAAACAAACAAGCAAACAAACAAACAAACAAACAAAAACCCCAAAAGAGCAACGGGAATGATGCCTAAGGTATGACAGCTGAGGTTGTCCTATGAACTTCCCATGTGTGTGCACACATCATATGTTGCTGCAAAAACACACAAATGTGCATACGTGTGTGTGCATATACACAATGACTATTTACACAACGAATTCGCCAGAATATCACACAATTTCCTTTGGAAATGTAGATTGTGGTGGTCACTAGGATTTGGATAGTTACAATATATAGCAACAGGGCATTTTTTAAAAACTTAACTAGGACTGTTGACTTTTCATACTATGTAAAAAGGAGCCCATAGAAGGCAAATCTTTGCATAAGAAGGGACTACCCTGCATCTGTCTACCTGTAGAATGAAAATGTTCAAGTGAACAGTTGTGAAGCTGACTTGTTGGTTGGCTGAGCTCAGTGGGATCCAGCCAAAAAGTAGAAGTAAGTACTGTGCCGTGCACAGGCTACACACACCAGTGTTTACACAAGTCTACAGAGCTTGTACCACCCTCCTGTTTTGCAGGACCCAGAGCCTGGAATAGCATGGGGAGGGCAACAGATCTGTATTATAGGCATTACTCCTTGTGGACCCATAGTTGATCGTGGCCTAGTTGATCTGACCAGCATGGGCTGCTGTCCTCACCCACAGCCTCAGGTCACCAGTTGCTGACTGGGATATGCACAGGCCCTCTGACTTCATGATACAGGCTGCATGGCATGGTATCAAACTCAAGCTTCTAGGTATGGTGGCAAGGACCTTACCCACTGAGCAGTCTTTCTGGCTGTAAACCTCCCCCGCCCCCACTACATATCATGCAGAAAGAGGAAAGGGACCACCAGCTAAAGAATGAGGATATCTAGGCAGCCTAGGATTGTGCCTCGAGTACTTCCTGTAGAAAAAGAGACATGAGTGCATCTTCAGAAGGGATAAGCTCTCCTGAAATGTGTTTGGGGAGTCACCATGTTATTACATTGCTTACTCAGAGAAGCAAGATGTAAACTGACATTGTAGGGTTGTCACCCAATTTATTATTTTTTTTAGAATACTGTTCTTAGAAACACACCTCAATAAACCATAGACTCAATTTTTCCAGGAAACCATTCTTAGAAATGTGATCCAGGATACAGAAGATGTTCCCTGGGAGTGGATGGGGCTGGAGGATCAGTCAAGGGCATTGTGTGGGAAGAGCATTAAGGACTCTCTGGCCATCCCTGTTGGTGGTTTCTGCCTTGACTAGAGAAGAAAAGGAAAGAATGCTGGCCCAGACCAGTTGCTCTGTCCCGAGATATAGTCAACCTTTGTTGTCTGTTGTGATATATTATTTATCATTTACTAAAGCTTGCCTGAATATTCAGAAAGCATCTGACCCTTAGCGTGAACCCCAATATCTGTCCTGGGTCTTTAATTTATCATGTTACAGTTGTCTTTGGCCTGAAATACTCTGGGGTTGGTTGGATACCTGGCTTGGAGTGCCCTGCTAGCACAGATGAGGATCTGATTTGTGTGGTTTGAGGGCTCTGATTCCTTTGGCTTGTTTAGGTTCACAGAGTGTTTCCAAACGGCCTGGCTTCCCAGGAAGGCACAATTCAAAAAGGCAATGAGGTTCTTTCCATCAATGGCAAATCTCTCAAGGGGGCTACCCACAATGATGCCCTAGCTATCCTCCGCCAAGCTCGGGACCCAAGGCAAGCTGTGATTGTCACCAGGAGAGCAGCTGTGGAGGCCACTCATGACCTGAATTCCTCTATTGACTCTGCAGCGTCATCTTCAGCAGCCAGTGACATTTCTGTAGAATTCAGTAAGTGTTCCCAGTGCAGTGGGATGGGGGCCAGTGTGGAGAAAGGCCCCATGTGAGCCACATTCTGACTGCCTTTGGCCATTTAGACCCATTGTTGGTGGCACTGTGTGGTAATGTGTGCCCCCCAACACACCTTCCCAGCTTGCCTGGTGTGCTGAAGAGATGTGAATCGGTGTTTCCACGTGTGTGTGCATTATTAAACAGCTGCAATCACTCTGGGCAGCTGGGCCTGAGAGAAGAGCAGAGCACTGACCAAGCCCGTGTGCTTTTCTCTGCAGTGGAGGCCACTGTCTGCACAGTGACGCTGGAGAAGACCTCCGCAGGGCTGGGCTTCAGCCTGGAGGGAGGAAAGGGCTCCCTTCATGGAGACAAGCCTCTCACCATCAACAGGATTTTCAAAGGTGGGCCCTTTCCTCTTCTTCCCCGTCTCCAGTTGTGGGCGTGCAGCAAGCACTCGAAACCCAAAACTCCTGAGACCCTTCTGGGCCACTGTGGATTCCCACGCCCTTTGAGTCACATGCTGACCCCCATGCGTTCAGTTCTGCTTTTCTTACCTTGTGCCCTTGCTCAGCCCTGCCTTTACTTCTCTTTTTTTTCTGGGTCCTCTTACATGACTGAGCACTGGGCTCGTGTAATGAGTCTTTTCTGTTTTGCTAGCCAGATCCCAAATAATGACACAGAAACTTATTATTAACTATGAAAGCTCAGCCTATAGCTTAGTCTTGTTCCTAATTAGCTCTTATAATTTAAATTAACCCATTTATATTAATCTATATTCTATCATGTGGTGTAACCTCTCTTCCATCTTGCACTTCCTGGTTTCTCTCTGTGTCTCCTGGTGTCTCCCCCGCACCTCAATGATCTCATTTTACTTCCCCTCTCTGTCTGGAAGTCCCATCTATACCTCCTGCCTAGCTATTGGCCATTCAGCTCTTTATTAAACCATTCACAGCAACACATTTTCACACAGTGAACAAATATCTCACAACAGGCTTGGTTCAGCTTCTCAGGACTAAGGTCAGGAAGAGACAACGTAGGCTCTGGCTTGAGGCACAGAGTTGAGGGCCACCAAAAGGTGCAGTGAGAAAGGCCAATACTATTTCCACACAATGTACTTAAAATAAATGTTAATATCAAAAGCTATACAGCTGTGATAGCACCGATTCGAAGACAAGACACTCAGGAGTTTAAGGTCACAGAGAATAAAAGGTCAGCCTGGGTGATATGAGTTTGTCTCAAACCAACCAACCAACCAATCCTTGATGCATCAGATGCCAATGTTTTGAGAAAAGCAGAGGTTGGCAGCCTTGTCTCACAGCCTGACTAGCTTTACTCTAGTCTTGAATTCACTGATTCTTGTGTTAATTTTCCAATTGATCTCTTCTTCCTTATGAACTGGGCTGCCAGATGATCTGACAAGTTGGTTAGCTGGATATGAATTTTCCCGAGAAAATTATGAACAACTTGTAGCTATCATGCAAATCTATTGGCAACTCCTTGCCACTTCTTAGGTGGAAGCCTTGGGCAAGGGAACAAAGGATGTGGAGAAAGATTGGTCAGAGGCTAGGCTCTGGGTGTAGCCTCAGCCCTATCTCTAACTTGCCAGGTGACCATTCTTTACCTGTCTAGAGGTTAATTATCTACAAGAAGAGGTAGAAAATATGGGTGTGTGTCTGGGAGCTTTTAGAACTGGGATCCAAAGGGCTTTTAGAACTGGGATCCCTAACACCCATCCTCATGAGCCTTCATAGCTAGCTGATTTTAAGTTCCGCAGTATTGATGGAAACCCAATGGGCATACTGAGTCATACGTGGTAATTAACTCCAAGTGTCCATGTTAACTGCAGCTCTGGGGAAATGCTTTCAGCTCTTGATAGACCCAAGCTGAGAGACCTGGGTCCTAATGTCAATTTCACCATGTCCAGTGTCAGGACCTTGGGCAAGGCACTTCACTATTTGGGGGCCATGAGCACACATGGGAATGAGCCTCCAGCCACAGGCAGGTGTGGTACCATGGGATGTGGATGCCAGAGTCTGGAGGTTAGAGTTCAAACCTAGACCCTAAAACTGAGACACTTTCAAGTTATGTGTGAGGTTCTCCATCTTTGGTCTCCACACCTGTAAAAAAGGAAGTCTATTGGTATATACCCCCAAGGAACATGAGTACAGAACATGTGAGTCGGTGCCCATTGTGGTACTTGCTCAATGTTCTTTACTATATTTCCATTGTTATTTTATGCTCTATATTCAATACTGGCAAAGGCCATGGTGTCTGATAAATGGGAGGTTTCCCTTCAATATGACAGTAAAAGATGATGTGGTCTCTGCTTGCATCTTTGACTGAGTGGGCGCCATGCAGGGTTATGTCTTTCTGTGTGGATACAGAGACAGAGTTCTCCCCAAGCCAAACAAGCCAAGAGCCCTATGAAGATTGTTCCAGGAATGTTTCACTAGCTCACACCCCTTCCCACCCATTGCTGATGATGTTACCAGAAGAAGGGAGTCAGTAAAAAGTAGCATAGATAAGGGGGGTTAGGGAGGACATGGAGCCCCAGGGCTTCTCTAGAAATTGTGGAAGTCTCTCACTGGGCTCTGGCTTGGGACTGCCATCTCACTTGAAAACAGAACCGAGTCTGGTGTCCAAGCTCTGAACTACCTTGCTCTGAAATGCCTTACTTTAGAAACACTGACAAGCTCCCAGGGACAGGTGTGCGATCCACTTCTGGCTGACCTGGTTTCTTCTTCCTGCTGTCTGTGGAGCCCAGAATCACCTGTCATGTTCCCCTCCTTTATAGGGACAGAACAGAGCGAGATGGTCCAGCCAGGAGATGAAATCTTGCAACTCGCTGGCACTGCCGTGCAAGGTCTTACTCGGTTTGAAGCCTGGAATATCATCAAGGCATTGCCTGATGGGCCTGTCACTGTAGTCATCCGAAGGAAGGGCCTCCAAAGCAAGCAGATGACGGCTTCTGGGGACTCCTAGATAGGGTGCCGACGCTACGACAAAGCAGGAGCACAAAGCTCCCATCACTGCTGATTCTCAGGGTCTCTGCTGCCCACCTCACCCAGGCTGGGGGAAAGCCCAGGTGTGCTACTGGTAGCTGCTGCTCAGGTTTGGACACAGCCCACCAAGAGGGTTGATCTAAATGTCAGGACAGAGTCACACAAAGGTGGCTAATTCAAACTGCAGACTGTATATAGACAGCTTAGCGATACTATTCTGGTGCCAAAATAAAATGGATGAACTGTAGTTTGCTATGAAACCCATGTCCAGATTTGAACATTACCAAGGTACTGTGAAAGCCACCCCATGGCAGCAAGTTTTATCTTATGAATCTGCAGGATAGGCAGGACTTGGAGCTCCTTTTGGCCCCACTTAGCATCATCTATAGCAACTCAAGGCTGGGCTGGGGTCCTAGGAAGGGTCACTGTTTGTGCCTTTGGTTGCTGGTGCTGAGTGATGACTGAAATATCTCTTCACGGCCTAAGTTTCTATATCATGATGCTGGGCTGCCTGGTGCACACACCATAGCCAGCAGGAGCTGCATTGATTTAAATAGCATTGCTTGCATTGTACTCCCACTGAGAACAGGCAAACAAAACAAAACAAAACAAAAACAAAAACAAACAAACAAACAAACAAAAACCCAAGCAGGTGTTTGCCTGGGCTCAAGGAAAAGAGGTATGTTGTCAGAAACATTTTTGTAAGATGCAGCCTGTCATGAAAAACACTTTTAAACACTTATAAGACTGTTTTGTTGGGTTGAGAAGTGATCCTAGAAGGGGTGGGACCAGGAGATTAGAGTGTGTTAAGGTGAGTTAAGGTGTGGACAGGTGTGTTCACAGGATGAACCAGCGTGGATATGGGTGTAAAATACAAATTACTACCGATGTCCCATCTGTTGCATTTCAGGCAACATGATGTTAAATGACAGTCCTGTGTGATCACCACCACTTCACCAATGGCCATCCTGTGCCAGTGTACTGGAAGGTATTAAGCCTTAGGACAATGAATAGCTTGTCTGACTGGGATGTGGTGGGGTAGAGATTGTCATCCCTTCTGTGACCTGGTAGACATGAGCAGGCCCAGGAGCTTTAAAGCAGCACACCAGGGAAGACACCCTCCCAGCCTGTTTGTAGCATTGTGCAGGACCAGTAGAGTATTTGCTTTGATCATCTTTGAATATCTGATAGTCAAGCTCAGGACAACTCAATGTGAGTCTTGATAATCCACAGTAAGTATGGTTTAGTAGGTCTGGGCTAGCAGTTCAGATATTCATCCCCACTCCTCTGTTCCCATGAAATAAGGATGACATAGGAAGGCCTAGCAAGTGTCACAGGCAAAACACCAGAGACCATTTATTTCAGGGCACTGCCAAGGGGAACTTGCCAGTGTAACCTGCTGGCCTCTCCAGAATTTGAAGCGGATGCAGAAGACCCCACTGGGCATTTCTCTTCATGCAAATTCCTTCAGTGACTCTTGCATAGCTCAGTCTCACCTACTCTGAGAAATGACAGCCTGTTACAGGAGCTGGCATGCTTACTTCTCCAGCACACTTGGCATTTGTCCTATAGCAGACAAATAGATGAAGAATTCAGGATACCATTCCTATTGGCCTTTAAGATGTATTACAAGTTAAATTTGACCTAACAATAAAAGGTATGGGGCTGGAGAGACAGCTGTCAGGAAAGGGCTTGCAAGCATGAGGACTTGACAGACCAGAAAAACAAAACTGAATAGAACCAAACAAGCAAACAGACAAATGGAAACAAAAGGAGCAGGTAACCAGGTGTGGTGGCATTCGCTTGTAATCTCAGACCTGGGGAAGCAGAAAGACAGTTCCCCGGAACTCACTGGGCATCCAGCCCAGCCTATTAGGTGAGTTTCGGTCCAATGAGAAAGCCTATTTCAAAAAATAAGGTTGATCACCTCCAAAAGAATGGTACAGCAAGTAGACTTGACACTGAGGCAAAACCAGAAGAGAGAAAACAGAACATCAACAATCGGTATCCAAACCCCAGGAACAGTGCAGCAGCAGGAAAACCAGTAGATGTAGACAGAGTGTGTTCAAATGAACCCTTTGACTAGGCCTCCCCCACCCCCGAAATGATGTGAGGGACAAATAGAGGAAGAGTAGAGGAATTATTAAAAGCTACTAGAGGGGAGAAGAGGACAGGACTGTGAAGGACACTAAGCCTCTGAAGAGTCTTTAAGCAATCACAATGTCAGACAACAGAGATCTCTCCTTTCTTCATATGAAAAGCAGGAACCTAAATGTGTTTGAAAAGCTAAGGAGACAACATTTGTCCCTACTGGAACGGCAGGTTTTGTGGCAATTGTTAGATGCTGTAGGCTTGTGCAGTCCTACAGCATTGGAGACTTACTCGTCCTTCCTTCCTAATGGCAGCAAGGCCTGATGGGGCCAGGGGAGCAGAGCACTCTTGCATCACCCCCATGACTGAGGACAGAGTGAGGTATATGCCCGGGGGCTCTTCTACCCAGAGTCCTCCATGCACACAGGAGCAGCTGGCCCCACTCAGAATCACTCACACAGGACACAAGAACTCCCACTCCCTCCCAAAGATACAATTTGGCTGGGGCAGATTCAAACTGGTTTCATGGGGACATGAACATTAACTCATGAAGGGACAAACAGACAGGAAAAGACAATTCTGATGGAAGATACAACAAACATTAGGAAGAAAGTGTTTTTCCTTAAGGCTTATTCCGTGCTTTAAAACATATTTTCCAAGTTGACATCTTTGTAAGGGAGGGAAAGTCTTGTGTTAAGAATTTGTATATAAAATTGTATCACAAAATGAACACAGGAGTCTGGCGCAAAAGTCTGGAAGCTCCAAATGCCAGAGGAAGCAGGACCAGGGTAGACAACAATTCTCTAAGACCAGCAGAGAGACGAGGTGTCTGACAGCAACCACAAGGAACCAAAGGGTGCTTGAGCCATGTCTTTGTCAGGTGACCACAGCAAGACCCACCCTGCCAGGTGTGTGTGTGTGTGTGTGTGTGTGTGTGTGTGTGTGTGTGTGTGCTGTGTGTCTGTGTGTCTGTGTGTCTGTGTGGTATGGTGTGTGTTCCACTGCAAACTGATGGCAGCTCCTTTCACACCAAGCCTAGGTGTGTGTGTGTGTGTGTGTGTGTGTGTGTGTGTGTGTGTGGTGTGTCCCACTGAGAACTGATGGACAGCTCCTTCCACACCAAGCCCAAAAGGAAGGAGGTGTGTGTGGGGGGAGGGAAGGGAGTGCTGTCCTAGGCTTGCTCTCTGAGACTTCTCATTCACTAGGGCATCTCAAAAGGCTACAGGAGCTCTTCTGTGTTCTTTGAGACTCAACAGCTGGAGCTCCTGAAGGGCATTTCTTGCCAGTAGGCGACTGTGTCAGTGATGGAACTTCCTCACTGCCTTCTGAAGGTTGGGGTAGAACTCAGCCATGCTGCGAGGGAAGAAGGAGTCTACCACACTCTGAGGGAGGTAGCCACTCAGGTCTGTCTGGAAGAATGTGACCAGCTTGGTTTTGTTAGGCTCCCTGAGAAAGAAACAGCAGCGGTGGGTTAGATCTGTACCATAGAAGCATCCAGGCCAGAGCCACGACGCAGAAGTGGCCCAGGCACCATGCTCATTTCTACTCCTGCTCAGTGGGCAGGGCTCCTCTCAAACTTGTTCTGGATAATAACGTATTTTTAGGTAACACAATGCATTGGGGGACTGGTGCCATGCCCTGGGTAGGACATGTGCAGATGTTCCTTGTGGCTATTAACAGCTATATTTTTGATGGCTGGGGACTTCTGGGTCATTCTGGGCCCTTTCCATGCCAATGTTACCATGAACATACAGTGGAGTTTTCAGCCTATGTGACTTGTGACCCTACAGCACACAGTGTCACAGATATGTTTATTAAATCTGACATGAAAGAAATTGGAAAAGAGAGCCATTCTTAGTTTTATTTAGAAAAGCTGATTTTTCTTTATAAAATGTTATTTAGCATGCAATTCATTTGCTATTGTTCTGTGAATAGATTTTTTTTTAGATTGCTCAATCTTAATTCAAAATATAGCACATCATGGTTACTACAATTTATATGGACTGGAGTCTTGTGAAATCTTCAATCACATTTTAGGGAGAAAATGGGACCTTACATTCTAATTTTGAGCTTTTTTTTTTTTTTTTTTTTTTTTTTTTTTTTAAGAGAACTGATGAGGGCTAGTTTCTACATGTGTGAGGAGACTTTGACAAGGGTTAGCAGAAGCCCAAATGCAGGGTCCCACCTACTGGTGAAGTAGCAACAGGGTACCAGGTTAATCCAGAAGCTAAAATCAGATTCCACACAAAAGAGGAAGTGGGGCATAACCAAACAGGAACCTAGAAGGGTCTTCATGGTCACAAACTCTGTAGGTAGTGGTCAGGTTTGGAGAAAACGGGTGGCATCTCCCCCTCCCCCACCATGTGGCATTTTATCTAAATGATACTGTCCACAACATTGGTCTCATCAGGAACTCCACACAACATGGCACCTCAGAGGTTTTCTGACGTGGAACTTCTGGTATTGAAGACTCTACAGGCCCTCCCACCTCCCAGCTGTATAGACAGCTACTGAGGCCTCAAGTGGACAGTGCAAGCTGATGAACAATGTAGGAGTACCTGGATTGCTCTAGAATGGCAATTCTTTACCCCTGTGGTGGAGGTGGGGGTGCTCTGTGGGTGGAGCTCCCTGAGGATCTCAGAGCCTAGCTCTGTCAGATTCCATCTTCTCCCTCCTTCACCACCTCCTACCAATTCTGGGGACCTTTCTATGACTCCCCCACACCCCCTTCTCTGGGTTCAGGCCACCCCTCTGTATCTCCTGGCGTGGGCTCAGGCTACCCCTCACTATTACTCTGCTGTGTTCTCTTTGGAAACTTGAACAGGTAAATAGGAAATCTGAGTTAGTGACCACATTTCTCTCTGGGGAGCCCTGAGCTTGATGGCAGAGCATCACAGGAGAGGTAGTTACAAGGGAGAGATAAGCCAAAGTACTTAAAAGGGGGCCCAGGGGCATCGTGACTGTCCTCACAGAGTGAGCCAGGAGTTTGTCCCTACACGTCCACCCATCAGAACGCATGTGGAGCACAAAGAAGATTCCCTGCGTGGACAGTAGGTGTACCACAAATGCAGCTCCGATGCTGCCTCCTCCAAACACCCCCCTGCCCTCCGAGCCAGCTTTCCCTCTATCACAGATGGTCTGAGTCCAGCCACCTCCATCTTGGGCAGAACAGCCTCACTCCCCAGTGTGGCCTCTTGCTTTGATCCACAGCTCCATCTACTCTGGGCATATCAGAGCAGCTTACACTGAAGTCCTGGCATGGCTGCTCAGACCTCTCTAAAACTCCATTACTCAGACAACAGTCTCTGGCAGGGTCTGGCCCCTCTTCCCCAATGACTGTACTTCCTGGCCTCTCCCCTGATCCAACTCAGTGGCTTCCCTCCACAGTTTCCCTTGTACACACACATGCTTCCACTCAGAGGGACCCTGCACCTGCCCCTGATCTGTGAGGCTCTGATCAGGGAAGTGTTTGCTGACCTCCTGGGTGACTCACTCCCATCCTACCCCAGGTCCGTTCATCATCCTTTAGTTTTCTATACAGCACTTAATATGTAGTAATTCCTAGTGTACATACAACATAATTACTTTCATTTGTGCCTTGTTTATCTTCTCCTGCCCATCAGAACTAAGGCCTTACAGAACAGATGTTTTTCTTATGTCTTTTTTTTTAAACACAGAAAAAAACCCTACATAGTCACTGTGGAAGACAGATGCCTGGGCTTAAGCTGTGGCATTATCACTTGCTGGTTTGTAATCTTAGGCTAGTTAAATAACCTCTCCATTCTACCCACCCTGTCTAAAGGCCCTGGACCGTCACCACTCTTACATGAGCTAAAGCTTGCATACCGGGTATTCCCTAAACCAGCCCTGAGATTCAGCCTCAAAGAGAAAGGGTCCTGCTCTCAGACACTCTTCTAGAAAGGCAAAGCAGGTCTCAGCCTGACTGCTGGGAAGAGAGAAAGGAAAGTGATAAACAGTAGATTCCTAGGCCCAAGCAAGCGAGTCTGGCATCCTCAGTACTGGAACTCAAGTTGTGTGCATGTGTGCATGCTGAAGCATGGCTTTATTGCTGTCAAACTCAACATTCTGTGACATTTAAGAGAAGCCTTCCAAGAGATGTTTGGAGAGCCAGCTTAGCAGACACAGTGTTCTGAGGGAGTGCTCTGTCTGGGTTTTATAATATCCTAGGCATGGAGACCTGCTTCCTAGAATTGCTGGAGAAGCCCACACCTTCCCCTCTGGCTGTCTGCAGGAAACACAGGGCCTCATCAGCATGTGTAAACCCTCTCCTTGTTAAACCTGTGACCTTCAGGTAACTCATTACCCACAGAGCTCCTGACAAGATCCTGGCTGTGTCTGTAAGTGTACTCAGGGCTCTCCAGCTCCTTTCTAGGGCTGATTCACATGATCTGGGAACTGTTCCATTTCTTGTAAAGGAGGAGTGGTCACTAAGTACAACATAGGGTGGGGAATTTGTCCCTGTAGCACTCTAGTCTGGTGGGTGTTCTTACAGAATACAAAGATCCGGAGCTCAGGCACTGTACTACACCCCTGGCCTTTGACCATGGATACATTTCTCATCTAAGCCGCAGTTTCCTTATTTGTCAGTGTGTCTGGGACATTTGACTGACCTGTCCTGTGGGGCAGGAGAGAGAAATTCTTGCATCAAAATTAATCTGAGTAACGCCACCTTACAGCTTTCCCAGGAGCCACCTACAATGGCACATGACATCACTGAGTGCATGTGTGTAACAACGCATGTTGTAACATGGATGTTATTTTTGTGGATTACAATCAAAGTGCCTGTTTTCTGGGTTCACAGAGGTGTTGCAGTTAGGTCTAGGACAAAGTCCTCCACCCACTTTCTTACCCTGGGAGCGGTTCACAGAAGCACCCGCATGGATGGTTAAATCCTCGCACAAAACCTGGCTTTGGAGGACACAATGGATGTTCCACGTGGGTAGCTGGAAGACATTCATGAGGTCAGGGACTGTCAGAAGGGTCACCACCACCATTCCTGAAGATCACCCATCTGCACAGGCCCAATGACCAAAGTCCAGCAGGTTAGCAAAGGGTTCCGCTCTGCTACCTGTCAACTTCCTTATGTTTACATCCAGTTCACACACACACACACACACACACACACACACACACACACACACACACACACACACCCCACCGCACACAAACAAGCATGCACATGCATTCACTCCCACACAGTTTTCTCCAACCATTTAAGAATTTCAGAAGAAAAAACATTCCAGAATATAAGGCTCAGGGTAGGAAGAGAAAGATTCTTCTCTCAAATTTCAGTCCACCAAAGTGAGGATGTGTCCCCATCTTCCCCAGAGGAAGATCCAGGAGAATTTTGGGGCTCTGTTCCCAAAGGCACCAATGGGCAGAAAGCAATCATGTGACTACGATTCTTCTATGAACTCCACACACTGACATACAAGAGGTTATCTGCAATCTGCATGTTGATGGTGTGAACTCTGAGCTCAGCAGGAATAAAAACAGTGCTGACAAAATCTGGGATGTAATAAAACCAAGGCATTTGAAAGCCCTGGCATTAGAAAGCTCAGGCATTTGGTCTCCCCATTTCATACCTTCTGGTACAAAATCTCCTCAACTCTTCAAGGGGAGAAGACGGAACACATGAGCTAGCTGATGGTTCCTAATCATCCAGATGTCCTCAAAGATCTAGGGGTGCATAAGACAAAGCCTGCATCTAGGACACCCAGTAAACACCCACCGTCCCTTACCATTGGAACTGATGGTGCCATCCTCATATTTCTTCACCAACACCAAGTCCACAAAGTCCCTGGGAGAAATCAGCTTCATGGCAGCCGAGGGTGTGGAGGTTCTGCTCACACACAGCACCTGCCGAAACAAAGCAGGCTCAGATCTACTGAAGACAAGTCCATCCCAGACACAGCAGGGTAGGGAGCTGAAAGCAGGAGAACTCAAAGGAAGCCCAGGGCACTTAGGCACTTTCCAGGCCTAAGTGGCCTAAGACGCTGAGGCCAAATGACTTCATCTCCATGGTTTTTTGTTGTTTTGTTTTTTGTTTTTGTTTTTAGACAAACTCACATGAGAATGGTGTGTGTCTGCAAAAAGGATCTTCTCCCCTATCCATCTAGTATCATTCTAGATGCACTGCCCAGGATACAATCCCTTGTGGTGTTCACAATCTGCAAGAATGCCAACTGCAATATTTGGTCATGGTGCCACATATTGGACTCAGAATGTCAGTTTCCCCTAAGCACAGTCCAAAAACAAATTCATTTCTGAAGCCCCATATCTTACAGCAGGCATGATAGAGTCATTTTCTACAAGCTTAACATCTGCTTCTGATTCCATCTGAAGCCCAAGAGAAGAGTCTATTTTTAAGAACACTAAAGACAGAGTCACTTGTTACAGACACAAGTTCACTTCAGGTTCCTGTCTCATCCACACAACATTTACCCATTATCTATTAAGAATCAGGGTGCTGTGAGCTATGAATGCCACCTGAATGAGTCTTTGCCTCTTACCAGCCCTGTTTCTCCTAAGGAACATGTTCCCACTCCTCACTGGCTTCTCTGCCTTTTAGAATTAACAACATTCCCTAGCAGCCTGTGCTTTCTCTCCTGTGTCTAGTGTCTGCTGAAGGCTGTGTGTCTCTGGCAACAAGCCAAATCTTTCCAGGGACACATGAATTAATGAGAACAAAGAGTTCCCACACATCTCATGCAGAGATGAGAAATACTTTTTCTCTTTGTTTTAGCCATTCTTCATTCAAATTTTCACATGTAATCATTTTACCTTCATATGTTACACTCATACCTCCTCAGTCAAGCTCTTTAAGTCTTGTGATCAAAAGAAATATATAATTAAAAAAGTTTTTTCCAATATACATGATTATCTCTAATAATATTTGGGGATGTCCAAGGAAACACATGCGTTACATGAGGGATAAAATGGAGTGAGATGCTGGGCCTGGTTGTATTAGCATGTAGTCTCAGTACTTGGTAGGCAGAGGCAGGTGGATCTCTGTGAGGTCAAGGTCAGCCTGATCTATATAAAGAGAACCTGTCTTAAACAAACAACAACAAAAAACCTCAGTGTGCTGTGTAAAATGTAGTTCAAGGAAAATAATTACACTCTGATTCAGAGACATATACTTCTTCTTGTTGGTGGCTTGCTTTGTTTATTGAATTAAAATGCAATCCTGCCTAGCCTGGAGCTCCTAAGTAGTTTGGCTGTCCCCAACCCTGTGATCTTCATGCCTCCACGTCCTGGCTGCTGGGATTCCAGGTATGAGCCATTTTTAAAATGGGACATAATAAATAAAATCCAATATTATTTAGACAGAACTAAATGCCATTGCTTTGTTCAAAACTAAGAAACAGTGAGCGTCAAAAATATAGGCTTTACCCTTTAGGAAAATTAAGCTGTGAACTGAATGTTAGAAAATGACATGTGTTGGGATGAGACATAATTTTCCAAAAATCTGTTAGAGGAAACACAACCAAAAGTTTGCAGACTCATGCACCCGAAGGCTGACTGGGTTCAGGCAGGGGATATGGGGCTGCTGGCACTGACACTGGGCCAGCCATTGTTCAGGGAAATGGATGCACCAGGATGAGGGTGTCTGTGTTGTCTGCAGCATCAGTCCCACATAGGGAAACAGGCACAGGCATGGGCAAGCCAGGGTCTCCAGAGGAGCCAGAAAGCCCCGCTAGCACCAACCATTCAACCATGTTGGAGAGCTGACAAAGAAGGCAAGAGCAACATGCATTGAAGAGAATTCCTCACAAGTGAGTGCATGTGTGCTGGGGACATGTGGTGCCTAGAAAGCAGCACTGGAGAAAAAATGTCCCCTGTGGGAGGAGCAGAGAGATAAAGCCAGAACTGGAACTGAGGTGAAGGTGAGAAGTAGCACTATGACAGCAGGAAGCCAGCTCCTGCTTGGTTGTGGCCAGGAACATCCAATACCTGCCTTGACAGCACTGATGGGTCAGCCATCATTATGGCTGCTCAGCCTATGGCTTTCCCAGCCTTATGTTATCTTAGTCCCACCAAGCACTGGACTGAGGCCCAGAGGTGCAAATGAAGCCACTTTTGAATTCCAAAAGATGATGTGCAGTGCTATGGGGATGGCTTAGTGGGTGAAGTGGTTGCTTTGCAAGTATGAGGACTGGAACTTAGATTCCCTGGAACCTACATACAAGCTGGATGGGAGTGGTAGTTCCGCTGTTATCCCGGAAGAGAGGTAGAGGCAGGAAGTCCCTGGAGCTAGCTGGCTCAAACTGCAAGCTCCAGATTCAGCAAGAAATTCTGCCTCAATATATAAAGCAGAAAATAACTACAGGAGACACTGCTTGGGACTGAACACACTCATGAACATGCATGCATACACATATACCACCACACACATGAACATGCATACATACATATATACTCCCACACATATATGCAAGTCCTTCTGTTATAGCATTTGCATTGTGTATACAAGGCATTAACCAAGGGTTGCTAAACTTTAACTATTTGTGGATTGTTATTTGCATTCTCTTTTCGAATTCTTTTCTTGTGCTGGGGACACTTAATCCAGAAGAAGAAAATCATGCCTATTTATTGTGATTCTAAACAAGGTTTTTTAAGTATTAGAAATGAAAAACTATAGAGAGGAAGGAAGAATCACTTGTCACAAATTAAAGGCAAATTGCATGCCCAGCCCAGGCCACCTATTTGTCTCTTAGTAAGGGACAGCATGAGTTAATGAGTGTCAAAGGCACGCAGTGCTGAGATCTGTTCTCCTCTTACTGGTATCAGAGGGATGGAAGAAGGGTCGGAAGTGCATCAGCCTCGCTGTGTGTTTTGATTCCATCTTTGTCTGACAAGGACATCAGATTACCTTTCTTCCCAGGGACTTCTGCCCCAGCCTTCAAACAAGTCTGACAAACTCCCACGGATAACTGACCCAACCGAAATGAGGCCAGCACAAAGACACCTGGCTCCACAGCTCGGCCAGGTGCAAAATACCTAGGGTTCACAATGCCACCTGCTTATGTCAGCATCAGACAGTGCCAGAGTGGTCCCAGGCAGCGGCACTAAGATGCCATCCAAACCACAGAGCTCAGCCTCCCCAGAGTTGCTCGTGCATGCGTTTTCACTGTGACTTTCTATTCTCCTGAGCTTCAAGATCTTAAAGTTACAGATGAGGCCAGGGCAGGCTCATCAAGACTGTAGCTGTCTGCTGCAACAGCCCCTAGCTCATGTGGCTATTTAAATTTACATTTAGGTTTGTTAAATGAATAATTCATTTCCTTAGACCAGCCACCTTTTCATGCTCTGTGGCCCTGTGGGAACTTGAGGCTCCCACTCTACATAGGGCAGTTGCAGAACAATGCTGCCATATAGCAAGGCATCTGCTGGGCAGGGCTGGGCTGTGGGGTGCACACATTTCTATCAGAGACACTGCAATACAGAAGTGACCACATGCAGTGGTCCTCCTGTGGACAAAGGCTCTCTCAAAAGGCAAGGCTTCAACCTAGACCTGTTATTCTAAATGCAGGCCTGCCTTGGTGCTAAGGGAGCCCAGGCCTGCCCTGCCCTGGGCTTCCTCATCTATAGCCCCCTGGCTCTGGTGGGGGTTTCTGGCCTCTCAAATTCACACTGTTTCCAGAGGGCCAAGGCTGGGATTGTGTGCAGGGCACTCCTCTTGCCTATAGGTGTTATAGATCCCTCTTCAGAGGACATGGGGTCAGGGTCTTGCAGCAGGACAAGACACTCTGGATAACGGGACAAGACACTGAAGATAACATAGGCAGAGACACTTACATCTGTGATGCTTTGGACAATTTCAAAACTGGTCACGTTGTCGTCCCACTTCTCCCGGAGACCTCCAGCAACTGGCTTTATGCAATTCCACACCTCTTCTAGTGTCCCACACAGAATCCCTTCTCCTCGGTACCTGGAACATGGAGAGAAATTTGACCCAAGGCATCAATTTAACTTGCTTATTTTAGGATTTGACCTCAAGTCCATTACACATCTGCCCTAGTTCTAGAGCTAGCTGACAGAAAAGAGGCTAAAATATGCTAGCCCACTTCCCCTTCAGCATACACAAACAGGTGCTAAGCCCTCATAGAACACAGCTTGCTAGAAACCATTCAGAAGACAAGCTAATGCTTTCCTGGAAGATGACTGGTGATCGCAGAGGGCTAGGATGAGTTGGGATTTTTCATAAAACAGCCCCAGAGAAACCAGGAAGGGAGTTGAGGCTCTGATAAACTTTGTTAGAGGTGTGCACTTACAGATTCCCTGGAAACTCCTCAGATGGCCTCCAGGAAACTGAAACTCCATTCTGTCAAAAGGCACAGAATTGTAGAATTTTAGAGCTAGAGGAAGTCTCTGAGACGAGATCTCAAGATATGGTTCTCCCAAGGTCACCCAACCCCTTCCTGGCATAGCTGGGATTAGTCATGGATGTAGCTGCCCCCACAGCAGGTGATGAGCAAAGAGATCCTGGCTGGCTGGCTCCAGGAGTTGTGGGAGGTTCCCCAACCTCCTTAAACGCCACCAAGAACTTTTGTTTCCTTAAGCAATTTAGGAATATTTGTTAAAAAAGAAAATCAGAAGCGTCAAGGAAGAAAACTTGCCTGACACTCTCTGGGAAAAGGGATTGTATTATCATGAACGGAGGAAAGACTTGGTACCTGGAGTTTCAGGTCCAATCCTAACCTCATACTAGTTAGGTGACCTTGAATGTGTTCTTACTGAAGACGATAAGGATCTCAAGGAGACCCAGAGAGCAGCCACCTCAGTGGAATAGCTTTTACAATCCACCTCCGGGGTCGGGGGTGCAGAAAATCACAGGGAGAGGAGAAGCCTGGGAGATGGGTGGACTTCAGCTCCCAGGAGCCATCTCCGGACCCCTTTCCCGCCCAGTCCCTCACTCACGACTTCCCGGCACTTCTTCCAGCCGGACTCGTCCCGTCGGTACCGGAGCACCTTCTCCGCCACTGCCTCACTCTCTTGCGTGGCCCATGACACGTCCATTGCACTGGTGTGAGGGTCTCAGCTGTGCAGCACCAGTTCTGCTAGGCGGAAAACCGGGCCTTGGGCGGAGCCTGGAGCCCCGCCCCTGGACTCCGCCTCCCTTTCAGAATTGGTCCTTGCTCTCAGACAATTCCGCCCCTCCTAGAAATTGGCAGATCTCGAGATGGAGGTCAGCCAGGCAGTACGCGTCATCTCTGGGCGGGTCTCAGGAAGCCTAAGCAGCATCTGTTGGCTGTGGGTAGGGCCAGGAACCACTCAGGCTAGAGTATGGAGTGGTGTTTTTTCCCTTGGTGCTCAGAGGCTTTTGGCACCCACTGAGACCATGCAGTTTTCATAGCAAACAATTCCTCAGAGGGATTGTGCGGGGCGGCCCCGGGGATGTGGATGAGTGGGCAGTGGAAGTAAGCAGGAGGGAGACCCACCTATGACTGTTCAGGAGGCCTGTGCAGGGATGTCTGCCTCTGATAGTAGAGACTGAAGCCTGTGAAAGTGCCAAGATTGCTATCTTTTAACCTTGTCTAGCTGGTGCCTTTGTTGAATAGAGGAAGACAGAATTTCGAAGGGGTGGAGGAAAATGCTAAAACCAATGTTGTATTTATTTAGTTCCAGATGACTAGATAGCTCTAAGTAGACACACACATCCAACAGACAGCGCATGTGTTGGCACAAGGGGGAGATCCTGGCTTTCCCTTGAGAGATTTAATCCAGATTCCAGAGATGGAAGCAGGAAGATCACGGATTAAATGTCAGCCTGAGCAATTTAATGAGAACGTCATCTCAAAGTAGAAAGACGGCTGGCAACAAAGTGCCGTAGTAATAGCATGCGAACTAGCGTGTGCTAGGACTTGAATGCAATCCCAGAATCATCAACTAAATGAATAATAAGCAAACCAGAGTATTATCAGTAACTTCTGGACATAGAGGTAGCCAGGCCAGTGGGAGAATGGGAACACCATACCCTCTATAACAGCTGCCCAGGTTTCCTCCTTTTCAAGCTTATCTCCAACCGATTGCTTGAAACCTGTGCACTGTTTTTTTCAATGGTTAGGAAGGTAGTATAAGTAGTTACTTGCCTTAAAAGTCCCTTTGGAAGAAGTGAGGGACTGTCTTTCTTGGTGAGGAATCTAGGTACCTTGAGGGCCAGATCCAGTACTGACTGTGTGGGTTTGAGAAGGTAGGTCTGTTAACATCTTTGAATAGCAGTTTTCTGTGAGGTAAGGTGTTATAATAACATGAATATCCCTGTGCAACTATGAAAAACACATGAAAGAGCACATGTGTGTCATTCTAGGAGTTATAAAACAGATGGCTTGCTTTTTTGTGCTTTAAAAATGAAGCATATAAAATCATAGAAAATAATGGGAGGTAAAATTGGGATACTTTTTAACAACAAAGTAAGTTGTTTGCTATTTTTTTTTAAATGTCTTTAAACCATTGAGAAATATCAAGCAAACTTAATACAAAAAGAAAGCATCATACATGGAAAGATGCTTTATGGCAAAACAAATAACCAAGAGACAAAAGATGCAGAACCCTGATCATAAAGGATTGCAAACTAAATAAGGAGACCCATCTAGTGCACAAACAGGACAAGAATTGTTAGTACCCTGTGTAAGTAACAGTGTGGGAGAAAGGGATTTTTCTCACTGTGGATGATAGTGTGCAAGTGTACAACATTTTGAAATCAAAGCAATGATACATATTAACAGTTT
Source organism: Cricetiscus sungorus (assembly GCA_030556225.1). Taxonomy (NCBI): domain Eukaryota; kingdom Metazoa; phylum Chordata; class Mammalia; order Rodentia; family Cricetidae; genus Cricetiscus; species Cricetiscus sungorus. Next base: position 48,571,414 of record JANBXA010000007.1, on the reverse strand, counting down.
CTGTATTTCCTCTTTAACCCAACAACCTCACCTGCTCAGAGACATGGAAGATTGCCCTTGTAATGGAAACAATCTTATTTGTCAGTGCATTAAGCCAAGTTACAAGAGACCCATTATATGGGGTATTGTGTAACCATTAAACTCAATATAACACAGCCAATGGAACTGCTGCTGGATGGCGCCATGGAGGATTGCTCAAGAGAGGGGAGGCCCAGGCTGAGTTTAACAACAGAACTTGATAGGAGGCGACTCTTCTCATCAACAGCCACTTGCTGTTTGGAGGATATGGACAGAGTTTAAAGCTTAAATGAATATAACATAAATCCTTATCTTTCTCCAAATGTGATCTCTGTTTAAGAACCAATAGGGAAAGATGGCCACATGTTACATCACATAAACAAGTCAAAAATACATAAACAAGTCAAAAATGGTAACAGTGTTGTGAATACAAAGGCATGTGCTTAGAACCAAGCATAGCAGCACATGCCTGTGTTCTGAGCCCTCAGGAGGCAGAGGAAGGAAAATTACCCAATTCTGATGCTAGCTTGGTATACATATTAAGTTCCAGGTTGAGCAGGGTTACCGAGTGTGATCCTACAGAGAGAAAGCAAGGAAGAAAGCAAGCAAACAAACAAACTAGATGGCAACCCATTGGGCAAGCCGTTGGACAGCTCAGTCATACAATATTTGCATACCATGCTCAAGGTCTTGGGTTGCATTTCCAGTGCTAAAAAAATATTATGATAGTAATAAAAAGGTTAAAGCCAGCACTCATCAGGTCACTCAAGTCACAAATTATGTTGGCAATTGTATAGCATTATTAGTAAATGAGTAGCCATTCCAGACCTTAAAATTTTCTCTCTTTTTTCATTTGAAAAGTAAAATAAGTAATAGTAATAGTAGTTGAAGCAAAGGTCAAATGGCTTAACAGTGAATAGCAATCAGAATGTCATTTGACGTGCAGTAAGCATTTGCACACTATACCACATCTATGTTCAATTAAGTACTTACATGTCTTGAGTAGGAAAGAAATATATGTTCTACCATTGAGCTACATACCAGACCAGAAAAGCCAATCCTGCTCTAGAAAATGACTTTTAGTAACTATCAATATCCAAGAGATGACTACAGTTACAGAGTGTAGTTGGTAGCTTTTTTTTTCCTACAAAAGTGTTGCTTTTATTTATATGTGTGTGTGCATATGTGCATGTATTTATTGATGCTCACAGAAGCTAGAAGATGGTATAAGATACCACAGAGTTGGAGTTCCAGCTGATTGTGAGCCAGCCGACATAGATAGGTGACAGGAACTGAACCTGGGTCCTTTTCAACAGTAGAATGTGCTCCTAACTGCTAAGCCATTTCTCTAGACCCTACAAAAACCAAGTTAATTACAATTAACTTTGATCCTTACTCTCCAAAAATGGGAGGTCCTGGGTAGACAAAATATTTGGAGAAGTAAATTTTCTATTCAAGGCCTGTGACAACATCCTGCAGAAGGCAGGAGAGATCTGAGGTAGCCTGGAGCTGCTCTGTCTGTTTTGTGACTGGAGGCAGGCCCAGGGGATGGAAAGCAACTGGCTGGAGCTGAGAGGAGCTAGGCAGGACCCACAAACCACTCCTAGGGGCACAGACAGGCACACGTTTGAAGTCTGCTTGAGGCTGTAGTTGAGAGCTGAAGAGGAAGAGGAAGAATGGAGCTCTGTAGGTTCGTTGGTCAGTGCCATCCCACAAAGACCTAGCCTCTCAGGCCACCAGGATCCCTCAGCAGACATGACAGGACCCCTGGATGACTTTGAGATAGGTGTTCAGGGCAAGGGTGCTACAAACTATGTATTGCATTAGCTCAGTACACCACAAATCTAGTAAGTAAGTATGGAGATGCCCATTTATTGTTCCCTTAGCAACACTACCTGTTTGCTCAAGTTTACTGTTTGCCAACTGCTGTCCTACACACGCATTTTACCTGGATTGAGTCATTTAGCATTCAGTCAATTTGTCACAGCACAAGGGAATTAGAGACCAGTGGCTTCAGGGGCTTGGAAAAGTTGAAAGAAGCCAACCACTTGCAAACAAGCAAACAAAATCACTACACATTTACTATGTAGTGATTTTTAGGATGGATATTTTTAAAGATTCATTTTATTTTTAAGTATGTGTGTGTGTGTGTGTGTGTGTGTGTGTGTGTGTATGCATATACACATGAACACAGTGTTCAAGGAGGCCAGAATAGGGCATTGGATCCCATGAAACTAGAGTTACAGGCAATTGTAAGCCTCCCAACATGGGTGTTGGAAATGGAACTCGGCTGGGGTGTCTACCAGAGTGTATGTACTTTTAACCACTAAGCTATTCCTCCAGGCCCTGGGGTTGTAATAACACATTGGATCATGCTTGATCCAGTAATAGCTTGATGACAGGATGAGAAGGCAGACAGTTTCCCTTGCCATGGACCATTACTAAATTATGCAGGCATCTTGTGAAACCACAAGTTACATAAGGAAGCTAGATAAGGCATCCTGGTAGCTTTCTGCCCTAAAGCATAGATAAGAGCTTGTATTCCCAAAGAGGAGGTAGATGAATGATCAGCAAGCTACGCTTTTGCTAGGACCTTCATGGAAGTCCATCCACAATGATGGTGGTGATGCTGCAGGAGAGTGAGTGAAAGTGCTGAGAGGTGATCACCTATCATTCTGAGGAGAGTCAAGAAAGAGAAAAAAGAGCAGGATAATTAAAACCACTTGATTTATTATATTTTATCAGATTGACAGAAATTACATACTGTGGCAAGATTAAGTTCTTGGTGAGACTGTAAGGAAAGCATTCCAGTCTTCTGCCAAGGCAGGAATATGCAACATCTGGGTTTACAAAGAATAATAAAGAGGAAACTGGGAAAGCCTGATAGGACTGTCTTCAGCAAGCTCAGATTTTTCTTTATATGACTGATAACTTCAAAGAAGACATACAAAAGAAATATAATGTACCTTTTAAATAGGGAAGATATGGAAATTATTTCATATTCCAATATCCTTTGTGTAGAAAAGGAAGAGACATTATGTAGTTCATCCTAATAATGAAATACTAAAAAGCTGTCATAGGGAATTTCATCTGTGCATATTTCTGTAATAGATTTCAAAATGCAATAAATACAGTGATAGATCTAAGATAATGTCATTGGCTTAAGACATGCTTCTGTGATACATATATATATATATCATATATATTAATACATAAAATATAACAATCTATTGAATGCATACACACTGAGCTCATGACACTGTAAAAGGAAGGACTTCTAGTATGGGGGCTAGAGAATAGTTTAATTATCTCTCTCTCCCCCCCCCTCTTTCTTTTTCATGTTCTTGTGCAGCTCAAATTAGCCTAACATTATGTAGTTCAGGTTGACCTTGAACTTGTGGTCCAGTCCTCCTGTATCAATCTTTCAAATCCAGCTCTGTAGTGTTTCCTTTATTATTAATAAAAAATGGCTCCATGGAAATGAAATACAGACCATTGTTGATCCTCACAAGGGAATACGGATGCTCACCACCCTCTGTTTTGTATTGTTAGGTGTCCTAAATTTCTCCAAGTGGGAATCACCCAAAACAAGGTGCCATATAAGCATGCTCTGAACTCACACTTCAGTCCTGGGTATGGACTAGATGGCTCTGTTTTCTTGGAATGCTCCAGTTCCTGCTCATGTTTTCTCCTCCCCTTGTCACACGGGTTGCGCAGGTTGCCGCTCCTGCAGATGTCTGGAAGTAGGTCTGGCTTTGCTAACCTAGTTCCCTGTCCTGGGAAAATCTAGGCTTCAGCTTTAATCCCAGAACCTGGGGTAGGAGGCCTCCTCACTGTGGCACTGATGTGGGTACCTCTGCCACTAAAAGACAACCCAGGCACTGCAGAACACTAAGTCTAAAACATTGTCTCCTAGCGACAACATGGCATAGCATTTGAAAACCTGTTGCACTCCCCCTCATGAGTTTAGTGAGGAGGATTATCAGTGTGGACTTTACAAATGAGGCAATATTTATACAAACATTCCTCTTTAGAATTGGGAGTTATCTTGGCCTCTAATCCAGTGGCCTTGCCATATGTGATTCAGTCATCAATATGGTCTATTCATTGATTCATCCATCCAGTCACATCTAGCTAAGAATTAAGCATTTGTGTAATTCTCCAAGATCCCTGCCTCCATGGGATGGATGGCTTGTGGGATGTCCTGAATAGTATGAACTTTCACCCCTTGACCGGGTTATGATACACAGTAAGGATGAAGTGATTTTCATGCTGTGATTAACATTCCCCATAAGCCAACTTCTAGTAATCAGAATGAAAGGTTTTCTGGGTGGCCCTGACCTAACCAAGCCACTTATTGAAAGAGGGTCCTGACAAAAGGGACTGGAAGCCAAATGGCCATACTAAACTGCCAGTGAAGATCTACCAGCCATACTTTGTAGAGTGGTGTGCAGCAGGGACATGCAGAAGCCTCTAGAACCTCAAGGATTGGACATTTGACCAAGAACCCTGTGAGACTGGAAGATGGCCTGGAACCTTTGACGAGATGTCGATACTTGCCGATACTTCAGCTGCTGTCTGGTGAGACCTGGAGGAGAGGACCCCGCCAGTCATGCCTGCACTACTGAGCCATGGAAACTGCGTGAAGGTTAGTGTGTATCCTATCAAGCCATTCAACTTGTTGTTGTGGGGTGAAACTCACAAGAATCAAGATGGGCTTGTACTGACATTTAAGAAAATGAAGCCCGGGGGGCATGAAGTAGGGAGATTGCACATGCACTCAGTAACAGAAAATGATCACAAAATTTGGCCAGACCACAACCTGGCACATAAGGCCACCACAATTTTGTACAGACAGAAAGTACCTCTGCAAGCACATCCCTCTGACCTTGGGCTGGGTGCCAATCTTGCTGTTGATCTATTGACCAGGAGAGTTGACTGAAACAGCTCATGCAAGCTCCATCGCTTGTGAAACCTTTCCTTTGCTCCAGACCTTGCATATGCCTGCAGCTTACAGCCTAGTGGATTATCAATGCGATGCTCTCTGTTTTCAAGAAACCCAGTTTGTGGAGAGTCCCCATTGTTATACTGATTGAGAGCTGTGCTAGAATCCATCCTGTGTCAGTTACTGGGAATGTAGAACCATGGTGCCATTTTCGTTCCAAAGACACTCGAAGTATACTAGAGGAGACAGAAATGTTAGAAGTCAGAGCTTCTAAAATGTGATCTGGAAATAGGAGTCAGGGCACCCAGCCCTGCACAAGGCCAGTCAGAGGCTTCAGAGAACAACTCCTTGAGAGACACAAGGGGAAAGAGTCAGCACTGCTCTTTCCTTGGGCTTGTTGGATGGAGGCTGGAAGCCCGGCATCTCTGTGGTGATGAAATCTTCACCGCCTACCTGAAGAAGTCTTATTGACAGTGGGAGAACACAAGTCAGCAAAGACAGAAACAGAATCGAGTTGGAAGATGACAGGTGTTCTTGGGGACATTTGAGCCTTGGTTCTAGCTGAGCATGGAACTGTGTCTCAATCCCCATTCTTAGCAAAGAGACCCAAGCAACCCCAGGTATAAATTTGTGATCCTTTCTACTCTGTGTCCTGATTAACTAATACAGAGTTAGATACGTTTGCAGTGTACTGTGCTGGCCACCACTAAACTGATTATCCTCATAAACTAAATACAGTGGACATGTTCAGGATGCTCACAACATAGTGCCACTACTGGTATGATAAAAGAGCACAGTGCAAAGAACTTCATATCACTGAAGACAAGCAAAGTGTCAAAGTTGGTTTGTGCGGTCCTGGTGAGATGTTTAGCTTGCTGGTGAGCATGGCTAGCTGCCCTGAATGGAATCAAAGGCCTGATGTTTTCTTGAAAGGACAGCCTGATGTGTCTAGACACCAGGAAACACCAGGAATGGCCACTCACACACCATTTCTGTGAATAGGAAGGTACAGCCCCATAGTCCCAGAACCTCAGACAGTAACAGCCCCTAAAGAAGTTCCATAGGTCTCTAAAACCCCCACAATGGGCCTCTCTTCCAGAAAGGGTGGGACTGTGTGCTCCCAATACAGCCAAAGAGATCCAGTCTTTAGGAAGGGGCATTGAAAGAAGCCTAGACATTTGAACAAATTAGGTCATTTAGGTCTGTGGGCAGTGCCTGCCTGGGCTTGGCCTTCCTCCTGCCCAGCTGGCTGGCAGACCTTGGGAATCTGCCTTGGCTGGAGATAACCTGAAGGTATTGGTCATTGTTGCTGTTCTGCTGGTCACTGCTGGATGCTGCTGACATGGAATCAGATTCTGTGAAGGATGGCTCGAACTTGGTTTTGCCTCTGAGCTTCAGAGGGTGCTGTGGGTACTGGACATTCCTGGATCGTGACTTTTTATGTACAAATGTGGGCCTCTCAAGCTGGCCCTTAAAACTGTTATCCGCAGATCTGTAGTACATTCTTCGCTGGTACTCAGGGTCTTGGGTGTCACTTTCTGGTTTGTTACTAGTGTAAAAACGAGAAGCCCGAGGGAGGTCTGTCAGGGAGCCAGGAGGGATTGCCCATTGCACCAAATCTGTCCCCAGTGTCTCCTCCTCTTCTTCACTCAGCTGTGGAGAGCAAGGCTGTTGGGGAGCCCAGGACATGTACTGCTTCACATTCCTGGGGTACAGCTCCACAACGTCACCTAAAGCATCTATCTTGAAATGTCGTTCTGGCCAGAAAGTCGGGTGGGTCTTTTTGTGACAGTCACGTTCATTTACAACATAGTATCTGGGAGCACACAGTCTGTGGCCATGTGTCATAAGGGCAGAGACCCCAGGTCCACAGAAATGAGGTCTGATTGGCTGAAAGTCTTTTCGGGAAAGAGGCTCTGAGCTAGCATCCTTGCGGGGCTGTGTCTGTGTCATGGATGTGCAGGGTCTGTTCTTGTGGAGGTTGCCTGTGCTGGCACATGGCCCGTGTGGATCCCTGTAAGGCAGAAGTGGTTAGGTGGTTATGGCCTCTGTCTCCCTCCACATCTCCAGGAATTCCAAAGCATCTGTCAGTGATATGTGGATATACTCAGGGAGTGGGGCCACACTGGACATCTTAGAACCCTGAGGACGCATGGCAAGGCATGCCCCATTAATATATCTTATCACAGAGCACTGGTTGTGTTAGGAGCATTTCATGGGACCAATGAATGCTAGGAATACTACTCTAGTGGCTAAACTGCTGCTCCAGCTTTCCAGGCACTCCCCTAAGTGTCCTCTTGGGGGTGCTATACCTGCTCCAGGAACTAGTGACTATGGTTTGACCAACCCTCTCCCCAGCCCCATGACCTGCCAAGAAGGACTTTGGTCCCAGTACCACCTCTGAAGGTACTACAAAGATATGAAGACAACTTTCTTAAAAGAAAACATCAAGTTCTATGATAACTTGCAGAAAGAAAAAAGAAAAATTATATTTATTTTTGTGATATCCACTGTGTTACAAATGATGAATCTCATTTTTACTATGATTTTGTGACAGCATAGCTCTGTCCCCTCATTCTTCTGGGTGCTGTACAAATGTAAAGGAAGCTAGGTTCGCCTGCTTTCTTGAAGAGGAGTCTGAAGCAGTTGACCCATATAATAATGCATTGAAGATCTTGCTAATAACTTGATCAGTCTCATGCAAAGCAGAGACCCTTTACCATTAATCTAGCCATTCTGGGACCGAATATGTAATGAGGCTGGATAGAAAGATCGGGAAGCTATGGGACTTGAGGAGAGAGGAAAGAGCTCATGACCCCAGGGTGCGGTGAAGCTGGAATCCAGCACACCCAACACTGGCTGTGAAAGCTGGGACACAGGGCTCATGTTCCTCTCATACACAGACATTTTATGTGTGTAAAAGAGCCAGGATTAAGGCCCAAATGTACATGACTTTGGGTAGAGCCATTCCTTTCCCCAGACAAGACCTGAGAACCTCAAACAAGACTTCCCTCTTTGTTTCCAGTGACAATATCCCGACTTCCTGTGTCCCTGATAGCTACGAAGTTTATGCAGTCCTGCCAGGTGCTCCTTAGGAATCTCATTTACATCTCATAATGACCCTCTGCATAGAGTAACTTCAGCCCCTGCTTCAACAAACAACAACAATAACAATAAAGCAAAAACAATGAGCCCTGACTCTCCTTGAAGAGCCCACCCCCATGCCCTCTCCTGCATCTTAGTTTTCCTTAGGAGTGTACTTTTCTTTCACTTAACCCTCCTGCTTAAGCCTGAATTTAATGCCTTTATTAACCTCAACTCTGCTTCATAAACTGGCTAGTCCTGAAATCCTTCCCTGGGTGGAAGCCACAGATCCCACTTTGGCCTGAGTCGGGTCATCAAAACTCCTGGGGAACTCCTCAGGCTGCTAAAGATGATGGTGCAGAACTGTGCCTTCTGCTTTCATAACCCTCAAATCCTGACTCAGGACATGAACTGTTATTTTCATAGGCTGAAGAAATATGTATGCTAGGCTTTAAGGAAAAATTTCTTACAGATTATGTTATAATGTAAGGTTAGGAAAATCTTGACCTCCCCTCCCCTACCACTTCCCACATCCTTTTGAGTCCCAGCAGTCTCTGTCTTCTGACTCCTTCTGTCAAACCTGGAATTCAAAGGCCCCAGCCTGCTGGTAGATTTTTTTGGTCTGCCACTGGTGTCCCATCCGAGAAGCCTGTTTCCCTTCTGTGTCAGCATTCACCCTCACCTACTGGCATCCTGCTGTGTCCTTGATCTAGATCCACCTGGAAGAGGAGAGCAGGGGCCCCTGGACTCTTGCCCAGGACTCTGGGGCAGGGACCTTGTGACCATCTCCATCCTGAGGCTCTTGCTACTCAGAGAGTCACAGTTGATCATGGTGCCATTGTTTTGGGGTGTTGCCAGGTATGCTGAGGACAGCTGGCTGATGATGTCGCCATCCTTTAGAAACCTCCTGGTGCTTTCTTCATGAGTCTGGATTCTAGCTGTGGGTAGAGGGAAGAGCAGGCGACAAGACCAGGTTTGTTAAGATTTGAGCGTTAAATCCCCCACAAGACCCTCATGCTAAGACCTGGTCATTAAGCTGGCTCTCTTTCGGGAAGGAGGAACCTTTGAGACTAGGGCCTGGTGGTCAGTACTCTGGTCACAGGGGGGCATGTGCTCTAAGGGGATTTGGGGGACTTGTTCTGATTCTGACTGTGAGGTTTGCTTGTCTGACAGGGAAATATGCTCCTCCCCTAAGCAATGAGGTCAAGGGATTGGAACCTGGAACTGGGAGTCAAAATAGACTTTTCTGTCTTTATAAGAAAGTGATGCCAGGTGTTTGTTTTCCCAATGGAAAGGTGCCTGACACAAAGCAGATTTAACTGCAGGACTTTCATAATATGAGTCTACAGTCATCAGCTGCATCCCACAAACTCAGCCATTCAAAACATGGTATCCAGGGAGCTTAAGCAAGGAATGGAGGAACCAAGGGTAGCCTGGAGACGACAGGGTACAATCTCATACACCTAAGGCAAAGCAGGCTGTTAGAGAAGTATCTGTAGATCCTGCTCTGCTTAGATTAAACATTATTCTTAATTGGCAAGTCATTTCTCATAGTTACTATGGGTTTTATACCATAAGCCACAGTCACCTTGTGTGTGTGAAATTGTCACCTAGTGACATCTCTGAATGGAATGTGACCCTTAGGCTTGAGTCTCCTGAAGAAGAGCTCTCCTCCAGACACCTCACCTTAAAATAGTCACACGGATTGGTTCCTGGCAACATCTGAGTCCCGTTCTCTTACTTGCTCTGACAGGTAGTAGTGGCTGTGCCAGCCCAGTGGTACCAACCTGGTTCTCAGTGCACTTTATTAATGGCCTTAGGGGGCAGAGTCACGGCCTCTGTTTTGAACTGCACCTATCACCCCCCCTTCTCTGAATCCAGCCTAGCCACACCAAATTTTGTTCCCCACTTTCCTTCCTTCTGGGCCGTAGCTTTCTCTTCTTCATGATGGGTGTGAGTTTGGAGAAGTGGGGGAAAGAAGGTCTGGCCTTGGAGAGTCTTTGGCTTTGGGTCTTTACTCAGGAATCTGCTTCGGTGGCTGGGCCTGCCTGGCTGGCATCCCTAGGTGAAGCTAAGACAGAGATGACAGAACTTAGGAACACGGAAGCCTGGGGCAGAGGCCTGGGATATGGGCATCTATGGGAACATATGGGCATCTGAGAGACCTACATCGCATGGTCAGACAAGCAAGTTCTTGGGCATTTTCCACCGTGCCACACTGAGTTGTCTCTCCTGTTTTAAAGCCCCCTTCTGATTACAGAGGTTTGGGGGTTGGTTACAGGCCTGGGCATAATTAAATCAAGGGCCTAGAGCTGTAGTTGGCCTGGTTTTACTTTAGTGTACCCAGTGACTTGTGAGAGCCCAGCACTAGTTACAAGGAAATCATCACAAGTGGTGGGCTTTCTGCCTTTCTAAAAATGCCCATTCACTTCGAGACTAGACATTTGTATTTTAAGATTCACTTACCCTCTACCATTTGGGCAACCTTCTTCTTATCTTCAGATCTTGCCTGAAATGGGAATAATAATCAGTATGCTTCTGGTTTGAGAGAGTTAACATTTTATTTGGGCCAGAGAAAAGACAACTAATATGCTATTACTCAGATCTTGGGCATGACAGTATCAATGAGGACAGGATGCTCGGATCGTAGAGACTGGACTTGTTATTTGAGTGAGTAAATGCAAACACAGAAGAGCCAAGGTTTTACACCTGATGAGTTTCCTATAAGGACAACTAACTCATGGGTGTTACATTCTACACAGGCAGGCAGAGGAGCTGAAGGAGTTAGGACCTATAGTTTTTCATATTCTGATTATTCATTTGCTTCACCCGTACTGAGTACATGTGGCCCGGAGGTGATTTTATAGAATATTAATATAGATAATTTTGTGCACAAAAAATTTTCATGGTGTAGAATTTTCCACTCGTGGCTTCATGGTGTCAAGCAGGCACTTTGAGGTCTTGGGGTAGTTCAGATCTTTAGAGTAGGGAGGCTCTGCCTGAAATGGCTTGGGTCACAAAGAAAACACAGATCAGCCACTAGGGAAATAAATACCCATGGGCAAAATGCCCTGCAACTGGAAATGGATGTCTAACTTGACATTTCACAAAGCTGGTCTGTTGCCCCTTTACATAAATTTGAATTTATGGGAGCAATTGCTTTTTTTTTTTTTTTGTGAAAAGATACAGGGAGTTGTTTTCAATGGTGGTAAAGACAAGAAGGTAATCAGGATGCCACACTTAAGGAAGGATGACTCTCGGTGTTATAAAAGGCAGGGTAGATAGGTCCCAGAGAAAGCATCCTTGAATTTGGTATTTTGGGTGCTTCCCTGGCTTCCTCCTGACCATAAGGGAGGGGACATAGAGGAGCAGTTGTGGAAGGGCTAGGAGAGTCTGCCTCAATCTGGTTACTTTAAGAGAGGACTTCCCAGTGGGAAGGAGTCCATGTCAGCCAAAATCTAAAGGATAAGAAAGAGGAAGAAGGGTACTTAGGGTACAAGCAGCCCTAGGGGTTCAAAGATCAAAGTTGACCTTGGTCAGGTTAGGGGTGGATCCTCACCAGCCTATTAACATCCACGGAGATGCCTGGCACACTGGGAGCCTGGCATAACCATGCAAAGAATGTTCCAGTGAGCAGGCTCACTCCCAGAAAATGCAAGCAACCACTGAGTATTCTTAGAAGTCACTTGAGGGGACTTTGAAGGTAGCCACTTTGTACCACAGTATGTCAAGTGTCAAACCACTATAACCTGAGGGTTTGAGCTCCATTGCACTCTCCTGCTATAGAGGGTGCAGGCATATGACTGGGGTTGATGTTGTCACAGAAAAGAGCTGAGATCAGATGATACTTGCGTTTTGGATCTGCATCCTGAGTTGCTGGCTGCTGAGCTTCAGGGATCTTGCGATGCTCTGAAGGTAGTAGATGAGCATGCTGGGATGGAAGGACATGTAATAGTGAGTGGGCTTCAACTAGCTCTTTAGCTTTCAGGTCCTGCTCAGGTGGCAGTGGAAGTGAGGGTTCCCAGATCGTATGTGGGCTACCCCGTGACCCCTAGACTCCTATCCTAGCAAAGTCACATCTGCCTTCTCACAGCCCATGGTCACTGGGAAAGTGCAACTTCCCCCTTTTCATCTTTTGCTGTTCATGGCTGACCCCTGTTGCCTTCAAATTCTGCACCCTGACAATAAACACAAGGCACAAAGATCAGCAAGCACTTTGTAGCCAATCAAGCTGTGAGTACTGGTTTCACTTCTCACTGGAAGCACTAATAAACACAAGCTACTCAGCTGAATTATGACATTCCAAAATTATCTACATTTCTGCAGAATACCATACTGGTACTAATAGTACATGGCCACGCACTAGTGGCCACGGTAATCCACCAGATCCTATGGATTACAGAAACCATGCAGTAGCTATGCAGCTGTCTCTCTGTGGCATGGTGGCTTGTGCTACTCTGAAGTGTGCTCAGAGTCCCATGCTTAGATCATCAACCCCTGTGACTCCTGAATGAACTAATTGTATTTAATTATTGGACAGCAGTGGGGTCATATGGCTACACACACAGCTGTCCTTTAGGGGTGAGGGATATGGCATCCTTTGGAGGCTGGGAGGAGTCATGCCCATTTAAGGCTGGAAGGTATGACAGCTTCTGGAGGCTGGGAGGTGTAGTGTCCTCTGGAGGTTGAGGGGAGTGATGCCCCCTGGTGGTTGGGAGGAGTGGCATCCCCTGGAGGCCAGGAGTTGTAGCACTCACAACAGAAGCAGTACAGCGGGAAGTATCACCACAGGGCTGCTGATGTGTCCAACCACAACGTGAAACCACGCAGGGAAGTCATTCTCTATTGTCTCTGACACGATGTCATAGATCTTCTCTTGTCCACTGTGAGAAAGAAAAAGATAACTCCAGATCTGACTGCTTTTGTCTACAGAATGATTCAAGACCTATTAAAACTGTTTGGTATCTAGAGGTGGATCCCCAAAAACCAGCTACAAAAGCTGGAGGCAAATCTCCAAATGGCAAAGATTTCTAATGCTCCCTAGAAGTTCTGTGAAGTGGCTAGTCATCTAGTTCCCCAGAAGGACTGGAGATGGGGCCACTGATCACACTACAGGTGCGCTGGCATTTTAACAAGTAATTGAAGACCTCCTCCAAGGGTTTGTGTGTCAAAACTGGCTTAGGCATCAGTGGAGACTGCAGTTGAGATTTCTGTATGGTTACAGAGAGATACTATAGACTGAAAATTGACATGGACTGTCTTCAAGTAAAACTCCTGGCTATGTAGATTTCTACATAGCCAGCTCTTCCTTCCTTCCTTCCTTCCTTCCTTCCTTCCTTCCTTCCTTCCTTCCTTCCTTCCCTCCTTCCTTCCTTCCTTCCCTCCTTCCTTCCTTCCTTCCTTCCTTCCTTCCTTCCTTCCTTTCCTTTCCTTTCCTTTCCTTTCCTTTTTGAGATTGTAGTATAATTATATCATTTCCTCTTTTTTTCCCCTCAAAACCCTATCATAGACCGACCCCCTTCCTTGCTCTCTTTAAAACACATAGTGCCTTATTGCATTAATTACTATCATATGTATATATGTATATTCCTAAGTACATAAATACAACCTCCCTTGTCTGAATATTACTTGCATGCATGTTTTCAGTTTTGACATAGTCCTACTTGGTATCTCAGGCTGGCCTTAAACTATTGACAATCCTCCAGCCTCAGCTTCCCAAATACTAGGATTTAGAGATGTGACACATTATACTAGGATTTTTTTCTCTTACTTAAACATATAATTTTCATCTATCTGTTTACTTATTTACTTTTTTCCCCATGTGTGTGTTACCTGAAGGGACCACAGTTCAGAGATGGCTTATAGTGGACGATAGCAAAGATTGTTGGCAGCATGCAGAGGAAGAGCATGAACAAAAGCATTGCCAGGTAGAAGTTGTTGGATCTGTGGAAAGACCAAACACCATGCCGCGTTCATTCATCCCAGAGTCTGAGTGAGCACATCCTAACAACCCACCCAGAAGCAGCCAGCACGTCTGTACGTGGAACCAGTCTCTTAGCAGGGGCCTGGATGGCCCAGTTGGTACAGTGCTGGCTGCACAAGCATGAGGACCTGAGTTTGATCCCCAGTACCTCTGTAAAAGGCTGGAGGCTTGAAATCCCAGCGCTGGGAAAGCAGAGACAAGAGAGTGCCTGGGACTTACTGTCCAGTCAGGCTGGCCAGACTAACAAAACATGAGGTGGAGAGTAATTGAGAAAGATGCCTGATATCAAACTCTGGCCTCCACTCCTATGAATACACATGTACACATGCACTTGTGTACATACATAGACCACCATGTGCTTGAGTGCTGGCATTTGCACACACACACACACACAGAGAGAGAGAGAGAGAGAGAGAGAGAGAGAGAGAGAGAGAGAGAGAGAGAGAGAGAGAGAGAGAAAGAGAGAGAGAGAGGTTTCTAAGATGTGCTTTGTGTGAAGGCTTGCACAGCTTAAAAACCTGAAAATCAGCTTTCAGAAAAAGGCTTCCAACCCAGCAAATTGACTTTACAAACACTGGCTGTGCACTTGTAAGCTGTAAACCCAGAAAGCAATGTCTGCACCCCTGTGCATGGCTTCTACCCAGTTAGCTCCACATAGGCAATCTTAGAACTGCCCTCCACCCACCTGGGGCCTTACCCAATTTTAGTAGAATATTAACAGGGCCATTGCACCTGGCATTTACTCTGGAGTGATGGCCACTTAGGCTGTGGAATTATCTCTTGTAAATATCAGTGATTGCCATCTGAGATTTATGGGATCGCCGTGTCTGGGAAAATTCAGAACCCTAGCATAACCTCAGTCATAAGACCTTCCTGGCACACCTGGAATTTTTACAATGACTGTATTTGCTTAGGTAATGGTTCGTTAAGACAACTTCTAATTCAGATAAGAGATTTTGGTATTTGGGAACTCACTTGCTAAATGGCCTTTTGTGTATCAATAAAAAGAGCTTCTGCAGTCAGTCAGTCCATGGAGACTGATTCCCCCTGCTGCCTTTGCTATGCCTAAATTCATCTGCAATTGCTCTTTCTTTGTCTGATCCATGTGACTCAGAGCACTGATATCTAGAGCCTTCCTTTCCTGATGCCAGCCTGGAGCTTGCTTCTTGGGTTTCAGGAGCAAGGCTCTATTAATTGTCTGACTTGGGTCACATTTGCTGTCAGTTTATTTCTCTGCCCCTTACTGCTCAGATTCAGAATGTATTATGAATTCGCCCATGTGGCTAAAATGAAATGCAGGAAAGAATTAGTATAGCCAGGATTGTAGAACAATTCAAACTTCTAACCAACCATGAAAACTAATGTGTACCTGCCTAATATACAGCATTATACTTTGTTCAGGGCTGTTGGCCGTTACAGTCAGCAGCTGGCAGCTACAAAACAGATAAAGACACCAGAAGTCAATTTTGTGTGCCTCCTCCGGGACATGAAGTGGAGAAATACAATGCTGAATAAAGGAGGATGAGGAGAGGGAGGAGGAGGAGGAAGAGGAGGAGGAGGAAGAAGAAGAAAAAAGAAGAAGAAGAAGAAGAAGAAGAAGAAGAAGAAGAAGAAGAGCTCTGAACACAAAGGAGCACATTCTGTGTGCATCACATTTTACATAAACATAAATGACAAAACCAGGCAAGCCCCAAGTACTTCTATAGCAACCAGAGATGATGGGAAGAAGGGATGTGTTCTGCGAATCACTCATGTTCTGCTGCTCCTACCTTTGTGTTCCATCTGTGAAAGTTCAAGCCTGATATTTCTAACTTGTACACTTTTTCCAAATGATTGTTATATATCAGTAAAAACTAAAAAAAAAAAAAAAAAAAAAAAAAAAACCAAAAGAACCCACCATGGGACAAGAGCCTTAAAGAGATGACAACAGATTGCAAGGTGGGGGCATAGGCAGTGACTTCATGCCAGGAGCTGAGTAGAGAAACAGCAGGGTTTGAGGCACTGCGCTTGGAGACCCTTGTCTGAAGAGGCCTGCTCAGAGGGTATATGGTCTCAGTCCAAGGCAGACACTACTGCTACCAACCTGGAGGCTCGAAACACTTGCTGGTGGGGTACATTGCAGGTCAGCACTGCCCAGCTCCTCAGGTACATCAGCCCTATGAGCTTGAGAACGTTGAAGGCTGGTAGGCATGGAGAGAAGAAGGCCCCCATCCTGAAATGGCAGAAGGTGGTCTGTGTGTGTCCACATCAGGACTGCATACCACAGGCCCCACCCACGGTGGCACAAGGGTCTAAGCCGTGACATTTCATGACATTTACACTTTATACGTCAAGAACTGCAGAACCTCTAAAGATCTGAGACACAGTCTCCACATTCCAGAGGTATGATAAATCCCTACAGGTGGGCAATGGTGATGTGTTTGTCTGTTTTCTCCTAGTTTAGCAACGGGAAAGGCCTCCTCTCGGGAGAGGCAGGCCTTGTAGAACTAGGCCCTGGGCTAAATGCTACACTTTGCAGTTCTGGGGCAAGAACTAAGTTAATAAGTTACCGAGTTTCAGTCTGAATCAACACAGGTCAGACACCACCACCCCCAACTTATGTTGACCATTGTTCTCCTCACCCTTGTACTTGTTAGCTTATTTATTCCTCTGAAATTGTGAAAAGGAGAGATGACCAAAATTAATAGACTAGGAAGGCAAATCTGGGGAAATTTATCTATTTGATCAAAAACATGTTGCTAATAAAGTGGCCCTATGTCTAGATGTGGACACTTGTAAGAGTGAAATCAGTAAACTGGGAGTTACCACTCAGCTACCCCAGGCACACTGGGGCATCTAGCCAAGGCACAAATGTCAAATGCACAATAAAACCCATAACCTCCCCTTTAGTTCAAAATCACTTTGTTTTAGATATGCAATTGAACCCGACCCCCATGTAATTCAGATTTAGTGGCCAGAAAATGAAGTGTTTAAAAGTAATAATGTCAGACACCCCCTCCCCCACTTGTGCCTCTGTAGCCTCATTTTCTACTGCATTTGATGATTGCAGTGAGTTGATAGGGTTGCAGTAAAAATTAATTCAGCATAAACATATTAAATGAACAGCACATATGGTTTCACACACCAGATTTGTACTAGTGGGTTCTCTATGCATTCTGTGACTGATGGTGGAGGCTGTATTTCTGAATGATTAGGATAGCCAAGCTTTTCTTTCTTTGTCTGACAGTATTTGGATCAACAGTCATTTAGGTCCTGTAGATAAAGCTGGAGGCCCCCACGCATGAACACACTACTGAGGAAAGGATGACAATGTGACTCTTGCCTATGCCCGGGTACCCCTAGGAACAGGATCTACTTGGCTGGAGGCTTGCTAAGGTCCTGGTCTGCCCCCAGAATGTGTCGGCTATCCAGAAGAATAGCTCTCCATCTGGCCCCATGTCTACATGAAAGAAATGATGGGAAATGCCCAAGATGGGGTTGGCTCTAAGTGCTCAAGTGTAACCACACAGCCCCTGACCCCTTCCTGGCAAGAAGTTCCTCCTCTTGGATCGCCCCCTCCCAGCTGAGAGGCTCTACCATTTCCTATGCAGACATTTTTTGGGGACTGTGATCAGACATGGTTTAAAAAAGAACCACCCCCTGTCATTGTTTTCTATAAAATCCTCAGAAAGGCACTAATAAAATCATCTCACCTGAGAAACAGTCCCTTGTCAACCATCTTTCCTGATGGTGCTTATGGCTGTGTGAGTCCACCTGGGCTCATCAAAGCCTTAGCCCAGATGACAGAGCATCTTTGAGACCTACCAAATCATGCCTTGATTGTAGACTAGGTGCAGCACGTTCTCGGCGATCTTGAATTCCCCATATTCAGGCTGTGAGAGAAAAGCATTTGCATTAAAAACAGTCATGAAGTTCTTGGTACATAGTGGCTCATTGTGGCAACTTGGACAGACTTCTTTGCTCGTACAGACACTCAGATATGACTGCCATGCTGGTCACCAGCAAATGGGGAAATGTGAAGCTGGGGAAAGAGCTACCCTTCCATGCATGCCCTTTACTCTTTCCCTATGAATCCTCGATGGATCTCTGCCCCACCTGGGCCATACTCATATGTAGCTGTTTCCTTGGACTAAAGCATTCCCTCCTGGAAGGAGGAAGGTCAGGAGACTTAGGAAAGTCAAGACTTAGAGGCACAGGAAGTGTCCAAGGCTCAGGATGCCCTCCCCCAAGCAGTTAACAAGACAACAGACTCTCCAGTACAGCTGCCTGCAAGTTGTGAAGCAAGCTTTGCCTCACCGCCCTAAGAAGCTCACAAGCTAGACTTGAAATGGAATCACTTCTTAGGTCTGTTTCCCTCTAACTGAGGTGAACAGAAGTAAACTCTGCAGAAAAAGCCATACAGCACATGCCTGATTGATCCCTAGACAAGCCAACAGTGAAAGGTGGATTTAGTTCTAGCACCTCTACCCCCTCACCCCCACCCCCAAGCACACTGTATTTCACTTACAAACTTGCTTTCAAGGTCCCAACACCAATAGTCACTTAGGTAGCGAACGAAAAGTCCTCGGAAGAAGTCTATGAGAAGGATGCTGGCCACTGTGAAGAGCATGTCAATGACAGACAGCTTCAACATCTCCTGCAACACATGGGTCCTGTTACCACCATACCCTCTGCCCCCCGCCCCCATAGTCTTCCCCATCTCTGTCTTCTCCACAATCCTCCAGGATCCATCCTGTCTTTGTCCTTTCCCTGGAGCCAGATCCAGGAGGTACATAATGTTTTCCCTTCACATCTTTATACAGCACAGTGGCAGAGGGAGGGCCTTCTACTTCATCATGACTGTTTGGAGGGTATCTGTTTTGTTTGAGTTTGGGTCACAACGTCTGAGGCAAAGCCTGTACTACACAAAATTTGGGAAGACCCTAAGGTCAGGTTCTGAAACACAAGTTCTTTATTTTTTTCAAGATAGTGTTTCTCTGTGTATCCCTAGCTGTCTTGGAACTAGCTCTGTAGGCAAGGCTGGCTTTGAACTCACAGACATCCATCCACCTGCCTCTGCCTCCTGAGAGCTGTGACTAAAGGTGTGTGCCACCACCACCCTGTTTGAAACATAAGCTCTTAACACAAATTTCCTCTTCTGTGCCTATGAGGTAGAGGTCAGCATCTTACAAAGACCTTGCTTAGTTACTACTCCACAGTAAGTTTGCTCTGATTACTATGATTAACTCTGAAACCAGTGACACATGAACATAAAACATCACTGGATTCCATGCTTCTTTTCTATGAAAAAGGAACAGCGATGTCCCAGGGAGTTGCCAGAGTAAGGTGATGAAGGGACTTCCCAAGGGGCAGGGTGTAGCACCTGGCCAACATAGGTCTCCCAGCACTGTCCTTGTGGGCCCTGCATGTAGGGCACTGTCTTGTTGGCCTTGGTGTGTGGCATAACTGTAGTCAGAATGCTTGTGTCCTCCAAGACCCACGTGCTGCTGTTACTCCTGAGCTCCATGCCTGCCCCAGGTGTGGGCCATTGCCCTTCTTCAGGCACTGCTCTGGTGGTATAGAAGGTGGAGGGATCTGCCCAACGGCTTGTGATGTTTTTGGTAGCAGCTGCCTGTTGAGAGGGGAAGGAGAGAAGGAAGGAAGGAAGGAAGGAAGGAAGGAAGGAAGGAAGGAAGGAAGGGAGGGAAGGAGGGAGGGAGGGAGGAAGGAAGGAAGGAAGGAAGGAAGGAAGGAAGGCTATTTACATGTTTGTGAGCAAGAATCCAGAATCCAGCTTGAACAAATGAAGGGGAACAATGCTTTGTTTTAGAATAACTAGTCTCTCTTTCTCCATCTGTCTTCTTCTCCCTCTTACCCCTCCCTCTGTCCCTTTCTCCATCTCTAGTCTCCTTTTCTCACTCCTTGTTCCTCTCTTCTCTTTCCTTCCCTTTTACCACTTGACTAGAGGTGACCATACTCACAAGACACTAGCTGAAATAGAGTTTGCTGCTCCGCAACAATTATCAGAAATAGTTCTGTGGTTCTAGGTGACAGACTCCCCTCTTCTCAATCTCAAGGAAATTTTAGATTAAGTGCATAAGGATTCAGTGAGTGATTGACTAATGCTCCAGACAGAATGCCAGTAAGTGGCAGGTAAGGACCAAGGTCTATGCAACTTCAACCCCCAGCTCTCCATGGCCTCTTTGGCCCATACATCGTGGAATTTATGATAAACTTTGAATAAATGACTCTCAAAAAGCTCCTCCTCCTGTCTTCCCACCTCTCCCACTCAGTGTGTCCTGGAAGGCTGAGAAGGTTGAAATGGACATCAAAGCTGCCCTGTGGGACTGGGACTGGATGGAGCATACTCTGAACTATTTGGTATGGGAAAACTATTCTCGTTCTACATTCTGGATGGGCCTACGGCCTGATCATCTTCCTGGGGTTATTTGAAAGAACCATTAGCAGTCTTTCCTGATGGAGGCATGAAAATAAGATAGCATGGCCCAGGGAGACATGGTGGCAACAGCCCAGGCTCTCATAATAACACTGTTAAATTTTTTTATTTGGGAAATGGGAATTAAATTTCTCTCTACACTTTAAAAGGACCACAGTGGCATGATTTTAGATGTGTCATATGAGACACAAATATAAGCAGCAAAGAAGACATAGATGATGAAGACACTGACATGGGGGTGCTGTCTGGGGAGCAATGACAAGAGATTGTCCAGTTTGGACAGTGATGGGGAGGAGACTGTTCAATCTAGGCCTTGATGTTGAGTCAGCACCCTACCTAGGCAGTGGTAGTAGGTGACTGTTCAGTTGGGACAGTAGTGGGAGGAAGACTGTCTAGTCTGAACCACGATGATAGGTACTATACAGTCTAGGCAGCTATGACAGTAGTGACAGCAGGTGTTGTCCCAGCTGGACACTCACCTCAATGTTCATGCTGTTTACTTTGTCCAGAAGAGCAATGATCAAGCTGTAGAGATTTCCTAGATACAGTACCAGGACCCTGAAAAGCATAAGACATCTGGAGAGACAAGATCACCACACACCCGCAGTCTGGAGCTTCCAGAGAGTTCTAAGCCATCATGGACATGATAATAAGACAGCAGTTGAGTTGCCTGAGTGTCCCTGAAATAAACCAGATTATAGGACAGGCAAGATGGCTCAGTCGGTACAGGTACTTGTGGTCATGTCTGACCTCTGACTTTGATCCAGGAACCTCATAGTAGAAAGAGAAATCTGACTCTTGCAAATTGTCCTCTGACCTCCACAACATGACATGAATATCACACACACACACACACACACACACACACACACACACACACACACTAATGTAATAAAACAAACAAAATCACAGACTATTAAAATCATCTAACTTCTAATCATCTAGCAGGTGAGGATGAGGTTTGGAGTGTACATCTTTTCCAGATGATCCCACAATAGCCATCCCTGGACCAGCCTGTTAGAAACACTAGTGCAGCAGAAAGAACATGTGTCCCGTGAGGTGATATAACATTTGACCCATGCTTTTTGGCCTGTAAATATATCACCTGGCATCATTCCACTCAGTTCTCAGCAAGTCTATGTTACACTGTCCATTCAAGGGATGAGAGAACAGAGAATGTGGATCTGAGAGTTGTTCAGTCCATGAGGCTGGAAGGACCAGCATGCCACTTGTACATCTCAACACCCACCCTCAGAAAAATAGGCTGGGCTCCACAGCAGCACAGAGGGGCAGTTATTACAATCACATCATGCAAGCAGCTACCACAGAGTGTAATCTGCTTGCTGGCCTGTGCCAATCACTATAGACACCATGCCCATTCTCCCAGAGTGGAATATTTGAGAAACATATCCTGGCATTGCCTACAACAGAACCTTGGGTCTTAAGGGAAACCTGCCTAAGAAATAGGATGAGCAAGGAAAGTAACCTTGGCTGATCTTTCCCTGAGTCAGTGCTGTCCAAATGTGGAATCAAATCCAGTGATACGGAAACAGTTTTATCTTAAGGAGACTAATTCCACGTGAAAACAATGACCCACACATCCATATGGGCCTCTTTCATCTCCATGGAGTTCAGGTGATGTCACGTGTCGGTAGATGGCTCCTCAAGGAGACACCTTTGCCACTTGTTTTTCCTCTGAAACTATGGAGGGCTCCCTCATGCATCACCCCAGGATGACTTCAGCATTTGCCTTAGCCTTGTGGGTCACAGCTCCTCCAATGCTGCATGGTGAGTGCTGGTGGAAGACAGGCAGAGCCAGGGATTTTGCTAGGGCTCTCACTGCATCTCAGATGAAAGGTATCATGGTCTGTTGGTGAGTGAAGGGAACTCAAATAACATGTCTTGCTTTTATAACCAAAATTATGTCTCATTTGTCTGAGGTTATGTCTCTCTGTGGCTCTGTTTCTCTAGTTTTGAGTATGAATAACGAGGCCGATCTGTGTAATAGGATTGCTGTTACACCAAATGTAATAATGGAATTGATTCTCCCCAGTGCCTGTGGGCAAGGAAGGAACTGGAGAAAGTCCTTCTTATCCAGGCTGGAGAGGTGCAGAGTGCAACATAAAACAGCAGGGTGAGTGGGTCCCCAAGCTTTGCCCCAGGTCTATCCTGTGCTATGGGCTTTTGGTCAACTCCTTGATTTTTCTAGCGATGGCTTCTGTCTTTATGGCAGTGGGATTCCAGGAGTTATGGAACTGGAGTCTTCAAGTGAAACAAAACTTTCACCCATTTTAGTAAATCAAGTGCTGTTGGATAACCCAGCCTTTGAGCTATCAGCAATGGCTATTTTCATGCTTCTCCCTTAGAGCTTGTAGTTAGGACAGGGGTGTGGACATAGATGGCAGTCATGTCTTTTCTTAGAAGATATTTATTGACTCCTGAGTGGAAAGGATCCTTCTCAGAATGGTCTGAGGTTTGAGGAGTGTCATGAGGTGTCACAGGAGGTAGCATTGAGAAGCCAGTGTGGACAGAGTAGGGAACAAATGCCTAGGGCTGTGATACCTCCTACACCATGCTCTCTATTTGAAGGAAAGCAGACTTTCAGAAAGCCAGTCCTTGCTAGACATAAATGTGGCTCTAACTCTTGGGCAGGCCGTCGTGGGATGTTCTCTTGTACACACAGTTTGCTGTGGCTCAGGCCACATCTGCTTTTAACATCTGCTGTAGCAGCCACTGGCTGTCTCGGTACAGCTCATAGTATTATACGACTTTGTGCTTGGGTAGTCATTAGCAGAGAACAGGCTGTCTCTCTTATGTCTGGCAAACAATGAGGGTCTATTTTGCCACTCAGAGTCTAACCACAGAGGGAATTCAATAATGAGGAAACCCAGACACACATTCCATCATCTTGCTGCTCTTTTGTGTCTGCTTTTCCTGCCCACTTCCCCCCTCTTCCTCTCTGTTCGCTCCTCTTCTTTCTCTGCTTCCTCTTCTTTGTTACCCATAATTTCATCTGTGTTACCTGCATCACTGTTCTCTCCTTTCCTGACTACCCTTCTTTCATTCCAATTTCACCCACCTTTTCTTGAGCTTATATCCCTAGGAAAGCTTTATGTTTAGTGTGGAGGAGAAGAAACATGCATTAGCTCTGCAGGGATCCAGTCCCATTGTAGGTGGATGATGACCGAGCCACCTTGGGGCTCTTCTAGCAGGATGCTATACCTTGCTAACTGGAAGCGCAGTGTGGTCCGTGGGTGGTACATCTCCAAGGCAGCTATGAGGTCAAAGGCAGATGGTGCTAGCATGGTGACAAGGGAGACCACCACACTCACCTATGGAGAGAGTACATGTTTCTCAAGACCCAATTCCTTCAACATTTGGTTTTCTATATGGCCACCTAACATCCACAGGGACACTGAGCTCCTGTTTAGAAACCTCTCTAAGTCTCTAAGAGTCATCCTTTTTTAGAAGGCTACAACCCATCCCATCATGAGGATGCTTATGCATGCTATCTGGGCTTCTATAGAATTTCTGTCACATTTACCAGTCACTAATTCATTGTATTTATACCTCCCCGACCTTGGATGGAGGATGAAAATAATTATCATTATTATGATCAGAAAGGGGAAGGCAGAGATGTAATTGAATATCCCTCTGTACACAGGGGATTAATTATGTGGAGAACCATGCCTGGTTCTTGTTTGTCTGGACTTATGGCAAAAGAAAGGAGGATTTAAGCTGGTACAAAAGATGTTAGAGCTAACTAAAGAAGTCATTCATGAACAGATGTTTTAAAATTTGCCACCTTATAAATGTGCAAGGAAGTACTTACCCCACATAACTGGTATAAACTGCAAGGAGGCATAGAAAAAGCTACCTGGTGTAACATCAGCGTCTAAGAAATGAATGCACACGAGACAGATGGGTGCCCATCTAATTGCTTTTCAAGTGGATGCTAGTTATTTTTATCAGAATAATCCAAAAGGTGGTTTGGAGATTTTTTTGTTTTTTTTGTTTTGTTTTGTTTTGTTTTTTGTTTTTTGTTTGTCTTTCAAATCTTGGCAGGTAAATTGGGCCAAACATTCAAGACAACAGTCACAACAAATGTTAGAAATTTGGGAGTTCTCCCTACCCTCCTCCTTGGTAGTTTTCTGTTTTTGGAGATTTTCACACAAGTCAGGGTGTGGGTCGTTCAATGCCCAAATGGTTGGTGTGGCTGGTTCTGGAAACATGCTAGTGGGATTTGAGGCACACACTGTGGGTCAGTGTGGTCACTGATGCAGGTCTGTGGGCGGTACCCATGCCTGGGAGTGTGGATGCAAAGGAACAGAAGTGAGTAGGAAAAAGCCGAACCATAAGGGTCAGCGTGGGCACCTGGAGGAGTTCTTAACATGAAGATCTTCCTAGTTATTTAACCAGGAGCTGAACGTTCTGGTCCCTACCCTAGTCCTGGCAGGCTATGCTCATTTCTAGAGATGTTTCTGCCTAATTCACCAAAGAATCAGAGACAAGGTAATGTTGTCATCCCTCTTAAAGTTCAATCTGCTGACATAATTGCTGGTCACTGAGTACCTCATTCTTTTCCCAAAGTGTCAGCTCCTTCTTCGACTGCTCCAACTTCTGGGACCGGTCTACCACAAAGTAGATGAGATAGATGCTCCCAGCCAGTGACAGGAGAACCAGAATGTTGGCAATGATTCTCAGGCAGACAGTCACTGCCCTGAAAAGAGAAGCAACACAAGCATGCAGATGACGGTACTTTAGGAAAGGGACATTTCCCCTTCTTAGAGTCCCCTCTGCTTCTTCTACCTCCAATTTCTCATATTCTGAGAGATCAACAGAGTTGTAAATTTAGCTAGCCAGCAGCTTGGGACCTTTATGAAACCATCAAACATTTGTGTTAGGATCCGAGTATGTGGGTTTCAGTTCTAGGGTTGTCACTTATAATTGGAGTCCTACAGAGGCCAGGAGGTGACTCTGCTGTGAAGTGTCTGTCACACAAGCCTGAGGTCCTGAGTTCAGATTCTGAGAACTCACATTTAAAATATGCCAAGCAAGGTGAAGTGTAGTTAGCCCTAGCACTCGGCTTTGGGGAGGCAGAGATAGGCAAATCCCTGAAGCTCATTGGCCAGTGAGCCTAGGGAAATGAGCTTCAGGTCTCAAACCATAAAGGTAGACAGGATTGAGGAAAGACACCCAACATCTACACATGTGTATTCACACCTACAGTAACTAATATATACACACGCCCCCTCCCTCCCCCATCCCCCACACATTAGAGTCCTGTGATGCAGACAGGAATTCATATAAAGCTTCCAGCAGAAGAGGAATGGGATGGAGGGGGGAAACTGGCCTCCTGTCATTCCACACCATGAGCCTGACATCTGCCATGTATTTACTTGGTTACTAGGCATCTTTTCCCTGGGTTATGTGAGATCTCAGAATCTTGTCTATCTCTTTCCTCTAGAGTTCATGGCTCTAAGGATAGCTCTTCCTAGTACATCTAAATAATCCATCCATATTTGTCAGATGAACCAGCAACTCAGTCACCATGAGATGGGATTTGGGAACATCCCTTCCCTTGTTTGGTCACACTTCCTCAGACAGTGTGAGAAGATTGATAAACCATCAGTGATTCTAGAATTTACATAGAACCCCACCCGCCTTGTAAGTACTGGGCAACTGACTGGTTGGTCTGTGTCCAAAACATTTTCTTCTGCCTGTTTGGGGACCAGTGGGAAACCAGAGCTCCAGGCAAATGTTTATCTGCAGGGAGGTGGCTTGGGAAGTAATTCCAGCCAGCAGGAGTGAAGGCTGGGTAAGTGGTAGAGTTTGCCACAGCTGGAGTTCTGCTCAGGGCAATGGGATGCTCCCAGTATACCCAGGATTTAAGAGGAAAGCATTCATTCCATTTCCTGTGGCACTGGGTGACTCCATAGGCACTCTCTCCCAGAGTGTACCTTGCTGTGGATGACAGTACATAAGTGTGGACCAGGACCCTGTGAGTTCTACCCAGAGCAGCACTTGGTAGCTAGCCTAGGTATGAACAAGCTTGCATAACTCTGCCTGGGGAAAGAGTAAGGGCCAAGATGATTTGTAGGGGCACACAAGAATTATACCACCCCTCCTATGAAATTCCACTGCTGGGGAGCTGGGGCAGGTCAAGATATTTCCCTTTATGTATAGTTTTGCCCTTCATCCACACTGGGAGCATCCCATTGCCCTGAGCAGAACTCACTCCTAAAATGACTCCTAAATAAAATGGTGAATAGTATCTTCCAGGTTAAAAAAAGAAAAAGAAAAAGAAAAAAAGAAAACACAGCGCTCTAGATGACAGAGTTATTCCTTGGGAAGGAGAATACTGTAGACCCAGAACTGTGGAGTACTGGGACGGAAAACACCAGGAGAGCGGAGGTCCACCAATGCCATCCTCTGCCTCTAGAGCACACAGTCATCATTGTCAGGATCATATTACTCACAAGGCACCAGTTTGGAGGAATGTGCTGAGGAGACAGTGGCAGGCTCCCCGTGGCCATGCACCTGCATCCTTCCTGGTGGTCACACACACCAGTCAAGGCATGCTGGGCCAAGTGCACACATAAAATCCCTTCTTTCTCTGCATCTCCTCTGGTCCTGAGTCCCTGCTGCACCTCTGTCTTCCTCTGAGTAAAAGGAGGTGGACCAGGACTTATGGAAGAAAAATGAGAAAACTGGCTCCTCCTCGACTCACCAGGAAAGTAAGACCTCTTGGATCTAGAGCGAACTTAAAGGTGGCTATCATGTTCAAATTCTAGGGGTCATTTAAATCATTTGATTGGATATGATAAAGACATAGACTTCCTGTTGCTAGGGATGCTAACCCAAACTGAAGTCTGTGATTTCAGAGACTGTAGTGACTGTGGTGGGCTTGTTCTCTGGCCTCTAAGAGGCCCGATGGGGCCCATCCTGCCAATCACTGGAGAAGAAATGTAGGTCAGCTCTCTGGGCCACTGGGGTTTGTGCCAGGGAGGGCTAGAATTCACCTCTCCCATCTGCTTGGGTACAGCTCTTTCTGGCACCACCCCTGCACCCATTATTCCCCAATAGCCAGTAGAGACGCATTTAACTGAACTGGACTATGCAATCACCAAGGACATGAGACAGGTGGTGTAAAGATAGAGAAATTTATCCTAACTCTCCACTGACCCCAGGAAGCTAGAAGTTTAAATCCCCTGGCAGTGAGTAAACAAAAAGTCACATTCTTTGCTGTTTACCACAGGGTTGGTTATGACAGCACCTGTGAGTAAGTAAACACAGGAAATGAGCTTTGTCACCCGACCCAGGAGCCTGCACAAATGCAGACTTCCCGGGCTAAGCTTGGGCTTGGATAGTTTAAATTGATTGGTCTGCATTGGATGCAATGAGATGATTGGTTTAAGATGTGTGGGCTTTGTTGTAACCCTATAAAAGCTGTCTCAAATCTGTACCTAGGGTCCCCAGTCCTCTACCCCTGGGTGGCGTATGGCTGCGGACCCCAGTACACTTGGAATATAAAAGACCTCATGCTTTTACATCAAGACAGCTTCTTGTGAGTGATTTGGGGGAGGCCGCCTTTTCTGAGTCGGGGCATGAGGCTCCACGCTCTCCGAGTCTTTCAGTGGATTTGTCTGTTTTGATGAGGACAGGGTCATTGCCCCTTCATGGCAGGACCCTTCCATTCCCTTTGGTCTCTGTTTACAGATCCCATGACAAACCTGTCCCCCAAGAGGCCATCTTGGAAAGCTATGGCTTTGGATGGGATTCTCCTTGTATCTTAGGAACTCAAAGATTTGTCTCTAAATAAATTTAATCCTAAGGATACTCACATGTCTAGTTGTTACTAAAAATAGCCATTTTATTACATGAGTAAAAGAACAGGAAACTGGTCTGTTTCAGATGCCCCATCCAGGTGTATCAGATACGGAAGAAGGATCTGCTTAAGGATCTCCTTAAGAATGGACAAGGAATGGGGTTCCTGCAAGTCACATTACTAATATTACTGACAATAAGAAGGAGGAGCTGCCTAACAATTATGAAAATAAGACATTGATAACTTGATAACTCTTTGTGCCAAATAAGGTAAAAATTAATGGATGAGCATATAAGTACTTACATGTTTTTGTTTTTTTTCTTTTCTTGCTCTTCCAGTATGGCCTCCTGGAAGGAAAAACACATGCAGCATTAGAAGCTTAGCCTCATAACCAATTATAATCACTAGAAATAATGTATCCAACTGGGCATGGTGACACGCCCTGTAATCCCAAGCCCTTAGGCTGCTTGGCTACACATTAAGTGTGAGGCCAGCCTGGGTCTAAAAGCAAAATGAAAAACAAGAACATCAACAAAACCAGCCTTGCCCCCAAACACTTATCTATTATCTTAATTCTTATTGTCAATGTCTATGAGTTTCTTCTGTAAGTTTCTATAGACAGTGATGGATGAATTAGATATCAACTCTCTAATAATCAGTTAAACAAAAGAATGGAGAGAAAAGGCTGTGGCACTTTGGATCATGGAAACATTTCCCCCTCAGAATAAGGTTTCCTTTACTTGCCTATAACATTCAGCTGTTCCAAATCTCTGATTTTGATCACATTAACTTCTAAATTAAAGATAATTTTACATACATCATGTAGAAATATTTATTCATTATAGGCTTTACAAATCCATCATGTAAATTATAAAAATATACAAATCAAAAATTAAAGACGAAACAATATACACAAATAAGAATCCTTTTGGTCTTTTGCTCTCACATCCTATGGCTTCTTGTGGTGCATTTCTGAGTCACTTTGACCTCATTGGGTCTGTTGCCCTGGCTCTGAGGAAACAGGGTGTATGGCTTAGCCAGCAGGGGGTGCAGACTGTTTTGCAATCTTGACAATCTGGATTCCAAAGGCCTTCACTTACCCTAATGCTGTTCACAATGGCAGCTGTTTTGCTTTCTGCTGCCTCTGGGTTCCCAATGAGGTAATCCCAGGCACAAAACACCCGCCAGCAGAAGGTGTAGTTTTCATTGGAGGCACTAGCCAGGCTGGTGCGGGAGTTCTTAGCCATTCTGCAAGAAAGGCCCCAGTCAGGTCACAGGAGTGGGTCTCAGGGATGGGATCACTCTTTCCAAAGTACCACAACCTGACTTGGAAACTTTGTGGGACCTGGGCAAAACTGTCCTCTGACACAGCTCCTTAGACCCAGCTTGGTGAGCAGAGCACTGGCTGCACTTTAACCACACTTGGACCCTTAGCCCATCCTTTCACCAGTATTAAAATGGCAATGGTAAGTATTGCATGAGTCCATCTGATAGGCAGTCCCACCAGCACTATGGTGGCCAGCAGCCATTGAGGTATGCTTGTCCCAGGACATCTCATGTCTGCAGCTGTGATGGTAAAGTTGTCACCACCCCTCTGAGATCAGCTATGTTCCCGTAGCTTCTGCCTGTGGTAACTCCCTCTGATGGGATCCCTTAGAACTGCTCAGTCCCTCCTGCATAGGCATTCCTTAGACATTTGAAGGCAGGAGATCCCTCTCTCTGCCTTTTAGACCATACCTCCAATAATAAGCATTGACTTTCTTCCTAGGCTACATTTCTTGCTCTGACATCTGCTCTGAGTTGCTTTTAAAGAGCAACACCGAGTAAAGGATTGAAATTGCTCTGGTGGGGTCCTGGGCTACCAGGCACTAAGTTGGAGAACATTCAGTCATCTGAAGAGCCCTTGCAAATCACTGTATATCTATCTCTTCAAGTTTCATGGGTTTGCCTATTTTGTTTGCTGTGTAGTTCCTGGCCTCTAAGTGCACTTTGCTGCCACAACACTGGATGTGGGGGGTAGGGTGACAAATGGGCAAAGCACAAAGGAGACTCAAAATATGAGCTGAGATAATGTGGGGGCAGGCTCTCCCTAGCTTGTGTTCCTTTGTCAACTCACATCTCTCTCTCTCTCTCTCTCTCTCTCTCTCTCTCTCTCTCTCTCTCTCTCTCTCTCTCTCTCTCTCTCTCTCTCTGCAAAAAGGAAAAGTGAGCCAGAGGGCTCTGGGAGAAATTGTAAACATAGAACTAAAGAGAGCTGTTTGCTTTCTTCCACCTCTAGTCACCTAGATGCCATTAATCATATCTTGTTAGTGCAGTAGTCAGTGAACAGTAACTGCTGGTTGAAATTCGTGTAACCCTCGATCGAGCCTTGGTCTCTTCCTCTATAAAATGGCTACAGTGACTCATAACTTTCACAGAGCTATTGACAGGATGAAGTGAGATCACACATGTTCTAACAGAACTCCAAGCATGGTTTTGAGAAATCGACAGTCATACTTTTTTAAGAGAATGATGAAGCTGTAAGCAAACACTGCCATCCCCACCAGGAAATATGCCAAGGGCAGGCGGTAGCCGGCTCTCCCAATCCTCCTCTCTCTTCCATAGTACCCATAGAACAGGACGGAGTACTGAAGGTAGCCCTGTACAGAGAGCAAAGAGTTGTCTCCCAGATCCCAGAACTGTGACCCTTTCAGCACCCCACCCAAAGGCCCTGTGAGCAGCCAACATTAACCTTACCCCTAGGGACCAGACAGTGTCCAGATCCTGTGCAGACATGACCTGCTCCTGGGGGATGGTCTTGCTGGCTGTACTGCCAAAGGGCTGGCCTGCGATCAGCTGGTAAGAGAGAAAGGATTGACATGTTCCTCAGGCTAGGGGACCAGATAAGAGAATGGTGGATCTCCATGTGCCTATAAAAATGCCATGATTAGGGTTTTCTTGCCTGTGTAAACCCATGTTAAAAAAAAAAAACAAAAAACCAAAAAAACTAGAAGTGGCCTCTGTGGCTAGATCAGTGAGGTGAGGCCCGCAGACCAGAGGAAGTGAACAGTTCTATTTATAAGGAAGGAGTTTAGTTAGAATACTGGGCTGGCAAGCCAACTACAGTGTGTCACCTCTTCTTGTATGAACTGATATGGATATGAATGATTTTTCCATCATTAAGTGGTTGGGAAAAATAATCAAAAGAAAAACAACATGATATGAAATTCAGATTTCAGCCACCCTCACTGGTCTCTGCCATGCCCAAACCTTCTTTTGTGACACTGCAAATCTAAGTAGTGGTGACTAAGTCTGACACCTTCACTGTGTTTTTGTGCAGAATGCTCGCCTTGTCCGTCCTAGCCTTCGTATGATGACAATGAGGGCAGCAGATTGTTGCACCTATCTCTCTTTCATGCCTTGTACTTCCCCGCTCCCAGGACAACACTTACCTCGGGAATGACAACAAAAGCACCTGTCATCATTGTGAGCACTATGTTAATTCCAAATAACCACCTCAGGAAGATGAAATAGGAGGCCACACCAGATCCAAAGTGACCTGTGGGAAGACAACACTGATAGTGACTGCTCAACCGTCACAGTGCAGAAAGCCTGGCCTGGCCTCCCACCCTATGTACAGAAAGACTAGCTCTAGTTTACCAGTGTCTGACAATGTCCCCACTACTGTACTCAGCTAACATGCTGAGTCAAATTAGCTAACTCATGTAACTTTTGGAAAGTTAGCAACTTCTGAGATCTTCCTATACTTCTGTCCTATTTTGAATCACTTTGCACGTCCCAAGGTTTCTCCAAGGTCCTTTGTTTTAATTTCAACAGTAAAAATACCATGGTGTTAATGACTGGATAAAGGGTATGTAGAAAGTCTTTAGTGTTCTATATACACACACTTCCTCTAAATTTAAAGGGAAGAGAACATTTAATTCCATTGAAATATTGGATATGAGTTTTCTAGATTTTCATTTAGCTTTTGATTTTTATGCACACGAAATCTATTTTCTGAGACTAGAGGGATGGCTCAGCATCTAAGAGTATCTGCTGCTTTTCCAGAGGACTTGGGTATGATTTTCAGCACCCACATGGTGGCTCACAACCATCTCCACTTCCAGACACCATATTCTGGCCTCTGTGGGCAATGTACAAATGTGGTACACATGCAGGCGATGCACTCACACACTTGAAAATAAACAAATCTTTAAAGACTATTTCCCAATAACTAAATTAAAATGCAGTTTTCTAGATAATTTCCCCCTCCACTTTTATGATTAAACAGGTCTCCATGCTAAGATCTCATTTCTTATATTTGCCTTAATGATTTTCATGACTTCTGACTGTAGATTCATATTATTTAATAGAATATCAAAATGTAGGGACTAATTTTGTTTTTGAAACAGCTGAATCAATTGTCCCAGCAATATTTACAGAGTGACTTCTATTGACTCCAGCAATAGTTGGATGCAGAAGGAATGGTTTACATTCTTATCTATTTCTGAAATATTCACCTATTCCATTGAATTCCATTGGCCAGTCCCCACACTGTGCTGCTCTGTGCTATTCAGTTGTTTAACTTTTAATAATATATTTTATTTTAACCTTTTGTTCATGTAATTTCTTGGGAATATTTTCTATTCCTGTCTCCAAATTTATCTCTTGGGTGTTTTTGTTCTTGCATTTTGGGATCATGTGATCAAGGACTCTAAGTAATACACTGGGCATATTTGTAGAATTGTCTTAAAGTTGGGAATTGATTTTTGGGAAAGTCTACAACTTTGAATAAATGTTCCCTGTCTCTTCAAAAGGACATTCACCATCTTGGTTCCAGCTTCTTGCTTTTCTTTAGTTTGGAACATTTCAAAGTTTGTTTATTTCTCTGTGCATGTGGGCTGGGAGGAGAAAGAGATTTGGGGCATGATTTAACTATTTTTGACATGAATTTTCTAAATGCTTATGGTCTTCTATAAAAGCATGTATTTTCATACTTACATCTGGAAGTCATCATCTTACTTCTTACAGATTTTCACTGATCCTTCAGAGTTCGCTGCATGTCTGAATGAATGTACTAGGAATGAACATGTGGCCATGGCTGAATATAGAAATGCAGCATGGGAACTTCTGTCTCATTCTGGGAGGTTTTGAGTGATGATGCAGAATGTCATTCTATATGCTGTGACTACGTGTTTCTCTTATTGGCTGATGAATAAAGCTGTTTCGGCCAATGGACAGGAAGAATGTAGTTAGATGGGCAATCCATACCAAGATACAGAGAGAAGGAAGACAGTGTTAAGGGATGCCATGTAGCTGCCGAGGAGACGGGATGCTGGAGCATCACCTAGGTAAGTCACAGCCATGTGGTGATACACAGACTAATAAAAATGAATTAATTTATGAGAGAGAGAGAGCTAGCCAATAAGTAGCCTAAGTCATTGGCCAAACAATTATAACTGGTATTAAGCCTCAGAGTGGTTATTTCATAGTGGCTGTGGGGACTGGGTGGGCAGGGAGAAATTGGTCCAATGGGACCAGATCAGATAGAGAAAGGTCTTCTGCAAGTGAGGGCACCAGGTCTCCCATCTCTGAGTCCCATGTGAGCAGAGCCTCTAGCTGTATAAGTACCATGGCTGATTCTATGCCATAATGGCCAAGGCCTACCAGATAGATGTCTTAGGCTGTGTGCTGGCCACAGCTGCACCTCCTCCTTCTACTCCTCCAGTGAATACTTACTCTCAATTTTCTTTATCCTCATTTCCCAGGGAATGAAGATGACCACAAAGTTACAGGCCAAACGGGCAAATTTCCGCCAGAGCTAGACAGGAGAGGACATGATTAGAAAACTTCTCATTCATAACCTAGGTAATGACTAGAGCTCTGGGGTTATGGGTAAAAAAAAGCCTCCCAGACATATTCACAGAACTTGTAATCATGGTTTCACAGGCCATTAAACAACTCCAAGACCTAAGTAGCCCCTTGTCTTCCTTGTGTCCTGACCAGTTTGCACTTTGTGCTATGGGGTCTGCATTCCTTTTTGGAGACAGACTCATGCCAGGCTCACAATGTGCCTAAGTATAACCTTGAACTTCTGATCCTCCCATCTCTGTCTTCCAAGTGTGGGAACCCCACCAGATCCAGTTAATGTGATGTTGATTGAGATCACGGCTTTGCACATGCTTGACAACCACTCTACCAACTGAGCCTCACCCCAGTTCTAGATTCTTTTGTGTCACCGTCTGCTTTATTTATGGGTTGGGAACTACAGAAGTGGAAATCACATGAAGAATGTCCTCTGAAGATACTCATTTGACCCAGATGTAAACCCCTAGTGGCTCTGTGAGTGGAGCCTATAGATCCGTTTGAGTCACCAGCCCCCCCAGATGATTCCATCTGCACCTTTGTTTATAGACCAAAACTCTAGAATCTTCCTTGAAAATGAGCTACACCCCAGATTCATCTTGCATTCTATAAGCTAGTTCCTGGCCTTTGTCCTGGTCCAAGCTGCCAAAAATAAGCTTGGGAATTTTGTCTTGTGGACTTAGCATACAATTGCCAAGAGTATGAAATCATTCTTCTCTCACTTTCTCTCAAAAGAGAACAAGGCAGAATGTGGCATATACTGGCTCTGCTCTCCAGCAAAATTGACAGGTTGTACATCCTAACACACAAACAGTCCGGGTTTGTGTTGGAAGCAAATGATATCATTGTACAAGGAAGAGTTACAAATGTAATTACTGCATTCCCAACTGTAAGACAGCACACGGTCCTGACACAGGCTTGCAGGATAATGTCATTCAGGGTGCATCTGCTAAGGCCAGACGGCTGCTTGTCCATGGAAATCTGAGTTTTATTAGAAGTTGGAATTGTCTAGCTCAAGATTTGAGAGCCAAGTCAAAGACAGGCACTGCTCCATGAGCGATCACACAGACTTCATGTGAGTAGCCAGGAACAGATATCTCTGTCTCTAAATTCTCCTTATTGGGGTCACTGGCCTTGCTTCCAATTTTCTTATGTCTATCTGGCATCATCTGCACTTTACACACTTCATGTCTAGAGCCCAGAAATACAGGAAACTTTTTGACCACTCCCATCCCTGTGGTCTCCAGAGGCAGGGCTGCTCAAGTATCCTTCAGCAAAGGCCTGGCCTTAGTAAACATCAGGCCTCTGCACTGATTTAAAGTCCTACAGCAAGGAAGCACAGGGCAGGAGTCAGAGACCTGAGCTCTAGTTCAAACTATACATCTGTCTCATCATGAGCCCCCAGGAAGTTCTTTCCTCCCTTGGCAGCAATTGGTCACCTATAGAAGAAGCAAGTGTCATCCAGTCCTTTTCCCATTTTTAATTGTCTGAGGATTTCAATGTGAAGGCTATAATGATACACCCAAATATAGGGATGAAGCAAGTGCACTTACATGTATGGGGTTGAATCAGGAAGGGTCCTGCATAATTCTCACAAAAATCGACCAGGCTTACTTATATTATACAGCTGATAAGTGGTGGTACCCAGGACTAAGATGCAGGTTTGGAAGAGTTCAAACTTGCTGGCTCATCCCCTGTTCTGCAGTTGTTAAGGCTGGATGCTCCTAACCTACATGTGATGGTTGGGACTATGGCAGCTTCTGGATTCTAGAGACAGCAGAAAGGGAGGCCACCTGTGCCTTATGTGTGCTCTTTACCTCTGCTCCTGCTGCTTGGTAGCCTCGGGTCCTAGTCAACCTCCCTTCAAACTTCAGTACAATCTCCTTTGCTCGTCTGAGAGAAGAAACATGTAAATGTTACCACAACTTCACCACGCTCATCATTTTTCAAATATATGAAGACATAGCAGGAAAAGAGCACCGACTGATGTGGGAGTACAACTAAAATATTTCATTTCCTGACTGTTGTTAACAAGAAAATGCCTTTAAAACTATTTTAAGGGGCTGGAGAGGTAGGTAGGTTGGCAGTTAAGACTGACTGCTTACTGCTCTTTCTGAGGACCAGAGTTCTGGTCCTAGCACGTGATGGTGAGTCACAGCCACACATAATTCCAATTCCAGGGGATTGGATGCCCTCTTCTGACTTCCACAGATACCTGTGCATACATGGCACACATAAAATCATGCAAGTGTGCTTGAGAGAGCATGTTTTTTTTTGTGCGTGCTCTCTCTCTCTCTTTCTCTCTCATCCTCTCTTATTCTCTCTCTCTCTCTCTCTCTCTCTCTCTCTCTCACCACACACACACACACACACACACACACACACACACACACACATTTTACAACTGTCATAACATTTATGTGGATGAACTAATTGGAAATAGTGAATCCACACCAGTTAGTTATGGCTTCCTAGGCTGTTGGCTGGCCGGGGATCACAGGCCTTGGGTATCCTGAGAGCAGACAATATACCTCAGTTCCTCCACTTGACACTTGTCTCTTCCAGGCATTTCTTTTTATTACATTTTTTGAAATTTTATTTTTATTTTATGTGTTTGAGTGTTTGTCTGCATATATGTTTATGTACCACATGAATGCAGAGTCCGTGGAAGTCAGGGAGTTAGAACCCCTGGGACTGGAGTTACAGACCATTGCAAGCTGCTGTTGTGTGCCCTGGGAATTGATCCGAGTCCTCTGGAAGATCACCATCTCTCCAGCCCCTTTCAGTCATTTCTTTAGTAGGGAAAGCCATACCATTTTTTAAGGAGCCTGCTTCAAGAAAGGGGCACTGTCAAGTTAATGAGTGTAACAAAGTTGTGTTTACATGGCCTTGAACCTGACCCAGACTTGTCAAATGATTTTAGTAAATAAAATATTCTCCTTATAAGCATGAAAACAAGAGTTCAATCTCCCAAATCCACATAAAAATCCAGATGTGATGGTGACCACTTGTGATTTCAGTACTGGAAACAGACAAGCTGACCTAGCCTGCTTGGTGAGGCCAGTTCCAGACAAGTGAGAAACTTGTATCATAAAAAGACATTGAGAGAATCCTGAGGCATGGCATTAGAGGCCATCCTCTAGCTTCCACAGTATGTACACGGATATGTAACTGCTCTCTCTCTCTCTCTCTCTCTCTCTCTCTCTCTCTCTCTCTCTCTCTCACACACACACACACACACACACACACACATATACACACACACAATATGCACATTTTCATCTACACATGGGCTGAATTCATTGGGATAGTTATGGTTAAAATAGTAACTGAATGAGTAACAGTGAGTGTTAGTGCCATGAGCTGGGCTGATGTTAGACCCTCTTAGAGATACACACGGATCAAATCCTAATGATGCACAACCCCAAGGCAGAGATACTCACCCACACCCGATGATCAGCCTCTCTGTGGGGTTACACGCAGTGTTAAAGAGCTCAGTTCCTCTCAGTCAGACAATTTGTGGGTTTGACAGATCTATTTAATAGGACATTCTTGTATGTGCTTCCCCAAGCTGCCCTAATAACATCCACTAGATGTGCTCCTTTAGGAGCACCAGGGAGAAGTCAATTTCTATTTCTACAGACAAGGTGACTTCCCCAAATCACTATTTTACCAAAGTCTGGATTTTAGACTTCTCTTCCACTAATTGCAATTCATTGTATTTTATTTTTGTTGATTATGGGTTTTGTGTGTGGCCCAGGCCTTAAACTTGGTATGTAGTCAAGGATGGCCTGAACTTATTTATCCTCCTGGCTCTATCTTCTCAGTTTTAATGCCCTCATTGTTATAGCCTACTATCCACACTGTCTCTACTCTGATAAAAATCATAGGTGCAGAAAGGATGTAAGTTAATGTTCTAGCCAATATCAGGACATCTTTTAAACACACATGCCATATTCAGTTGCAGTAAGACTAAACGCCTCCCTTGTATTAAGGCTGGGCAAGGCAACCCAGTATGAGGACTAGAGTCCCAAAAGCCAGTAAGAGAGTCAGAGATAGCCCCTGTTCCCACAGTTAGGAGTCCCACAAGGGGACGAAGCTATACAACTGTGACATATATGGAGTGCCTATATCAGTCCCATGCAGGCTCCCTGGTTGTCCATTCAGTCTCTGTGAGCCCCTATGAGCTCAGGTTTGTTGATTTTGTGAGTATTCTTGTGTTGTGTTTGACCTTTCTGACTCCTTCAGTCCTTTCTTCCCCTCTTCTACAGTATTCCCTGAATAGTGTTTGGCTGTGGCTCTGTATCTGTTCCCACCAGCTGCTGGATGAAGGCTCTCTGATGACAATTGGTCCAGGCACAAATCTGGTCACAGGAGATGACCAGTTCAGGTTATGTATCCACTATTGCTAGGGGTGTAAGCTGGGGTCTTCCTGAGTCTCCCTTGCACCAGGTTTCTACCTGACCCCAAAGCCCTCCCTTTCCAGTAGTCTCTTTCACTACCCCCCCATTCATTGGCCTCCCTGCCCACAACCTCATCGCTCATGTTCCCATCCCCACCTGCCTTAGGTCCTCTCTGAGAATCTCTTCTGTTTGCCCAGAGCATCTAGTTTAAAGCTGATCTTGGCACTCATGAGCTGTTTGCTCAGGCTGCTTTCTTAATGTCTCCAACCAGTCTTTCTCACCTGACAAGTAGGCATAGTGCTACCCAGCCTTAAAGGATAGCAATGATGAGATACAGAAACAGACATGGGAAGCAGGCAGAGGAGAACCCATTATAGCCAGAGGGGCATGTTGGTCAGACTGGAACTCAAAGCTCAGGAACAGGTGATTTGACAGGAAGATGCACCCAGCCTGATAAATGGTAGGTATGAAGGGGCAGGAATGCACACTGGCATCTAGGAAACCACTAGGAAGAGCACAATGTGATGTGACAGTAGTTCTGTGTACAAAGGAGGTCCCTGATCAGAAGGTATGGGGACAGCTGCACGGTAAATTTATCCACTAAACATAATGTTCACCACCACAGCTCAGTACCATAAGTCATGAAGACCATGCCACAATTCCGCTAATTTGATCTGTGGTAATCACCCCCTTCTTAGGCATGCATGTTACATATTGACCACATAGCTAACGCCCACAGTGCTTAGCACATCTAATGTTCAATAAGCTCAAACTTCAGAGGACAAAAGGATCAAGCTGAATCAGTATTAAAAATTCTGGGGACCTGGGCTGTAGTTTGGTGGTCAAATATGGATTTTTATGTGTGAAGCCTTGTGTTCCATCCCCAGCATCACAGGGATGAGAGGAGAGAGGAGAGATCAGCTTCATCTTCCGTAGTATCTGGCTCTGATTCTGGGAGATGTCACAGGCAGTGTTTTGGGCAGTACTCTTTCTTGAGTGTTTAGCTGTTGATGTTTTCACTAACACTGCTGCTGGGGTGGGAGTCATTGCTTGCCACCACTTCAGCTTTAAAGAGAGAACCCTGGATCTAGAGAAATTAGGAAACCTGTCCAGTATCGAACAGCTGGAGATCCAAAGAGGTAGTGGAGTTCAAAAAGGGAAGTTGTTAGTATTTAGACATTTGCTCTGGCCAGCTTTTAGAGTTCTGACAAGAAAAGTCCTCAACGGCTGCCATTAAGAGCAGCACCTGTGCACATTCAGTATGTTTCCTTTTAAAAGGGCCCTGCCCACCTCCCACCTCTGCTCTCTCTCTCTCTCTCTCTCTCTCTCTCTCTCTCTCTCTCTCTCTCTCTCTCTCTCTCTCTCCCTCTACCTCTCCCTCTCTCTCCTGCTGCCCCTGTCCCCAGAGGCTGGTCTCCTTCCTCCCCTTTCCCATTTCTGATTCTTTTCCCTCAATAAAAACCCCCTCCACTTGAACTCCATTGCATGGCATCTTTCTCTCTTGAGCCACTTTTTTAAAAAGTCTAAGCACTTAACCATGGATGAGACAGATGTTCTAATGGACTCAAAATATCCTAATAACCTGACCACTAAAGACTTTCTTCCTAGAAGAGATGGAAGCAGGAAGTTAAGGGGATGTTTCTTTGATTCTGGCCCTCACCCTGTCTCCTGTGAGTTGGGAGACAATGAGAAAATCTAGTGTTTAGAAAGGAGATTAGAAACCCCAAACTGTCTACCAACACAAAACAACACATACATGTGCACAGACGTGTGTACACACATATGCACGCGCGCGCGCACACACACACACACACACACAAATATGTATGCACACACAGGCACTGTAACAGCTATGTGACTAGATAGTCCCTTCAAGCATCTTTGGGATTTCTCTGAGTCATATGCAAGGTGGTCACGGTGCTCACATCCCTCTTTACCCCAGCTTTCCTAGGCAGGATGTGGTTGTTTAATTATACAGTATATTCACTTTTATTAATGATTGCTGTGGAAGCCCTCACCTTAGTGCCCGCAACTTCTGTCCCATGGTCCAGGGTCTGCAGCGGATATTTGCCATGAGATCTTTCTGGAACTGTATATTCTGGAAGATTTGTTCCGGATCATTGCTGTCCCCCGTTTCATCAGCATTAAAGCTGTCATCTGAGTTACTGAATGGAAACGGGCATCATGGAGGAAATCTGATTACAGAATTGCTTCCAGCAAAGGGCATCTTTCCTGGGTAATTTCTGCATCTGACTGTCCTAAGGTCAACTGTATGGTGTGTGTGTGTGTGTGTGTAGTGTGTATCCATAGACTGGGAGCACCCATAGAAACTCATTTGTGGGATTCTATTACCTTAATTGTTAGTGAAAAAGAATAACTTGTTAAGGTAAGGGACACCAAAGGAGAAAGGAGAAGTGGGTTTCCCAAATTGGAATCCATTCTTGAGGAGCAGCAGTTTTTGACAGGATTGGGACACACTGTCAATTATAGGCTCACCAAAGTGACCAGACACATTTAGAGTCCCAATGCCTCCTTCTTCCACACTGAGGGTAAAAGAGATAAACACAAGCCTATATATACTGCTAGAGGTGCCTCTCTGTTCATTTGTTTTTGTTTTAAACCCAAGACAAGAGAGTTAGAAGTAGGCATCAGTATTTGGGGGAGGGAGGAGAGTTAAGTGAATATGCATGGGGCAGACTCCTCCAGGAGCTACCTTGTAGAAGAACACTTTTTCAACAGGGCCTCCCTCCTCCCAGTAATATTTAATATGCAACCCAATACATTTTTAAGTGTAGATAATAATCTATGGCTTTTGCAGGAGAAAACATTTCCTTCCATTCTCATTGAGACATCGCTTATTTCCTTTTATTTCCTTGAAGAAAAATTTTCTTCAGAGTTAGCGGAGGTTTCAGCATTTAACAAAAATCATTCCTGATGAAAACATAACACATTCAGGTCCTGTCCTTGCCCATTTCTAAGTTACCAGAAACCTTTTCAGCAGACGCCTGATTTATCTGAGGTGACAGGTATATCCCATGTGTGGACTTTGTGTGTCTGTCCTTTGGAGGGCAGTAAAGTGAGTGGAGGATACAGCTCTAGTCAAGAGGCAGCCGCTGGCAGCTTCTCCCTCCCAGAGCACTGATGTGGTCGACACCCCAGTCTCATGTGACTCCCGAAAAGTAAGTTTATGGATTCATTCTGGAGAAGCCAGCAGGGCACTCACCCAAGCAGCAGGGAGTCCTGGTAGAGATAGCACTGGCTGGCGTTTCTCCGGATGCTTCTGTAGCGCTGGGATGCCTTTGAGGTTTTCATGAGACCCGGCTGCTACCAGTGGTCCCTGGGGACAGCCAGGGAGTTGG
Organism: Cricetiscus sungorus; assembly: GCA_030556225.1. Taxonomy (NCBI): domain Eukaryota; kingdom Metazoa; phylum Chordata; class Mammalia; order Rodentia; family Cricetidae; genus Cricetiscus; species Cricetiscus sungorus. The sequence continues at coordinate 48,529,514 of JANBXA010000007.1, read as the reverse complement.
GAGCCTGGGAGCCCGAAGGCAGGGTTCTGTTGCAAATGAGCTTTTGGAAAGGGGCCTGAAGAGTTGATTTGCTCTCCCTCGTCAGAAGCAGGCGCAAATTCCAGCCTGCATCTGGTGCTGGTGCAGAAAAGAAGCCAGAAGGCCAGCCAGGGTCATACATATGTAATAGTGAGGAGGGCGTGCCCACATTGATTGGCTGGGATCTGGACAGTAGGAGGCGTGGCTCAATGTCCTAGGGATGAGTTGGTTCTTCCCAAACTTTATCTGCAATCTTCTGTGCCCAGACAGGACCCAAAGACTTGCAAAGTCGTCTGTGACTGATAGTCACTTAGTGCTTGAGGAACATAGATGGCAGGGCGTGCTGTTCCCATTCTTGTCTCTCCAGAAGGGGCTTAGAGACGGCAGGCAAGTACACTGCTCCCCAGGCACAGACAATAACCCTCTGTTCTTATTTTCTTCCCTTTACATCTTTTGGTTTTTACTTTGGATGATGTCAAGCTTACAGTAAGTTGGCACCACAATATCATAAACATCTGGCTACTTCCCATGTGGATTTACTACTTATATTTTGCCACAGTTGCCCATGTTTTCCTTGCCACCTCCCATTTGCAAGTAAACTCTAGAAATAATGACATCTCAACCTTAAAGACTTTTGTGTTCTAGTAATACAAACCGAATTACTTTAGTTGTAGTTTTACATGTATTGAGTGTGGGCATATCAATATGTACAATGACCCCATAGAACTGGGTTTGAGAAAAATTAAGATTTATTTTTAAGGGCTAGAGAGATGGCCAGAAGTTAAAAGAATTTTCTGTCCTTCCAGAGGGCCTGAGTTCAGCTGTAACTTCAGCTCCTGGGAACTGGATGAACTATTCTGTTCTGTGTGGACACTACATCTCTCTCTCTCTCTCTCTCTCTCTCTCTCTCTCTCTCTCTCTCTCTCTCTCTCTCTCTCTCTCTCCTAAAAAGAAGTCTTTAAAAAAAAAACAAGACTCTGGAGATTTATGTATGCTAGTGATCAAAAAATAAATAGCATCTGAAAACGAGGCACCTGGCCACACTGGGCCTTGAACAAAGGCCCGGGTCTCCTTCCTGTCCTCTCCACAGGCAAAATGCAGCCCATTTCCTTGTCTCCTGTACATTTGTTTCCCTTGTTAGCTGTACACTGGCTTCTTGGCCAAACATCTCATCCCAACCTAGGACCTTCCTGCATTTGTGAATTACACACCCATTAGCTAGTGAACATCCGGAGCGCTTGCTGCTTGCAGTGAGTTAGCTAACCTGTGTATCACTGAACACGATAATACAGCACTAGAAGGCTTGGCTGGGCTTTGCTGGACAGTCCATGACTTCATATATGTGAGCAGATGTCAGGGCAGACAACAGAGCAGGAAGGTAGGCACTGGCAACTGTGAGTTGGGAAAGGAAGAAGGTCTCATTCATTTGTTCATTTACTCCTCCCTCAATTCACTAGCAAATAACTCCATTATTCTAATTGGCCACAAGCAAAAACTCCGGTAAAAGGCAAGGGAAAACTCATATCAAGTGAATTATTCTCTTTTATAATGGTTTGGATATCGTATGTGCTTATGGAGATTGATATCATGAATTTAAAAATAGTTGTTAACTTTAAATTATTACTTTTTAATTTAGTTTTTACATTCCAATCCCAGTTCCCCATCCTTCCTCTCTTCACACTTTCCCCTCCTCCCCCCCATCCCACCTCCCATCCACTCCTCAGAGAGAGTAAAGCCTACCCTAGGAGATCAACTAAGTTTGTCCTATCACCTTGTTGAGGTAGGACTTCCATCCCCACCCCGCCCGCCAATGTCTGGGCTGAGCAAGGAATCTCTCCATATAGAATGGGCTCCACAAAGTCAGTTTGTGCATTATACTTAGATCTTGGTCCCACTGCCAGCTTTATATACTGCCTAAGCCTCACCATTGTCACTTGTATTCAGGGATTCTAGTTCAGTCCTATGCTGGTTCCCCAGTTGACAGTGCAGAGTCAGTGATCTCTTACTAACTCAGGTCAGCTGATTCTGTGGGTTTCCCCATCATGGTCTTGACTCTTTTATTCATATTATTGCTCCTCTCTCACTTGAATTGTACTCCAAGAGCTTGGCCAATTGTTTATTGGGGATTTCCACATCTGCTTCCATCTGTTTCTGGAAGATGGATCACATCCCTGGGGTTGTGGATTGTAGGCTGGTTATACTTTGCTTTATGTCTGGTATCCACTTATGAGTGAGTTCATACTATATATTTCCCTTTCTGGATCTAGGTTATCTCACTCAGGATGTTTCTTTTTTTCTAGTTCTGTCCATTTGCCTGCAAATTTAAAGATCTTTTTTTTTTTTTCTTTTACCACTGTGTACTCTATTGTGTAAATGTACCACACTTTCTTAATCCATTCTTCAGCTGAGGGGCATCTAGGTCCTTCTCAAGTTCTGGCTATTATGAATAGCGCTGCTACGAACATAGCTGAGCAAATGTCCTTGTGGTATGAGTGTGCCTCTTGTGGGTATATGATAGGCCCAAAAGTGGTATTGCAGGGTTTTAGAGTAGATTGATTACTAATTTTCTGGGAAATTGCCACACTGATTTCCACAGAGGCTGTACAGATTTTCATTCCCACCAGCAATGCTAGGGTGTTTCCTTTTCTCTGCATTCTCTCCAACATAAGCTGTCCTCAGTGTTTTGATCTTAGTCATTCTGATGGCTTAGAAATGTTTTGATTTGCATTTCTCTGATGACTAAGGATGTTGAGCTTTTCCTTAAGTGTCTTTCCACCACTTGAGATTCTTCTGTTGAGAGTTCTCTGTTTAGATCTGTACCCCATTTTTAAAATTAGATTATTTGATATTTTGGTGTCTAGTTTCTTGAGTTCTTTGTGTATTTTGGAGTTTGTCAGATGTGGGATTGGTGAAGATCTTTTCCCATTCTGTAGACTGATGTTTTGTCTTGGTGACCATGTCCTTTTCTTTACAGAAATTTCTCAGTTTCAGGAGGTCCCATTTATTTATTGGTATTATTGGTATTATATTTAGGAAGTGGTCTCCTGTACCGGTGCATTCAAGGGTACCTCTCTCTCTCTCTCTCTCTCTCTCTCTCTCTCTCTCTCTCTCTCTCTCTCTGCTTTTTGTTTTTGTTTTTCGAGACAGGGTTTCTCTGTAGCTTTGGAGCCTGTCCTGGAATTAGCTCTGTAGATCAGGCTTTCCTGAAACTCACAGACTCACAGAGATCCTTCTGCCTCTGCCTCAGGAGTGCTGGGATTAAAGGTGTGTACCACCAACGCCTGGCCCTACTTTCTCTTCTTAAGCTGTTTAGTGTGGGTGGATTTATGTTGAGGTCTTTGATCCACTTAGACTTGAGTTTTGTGCATATCTATAGATATGGATCTGTTTGTATTCAACTTTTAATTATATTTAATTCACACATGATAGAATATATTTAAGGGGTGTTGTGTGTTATACTTATATACAATAACATATAAATAGTGTCAAATCAAGATAGTTAGCAAACCCATGGTCTGGAGTGTTTCCTTTTCATTGTGCTGGAAACATTCAAAATCTGTTTTCTGGCTACAATCAATTTAAATAAAAGTTTTTCACACGATGACATTTGTAGGGGTCTCCTGGTTTCTTTGGTTCAAAGTCCTCCAACTTTTTGCTAGGGACATGTGAATGAGGCCCTGAAGGTGGTCCTCACTGTCCTGTGGATGAACTCAGACCCACTGCCCCTTTCTGTACAGGGTTCTGCTCCTGGAGATGCCAGAGATTTGGGCAGAAAGTGCAAATGCAGCTGCATCTTTCTGAATGCAGAGATGAATAACATCACATGCCTTCAGCCCCCTGAGAGTGTGATTAGAAGCCTGAGAGCTACTGGATAATTTTCAGTCAGTTCAGCACTGGCATAGTGAAACTACCGAAAAGCCCCTGAATACTTACAAGTCAAACATTCTTACTAAAAGGGATCCAATGTCAAAATGACTTACAACTATGATATACTTACAAGGTTCACATGATGGGAGAAGAAAGGTAATGAAGGCAGAGGAAGAGCCAAGACAGGACCTCACCCTGTAGCATGTGGATCCTGTCATTTCCAGAAAGAAAACAGGCTAATATTTAGTTATAAATCCCACAAGATTTGAATAGAAGTCACCAGGTGGCTTAGCTTACAGGAACAAAAATGTTCATTTCCTACATTGCCGATTAGGTTTCTTTATCCTGCTAAGTGAATTCTATTCTGAGGCACTAATATCCCCGAGAACATCTTGACCTGTAGACTGTAGTCTCCATCTGTCAAGAGCCTGCTTCTCAGGTAACAGTTTCTAGCCTTGGGATTTTGTAAGAAGGTAGTCTTTCCTCCTCTGGGGATTTAGCTAAATGCCTGTTACATTGTTTTAACAACTCTGAAAGCTTTGGTTTGGAGTTGAGAAATGTTTAGGGTTTGTAATTTAGGGAAGATGGTCAAAATGGTTTTCAGCAATCTGAGCTGAATTGATTGAGACAGAACAGTCTCTAGCTGTTTTCAGCTATAAATCATGAGGAAACCCAGCATTCATGCTGAAAGTCCCTGGGGACTGTGAAACTCTGCTCATTTACAGCAGTGACAGGTGGGCTGCGGGTACTGGCCTTTACCACAGCTGTTCTGCAAACAACTGAGGACAGGCTTCGGCACCACACAACCCTTTCAAAAATAACACGTTTAGCTGAATGTGGTGGCCCACCCCAGTAAGCCCAGAGCCCAGGAAGTCGAGGCAGGAGAATCACTGTGAGTTTGAGGCCAGCTTGGGTTACAGTGTGAGTCCCTCTCTCCCCAACCCCTGAGAGAGAAACACCTTTTACCATGAAGAATCAAGGGACATACATGTTTAGCTTGTATGTATATATGCACAGAAACATCACACAGTAGTTAATAAATACATATATATTTTATGGTTAACTTGAAAAAATAATTACTATAATGTAACCTTTAAAAGGATGGAGAGGAAATGATTTGAAGACAAGATTCGGCTGACATGCATGAACTTTAAAACTCCCTATCCTGCCTGCTGTCAAACCTTGCCATGGAAGAAAATTCTTCTCATGTATGATCAAGCATACACAATGTCTTCAAAAAATGAAAAACAAAAACAAAAACAAAAAAAGGAACCTCCTTAAAATTGAAGTAAAAAACAAAACAAAAATCCAGACTGTATTTGGGTGAATTAAAAAGAACAACAACTGAGACTGAGACTTACTCAGATTTTTCAACCAAAATTAATCTGCTTGATGTGCAGCTATGAACACAGCCTTTGGTTAAACAGTCTAAGTCTTCACCCTGTGTTTGCCTGGGGCCAGCAGTGACTGTCTTTGAGACTTTCCCTTATGTACAATGTAGACATCATCCTTCAGGGTTGACACATTGAAGCCTGGTAAATTTTTAGCTGTTAGCAATATTGTGTGCCATAGGCACAGCAGAGTGTCTGGCCATAGTTGAGTCTCCAAATTGATGGCCATGTTTTGCTATGTCTGTAACAACAGCATTATTTATTACTTACCTCTTACCATGAAACTCTGGCCAGGCTTTGTGTTTATTAATTTCATATGAACTGTTATTATATTGATGATTGATGATTATCATGACTCTTTTTTTCTTTTTTTTCATTTGAATTTGAGACTCTGCTGCTCCCCCCAACCCCTATCCCATTCCCTTTCTGCTCCCCAGGGAGGGTGAGGCCTTCTATGGGGAAATCTTCAAAGTCTGTCATATCATGTGGAACAGGGCCTAGGCCCTCCCCCATGTGTCTAGGCTTAGAGAGTATTCCTCTATGTGAAGTGGGCTTCCAAAGTCCATTTGTGCACTAGGGATAAATACTGATCTACTACCAGAGGCCCCATAGACTGCCCAGTCCTCCCTAACTGACATCCACGTTCAGGGGGTCTGGGTTGGTCCTATGCTGGTTTCCCAACTATCAGACTGGGGTGCATGAAGTCCCCCTTGTTCAGGTCAGCTGTTTCTGTGGGTTTCTCCAGCCTGGTCTTGACCCCTTTGCTCATCACTCCTCCCTCTCTACAACTGGATTCCAGGAGTTTGGCTCAGTCCTGATTGAGGTGTGGTCTCACTCATCACTGACCCATCATCTCATCTCCAGTCTCTCCTGAAGATCAAAACAATGTGGGATTTCTTTCCAGAGACAAGCATCTCCTCTGGTAGGTACCAGGGTTGGCATTTTCCTTCTTCCAGGGTAAGACACCTGGGGACATCTCAGTTCCTTAGCAACCATTGTTTCAGTAGCCTGAGAACCAAAGAGGAGGACACAGAACACCTGAATCCCTGCCAGGATGGTTACACCACACTTAATAAGCTTCATCTTTCTTGTAGTTGGGCTGGGACCACATGCTTGGTTACCCAGCCCAGCCTCACTGTCTGGCCAGTGGGCCTCCACCAGCTCTGACAAGGAATCTTTGTGTCCCTGACTTTGAAGCAGCTCTCACTCTGGAAGAAGGAAAATTCTTAGTTATACATCCCTCCTCCTTCCATTTAAACCTAAACCTCCTCTAGGACCCTGAAGACAGAGTTGGGTAGTGGGTTCACTGGACCTCTTTGTTTCTCTTCCAACTGCGGCTACATTGATTATCTTTTCTGCTTTCCACTATTACATGTTTCTTTAACTGTCCTATTTGAGTAGAGATGAGCAAGCCTGGCCTGTTAGAGCTACCAGGACACAGGATCTGACCTCAACAACTCCACTAACTATCTTTGATGAAGTTAAAAAGGGATATTATTGCATCCCTACTTTGTTAATTTGGAAAATGATAATTTGGACTTGGCATACATGCTAGAGGATAAAAATAAAGAGTTAAGTGCTATCATTTGGAAATTTTGCATTACCCTGCTCTGTTGGATGGAGGCCTTACATTCATTTAATTATTGTTTCTCAATTCCATGTGCCTATTTATCACCCTGAGGTGTCATCTGCCTCAGGGTGGCCTGGGTTCTCTTCCAGTGCTAAGAGCGAGGGAAGGTGCCATCAGAGCACTTGGGTGGTAGAAGATGGAGAGGAAGGTTCATGAGGGCTGACTTTCTAGACCCCTCCTGGGAAAGCATCAGGGATAGATTGAAAAAATGCTGACATGTGCTAAGCACACCAGCCCTGTAGGAAGAGCAGAGGACCCAGCCTCACAGATCAGCCCTGTTCAGAATGAACAGAGTGTTGAGCCACTGTAACTGGGAACAGTGTCACAGTGAGGACTTGAATTAGTGCCACAGGTCATGACTAGAGGCCACCAGTCCTAACAGTTAGGCCTCATTGTCACTCACAGGATCCTGCACACATTCCCTGTGTATGAACCTCATCAAGCAGGAGTTACAGCAGGACCAAGGGGAGAAGTCTGTCCTGTTGTTTTCACTATGTGATACACAACCCTGTAAACTAATTTCCCTAGAGGCTTTTGAAAGCATCCTAACCACATTATCATTTTTATGTGTAAAGAAAACTTAGCAAGAAAACAATTATGGCATGGGCTTCAAATGATCCCCAAATATCTATTAAATGAGGTTCTGTTTGCTAAAACTTGTGATTGCAGAAACTTGTAGTTAAGATCCTTTGCATGCTCGGCCCTAGAATTTCTATCTCCTGTCTATGGCCTCTCTGCTCTGTGTCTTACAAGCCCACTCTACCCCAAGGTTAAAGTACCATTATTTAATGTGGCTTATTCTAGGGGGAGATGGCATGGCCTGGGTGAGGATAATGAGAAGATCTTTCTGTATCATACAAAGTGAATTAGAATATTCCCTCATCAGTTCTCCTGCAAGCTGTGGAATGATATCCTCCAGGCATGACACAGCTACTGCACTTTTGAACTCAGCAGCTGCAATTTCCCCCAAGGAGACCTGCACAAGATTAGGAGCCCTATTACTCCCCAAAGCAGGGGGATGGTGAGAATGATGAGATGGCTCAGTGGTTGAGAACTCTTGTTGCTCTTCCAGAGACCAAGGTTAAATTCCCAGCATCTACATAGTGACTCACAATCATTTGTAACTCCAGTTCCAAGAGATCTGACTCCCTCTTCTGGGCTTTTTCATCAACCACTAGTGTGGTACACGGTATATAAGTACATGAAAAGGCATCCACTCATGTTAGTCATTAGTTAAAGTCAAGTGAAATCACCAATGAATTGGCACACACCTGGTAGAAAGAAAAGATCAAAGCAAAGGCTAGTGAATATAAGGGAGAACTGGATTTCCATACAATGTTAGTGGAAATGCAAAACCAGGGAGAGTTTACCATGTAATTAAACAATTGTTGCCATCTAATAGTGAGGGGGAGGGGAGATTGTTATCATTTGCTTAGTCCCCCTTCTCTATGCCTATTTCCAGGACTTAGAGAAGATGTGTTTGAAGGGAATAAACATTCATACAGTGCGTGCAGACAGTCACAATGGCCTAATGCGAACTTCCCCACCCCAGCATTGGTTAGGGTGATTACTTCTTCCCTTGTCACATATAAACTTATCAACCCCATGGAGCATGCATTGTGGGTCGTGTGGAGAAATATTTTTCTTTCGTTTTTGTCTCTTCTCTCATCATCTTGGTGGAAGGGCTGTTCTTTAAGACTCCACCATTCTTCAGAAGCTCAAGGGCTCTGTAATGTCCCTCCCTCCCCCCCGAAATGTATCCTGGACAATAGGATGGGAATCTCTACTTTGGGTAAGTTGAAGGGAAGGGTCAGCACAACCTGAAAAACATCATTTGTCTTTCCAGACAATTCAGACACTAGTGAGTACTCTGTGTTTATAGTTTCATCTTGATGGCAAAAGAAAGCACAGTGGATGCTATAGCCATGGCAAGTCTGGATGCCTGCTTTCCAACACTGCTGGATATCAGAAGATATTTGTCTGACAATTCTGAGGTAAGCATTGGCCCCTCCACATTTATACTTCTTGGTGGAAACAAATCCTCCAATGTAACAATCAGCTAATCATAGACCATGTTCAACTCAGGAGCAGGGGATGGGTGGAGAGGACATCTAGACTGATAACATATACTCTAAGTAATTGCATTCTGAAGACATTAACTTCCAGAACACATTCTGACACTTTTTTTTTTTTTTTTTTTTTTTGCACCTCCACTCTACTATCAGCCTTTATCCAACCTATCTGTAGTGGTTATTTTTCACTTTCAACTTGAATGAATTTGGACTCACCCAGGAGATAGATTTCTGGATATTTCCAGAGAATTAACTGAGCAGATGGAGGCCTACTATGAATATAGGTTATATCATTTGATGGGCTAGAATCCTCAAATGAATAAAGGTCTTCCAGTGCTCTTCTTTCTTTGCTGACCTACCCACAGCTGAGTATCACCCAGCCACATGCTTCTGTTGTTATGAACTCTGCAATTTGTTCCTTTCTATAACTGACTCAAGCTATGAACCAAAATGTAACCTTCTTCTAAATTGTTTCACATAAAGTATTTTGTCCCAGCAACGAAGAAGGTAACTGTCTTGGCTAGGGTGTCTATTGCTGACATGGAACAATATGACCAAAAAGCAAGGTGGGAAGAAAATAATTTATTTGGCTTACACATCCACATTGTAGTCCATCACTGAAGGAAGCCAGGACAGGAACTCAAACAGGGCAGGAACCTAGAGGCAGAAGCTGATGCATATGTCATGGAGGAGTGTTGATTATTGGCTTACCCATCAATGATTGGTCAGCCTGCTTTTTTAAGAAACCATGATCACCAGCCCAGGCATTGCACCACCTACAATGGGGTGGGTCTGATGGGAGATGTTATTCTGTAAATATGTTTCTCATACTGGTTAATGAAAAAGCACTGTTGGCCAATAGGAATCAAGATAGGTGGGGCTAGGAGATGAGGAGGAAAGAGGAAGGAGGAAGGAGGAGTCAACATGGAGAGACCGGAGAGGTAGAATGCCAGCCGCTCTGGCTGGTAAGATGAGACCACATGGAAATACTTAGGTAAGTAGTAATGGGCTAATAATTAAGACAGAGCTAGCCAATAAGGAATTAGTAACTGGCCAACAGAATTATACCAAATAGAGTCTCAGTGTATTATTATTGGGGGCTGGCGTGGCAGCAGGACTGACTGGCGAGGAAAACATACTCGTTACATGGGCCTTCCTCCATCAATCACTAATTAAGAAAATGCCTTATAGCTGTATCTTATGGAGGCATTTTCCTAGTTTGTGTGTCAAGTTGACATGACTAATCAGCACAATAACACACAGGAAGCATTACACAGTCCCAAATAACTGAACTACTCTGTCAGAGAAAGTTGTGTTGCTCTCATTCCATTTGGAACTATGTGAAAGCAGACATTAATCTTAAAGCCCTACCTGCCAAAGGAAAAGATAACTTCCTGGATGCTGAGAGTTGTAGTTCTTGGAAAATAACAAGCCACATGTTTTTACCTCCTTACACAAGTGTTTGTTTAACCAACTGCTCTGGATATGCCAAATCACATATAGGTAGACAAGAAATATTTCAGGATGTTTGTTGCCCATAATTGGACTTGGTGGGAAATGCAATGAATTATGGGTTTTGCATTTTTTAAAGACCTGCAAAATGTGACTTTGGGTTCACTTTTGGAAAATTGAGGGTTGACTTAATAAGAGTCAATTTTTTTGGTCAGTACTTAATTAAAGCTTGCTTCAAATTTGGCTCAAAATTGAGAAACTGGTCTCAGGATTAACATTTGGAGGCCCTAGTGAGATGAGAGAAAAAGCCTTTCCATCTAAATTCTGGAGTGGTGCTATTCACTCTGGGATTGACAGGCTATAGTGTGTGTGTGTGTGTGTGTGTGTGTGTGTGTGGGGGGGGGGGTTGTACCTTGGGCTAACCCAATGGCTTTGTGAACTCCTGAAGTTAATGGCTACTATTGAAGGAGTTAAGAAACCCTTTTTTAAAAAAATAGATGCCTCCTTTTGGTAGGTCATAGAAGTCATTTTTAGCTTCCTGTGATATTTTCCTACATGGTGTCTGGATTCTGGTTATATGAAATCCTGATCTGGGAATGGAGAGGACCTGAAGAAATCTATGCATTCCTAAACGAAGATGTCCCATGGTCTACTGGTTATTTCTGGCTAATTAGAGTCCAGTCAGAACCATAAATTTTTCTTTTCTGATCTGTCTTGGAGCCTGAAGGACCCCTTGTGATACTGGGAGTCAATGACAGGAATCCAATGCCTAGGCTACACAACAGCTGAGGAGCCATAGGAGTATTCTATGACACTGGAGATCAAGTCAAGATTTGAAGAGGCCCAGCATGGGTTCAGGAGCCAAGAACTTGGACAGGCCCATCCTCTGACGGGTTCCTAGTGTTTGGTTTCTCCAGGAAGGCTATAGAGTGGCCTTCTATTTGTTAAGGGAATTTCTTTTGGTTAGGTTGGCAGACTTCTAAATGATTCTAATTGTTGGTGTTTCCTATTGTCATTTCTTTCTTTTCTTTTCTTTTCTTTTCTTTTTTTTTTTTTTTTTGTCTTGGTGTCTTATCTTATGTCTATACCTGTATTTCTGACTCAGGGTGACTAAATGGACAAATGACAGAAATATGTTTTGTTTTGTTTTTTTAGTGGGCTTTTTAAAGACTCTGCAAAATATGACTCATTGGGAACTCAGGGTGGTCCCGACAAAAACCTATTTTTCTGGTCAGTTCTTTATTAAAGCTTGATTCAGATTTGGCTCAATATTGTAGAACTGGTCTTTATTCCACAAGTCTAAGGATTAGACTTATGAAAGTCTACTATTTGGCTTGAATTTCTCCAGCTTTGGTATTCCCTTCTGGGTTGACTGGTTCTGCCTCTGATTTTACAATCAGCCAGTCCTGTTGTAAATAGGCAACCAGGATGCTTGCTGACCTGACACCTTTGAGTCCTCCCCTTATCACAGCATAGTCTGGACAATAGAACACACAACACATCAGAACTCTACCCTGTGTGGTAACACTAGCCATTGGGGCCTCTTTGGCTCAATGCAGTCTGGATTTGCACAGACTACTATTTCCCTAACACTGTGATTCTGGAAGCAATGGTTTTGGGAATTATTTGGAACACCAGAAAAACTTCAGAACAATTTCTAGTCCAACTAGAATGTATTCACAGGATGTTTTAAAATGAAATTTATGACCAAGTGTGTATTGCTTCATTAGAAGGCAACCATACACCCTGCATCTCCTGTTCTTGTTTCCCTGAGGTAAATTTCATGATTGTATTTTGCTTCTCTGTGATTTTGAGAGTCACAGGAGGAAAGTCATAAACCCTCCAACTGTAATGAACAGACTCCAATTATCCCTTGGAGTCAATATCTATTAGGTCCAAATACTAGTGGCTAGACAAAAGCCAGTATTCCCCAGGAACTACCAAAGGAGCCAGTTCCCTTATTACTGGCAGAAGGGACAAAAGGCTATCCGTGGTGCCTATTAACATCCAGAGTGCATGCCTGCCTCCAGGCTATCCTCAGTGTCACAAGTACCTGCTGCACATTTCAGAGTCCTTGTTGTATCCCTGCTCTTGTCACCCCACCCCTTATCCTAAACTTTCCAGGCTCAAAAGCATCCTCCCGCCACACACACAGCTTCTCATTCTTCTTATAACCCTACTATTTCAGCTACATGATGTGGGATGCCCTTCTGTATGCTGTGAATATGTTCTGTTACCATTGCTTAATAAAGAATCTGTGTTGTCCAATAGCCAAGCAGGATATAGTTAGGTGGGACATCAAAACAGAGAAACAGAGGAAAAGAAGGGGGAGTCAGGGAGACACCATGTAGTAACTGAAGGAGTAAGATACTAGAGCATTTCCAGTAAACCACAGCCATATGGTAATATTTAGATTAACAGAAATGAATTAATTTAAACAAAAAGCTAGTTAGTAATAAGCCTGAGCCATTGACCAAACATTTATAATTAGTATTAAGTCTCTCAGTGGTTATTCAGGAATAGGTTGTCAGGAGAGACGTCTCCAGTTACAAATGGCATACCAACATGAGGCTCTGGAATTTTCATAGGGCCTGAGAAAACTTTAAAAAAAAGTTCTGAACACACAGAAACTGAGCTGCACTGGGCTTCCTAGTCTTAGTCTCATGCCAGCAGTAGAGCAGAGATGTGTCTCCCAACAGCTGCCTGAAAGATGTAGCGAGCTACCAGAGTGGCATGGCAGATTTTTACCTCAGGACTCAGTATAGAAAGGCTAATCAGCTGTCTGCTCTGTGGTGGATTTAGATTTTGCTCATACAGACAAAAAAAAAAAAAAAAAAAGGCGAAAAGATACACAGTAAAAAGAGGTCCAGACAGAAAAACCTGGTTCCAATGTGTTTTACAATGTATGTAGGCTTAAGAAAAATAAAAAGGGTATCAACAGTTATAGAAAGAAGTAAATAGTTAAAAAATATAATAAAGTCTTTAAAGAGAGAAACAAAATAAAAAAATAAAACCCCTAAAGATGGAAAAAACACAGGGAGTCTGGATCCTGTATAGTATTGTGTTGATTTTGAATTTTTTGGTTGCTGAAAAGTAAAGGACAGCTGCTCAGAGACATGGGATTGAAAGAGAGATTGATAAAATATACTAACCTAACCCAAGTATTTTAAAAATGCCTTAACTTTCAAACAAAAGTCAAAAAATATATTTGCAAAATGGATTTAAAAGATACATTGCTTTGGAGAAGCAGTTCTGCTTGTTTCTCTAGGAAACAAGAGGCTATAAGTTCATTCCAGGTTAGGATGGACTAACTTTGATCAAGGGATACCTCCTGAACCTTGGCAGGTGATATCTATCAACAAAGGTTACCACCCGTCTTCCCAGGACTTGAACATTATCTCACAATTTATTCAGGAGCCCTAAAGATACTTTGCTTACAGACAGCAGGAAGCAGTTTGGAGAAAACGATGCCCACATTCCCAAGAGTTTTGGAAGTTATAGATGGTTATTTGTCAGGTTTTGGATGTTTGCTACATTTAAGGGGATATAGGAATATAAGATAAAAACTATTAATCTCAGATATTTTACATTGGCATGGATTTTGGTATAGTGATACAAATTTAAAGTTAATTTTGTTACACTGTATATATATGTTTCTATTTTTGTTTATTGATATAAATTTAAGGTCAATTTTGTTATAGTAAATACATAATTCTACTCTTTATGCAGCTCATTTAAAATATTATATGTAATTAAATTCAGAGATCAATAATCATCTATAATAGTCAAACTTATAGTCATGTTAGTTAGGTTTTCTAGATATGAACAGATATATTTCAGATGGTTATGTAACCTTCAAACACTTCAAAGAACTACAGAATATGACATTTAAAATGTTTTAAGAACTTATACTTTTCTCAACAGTGAGACACATCTGTTTCTGGCAGCACCAATTACTTAAAAGAATGATGGGCATCGAAGAAGCTTCTTATGGAGTTCCCATTCAATGTGGAAAGCCTGGCCATTTAGGTAAGAAACTGTTCTTACCTTCTGTAGGCTTTATGAACCCGACCCACAGGAAATTGACTGCTGAACTTGTCAAAACAAGACATTTCTGCAGGGTTCCTGCTTCATGGATGAGTCAGCCAGACATTCTTCAAGACATAGAGGAAAATGACTGACACACTGTCAATACAGGCAAGAGAGTTTCAAATTTCCTGCTTCACTGAGAAGTCTGCCAGACACTCTAGGCCAGCTGCAGATGGATGCCCCAATGTTACAGAAGAACTTAGGATGACTGTCCAGGCAGTCAGATATCTCTGTCATTTCTAGAGTTTTGGTATTTGCTGGAAATGCACTTCCTGTTTATTTAGGTTATATTATATTCTTCTTGGGTCTTTGATGGAATTGAAGACTAGATAGTTACAATTTCCTTAATTATGACAAAAGATAAATTAGATATGAAACTTTAAACTCACAAAATAAGATAGATGATAGAATACGTTCTTTAATTTTGTCAAATACAAATAGACTAAATATTATGACTGTAATTCTTGTGTGATAATTGCTTTGTCATATGTTATTTTACTATGTTAAGCTTTAACCTTCCTTTTGAATTAGACAGAAAGGGGGAGGTGATGTGGGATGCCCTTCCTCATGCTGTGAATATATTTTATTACCATTGGTTAATAAAGAAACTGATTTGACCAATAGCTAGGCAGAATATAGTTAGGTGGGAAGTTCAAACAGAGACACAGAGGAAAAGAAGGCCGGAGTCTGGGAGACACTAACAGCCACCAGGGAAGCAAGGTATGAGATGATAAGACTGAGCTAATAGGCCAAACAGCTGGTAATTAATATTAAGTCTCTGAGCAGTTATTTGGAAACTGGCAGGTGGGATAGAAATGTCCCGTTACAGCTATGCTCTCCTTTTTGCCTTCCCCTCTGTGTCCTCTCTCATGCCCTCTCTTGATCCTTTCTGTATTAAGGTGTCTCTTGCAGTGCTATGGTCCCAAGTGCTTTCCTGGCTGCATGACAAAACACCTTGACCAAGGCAACCATAAAGGAAAGCATTTAATTGTGCTTACAATTTCAGAGCGTTGAGAGTCCCTGATGGTAGAGGGAAGGCAGGGTGGAAGAACAGCCTAGCTTGCATCCTGACCCACAAGCACAAGGCAGAGAGAGTGCTAACTCAAAATGGCCTTTTGAAACCTCAAAGTCCACCTTCAGTGACATACTCCCTCCAGCAAGACCACACATCTCTTAATTCTCCCCAAGCAGCCAAACATATGAGCCTATGTGGTGTGGGCATTCTTATTCTGACCACCACAGACAATGTTTTTGGAAAGTCTGTAGACACAGAA
Organism: Cricetiscus sungorus; assembly: GCA_030556225.1. Lineage (NCBI taxonomy): Eukaryota > Metazoa > Chordata > Mammalia > Rodentia > Cricetidae > Cricetiscus > Cricetiscus sungorus. Next base: position 48,513,721 of record JANBXA010000007.1, on the reverse strand, counting down.
TACTTGAAGCAACCTGTAGATCTGTGGCTCTACTTCCTGAGGCTATAACCTGGAATTTGGGGGCGGGATTTCCTTTGTTAACACTGACATTGGGAATCCAGATCTGACTGACTTGGCAAAACCTAGAGCTGTATGAGGTCCTTGGAAGCTGTTCTTGCCAGCATTCCATCTGCTGAATTAATTACAAACTTCATATACAGGACCAGAAAAACCTTGCTTTTCTGTTTGAGTTTTGGCAAAGCCTGGCTCATTGATAAACATGTTAAATATGTATATTCTTCGCAATTAAAGTAGAGTGATGATTTTCTCAGAATTGAAGCAAGTCATTTGTCTTTTACTTGATCTTAAAAGACTTTCTATATTATGACTCAAATAGGTCAATTTGGGGATTCTGTTCCAGGTGCCTGTAGTTAGAAGTTGGTGAACCAGGTGATGGAGATGCAGGATGATGGTGCTGGCCTCAGCCCGGGTCCCTGGGTAGAACAAAGCTCTGCTGACATTCAACAAGTGAGAAATAAGACTATTCCGTAAGGCACTCATGATTTGGAGTCATCTACTTCCACTGTGTAACTGACCTAACATACCTTCCGCTCTCGATCTCTGCTTCCTTTCCTGGCTGCATAATTTGGTCAAGCCATCTGTCTGCTTACAGATCCATTTGCCTTCTTTCTGGCTTATAAAATTTTATGTGTCATGCATGGTCTATTTCATGTTATGTTTTGCCCACCTCAGTCTCCACTTGGCAATGTTTCCCATATGTTTCTCTGGTGATAGAAAGAATAGCGTGACCCATTTATGACAATCATCTCATTTGCTTGTCTGTATCTTTCCCTTCACTCAGAGCCCCTTGCCCACGTCTGATTCATTCAGAAACCCGAGAGCCTAGCTCAGCAGTCAGTGGAAGCAATAGGAGGACGTTAGTTTGTCTGGGACCAAGCTTTCCCTTTGTCTCATGAGGATAACAAACCCATAGGCCAGTGCAGGTGGCACTGTGAAATAATCTTTAGTCCTGTTTTATGTATAGCAGTGGAAGGAAATGGAAAGTGATTTTCAGAGTACAAGAACAGAAAGTACTTGTGACCAGAGAAGATAACAGAGGGGAGAATGTTGCCTATGAACACCAGAGGGAGCGTTAGCAGACATCATGTTAGATCAGACCCCTTAAAAACGGATCCTGTGGGCCCCAGAGTCTCTTCCCTGTGGGTGGGGTCAGGGTCCTGGACTAGAGATTGACTAAGGTGTTCAGTAGGCACAGAAATTCATGGAGCTGGGCTGTTCCCCGTGCTAAACAGGACAAGGTCTCCATCTTGTGGCTACATTCAGATCTGCATTCACTCTTATGACTGGGTATCAAGCAGCTAGGAAGTTCATGCAGAGGTCAAGGACATCTGAGAGAAACATAAATGCGTCTCTGTAGTTTAAATACAGGAAGGATGGGTTTCATCCACAGCAACTGGACAGGGATTCACAATTTCATAACTGTGTAAAGCTATTTATTCATTCTTTCACGCAAGAGATGTTCTTCCCCCATCTCTCCAGTTTTGAAAGCTGAACAGCACTCCTGCATCCACCACCCCACACCCCCTGCCTTGTACCCCTTCTCCTGTCTTCAAAGTCAGCGAGGTAGAAACTTGTTTAGGTCTCCATTTGCCTTCCTTATTCTCCCCTCTACTCACATAACTCCAGATCACCCAGGGAAATTTCCCCATCACAGGATCTTCCATTTAATCGCATCTACAAAGCCATGTTGGCCCTAGAAGAAAACTTGTATAGGCTCTAGGGCAACACTTGGGCGTTTTGTGGACTGTAGTTCAGTCTACCTCATGGAGTAATTAAAAAGGGGCAGAGGGGGGCTGTGGGGAGGGAGGTGTTACTGCTCTTCCCTGCCACTGCTTGATTGAAGCCGTGATGGGCCACTGACACTGTCTCCAGAGTTCCCAGAGTGGCCTCTGGATGGGAATAAGCCCAGGGTATTCCCATTCCCTATTCTGAGTGCTCTACATGGGAATGAACACTTGAACTGGTTTAAATCAGCCCAGGGCACCCGCTGCCCCACATAAAAAAAGAATGTGTCTTTGTGTCAGCTATCCTGAGGGTCAGTAAAGAAGGTCAAAGGACTGTAGACTCTTGTTTGTTTGTAAGCCTCTGTCTGACTTTTTTAAAATTTATTTAATTACTTACTTATGTGTTGGGCTGGGAACATGGTCTGATCAGTGAAGTCTTTGCCAAGATAACATGAGGATTTGAGTTGGAACCCTAGAACTGATGTTTAAAAAGCCAGACATGGTTGTAATATGTTCTTGTAACCCCAGGGTTGGAGGTAGAGATGAGCAGAACCTTGGGCTGGCACACCAGCCAACCAATCTAATCTACTTGATGAGAGCCTGGGCAGTGAGAGACCCTATCTTAAAGACAAGGGAGAGAGTGGATAAAACATCAGAGATAAATCTGTGGTCTCCAAGGTACACACACACACACACACACACACACACACACACACACACGGTACATACTCAACATATGAGGTTGTATTACTTGAGGTTTTTCTAATTAAATTAAAAAATAATATGGTTTAAAAGACAGAACTAATAAAAGTAGTGCAATTTCAGGGTACTGAGATTATTGTTCAGAATATTTTGTGTTGTCTTCATCTTCTTTTTATTGTTCATGTAGCATATTGGCTCCAATGAAAATTTTTCACTGGGTTATCTAAAGAGCATCACTTCTCTGTGGTTATCCTTGATCCTTTCTGTCCATTGTAGATGTCTAGACAAGCACTTATCTTAATTGTCAGGCTTCACATGCGGCAAATAGCAAACTCTTCACAATGCTGAATCAACCAATTCCCTTTCTCTTATGAAGGATCCCTCCTGTTAGAGAGTTCCTGTAATTCTTTGTGGCATGTTCTTTGTGGGTCATTTCCTGGCACTAATAATAGATGTGAAATGGCTTCTATTCAGTACAGATGAGAATGGGCACACCTATCTGAGCATGTTATTCAGGAGTGACCATGACTTCCTGGGCTGGAGGCCAGGCCCTCCTGAAGGGAATGTACAGACAACAGCTAGCTCACCATCTGCTGGGGTTCATTTCCTCCCCTTTAAACGTGGTGCTGGGTAATCCAAAAGAGGTTCCTCTGTCTTTGTTGGTATCTCGAGTTAAAAAAAAAAACAAAAACAAAAAACAAAACAAAAAACCAAACAAAACAAACAAACAAACAAAAAAAAAAAAAAAAAAAGAAAACTGCTTTTCTCCCTTTTTTGCTCTGTTGTCCTCACTCTGACATGGTGGGATTGAGAGGATGAGCATATCTATGTGTCAGCTTTTTCTTTCCAGGTACACTAGTGGCCTGGGATATGGGATGCTCACAGCTGGACAACGATTCTTCATCATATCATCCACAGAGGAAGGACCTGTTAGAAGCCCTTTGACTTACTTTCATAATGCATCAGAAAAAGTAGTTCCAATTTAGAGCAAGCCAGGACTGAGATCCCTGATTTAAAGAGGTTTTTAAAAGCACCTTGAGGGTGGAGCTGGAGAGGTATTTCAGCAGTTAAGAGCAGGTGTTGCTCTTGGAGAGGTCCTGGGTTCAATTCTCGGTAGCCACATGGAGGTCCACAACAGTTTATAAACTCCAGTTCCAGGGCATCTGATGCAACTTTTGACCTCTGTGAACACCAGGCACACGTGTAATGAACACACATACATGCAGGTAAAACACTTGCATAAGTAAACAACTAAATGCTAACAATTTATTTCAGAAGTAAAATGAATAAATGAAATAAAAGAACCCCAGGTCTATTTCCCAAGGTGAGGGTAATGACCATTTGTTTTAGAATAATTTTGTTGTGTCTTTAGGATTCTGCTCTTTGGACCATACCACCAGTAACCACATTGTCAGGGATAATGTTTACACATGTGCCTGGAAGAAGATGTTGACCACACTGCAGCTTGAAATCACTGAACTTAAATGACTGCCATGTGCAATCCTCAAACAGCATTAGCATGTAGGTGGGGAAGTGAAGACAGCACACATTGGACCTATACTGCAGTTGACTCTCATGCCACACATAGCAGTATGTATTTAATGCCATTGACTATTTAAAGCCAAGAGTCTCTTAGACATAAGATTCTTTTATTTATTTATCTTTTGTTTGTTTGTTTGTCTGTGTTTTTTTGGTTTTTGAGACAGGGTTTCTCTGTGTAGCCTTGGCTGTCCTGAAACTTGCTCTGTAGACCAGCCTGGCCTTGAACTCACAGAGATCCACTTGCCTCTGACTCCTGAGTGTTAGAATTAAATGGGATTAAAGGCATTTGCCACCATTTCACATTAAAATGTGAAATAAAAAAGTCCTCATGGTTTGTCAGTTGCCCATGTATTATTTGAATAGGGTTAGAAATAAATATGTAAATAATGCTCTCACATGTGTTTTTAGAACCTGTAATTTTGAAATGGCATTGCAGTCTAGGTGATGAAATCATCAGTGTTACAGAAGCATCCCCAGAGGGCACAGGTAAACTTACAACAGCTGTCACTCAGTTAAAAATGTTCTGTATTTTCCCACATCACTATTTAGTGATTTACTTGACTTTCTTATTTGTTACAGCTTGCATTTAAAGCAACTGTGTGTGTGGTCATGCAGTTGTAAGTGTTGGTATGTGCACAGTGTGTGCACACATGCATGTGAAGGCTGGATGACATCAGCCTCATGTGGGTGCTGAAAATGGAACCTGGGTTCCCTAGAAGAATAGTCAGGGCTCTTAACCACTGCACCGTCTCTCCAGCCCATGATTTTCATTCTTAATTATTGTGCTGAAACCAATCTATAGTAACAGTAATTAGGAAAGAGTAATGCTTGACAACAAAGAGGTCCATGATACTGGGGCATCTTTGGGATGAAGGAATTGTTCTTAATTTTAACTGTGGAGGTAGTTTCATGTGAGTGAACATTTGACAAAAATGTTTACATTACACACTTAAAATGAGCACATATTGCCAGGTGTAGATACCATCTTAGTAGGTAATCTTAAAATAATAACATTTTGATGGGCTATAGTAATTTGAAGCAAGTTTTACAAAATTATTTTTAAACATGATTAAAAATTAAATGAAAGTAGTAATTTTGAAAATTGTAATAGATACAACAAAACATCCATGAAAATAGAGGAGGAAAATATTCACATGCTGGAAGAAGGGAGGTTTAGAGTCATGATTTCATTCAAGCAGAAGAAGGAGAATGAATAGAATGAACATATGAGACTTACTTAATTCATTAGCTAGTCTCATGTTCCCTTATAGCTTTTTCTAGTGATAAATATTTAAAATTATGGACTTTTTAGAACGTATTATAACTTCTCTTTAGTGGGAATACAAGGTTTTCTTTTTTTGAATGATCATAGTATTTCTCAGCATAAACTTTAGTTATTTCATTGCATAATTATGAAGCAGTAGTAATATATGATGGACACAGGAACCAAGATTCTCACTACTGTGAGTTAAGAAGCATGGAAAAGATACCAGAAATATCTGTGGGCAATTAGATTGGAGACATCAGTATGAACTCATATTTAGCTTATAGATATGCACACACACATACGCAAACCAGTTAGCATATGCATAGACATTTGACCTATGTATTTTGGGGCTTTACAACCATGAATTCAGACAACCATAAATAAATAAAAAAAATTGGAAACCTCATGTTCACACTGAATATGTGTGAACTTTTTTTCTCAGTATGTCCCAACAATAGAGAATAACATTTGTGTAGTATTTGCATTATAATTTAGAGATATTGACAGAATAAAGGTGGAAGTGTATAGCACACAAACAGTATGCTATTTTATAGAAGAGGCTTTTTGTAGTCTCATGGCTCTGGAATCAACCATCACTGTACAGGAATTGATGGACAAGTACTTCTTTGCATTGCTAACTAGAAAGAACTAGAAATAATGGCAAGGAGCTACAAGTACCATTTATTTATCAGATTTTGGCTTTTAAAATATTTAATTTTTATCTAGTAGTGGTGGTGCACACCTTTAATCCCAGCACTTTGGATGCAGGGACAGGTGAATCTCTGAGTTCCAGGCCAGGCCAGTCTGGTCTAAAGAACAAGTTCCAGGACAGCCAGGACTACACAGAGAAAGTCTGTCTCAAATACACCAACACACACACACACACACACACACACACACACACACACACACACACACACACAAAACCCTCCTATATTAAATAACTAAATGTATAATTTATATTTTTACACATGTGTGTATGCTACTTGTATATGGGTATCCAGAAAGGACAGAAGAGGATGTCAGATCCCCTGTAGTTGGCATATAGGCAGTTGTGAGCCTCCTACGTGGGTGCTGAAATCCAAACTTGGTTCCTTTGAAAGAGCATCACAAAGCCCTTACTGCTGAGCCATCTCTCTAGCCCCAGACCTCAGTTTTTAATTACATCACTATCCAAGGAAGACTGTGTCTCCTTGATGAATAAGTGAAATAGAGACTACAGGAAGATATATGCAAGATGATTCTGGAAAACAATATTAAAAATTGATAAGTAGGATTACATGAAATTAAAAAGCTTCTGCACAGCAAAAGAAACAGCAGGGCAAAGAATGTATCAAGTTAGAGGAAACATTTGTAAGCAACTTATCTGACAAAGATTAATATCTAAGATATACAAAGAACTTGATAGATTAAAAACTCAAATAATCTGATCAAAAAGTGGGCAAGTAGATTGAACAGCTTGTTTTCAAAAATATCTAATAAGATATTTCAAAAAATTATTGAACATATTTAGCCATCTGGAAAATGCAAACTGAAATCACAAAGAAATTCCATCTCACTGTCAAAATGGCTGTTATCAAGAAAACAAATAACAACAAATACTAGTGGGGGTGTGAGGAAAGAAGAACTTCATGCAGTACTGATGGGTATGTAAACTGAGGCAGCCACCGGGGAAATCTGTAAGAAGGATTTCTTTAAAAAATTAACTAACAACAGAACTACCATGTGACTCAACTGTACAGCTTCTGGGTGAGCATGTACCCAAGTGATGGTAAGTCAGCATACTGCGGGATGCTTACACATCCATTTTATTGCTGCACTACTCACGATAGCCAGCATATAGATTCAATCAACAGTTGAGTGGAGAAAGAAAGATGGCATAGATACAGTGGAATTTTGTTCATGTTCATCAGTGTAGCAGAAGGAAGGGTAAGACTGCTTGGTTGCCTATTCTCTTTATAGCTTGCACAGTCTGCTGGTACCATGGAAAGTCAACTGCAGGAAGGAGGCTTTTAGGCTAGATCCACCTCAAATCATATAAAACTTGTGTCCTGAATGTGTGGTGTCTTCAGCAGTCAGGACCCACCTAGAAATGGCTGCATATATAAGAAAGAACAGTGATAACATCCATAGACATGCTAATGTGGAAGGGGGGAATTTTCTTAGAATCCTACCCCTAGACAAAGAACTATGACAACTGATGACTCCTAGGAGAAAGAGAATTAGCCTCTCCAAAGAATGAACCTTCATTTTGGTTGTCAAATGCCAGTGGATAGTTCTGAAACCATGTACACACAAACAAAAATGGACTCATCAGGCTATATTTATATACATGCACTCATGAACACATATATGAAACGTGTATATGCTTCATATGTTCCTATATATGACAAGCAATAACATATACAAATATATTTCATATATGACAATAATAGAGTAATAATAACAACAATAAAAACAATAATAAAGGTAAAAGTGGCTATCAACTTGAGAGTGAGGGAGCATGAGAGCAGTTGGAGGGAGGGTACCTAGGAGAGGATAAAGGGAGAAAAAAGAGAGGAAAAGTGATGTTTTATGATGTTTTATTTCAATGAAATACATACCATGTTTTTAAAGGAAAAAAAAATGAGAGAGAAATCAACAGAGGAAGATGCACAATGTTGAACTCTGACTTCTACATGAAAATGCATGGATGTATACATGCTCCTACACACACATGTGCATACACACATGAACACGCACAACTATGTATTCTCCACAGACACAAAATAGAAGGAGGCAGAGGAGGATGAAGTGAGTGAAACACTGTTTAAGTTATATCCCTCACACTCTATTCAAGAGCTTGCAATAAATAAATAAATAAATAAATAAAATATGTCCTAATAGATGATAGTATCCCCATACCTCTAATTTTGTAATTTTGTTCACATTTTTTTTCTGTGAATGCTGCTGTTTTTCTTATTCATTATTGGATGGCTCATGGGCTCACTGCCCTCCTTTATATCTGCATGACAGTATTGTTTTAAACTTCTGGAAAGCCCCCTTTCAACACTGTCATAGTTTTGGTTTTGTTTTTGTGTTTTTCTGTTGTTTTGTGTGGTGACTACACCATCAGCTGGCCACAGAAGTTTGCTTATGTGTGATACAGTACACGTGTGAGAAAGGCTTCATGTTTCCCATTTCTATTTATCCAAGCAGGGAGTCTGTACCTGAATTAAAAATCCTTTTGTCTCAGCCTCCTGGGAGGATTACAGGCATGTGCTGACCTGCCTATCCAGCTTGTAAGCTCTATTGTAAACTAAAACCTCAGATGTGTCAAGAATATAACCAATTCTCCTCAACTTCAGCATGTACCTGGAACTCTGATCCACTCACTGTTTTTCTTCCTAAAAAGCTGCACCTCACAAAAACAGAACACCTGACCTTCATGTAGTGTTTATAATATTTGTAGAAAGCATAAGTCTAATCAAATCATGCCTACAAAGAATACATATTTTTAGCAAACTTCACCAAGAAATTGGCAGCAGGGGTCCAATTCTGCTTCTTCCTATGGGGCTGTGCTGGCTGCCAAGGGAGAAGGTTTCAGAAACAAAGGAAGAGTCTCACAAAAGATTTTAATAGAGCAATAACACCGGCGTGACAGCACATTCTTAAGACTCTTTCTGTCCTCTGATAATTTTAGGATGAGGCCCCTGAGTTGAAAACAGGAAGTGTCCAATGTTGTAACATTCCAGAAAGAGCTGCACATGAGAGATGGGTGCACTTACCAGTACACCAGCTTCCTGTGTGCCTATGTTCAGTGTACTTAAGAGCAAAAGGCAGAAAGCCAAGGGAACTCTTGATGGTTGAGCTCAACTGGTAACTGGGAAATTCATATTGGGGTTCTGTTGACTAGGCTAATTGAGGAAGGAAAATGTACCAAGTGTGGGTGGCCCCAGTCACTGGGATGAGATTTTAGACTATACCAAAAAAAAATAGAATTTATTGTTCTCTTTCTCCTGACTGTGGATGGGATATGTATGGCCAGCCACTTTCCCGGTTGCCTTGACTTCCGTGCCACAATAGTTTGTACTTCAAACCTTGACCCAGAATAAACCCTTTCTCACTTAAGTAACTGTTATCAAAGCATTTTATCACAGCAATATAAAAACCAGGACTTTGAAGTTGAGTTTGAGGACATCCTATGTTTTTGTCTCCTTCTCTCACCTTCTTTTCAGAGCTGGGGAGGAACTCTAGTGCTCTACCATTGAGATCTATACACCAGCAGTGCATGGTGTCTTAGTCTCCATCATTTCCCAGACAGTATGAGAAGCACTCTACAAGACACTCACTGAGATGCCAATACTCCATAATGTCTTTGAAATGGGTGGGGGACAAGTGCATCTCAGGCCCGCTGCACATCTTCAGGAAAATGCATTGGCTTCTGTCTGCCCCGTGTATACACTGAAGCAAGGCAGAGAGAGGAGAGAAGGACACTCCCTTTAGCAGGGGTGGGACAGGAAGGGAAGGGTAGATTACTTGCTTTTTAACACTTGATATCAAGGGAAGGAGCTTGGTGGGTTTGTCTATTTTTAAATTAAGAACCCTGCATGCCAGATACAGCTGGAGACTGACCAGAGAACACACAGACAAGACCATCTAGAGCTCTGGTCAGGAGCTGGGGAGGCCTTTACTGAGGGGATAAACTGGACTTGCTGTCAGAGCCAGCTTTTCAATGGTGTAACAGCTATCTAAGGGGAGACATTTCAAAAAGCTCTTAGTTTTATGGGTTCCTGCCTGTGGACATTTTGGCTTTGTTACATCTGGGCCCCTAAGTGAGATGAAGTAAGAAACTACTACCTGGACCACTGGTGGAACAAAACAGTTCACCTCACAGCGGCCAGGAAGTGGAGAGTGGAAACAATGTATAAAAATGTATCTTCCCAGGTCAAGGCCCCTGTGACCCATTTCCTCCACTTAGGCCCAATCTCCAGGGACGTCATCATTAGGAGGCTAAGGATGAGTCCACTGATGAGATCATGGTTGTCAAGATCCAACCACTTCTCCATCCACCAGCTAAGGACTCATTCTTCAATACACCAGCTTTTTGGGGGGCACTCCATCTCTGAACCACCTCAGCCCTCAGGAAAGAGAATGTTCATGCACCCATGCCACGAAGTAGCCTACATCCTACATAAAGCACATTTGCCCTAGAGGCTACAATACCAGTTAAATAAACACACTGTTGGCCTTCTTTTCTGACCTGTTCTCCCCTGCCCAAAGGTGGAAATGGGAAGTGGTGCTGAGAAACAGAGGGTCCACACTCATGTCTCTGATCTATCTGCCTGGTTTTGGGAAGCAGATGGGTGAGTGGTGGAAACTTAAACCGAACTAAATTGAGTTTTAAAATATCCTTTTAATTCTCGGAAGTGACAAAAAGGCTGTGGGATTTGTCCAAAGTGTCTATTAAGTGCTGGGAAGGCAAGAAGCAGGCAATCAAGCTTGAGGGTAAACCACCAGAGAAAACAGAAAACCGTTTCACAGGGTGCTTTATGCAGTTAAGATGACTCCACAAATTCAGTCATGGCCACCTTTGCTATAGCATTTCAGAAAATGGTTGCTAGCTTAATTAGTATGATTTATTTATCTGAGGATCAAACTTTTAGTGTCAACTATGTGGTAACTAATTTGGAGAGAGTCAGTTACCAGCAAGCAACATGGTCATTGAGAGTTTATTTTCCCCAAATAAATTCTTCATTTTCCTCATCAAAGAAAATGTCATACTGAATTCATTTTAAAACCTAGTCTATGTGTCATGCATAGCGGTGAAGAAATTGTTCCTAGATTCATGGGCTTCTAATATTATATAGCATCCATGTGCTAAGTACTGCCCATGTGCCTTCTATATATGGAATCAATGACTATTAAAGTTAAAAGCCTATGGTGGTGTTCCACATGGGGAAATACTATTGCCATGAGAATGGTAATCATTAAAGTTAGATGAACTTTTTCTTATTTCAAAGGTTAACTTGTGCTCATATGAAAAATGTCCATTCTAGCATACTCTGTAACCACACCTTCCTGACTCATTACTCTTGAGTAATCACTTTACTGAAGACTGTGACTCCCCTTTTTTCCATTTCTAGGGGGGTTTATAATTCTCCTATACACACCATTGTTCTACCTGTGGGTAAACTTTTACTTATGAAGATGAAATTCTTCACAATAGACCACAAATTACAACTGTGTATATTGTTCGCAACTAAATTAGAAGGCAAGATAATAACTTACATTTTGGTTATGAAATAGCAACACATGTGTTGGGGACTCATGTACTGGATGCTAGTTGATGGGCTGTGGGGGAGAAATTGGACCACGGGGTCTCTGAGCCAATGAATGAATTGCTTGTTGGGTTTGTAATATGATGGCGTTAGTTAGGATAGTAGAAACTAAGCAGGACCTTGTTGAGGCAGAAGGTCATTGGTGGACTACATCTCATTCCCACCCCTCCTACATTTCTTCCCTCTACTAGCCTTCTATGAGGCAGTAGCACAAATGATCCTGTACACATGGTGCTCTGCCCACAATGGTTCAGAATCAATAGAGTCAAAGACTTTGGAGCCAGAGTCCCTTTAATGTGCTTATAAATGATGGAGCTAGTACTCCAGCCAAACAAACTGGGGTATTTGCAAAACACACACCCTTAAATGTAAAAGCTTTAGTATTTTCCACTGTCTTTGTAACACTTGAATGGAACTAATTTAATTTAAGCATGAGTGTATGCTTTGTAAATGAATCCGTTGCCAACTGTGTCTTCTCAACATACACACATTCATTCTTACCTTAGATTTGGTATTGAATTAGAATGCACATTTGGTCAAATACCTAATACATTGTCTTAGTTTTGTGTTTCACTTTGCCTTATGGACATGGCTAAGAGTCATGACTTAACAAGTCACATGTAGGATCTGGTACCACACACCTAGACATTTATGCAGACCTAAAACTTGGATGCAAATTAACATCAAACCTCCAGATGGCACCAGAGAACTGAGGGAAAAAAAACCCAGAATGACATTTTCAGTGAGCCTTTGTTTTGTTTCTAAGAGGCAGAGTGGGGGCAACAGCCCCTTGTCACTCAGTCGTTCTTCAAGTAAAGGGGGTGTCTGCTGACACACTTTTCAAATGTCCAGTTGCTGTTAGACACTCTTGATTGTGGAATTATGGGACGCAACCACACAGGCTTTGCGTTTCTGGACGGCACTGGAGAGTCAAGAAGGTGGTCCTTTAGGCTGTCTCGGGAACAAAGTGCTGAAAGATAGATGTGTTACTGCAGAAGCCATCGTTAAAGCTTTTGTTGCAGTACAATCAGATACACAAAGATACCTGCAGGAAAACAGGAAACTGAAGAGGCTACTCCATCTTTCCATTCTCATTTGCAATAACAACTCCTGGTAGGGCTTCTCATTAAGCCCAAAGAAACAAAGAAACAAAGAACCACGCTGAAAACTGATAATAGTCTTCAAACTGCCTGCAAAGAGCTGGAGAGATGAGTCCCCAAATGCAAGGTGAAATTTATACCATTGTAATATAATCAGAGATGTAATGTCCTCAATGCAAATGAATGAGAAGCAATGATCCATCTGGCAGGGTGGATAAGGTTGTAGCTGACAGCTTAGGTCCTTCAGCCAGCCATTTAAACACAGAGTTAAAGAAGCTTCTTACCCAAGCGTTGTTAGTATACCCTAGCACAGCCTGGGGCACAGCCCAAAACCCTCACCCACAATAGCAACACTGCTAATCCATAAATCATAGCTTAGCTCTGTAACACAGACACAAGCTGGGCCAGAGTCCAGGGTGCAGGTAGGAGCCCCAAATGCTGTTTTTCCTGGATAATCTCATCATATTTTTTCCCCACATAACTTTGACTAAAATGCCACCCCAGTGAAATCTCCCCACCCTCCTATCTAAAATGATTTTCCCTTGCACATTCTCACATCTCCCACTTTTTTTTTTCCATTTAGCGCTTATCAAAATAAAATCACTTCATTTTACACTCCTTTGTCTGTCTCTCCTGCCTGCAGCTATTCTCAAAGCAGGCAGACCGTCTTTGGTCAGTCTCCTCCTGCATTTCCACCTTTTGAGTAGAGCCTGTGGCATTGTTGTAAAAGGCTTGGTAAATTGGAACAAATGACTGAATGATGGCAGATAGGCTGGCCCATCTCTCTATTTCCTTCTGGTTATGAAATTTGATTCAAAACATAAAATTTAGGATCAAAGCTATTACAGGAGAATATTAAATCAATGTAAATAACCAAAATGTGCCTTAAGAAAAAACAAACAAACAAGAGAAGATTACGGAGAATGGAAATGATAATCATTTCTACAGTGTTTAAAACAGAAGATGAAAATGAGAACTCAGATTGGGGAGGGGGAGGAGTCTTGCTGCAAATGCTTACTCTTAAGCACACATGATTTCTGTGAGAACAGGAGACCAGGATGGGGGGGGGGGGAGCAGCCGGGTGAGCCTGCTGCCCTATCTGGAGGTGCACAACTGCATGAATAGCTCACCAGTTCAGAAGGATTCTTTATGCTGGTGAGTGTATTACAAGTAGATGCCATGCATGCTGGGAAAGGCTGTCTATCTGCACCTCTGAAAGCTTTCTCAAGAGCCTCAGACTAGCTCCAGTTCATCTTATTCCAACTGACCACCCTTGCTACTAGCAGGGTTACCTAACTCTTTCTCTTCCTTTGTAATGCAAACATTTTAAAGGCCTAGGCTGTGGACTCCTATCCACTGCTGAGCAGGGCCTGCTGAGCAGTAAAAGCAATTGGCTAAATAGTTGTTCAACAAACAAATAGATATATCAAGTGCTTAGATTCCAAAAACTGCCTCCCATGCTTCCATACATCTTTCCCTGTTTCATCATGCATTACCTCATCTTGTCCCCACTAGGTTTTGCTCCACTTTGCAGATGAAAGATTGAGGTTTTATAAGAGCATGACTACAGGAGTCTGACACCATGTTCTGGCTTCCCAGGTACTAGCACTCCCCCCCCCTCTTCATTCATTCTCTCTCTCTCTCTCTCTCTCACACACACATTCTCACACACATACACTCTCACACACTCATACATGCACACACACACACACACAAACATATATACTTAAAAAAATAAAATGACTCCCCAAAAATAACACAGTTCAATTATTAAGCAAGAATTAAGCAATAATATTTATACTACTCACTTTTCTCATTGCTATGACAAAAAAAAAAAACTGATAAAAGCAACTTAAGAACAGGAGAATTTACTTTGGCTCAGAGTTTGAGGCTACAGTCTATGGCAGCAGAAACATGTTACATTTCATCTGCAGTCAGGAAACAGAGATGAATGTAACTCATTTTCTCTTTTATATTCATTTTGGGATTCTGGCCTATGGGATGGTGCTGCCAACCCTCTGAGTGGGTCTTCCCTTGTCAGTCAAATCTCATAGACATACCCACAGCTAGGGCATTCCAAATGTAGTTGGACTGATGGCTGAAGGTGAATTAACAGCTACAGCATCTATAACCAGCTGTCCATTTTAAAAATGAGATTCCATTTTGTGATGTGGGCCATGGAAGGAAAGGAAAGTCTTTGGCCAAGAAATGCCTAGAAACAAATTCCCATACTTGTTGGACATGTTGAATTTGGCATCATCTGGAAATATCTCTTTCCTCCCCTTCTATACATTGTCTTTAAACCATTTAGTCATGTTGTCTTTTCCATCTTTTAATGAGATTTCAGGCAGCTTCCCAGCTTCCCATTTACGTTCAACCCCCAGAGCAGCCTCATTCCAGGGTATGCAAAATCAATCACAGTGATTCTTTTATTTTAAATTCAAGACCAGTATTGTGCATGCCTCTAAGAAAAATGTCCACATCTTTGAGCAAGGCTAAGTGATACATATTTTGATATTTGCTCTGAAATATTTCAAAAAGCAAAAGGAAGAAGACACACAGGACACAACTAGGAAATGTGGGAAAATAGAGCTGAGGTATGGGCGCTTTGGAGTGTATTTTACTCTTCTTTCTTACTTTTGTACATATTAAAGAATGAATGTCTACTCTAAAGTGTTTTCTGAAAGTCTCATCTAATTTAAGTATAACTGGGACTTCTTTGTCTCTGTATACCTATCCTCCCTCTGCCCCAAGGCTCACTCTCCTGAGCCTGGACAGAGTGGCACGGCCAATCCCTCTAGTGTTAGCATGGATGGCTCTTTATTCATGAATTTCATCTTCTGCTGACTCTCATATTTTTTATTCTTTCAGGGGAGGGGCAGGTGGGAGAAGAGGAAAGGCAAAGGAGAAAGTCCTATACTAACTAGATTTAACTTGTTCTATCTGGATGTCACATAATTGATATATTCTACTGGGATGCCACATACTCCTGGTGTGGAGGTCCTTTACAGGCTCCTCAAAAGACTTCTGTGGACATCTGATCATTGTGGACACCCGCTTCACTGTATCCTGGCTGGTGTGGTACATGTGCATTCTGTCTGCTGCAGCCTGGGAAATGTACTGTTTATTGTAAATCGTAAATTTGATACATCCTAGATAGGAAAAGAGTCTTAGCAAGGAATTATCTAGATCAGGATGTCCTGAGGGCGTATCTGTGCAGATTATGAAGTGTTAATTGACGTAGGAAGGCCCATTGTGGGTGGTGCCACTGCCTAGGATGAGCTCTGAGCTCTGTAAGTGTGACAAAAACTCACTAGCATTCAACTGGGAAACCAACCAAAGATTTTTTTTCCTCTTTGCTCTTGACTGTGGATGTGCCATGACTAGATGCTTGAGCTCCCACCTTGACTTCCCTAAAGTGATAGAGTTTCTCTTAGAATTGTAAGGCAAATAAACCTCACCACTAGGTTGCCTACTACCAGGGTATTTGTAAGGTCTGGAACAGAGTGCTTGTGCTCTCCAAATTCATAGGTTCACATCATACAAGGTGATGGTTATATGATGTAGAGCCTCTGGGGAGTAACTGGGACCCAAGGAAAGGGCTTCATGAGTGACACTGGTGTTCTTACAGAAGGCATTCCAGAGATCTACCTCATCCCTCTGTCATGCAAGGATACAACTCAACAAGTGTGGAAGGAGGCTTTAAATTTGACAGTGTTTTGACCTCAGGTGCCCTGGATTGTAGAACTATGAGAAGTAAAAATTTACTGTTCATAAACCACACAGTTTCTGTTAGTTTTTTGAGTGCAGTTTGAATGAATTTTATTTTGTATATAAACTTGAATTCTACTAGATGAATGTGTGGCTGTACCATAACTTCTTTACCCACACTCAATATTTATTTATAATTTTTTTGCTTTTTGTTTACTTTAAATTAGTAATTTAATTATAACGTTTCTCCATTCCTCTTCCTCCCTCCAAATCCTCTTATTTTATCCCTCCCCACTCTCCTTTAATTTCATGGTCCCTTTTTTCATTAATTGCTATTGCATACATACACTTATGTATTCCTAGACAAACCTGTTTCATCCTTATAATGTTACTTGCATGCATATTTTCAGGGCTGATGATTGGCACTGGACAGCAAATGTGAGCTGAACAAGGGTGATACCAACAGGTGTGCCACACTTGTAGGGAAAAGCCTACAAAGTCTCCATCTACAAAAAGAACAACTTGGGTGCAGGAGAGGTGGCTCTCCCCAGGGAAGAGCACATCAATTAATTGTTTGATTTTTTAATGAAATAAATAACATGAGGGGTCTCAAGAATAAAGAAATATATGAACTCCTAAAAGAACAAAGAGTTTATACTTCTTCTAACAGTAAACAAGGGGTGGGAGAAGGGAAGTATGTGTTCAATTATCTAAAAGAATGAAGAGAATGACTGAAAGAGGACAAACTAGTTAAGGTAAATAAAAGCCAAACAAATAATAGCATAAGAAGGTGAGAAACTGAAACACATCTTAAAAGGCAAAAGTCCTGCTATGAGATGAAAAGAAATCTATTTCACCTATGTTAGTAGAGCAAAGACTTAGAACAATGTTGACATTCAATAAAAAGTGAGTCTAGGTACAACTAGGCAAACACTAACCAAAGAACTCTAGAATCTCTGTATTAATATCAAATAAGAGGGCTTTTTAAAAAAATATATAAAAATATCAAAGGGTGTAGAAAATTGTAAAATAACAAGAAGCCTTGGACTTCACTAAAGAGAGACCACTCTAACCATAATCACTTAGAGTTATATCAAGATTTATAAAACAAAAACAAGTTAGTTGCAAGAAAATATAATGAAATTATCATGTTTTATAAAATGTTACCATATACAACAGTAATTATAGGCAAAATGCATATATCCCTCCACTCACAGCCCTTATCACAGACTGGAAAATTTGATAAGGCAGTTGACATTTAGTGGCTCTTATGGAACCAATACCAAATAACCCAGGAATCTGATTTTTCTCAAGCACATGGATGGTTACAAAATTTGGAAAAGTTTAAGCCACAAAGAAAGTCTTAACACATTTAACATAATTAAAAATAATTATTTTCATATAGGCATCCCATCTCACCATAGTGCAATTAAAACCTGAAAGCTACAACATAAAGATAATGAAAAAATGCAGCGTGAGCTTAGACATTTAAAAACTCATGAATCGAATACACATAAATGGAAAAGTTTCAAAACTAGCACTACATGGTAATAAATGCACTACACATTGCAATATGATTTCCTCCCACAAGATTGTAAAGAAAATAATAAGCAGATTGGGGAAGATTTGGGCATTCCTTATAGATATGTTCTTAAGGTCTGGATGCCATCAATGGAGTGTATTTTATTGTGAATTAATGCACATCAGGTCTGACTTTTTATCACAGCACAGGTCTCTAATTTTGGCATCTCCAATTCTAAATCATGGTCTCAATCTTCTCCCCGAAAACCCATATACTGAAGTCTTGTTGTCCTTTGAATGTGAAATGTCCCAGCTGCTGACCCTGATTGAGAAGGTTGTGGAATCTTTATTGGGTGGTGCTTCAACGGAGAAAGTAGGCCCCTGGGGGCGGGTCTTCTTGCCTGGCCTAGCTCCTATGTACTCTCTGCTCATTGACTGCTGACTCACTGTGAACATCCGGCCCCCTGCTCCTTCCCTGCCTTCTCCACCTGAAGCCAGGTCCTTCTTGCTGTGATAGAATGAATGATCTCCATGAACTACAAGCCAGAGTAAACCTTTTCTAGTAGGTTTTTTTTTTTTTTGTTTGTTTGTTTTGTTTTTTTTTTTGTCACAACAATAAGAAGGATATCTAAAGCAAGCTCTGGTTCCCAATATCCAAGAAGATGACGAGTGTGGAGATGGGACCTTTAAAGTGTTACAAAGACAAGATGAGTTTATTGCTAAAGATCTCAATGTGATAACTCTTTTCTGTATAAAAACAGGAGATGCACACAGCACAAGGGCGGAGGAGTGGTCTTGTGGGAGGTGGGACCACAAGTGCTATGCAACTGTTTCTTGTGAATTGAGGCTCATGAGCCTCAGAATGCGAATAAAACTGTCAACACTCTGGACATCAATACAACTTAAAAAGCTGAAGAGCTTGGAGGAATCACAAGGCTTTTCCTCAAGGTTATAAAGACAGCAAACCATGGCCAGGGATTGCTGGGGTAAGGAGACTCTTCAGTGGACTTGACTGCAAGTTGTGCAGTGAGCATCAGGGATACAGGTTCTGTGAGCTGCCACTCATGCTGGAAGGGCTTTTCAGTATGTAGATGCTTTGGGGTGATCTGTACTGCTGAAATTACTGCAGCAAACTCACCATCACCAAGCTAATAGGGCAAATAGACTTTTGTTCATGTCATCATAGGAAAAGCAACAAAACAAGTCTAGTGCGTTAGCTACTTTTCTATTACTGTGACTATTGTTCCGGGACAGGGGGTCTCAGTCAATCATGTTGGAGAGGACACGATGGAGTAGTTGGCAGAGTGTGTGGTAGAAGTTTTCATATCACGGTAGACAGGAAACAGAGAGCATGATGGGAAGTTGGCAGGGATGGCATACCCACCGTAACCTACCCCTGTGACTTATTCCCTGCAGGTAGACCCATCTTCCCAAGACTTAAGGAACTACCTAAAATAACTATCAGAAGACAAACTCTCAAAGCAGGAGGCTGTGACAGACATTTCAGATTCAAACCATCACACCAAGGAACAAAGCTTCTAAAGAAACCAACCCTACTGGCACACTGTATTTATATTCCAGACCACAAGCTTGCCAAAAATAAATCTATGTTGCTTAATATATTCCATCTCTGGTATTTTATTATGGCAGCCAGGATAAGCCAAACCATTTCATGTTCAAACAAATTCACGGTTATTAGGAAGTGAGTTGTACACCCCCCCCCCCCGCCGCCATCTGTATGTTGAAGCCCTATGCCCATGTTACTTAGCTGACCTTTGACAGAGGTAATTAAGATTAAATGAAGCTGTAAGGGTGGTGCCCTAATACAACAGGGCAAGGGACACTGAGGCTACTCCTTCTTGCCTTTGTTCTCTCCTCTCTCCTCTTCTGTCTTCTCTTCTCCCATTCTCCCTCCCTCCCTCCCTGCCTCCCTCTCTTCCTCCCTCCTTCCATCCCTTCCTCCCTCCCTCCCTCCTTCCTTCCCTTTCTTTCTCTCTCTCTCCAGAGAAAAAAACAAAGTAAGAACAGAGAGTTAGATGTGCATATGAGCCAGGAAGGGAGATCTAATGAGAACCCTACCCTGCAGGCTGCTGGAGCTTTATTGTGAACTTTTATTGTGAACTCACCGCCTGACCTGAGAAGGCACACTGTGCTGCTTCCGCCCCTAGACTGCAGTACTGTCTCATACCAGCCCTGGCCGAGCAATGTGCTTCCCATGTTCATACTCATTGTATGCTCCCAGGTGGTTTCCATATGTTCCTCGAAAAATTAAACCTTCAAAGTCCACATTCTAACTAGGAGAGGCCATCAACAGGGGCTGTTGATAGGTCCTGTTTATTTTGAATTACTTTGTATTCATCTTTCTTTGGATGTAATTTCGAAAATAGTCACCCTTATACCCTCAGCCAAGGCAGAGTCTGGGAAAGGCAGGCAAAGGTTCTGTTAATTCTTCTGATCAGCATTTGGACTTAAGCTGTAACTGGAGACTCTGGAATCACCGAGGTTGTTAACCTCCCCTTACTCTCCCCCCACCCTCCCCCTTAGCATGATTTCAGAGGGGCAGCCCCTTGCTTCTCCTTTCATGTTCCAGAATGTGGCCAAGACCAAGAAAATAAAATGACGATATCTGATGCTAAAGGCTCTGAGTTCAGACAGTTCACCCTGGTCACAGAGAATGGAGACAGAGTTGTATTTCTTGCATCTGCTCCATGACCTCTCTCTGCCACCGGCTTTACATTGAGCATCAACCCTCCAGCGCACCAATGCCACAGTGTTTGGGAAGTCAGGAGCAGCTGAGTGTCTGCCACTTTGCTGATATTGTAGTTACCAAAACCAAAGAAAGCATGACCTCTCCAACTGTTTTCTTAACCTCAAAACTGTGCAGGTCGACTAAGAAGGTAATTCCACCTTCCTGGTAGAAAGCAAAGCTGCAAAAACTGATCCAGTCTTTCAAAAAGGCTAAAACTTGGTATAATAATTTGTGGATACTCAGTAAAATATATGACTTATTTTGGCGGATAAAATAGAAGCATCAAGTTAAGACACTTAAAAACCATCTAATAGCTGACAGCAATACTACTCCCCCACTCTAGCATCGAGTTAAGACATTTAAAAATCACGTAATAGATGACAGCAATACCACAGCCCCCAGGCTATCCTGGAGCTCATTATGTATGTAGCACAAGCTGGCTTCAAACTCATGGCAAACCATCTGCCTTAGCCTCCCAGATGCTGGCATCACAGGCATGAACCACCATACCCAACATAAATAAGGTAATGCAACTAGGTAGCATCACATTTTTTTTCTCCAGTAGAGTTAGGGGTTGAACCCAAGTTCTCACAAATGTTAGATGACCTCTCTAACCATGGAGTCACATCCCCACACAACTCCCTTTATATCTGTTCCACAAATGACAGTTACTCATTTTTCTAAAGAACTCCTATAGGCATGGAACAGTGAAAGCATTTATCAATAAATTCCTGCAGAAAGTCTATAAAGTTTTTCTGTGTGGAAGTCTACAGACTGGTGCAGTAAGCAACATTCTGTTTCTATGATCTATATTTTAGAGCAGTTTTTATCCAAGCAACAAGAAAGTATGATATATTGACTTTTGGTAATAATTAAAACTCATAACTATATCATAAAACCATCCTATGTCACCACACCATGCAATATTGTTATGCCTGTCACCCTAATACATCTTCACACAAGCCTTTTATTATTTTTCCTGATAAAATTTATACAAATGCATTAAAAAGCAGATGTCAGTTACCATGAAAGCCACTCAATTATAAGATTGTGTGATACTTATTTTTTGGTTGTTTTCTGATATTGACCTGAATCCATTGTAATATCATCTATATAGTGAGACATTACCTTAGTTATCAGTCAGTGTAAGTGGGCCAGCTTGTGAGTGATGGCTAGAAGAGGGCATTGGATAGGACAACCTTGGCTGCCAACTGACAACCCAGAATCAGGCTTATTATCATGTGTAACTGGAAGTCCATATGAGAGTAAGGAATGCATGACAGGCGATGTGTATCTGTCACAACAGACTCATTGTTCTTAGCTTCACTGTGAGGCTGACTTCCTTCATGATTTTAAATGGCTCCAGTGACTCAGGGAACATCATTTCGTTTAGATAACGTTCAGAATCAAAAAGGAGTCTTCTCTTTGTATGGAAACCATTGGCAGGACCTCTTGGCAGACAGACTCCTGCTGTTACTTTCTTAACTATCTATCACTTTGTCACTCCTTAGCTGGTAAGGAATGTCACTGAGACTTTACATCACTTAGACTCTCTCTCTGGATTTGCAGGCTGACGCCTGCTTCTTAGTTTTCTGAAAGGAAGGATGGAAACATGAACAGAATGTAGCTCTGAGAGACTATACCCTTCACAGGGTCTGTTGTGGTCCTGCTAAGGTTGGAGAATACAGAAGCTGCAATGAAAAATAAATCTTCAAATACTCCTCTGACTCTTGAAGGGGGACATAAAAAATTGTAAACAAAGTACAAAATAACATGTTAACATAGTTGATCATTTGTAGCTAATGAACATGTCGGATAGAGGGGAAATCGGATCAGAGGGGAAATCTGTAGTCAGATGCTCCTGGGGAAAATTCATACTGAGTAGGAATGAGTGAAACAGACCCTTATCTGCCCAGCCCTTTCCTCCGGCCCTGGGTGTGCTGGCTTCTCCTGGTACACACTAAGAATGGATGCTGGACCTTTATCCTTGGAATACATTAGAACTGCCTCTGTTTCAATATGTTCCTCATGTCTTCAGCTTCAGCTCTTTGACACATGCCCCTTCTCTAGTGTTTGTAGTGGAAACTTCCCAGGGTATCTCTATCAGTGTTCACTGCTAACCTTCCAAGGGCCGCTAATTCCTGTCCTGAGATGGCACCATCTTACTACCCTGCCTCAGTCCTTCCCCTTTCCCTTCTAGCTTCGACCCAAAGACTCTCCTATCTATCCCAGGGTATAAGGCTGAAGTCCCTCCACCATCCTGACCTGTGATCTAGAGTCAGCTCAAATTACCTGCTGTCCACCCCACACCTGAGGGTGAGTACATCATCTTAAATATCTTATGGGTTATCATGAGAACCAGTGAGCCAAACTTTGTGAACTATTTAGAAAATCATAAGGGAAATAAATACCGGTAAATTCTGAAAATTACGATTTTTTAAAAAGAAGTGTTTTGTGTGTGTGTATGTGTGTGTGTGTGTGTGTGTGTGTGTGTGTGTATACCACATGCATCAGACCCTTTGGAACTGGAGGTACAGGCAGTTATAAGCCACTGATGATGGGAACCCAACCCACATCCTTTGCAAGATCATCAAATGCTCTTAACCCCTGAGCCATCTCTCTAATTCCTATTGTTGCTGTTTTTATTTTCTTACTAGTCTAAATGGCTTGGGTTTGATTGTAAATGTAATTATGAATATTTTAATTCAGACAACAGATGCAATAGAAGTGATAATTTACATGTTAAGTGAAAGATTGGAGAGGGGGAAGTAAAGAGAAAACTCAGACAGGAAGATCCCAATTTCGGGGACAGCTGGGCTCCCCAGATTTGGTAGTGGGCAGGACTGGAGAAATGTGTAAAGCATTTCAAGCAAACAACCAGAGGGGCTAGGAGCTTCCTCTGCTACTGCTGAACTCAGAACTCAGGGAGAGGGTGTGAGTATTCTTACTAGAAGTGAGTATTTGGAATTTTATTGTTCCTATTGGATGAATTTTCTAGTTAAACTTACCATTATTTTTTCCTAAGAAGTTTTATCCAGTCACTTTATACTAAGTCTTTTCCTTAATCCGTGATTAAAGTAAGTTCCCTGGGGTCCCTGGATCCTTGGCTTGCAGTGGGTGTCCTACTGCCAGGAAAGCAAGGCAGCTTCTGAAGCTGCAAAGACTGCAGTTGTATCCTGAGACTTTGTCCTTGGTGTGAAATTACAAGTGCACTGAGTTTAGGCAAATGTAATTAGGCCTGGAAATGCAATTAAAATATGGAAGACACTCTTTCTGCCCGAAGACTTTTCCCTCTATGTAAATCAGACAGGAAACATGTGTAATTTATGAGAATGCCGATTGAATTACCCTTCCACAGTATTGTCTTTTCTCCAAAGCTAGAGAACTGGCGAGATGTAATGATTGTGTAAGAATAGTTTCCCATTGAAAACTTCAATAAAATCAAATTAAATTAAACTTGAGAATCAACGCTATGACAACAGGCATCATTAGCCATGACAATCTTTGGACAACAGGACTTTATAGCTTCCAACCTTAAGCAGACCATGTTCCCAACCGGTTGAACCCAATAGGTTCAGCAGCAGCTATGCTACTATTGCTGTGACCTCTGAGGAGTGGGCAGTGCTCATTTGGTTTCATTCATGTCCTAGCTGTGCACGCATCTCTGCCTACCTTCTCTAGGAGCAAATGGAGTTACCTCTGATGAAAGATCCAGAATAATTTGTCGCATAATTTTTCCTTGTACCTTGGTTTAGTTAGACAAAAGCTAAGTGGAGAAAACAAGATCCAGGATCACCCCAGCCAGGTAATACTGCAGTTGCAGTGAGTCCCAATGAGTTGGCAGGCTTCTTCCTGCTGCTGTGGCAGAGAATTTGATAGGTAGGAGAGCTTCAGGGTCTAATAAAAGTGATCAGAACTCAGCGAATTGACTCTGCCTCTCTGATGCTCACTAAAATCACGGAAGGCCATGATGAAGTGGTATTTTGCCAGCAGAAGGAAGGCTTGTAGGGGTTAAATGTGTCGCTCCATTTTTAAAGAAATTCCCTCATAGCTTTGTTCACTCAGGACCAGATGAGAGGCAAGGGCAGCGAGGCTGTTCTCAGGACTGAATGTTCAGGTGCTGACCCCCATGACAGGGCCCTCACAATGGTGACAGAGTGCACACCAGAACAATGAACCTTGATCTCAGACTCCTCAGTATCTAGGGCTGTGGGAAATGTTGTTGTCTAGGCCACCCAGCCCATGACAATTTGCTATAGTGGCAAGAGCTAAGACAAGCCATAAGGTTTGTCACCTGAGAAAGAAGAACCAAACTCAGTCCCCTGAAAGGACTTCCAAGGGAGCATTGCTAACCTTAGAGAAACAGAATCAGGAATCAGATAGCATCATCCTTCCTGGAAGGACTCTGTAATTGCAAACCTAATTTGAAAGCAACCTTTGTAGCACAGAGGGTGGCAGGTCAGAAAGTTCCTCTGGACTTCCTAGGGGTTGCACAGATTGTATCAGCCTAGTAATTATAAAAATAAAACATTTGGAAAGGCAAATATCTCTTGCCCGAATTTTGGGGGGAAAATCTTTATTTGTTCATGCCTACCTCTGCCAGCAAAGAAACACGACCATGACTCTTCTTCAAGCAGTTTATTCAGGAACCTTGTACATCAGCTTCCGCCTCTCCCAGCCCCAGCAAGCCCTTAAATGTGCTCTCTCGGCCCAATCAGCTCATGGCACCTGGCGATCCCAGATAGGCCACAGAAGGAGGAAGTGCATCAGATCCATCAAGCACTTCCAAATAAGGCTTGTTTACAGCTAAGGGCAAACTACCTGGCATCTAGCCAGGTGCCATCTTGGGGCTGTGGCTTCCCAAAGTTCCCCCTTTTATGTTTAAACGCAACAGGCAAGGGTAGAGGTCTGATCTCTGATGAACAAGGGACATTGTAATGGCCCCACACCCACTTATCAGCCAAGCTGGTGCCACACCCGTCCAGTATCTTTTCTCAGAGATGGGATTAGGATACCAACCCATATGCAATCAGACTTGCCTTCCATGAAGCTGCTAGAAGCTGGCCTCAAGTGCAGTACTTCATCTCTCATCCTGAGCGTGATGACAGCTTAGCCCTTTCAAGCCTGAGGTGATTGCCCTGCCTCCAGGGCTGCGAAGGCTTGTGCAATCATGGCATTACTTCTCCTCTTGTAACCCTCATCCTGAAGATACACCATAAGTCAATGAGACTGACTAGGATAAGCACCCCTCCCAGGGCACCCATTCCCGCCCATTCTTTCAGATGATTAGTGGCTTGGGTGATCCATGTAGACAGTCCCTCAGCAACAGAGACATCGACCCAGGTGGAATTCACATTCACGATAGAGAGCCTCAGGTTGTGCATCAACTTATCGAAGTTGCCAGACCAATTACCTAAAAGATACTGTGAGAGCTGTTTAGACATATTGACTGCTAAAGAATAATTCTGGTAGGATACTGCGGGCATGCATAAACCAGTCATCTTCCATTCACAGCCCAGCTGTGCCAACTGCCACAGAGCATCGACCTGTTCCTGAACAAGGTCAATGCTTTGATTCAGTACCAATTGCTACTAAAAAACCTAGGAAAATCTTGAGCCTAGTGCCTAATGGACTTTGGGAACACCAACAGGATTTCCCACCACTGGTTCGCTTTCATCTCGTCTATCAGCATCACCATCATCAGCAGCAGCATCAGGTGAAATGTAAAAGGGCTGTAAATGCCTCCAAATTAACTCTTGCAGCTGTATTATATATGGCTGAATATATACCTTCCCTGCCACCTCCAGTTCTCTAACCAAATTAACAACATAATTGGAATCTGAAATCAAATTAAAGGACTCAGAGACTTTCCTAAACAAGTGTTGCCTTGCATTATTCTGAAAAACAGATAACACAATTCATGTCTCACTTCCTTCCATACTTCTGGGCAAAAGGACTGCCCCCCCAGAACCTCCCGGGAAGGAAGCTACATTATACAAAGGAGAAGGTGGTCCCAGAGTGGTAGGCTCCACCTTACAAGATTCAGAGTGCTTCCACAAAGATGACGTCTCCATTTTCTTTACCAACATTTCTAGTTCTCTTCTTATTCTGAGCTACTCTCCTCTGAAATTTCCTTTTCTGATTTCATGGAGTGCTCTTCTACTTTGTCCGAACACGGAACTTTATTGCTTCTCACCGGAGACGTTATAGCCTCTTTACGGAGGGCCTTAGCTTGGTCCCAACTTACCTGGGACTTACCAGTCGACTGCCCTGACTGCAGGAAGTTCTGAGCCGTTAACCCACAGAGTGGTTCCCCATACGAGCCACCACTTGTTCGAGCCTACCTCGGCCAGCAAGGAAACGCGACCACAACTCTTTTTCAAGCAGTTTATTCAGGAACCTTGTACATTAGCTTCCACCTCTCCCAGCCCCAGCAAGCCCTTAAATGTCTCTCACAGCCCAATCAGCTCATTCCACCTGGTGATCCTGGATAGGCCACAGAAGGAGGAAGTACACCAGATCCATCAAGCACTTCCAAATAAGGCTTGTTTACAGCTAAGGGCGAACTACCTGGCATCCAGCCAGGCACTATCTTGGGGCTGTGACTTCCCACATTTATTAACTGTTGGGACTTCTACCTTCTGTTGTTTGCATGCATTGATGTGTTTCTGTGAGTGGCGTTATCCTGACAAGCTTTTGAACTCAACTTTACTCACATTTTCATCAGTGGTGAATGATCTCAGACTCATTCCTCAAGGGAGGATGGCGGACTCCTTTTGCCTTAGCACTCAGATAATCTATAATAACATATTTTTACAAATTATTATTAATTATACCATAGATGATTATGCCACAATATATTAAATTAGTTCTCTGCAATTGGGCATTTATAGTGTTCCTAATTTTCCTCTATTGTCACTGTGCAGTAATGTTTTTCTAAGTATATTTAGTGTCAGGTTTGGTTGTTACCTTAGGATAGTTTCCAAAAGGTAGGTTTGAAAGAAAAAATGTATGTAATGAAGGCTAGTGAAGAAAAGATTTTAATTTTTCTTTAAAATGTTTGGATAGGTGTATGTTAGTCTTAGTGGGGAGACAAAAACCACAACCAAATACAACTTGGAGAGGAAAGGGTCTATTTTATCTAACAGTTTACAGTCAATCATGGAGGTAAGTCAGGGCAGGAATTCAAGGCAGGAACATGAAGCAGAGGTCATGGAGAAACACTGCCGACTGGCTTGCTCCTCATGGCTTGCTCAGCCTGCTTTCTTATAGTCTCAGGATCACCTTCCTAGGGATGGCACCAGCCATAATGAGCTGGGCTCTCCTTCCTCGACTGTCTGCCTCACTTTCCCAAGAGCCAATCTTGGACACATTTTCTCAATTGCAATTCCTTCCTACCAGATGGTTTTGGCTTCTATCAAGTTGACAAAAAACTAGCCAGCAGACAAAAGTACTAGCCGGCACAACATCCCACTATTAGAAAAAGAAGATCACGCCCTTCACCATCTTTAATAAGCCTTATATCATTGAAAAATCTTCATAGATGGGAAGTTTCTTATATCCTGCAAGGTATCAATGGTTTTAAGCAAAAGAACTGACTCATGAGCTTTCTGATTATGAAACAGAGTTCAGTTGGCCACCTGTGATGGCTATTCTTAGTTGTCAACTTGACTACATCTGGGACTAAAACCCAAAAATGGAAGGCATACCTGTGAAGGATGTTTTTATTTTTTTTGCTTAATTTGAAGTAGGAAGATACATTTCTAATCTGGATTTTTTTGAGTTAGGAAGACATACCTTTAATCCAGATCTTGAAGCAGGAAGAAACACATCTGGGCCATATATAAGGAAGTCTATATAAGTTTATTTCACCTTGCTAGCATGTCCATTCACTGGTATTCGAACCTACTTCTCTGAGATTCCAGTGTATACTGAAGACCAGCAGAGACATGCAGCCTGAGCAACTGCTGTATTCTTTAGACTTTTCATTCACAGTTAGTCCTTGTTGAATTAGCCTGTGTCTTTTAGAGCAATCCTACTTCTGGAAATTCATCCATAGGATGACCCAGTGACCTTTTGATGTTGCATGGGAACATTGCTTTATAATCTTTCCCCTAAGAGTAATTCACTATTTGGCAAAATCCTGACTTTGACTTTGTTGACATTTGACTTGAACTCCCATATTATGAAGTTACATTTTAATTTGTAAATTTATGCCTAGTAAGAAGATCATCCCAGGTGTTAATGTTTGATCCCATCCCACCTCACCCCACCCAAGGGGACCTTTACTTAGTTTTAGACTGTTCCTCAGTAGTTTTAAACTGACTTGTTCCAACAAAGTTTCAGAGTCCTACTGGTCCCTTATTAATTGATGGCTTAATAAATACTTGACAGGTGTTTCATCTCTATTTTTATGAGAATCATGTTCTTAATTTTTGGATGTTGACAGTGCTGCGGGTGACAGGTGTGCTGGTTTTAAGAATGAATTGTAGAATAATAGGCCACTGGGCACTCTGGTGCTCAGGGAACTGCAGTCCCTCTGTCACAGATTCTCAGCAGGGTCCTACAAAACCAAATATACAACCAAGAGAAAAGACCTGTCCAAGCCTGGACTTGCCGAGAGGCCACAGTGAAGGTAGGACTGATTCTTCAGGGACTAAGGTCAACTTACAAATAAGCAAGGACAGACTCAGAATTCAAAAGGGTATTGGAAAACTGGAACATTTGGTTGAAATAAGTCCCTTGGATCTTATAATAAAAAATACAATATTTGAACTCCATAGCAAAAATCTCAGAGTCCTGGCTCAGTATCCACACATTTACAAATACATCTGAAGTTAATAAAAATTCTAGAAGGAAGTTTTTTCTCTCTCGAAATGTTAGTGATGATGTTACTAAGAATGACAGTTGTAAGCTACCAAAATGTCAGTAACTCATGGATTTTTTTCACTAGCCAAAGTTTCACTATTGAATCAGTGATTATTGTGACATATAATATACAATTCAAAATGCACATTGCACACTTGTGAAACTTTTTGAATTACTATAAAATGAACAATGGGATTGCCATCATTCACACTAAAACATGAGCCATCACCAGAATCCCAGGCATCCATCCCCCTTCTCACCATCACTTCATCTAAACATAATTCTTTACCTGCTCCCTGACACTGTCCCCAAGGAGCAATTATCTGACTTTTATAATTGTTGCTTAAAATTTGTTTTTGTTATGGTTTTCCCACCTGAGTAGTGTCTCTGAACAGAACTGCTTTGTCTTTGGGGCTTACTTAGTGTGGCTTGTTTTCCTCAGTGTTTTTATATGTTAATTTAGAGACACTATAGAAAGCCCCTCCCCTTTTTGATTTTGTTTTTTGTTTTGTTTTGTTTTGTTTTTCGAGACAGGGTTTCTCTGTGTGTAGGTTTGGAGCCTGTCCTGGAACTCACTCAGTAGACCAGGCTGGCCTGGAACTTACAGAAATCTGCTTGCCTCTGCCTCCCCAGTGCTGAGATTAAAGGTGTGTACCATCATCACCAGGCTGGAAGCCTTCCCCTTTAAGGCACAGAACAGGTGAGGTTTTAGAATGTCTGTAATCACCAAGCTGTGGCTATGTAGATTGCTTCCATATTTCTATTAGAAACAATTATGTTACTACTACTTGCATGTGAATTTTGTGCACCTATGTGTTTATAACCCTTCATATAGCTGTTAGAATTGCTAGAACAAATGGTAACTTTGTGTTTAGCTCCTTGAAATCCTGTAAAATGTTTTTTGAATTAACTGCATTATTTTATATTTCTAGCATCAATATATGATATCTCCATTGTTTCTACTCTAACTACCTTCCATCATTGTGATGAGAAAAAACATCAATGGATACGAAGTGGCAAATTATTACAGTTTTGTGTTTCCCCAATGACTAGTGATTGAACATGCACATCTGCAGGTTTCACTTTTATTTCTTTTAACACCCTAAATAAATGTGCTATCTTTCTGTCTTCAGCCTTAACATAGATTTGGGGTTTTTTTTTGTTTGTTTTTGTTTTTGTTTTTTTTTGGTTCCAAGGATTTTTGTTTGGTTTTGTTTTGAGCAAAGTTTCACTCTATCACAGACTAGCCTGGAATTTACTACATACAGGCAAGCCTTGAAGTGGCCATGATCCTCCTGCCTCAGCCCTCTCAATGTTAGGATTATGGCTGTGTGCCTTGACAGCTAATCTCACTAAGGGATGGCTCTTACACTGCATTCCATGTTGCTTTTGAGCATATCACTGTCTCTAAGCTCGGGTGGTCAGGGGAGTGACACTCAGTCATTGGAGTGTTTATCTAGCATGTGCTGAGGCCTGGGTTTGATCCACAGCACCACAGAAACAAGGCAAAGTTGTTTATGCTTTTAATCCCAGTGCCTGGAAGGCAGAGAAATGAGGAGCAAACATTTTAGGTCATCTATAGCTACATAGGGAGTTTGAGGAGGACATCTTGGTATACATAAGACCCTGTCTCAAAATACATGTACTAATAAGTGAAAATTAAAAACATGCTTGCTTTCGTTGATGGTTTTATTATAAAATAGATGAATATGGGGCTCTTTAAAATCACCCTGTCTGGGGCACATCAGGAGTGTCTTCAATGTCTAACTCAATCTTTTTTCATCCTCTTTGCTAAGAGTTGTTTTTTTTTTTTTTCTTGCCTCCCTTCTGCCCTCCAAGATGCCAGTTGTATAACTTAGTGCATTTCCTGGTCCCTAGAGGTCTGTGAAGTTTTGCTCATGAATTTTTACCCTCTTTCTACAACACAAAAAGAAAGACCCAGAGACAGATATTGGGGTTCAAGCTTCAAGCTGAAGATCATAAAAGCAAATCATCCAGCCACTAGCTCTCACCTCCACTAAAAGGGGATCCTGGCTCCTCAGACTGCAATCCCAGAATGCTATGTTCTCCTCAGCATGCCTGAAGAATCCCGAGGCTTCAAAGTCTTCCTGTGCTCAATGTGTCTGGAGAATGTATGCCTAATACTGAATGCCAGCTCTGAGACCTTGCTCCTGTTTTATATACCTCTCTCCCTAATGCTGGAATTAAAGACATGTGACCCCAGGTGCTGGGTTCAAAGGCATGAGCTCTGTTAATTTTCACTCTTGTGTGGGCCATGGTGGCCTTGAAGTAACAAACATCTGTCTACTTCTTTATCCTGAGTCCTGGGATTAAAGGTGTGTACCACTACTGCCTGGCTTCTATAGCTTGTGGTTGACTTTGCTTTCTGAATTCTCAGGCAAGCTTTCATAAATGACAAATAATATATCACCACATCTTTCCTTTCTGACCCTTAGACTTGGGGATCACAAGAGGCCCCTGTTCCCTATCTCCACATTTGCTAGTTCTCTGGTCTGCTTGCTGAGTGGCTCCATGACATCTTTCATTTCATTTATTATATTCTCAAAGTCAAACCATTTGGTTTGTTTTCTACTTGAACTTTGGCGACTTGTGACTCTTGATGGCTAGTCTTCACTTGGTAAGAGAACTCATGGATGAGTTCTCTAGCCATGGTCCCACTAGAGCTGTTTGGATTGTTCATTTGAATTAATAGATTTTTATTACTTTTTCACAGAAAATTTCATAGAGAGTGCAGAGTGTCTCACATCTCCTTTTTCCCTTCTGTGACCATTGTGCATTAGGTGCATTAGTGTGTTTATTGCAAAGGATGCTGCCATGCTGCTTGAGTATTGTCAGCTGAAGCCTGTAAATCATACAAGGCTTTGCTTTCTGTGTTACAAATCCCCTGTGTTTGACAGATGCACAGTAGTATGCGTCTCACACAGAATAGTTTATTGCCCTGAATTCTGCTGCCTTTGTTCACCATTCCCTTTTTGTCAGGTTCTAGAAACCACTGATCCTTTACCATCTTCCTTTCCCAGACTATCATGTAGGAGGAGTCACATACCACTTTCTTCTTTTGTATTGCCATTTCTCTCATCTATTTGCATTTTCTCCTTGCATTTTATGTCTCAATAGCTTGTGTCTTTTCATCACTGAACAATAGTCTATTGCATGAATGTGCTGTGGGCTCTTAGACATTAATCTAGTCATGGTTTTTCTGAAATCTTGAGAGTTATGAGTAAAACTACTTAATCGTAAGTGCATAGGTTCTCTGTGGAAGTGTAACGTTTCAACATCCAGAGAAATGTCAAGGAGAATTGTTGCTGGGCTGTGTGGTCGAAGAAGGTTAGTGCTATAACAAATGACAGTTTTTCAAACATGTCTTTACTGTTGTTCTTTTGCAGCTGCTATTGCCTAAGAAACACAAACACGAGACTCAGCACCCACGTGGAGTTTATTGAGAGAGGGGAGAGAAAGGGGGACAACCGAAAGCAGAGAGAGAGAAAAGAGAGAGAGAGAGAGAGAGAGAGAGAGAGAGAGAGAGAGAGAGAGAGAGAGATGCACTTGGCGCGCTTGCTTTAAAAGGGGGGCTTGCGCATACGGAACTGGGTAACCTGCACAACCAGGTAAAAGCTTGAACAGCCAGGAAAAACCTGATGTAGTGATGACATGGCCATGAGCGTCCCGCCCATCATCAGGGGCAGAGTCAGGAGACTGCAGGCTCCCAACATTCCTACCTTTTATTGTTATTAAAAAGGTGGGGGTTGGGCGTGGCCCAGTAGGGTCTGGAGACAGCAGGTTCCCAACATTTACCATGTTGCATTCCTAGCAGTCACAAATTAACATGCCCAACCTCTGCATTATTACAGGGATTAGCTATTACCAATGTTTTGAACTATGATGGACTTGAAGTGGTGTCTCATTATATTTTTAATTGTACTCTCCTAATAGCATATACGGTTAAGTAGTTCTCTGTTTTTGAAATTTAAATTATGTAAAAATTAATTTCATTCATGAATATTGTATTTATATAATTTGCACCCCATGGAGCAAAGATGTAAAATGAAACTGGAAATGCTCAGACTGCTAGGTGAAAACACAAGCAGTACATGATATGAACATAGGAAAGAAATTTCTGAATGGGACTCCATTTGCTCAGGAATTAGGTAAAATGAACAAATCAGGTAAAAGAAAAAGCTTCTGTACAGCAAAGGAAACAATCCAGTGAGTAAAAGGAAAGTCCACAGAGTGAATCTTTACCAGCACCCTGGAGACAGAGGAAGGCAGGTCTCTGAGTTTGAAGACAGCCATTGTTCAGTAGTGTGTTTGCTATAAAGGATGCTGCCGTGCTGCTAGAGTATTGTTAACTGAAGCCTAGAGATTATATGAGGCGTCACTTTCTGTGTTGCAAATCCCATGTGCTTGACAGTGACAAAGTGAGTTTCAGGACAGCCAGGCTTACACAGAGGACAGAGTTCTCCAAAGAAGAAAATGAGAATGACTAAGAAATATCTTAAAGTTTTCAATATCCTTGGCAATTAGGAAAATGTGATTAATACTACGTTGCAATTTCAGCTCTTGTCTTTTATCCTCTCACTGAGCAAAAACATCATGGTGTGTGTGTGTGTGTGTGTGTGTGTGTGTGTGTGTGTGTGTGTGTGTGTTTGCTTGCTGATGTGGGTGGGTATGATCATATACTATGTATGCCACAGCATAATCAGAGGACAACCTTCAGGTACCTGTTCTTACTTTTCCACCTTTTTTGAGACAGGGTTTCATTACCACTGCACTAGCCAGGCTAGCTGGTCTCAGGCCCCGGGAGAGGCTCCTGTCTGCCTCCGATAGCCCTGTAGGTGGGTTGGGGTTATGGATGTCTGCATTTGGCTCCATGTAGGTTCTGGGACTCCAAACTCCAGTAGCTAAGCTCATATGGCCAGTGCATTTCCTACTGTCCCCAGACCAGAATTATGTATTTTTAATGAAGTTTGCCTCATGAATTATTTCTTTCATGGATCGTGTTTTTGGTGTTCTCCAGTTCTGAACATTTTTTAAATAATTAAAGTCTCTGTTTTGTAAGTTGAACATCTGGCTTTCACGGGAAATACTTTTCCTATGTATGGCTTGTTTCTTGGACTAATTCTTGTTTTTCATTGAAAACTGGACATTTTAGATTTTATGATAATAAGCATATTATTTGCAATATATTATTTTCCCCTCTGTTGTCATTGCTTCTGCTACTGCTGATGCTTTTTAATGACTTGCCTGAATCAATTATTATAAACTTTACATTTGGGCCACATAAGGCACCTGAAATCTGCTTAGTTAGCTTAGTGACCATGTCATACCAGAACTCCATTAAGTTTATGGGGTCCATGAATCTCTTTGTATTCGTCAAGAACTTTGTGTATAGGTTGTGGAGCACTTTCACATCTAATCACATGCTCTACAACTCTGCCTTAGTCTCTTTGCTCATTTCTTTGAAGCCCCGGTGTTGGCTAGGCATGGGAGTTTAAGATTGCCGTAGGTCTTAGCAGGACTTGTACGCAGTCTTACATCTGTGCATAACCTCACACGTGTGTTTGGCCTTGGTTAGTGTGGTGCTATGAGTGAAAACAGCCTCCATAGACTCATGGAGTGCCATTATTAGAGGTGTAGCCTTGTTGAGGTAGATGAGGCCTTGTTGGAGGAAGCATGTCTCTGGGGACTGGGCTTTGAGGTTTCAGAAGGTCAAGCCAATAATGCAGGCACAGCAAATGCAGAGGTGTGGCAAAACAAGGGAATTTCCATGTCCAGCATTTGCAAGTGCCTGATGTTTTAGAAAGTATTATTTATGAAGCTGTACATGAGCTAGACTATTAAGGACACTGAATACCACAGAAGTAGTTTAACACCAGTACAAAGGAAAACCTTAATGATATTCTGAACAGATACATCATAATCTTAGTTTCACCACAGAAAGATCCTTCTGGTTGTAAAGGAGATGCAGAGTTGCAGGGGTGAGGATTCTTGTTGCATGAGGATTCCAATAAGGAGCTTGAAGAACTTTGCACCTTTCCATGACCTTGTCTGCCTGTGTCCCACTCATCATGGTCATGATGATAATAGACTAAGCCTCTCAACTGTAAGCTAACCCCAATTAAATGCCTTCCTTTATAAGAGTTAAGAGTTGCTGTGGTCGTGGTGTCTCTTCTTCAACTCAAAAACAGATTTACTATTTATTTTATGGGTGTGTCCCACACACATGCAGTACTGGCAGAGACCAGAAGAGGGCATCAGACCCTGGGAAGTGGAGTTAAAGATGGTTGTGAACTACTATATGTGTGCTGGATGTCAAGCCAAAAAACCCCAGTACTCTGCAAGAGTCCCAAGTGCTCTTAACCACTGAGCCAAGTCTCCGGTCCCAACCTGTAGAAGTTTTGTCATGAGAATTAAAGCCTCCATGGAAGCTGGTGAAGTGTCTGCTTTGGAGTTCTCTAGCTTGCTCTATGATTCTGGTCAATGAATTGTACACTCGAGACTGCTGTTGGGAAGTCCATTTGAACCTTAATCTTATTTGTAAAACAGGAAGAATGAAATCCACTGCACAGCGTATAGGGTCGATTAAAGGAAATGTTAAAAAAGAAAGAAAAGGAAAAACAAGTAAAAGCTAGTCTAACAGAATGGCTTAGAATGATGACCTAAAAAAAAAAAAAAAAAAAAAAAAGCCGGTAAATCTGAGGCTCAGGACAATGCTGTCACCAGGAAGCAGCCCTTGCTAGTGTCTACCTGGTAAGATCCAGGTTAATTGGCCGTCAATGTGTCCTGAACATGTAGGGTTTCTGAAAAGCTCCCCAGGTGGTTCTCTGATGTAGTCAGGCTAGCTTCACCCTGTTAAGAATAGTTAAAAGCAAAGACAACTTCAAAATGATGGCTTTTAGATCTCTGTTTATCTCCATGGCTGCAGTCGACAGCTTGGATTTCACTTCCATACCGTTTAAAAAAAGAAACAAAATCAGTGAACGTGTGAAAGTGGTTCTTGAAATAGCTCCTGGAGAAGCTTGAATCAACACAAGAGAGAGTATGGATGAAAAGATGAACGCGGTTCTCCCACTGTTCTGGTTTTCTCTGCCGAGAATGAAGTCATCATCTAACCTAGATACAGCATTTTGAATTCCTTTTTGGGGTGATACATCCTGTGGCAGTCTCTCCTGCTTTTGTCAGGACTTGAGCAGCAACGCATATGTGAATGTGTTTCGACCACGTGGGGGAGGAACATGTTTGTGGCAATTGTGAAGACCATGTGTGCCCTACACACAGGGCCCTTCCTCACCCTGGTGGATCTCAGGCAGCTTTCTGTTCTTTAGTCCATTGACCTTTCCTGACACATCTTCAAGGTGTCCCAACCTCCTGTTGTAATCTCTGGCTATTGGATTTCAGGTTCAACACTGCTCATTGGTTCCAGAATTTCTTCTTAGAAAAGCTATTGAGTCTGGGCTACAGTGCTCAGATATTGACTGAGTGACTGAGGGAGCCCACAGGTGATGACCCCTGTCCTGAGACACCTTTTTGCTGTGTGTGATCTTGTCAGTAAACGGAGGGGAAAACATCTGTCCTTAACCCTTGTTTATGAACTAGAAACAGCCCCCCTGTAGCAGTTAGCAACAGCCATCGGCTGGTCAGATTCAAAGGAAGAAGTGCCCCAAAGCTGCTCCAGCGAATTCAGAGGTCCACAAATACTGTGACTTTTCTTAATGTGTATTTTACAAAAGCAAAGTCATATTTCTTAGTTCTCTTGAATTGTTTTTAACTTGCTATTGTACCTTTTATTTTATTTTAATTTTTGTAAGATTTATTTTTTTATTTTATGTGTACAATGCCTGCAGAGGACATAAGAGGGCATCAGATCCTCTGGGACTTGAGTGATTAGTCTTTGTGAGCCACTGGGTGTGCGCTGGGAACTGAACCAGGGTCCTCTGGAAGAGCAGGAGATGTTTTAAGAACTTACCCATCTCTCCAGTCTTTATCTTATTTTTATTTGTCTTTACTGGGTTTTCCTATTCCCTTACTTTGAAAATTGTATACTTTAAAAAAGTTATCTTTTGAAGAAGTGTCAAAATTAATTATTATGCTTTTAAGAAAAGGCATCATGTTTCCCAGGCTGGTCTGGCGTGTGCCACTGTGACCAGTTTGTTCAGTGCTAGGGATTAAACTCAGGGCTTTGTATACTCTACAAGCTGAACCACATTCCTAACCTGAATGTGTCAAAATTAATGAAAATATTTTGACTTCTCTTCAAACTCCAATTCTCTGTCATAACTCTTATGGCCCCAGTACTTGGAGAATTGATTGGAGTTACATGAACTGATAGTTACTTTTTTAATGGAGTAGGAATTGGGAGAATGCATTGACTCTTATCAATCATGACTCTGAGGCCTTTCCACATCTGTTTCAAGTCTTATTTCCTATAGGAAAAGGCCTGCATCTTCCTGTCCTATATTCCTAATTACATGAAATTTGTCTTTTGCATATAAGCACTATCATTCATTTCCTTTTGCTTTATTCATTCATTAATTCTTTCTTTTTCTTTTTGAGACACAGCTGTGCAGATCAGAATGAACTAGTATTTACTATGTAGCCTCAGCCTACTGAGTGCTGGAATCAAACCCCTGGCTTGAGTCAGGACTGGGCCCAAGGACTCTGCCTGCCTGCGGTTGTATGTCTGCTCACTCAGTTGAAGGAGGACGAGGGAAGCCTCTCTTCATGTTGTAGACTGCAGGCAGGTGCCACAGATGAGATGAGGGACCTCGGATCCCAGGTGAGGTGGGTTTATTCCTGAAGCTAGATGGAAGCAGGACCTTGCAAAGACTATAAAACACCCATCAGAGGGAAGGGGAAACTTCACAGGAAGGCTCATGGCAAGGTAAGCCAATATGCCAGGCCTGTCTCCCCAGGCTATCCAGTGACCCTGGGGCTCAAGAGGGGCCAATTGTTTCAACTGCCCAAGGAAAAACCATTAGCTCCTGAGCAAATACCATCCCAGTTGAGACTGAGCTTACTGGAGACAAAATATGGAAATAATTAGAGCATTTCTGGGTACAATACTGTGAGGGAAGAAACACATTTGGGAAAGGTTTTGACTTGTTTAATTTTGCAAAAAAGGTAAAGACAAGGGGCCGGGAGGTATTAAAGTTGGTGAATTATTTGTCTTGCAAGCACAAGGATATGGGTGTGAAAAAAGCTGGATATGGTCATATGTGAGGGTGGGGCGTATCCTAGTGGTTCAGGGGCAGTCAGCTTTGGCCACATGGCTATCTCTAAAAATGGCGAGTTTGCATGAAGACCAACATTCGATGCTGCCTTCTGACTTATATGCACACACATGCACATGCACTTGAACAACTCCCCCCACACACACAAAGTCAAATCAGTCAAATCAAACCATTATATTTCATGTTGAATTCTTTGTTTTGCCATTATACAGATACATACATGCACTATCACAGAGCTACCTACAGCTGTGGGTATAAAAAGAAAACTACTTACTTATCTGGGGGCATTTGCTGTGTATTCTGGACAGGTTAGTGATAGTAACCCCTCATGTGAATCTCTCCCCCTTCTCAATAAAAGTTAATTTATCTTGTATCATTTAAAACATTTTTCTATTTATTTTAAATAGACATTCGTCTGACCTAAATTTACTTTTGTTTTGTTTTAAAAAATTTTTTTTCAGAGAGCGTAAGTATAGATTTAGGTTTTTGGCTCAGTGCATAGGTTTCGTCTCTCACATAAAAGCGTTAATCCATTTATAGTTGTTTTTCTGATTATTTTTTGAAAGGGTGGGCTGTGCATATTTACTCGGTTACATTCAGATTTGCAAAGAAAAAAAAAAATCAACATTTCCTAGTCTATCATCTGCTCTTCCTATGGCCCTCCATCTATGTCCATTAAATTGGAGACAGGCAAGGGATTTAGTAAAATTGTCTGTTCCCTTGTTTCTTTGGGTTAAATGTTCAAATTATCAGACTCCCCTTCAATTTGTTCCCTTTTGACGCAGAGTCTGGCTGTGAGAGTGAGGGAGAAGTTCCTCAACTTGGCAGGCGGGTCATCCAGAGTCAAGCTCTGGTTGCTGGGAGACTGGACAGTTTCTTTAGTCTGGACTTTTGATGGGATCAGAGGACCAATGTCTGCTTCCAAGAGATTTTGAGTTGCTATGCCTGCTCCTCTAATTGACACGGGCTGTCTAGCTCGGGAAACTTGCCCTCGGGAGCAAAATGAGATGAG
Organism: Cricetiscus sungorus; assembly: GCA_030556225.1. NCBI lineage: Eukaryota > Metazoa > Chordata > Mammalia > Rodentia > Cricetidae > Cricetiscus > Cricetiscus sungorus. The sequence goes on along the minus strand of JANBXA010000007.1, from coordinate 48,473,894 downwards.
AGCTCTTGACAAGCTGTGTGAGGCTCTCCCAGGTAGCACAGAGCAGTGGAATTTGAGTTTGGGTTTTGTAGCAAGTTCTTGCATCTTTCCCGAAACCACAGGTTTGGGTTTCTATGGCAGCATCTGTGGTTAGTGGACACCCATGGGCTCTGCTCGACCAGCCTGTGGTCTTGCTCTGTTAGCTTATGAGGCCTGAGATGAAACTCTAAGATAACATTAGAGACTTTCAGGAGCATTGTGTGGTGAGGTGGTGTACCCTCCACTCTCCCAGTCTCTCTTTTTCTGTGGGGTGGACTTGCACTGGCCAGACACACTGCCTTCCAACAAACATGGCTCTAAGGAGACTTGGCAGGTATCTGATGGTTTTCTCTTCTGGAATGCTTGTGTGTCCTCTTCCTATTTGGTCCAGAGGATTTTGTTTAGAATTACAAAATCAGATTGGTTATTTATGCAATTTTAATGTTCAGAAATATAGATATTCTTTTTAAATTAGGTTGTAGTTCTTTAAGAAAAGTGTTTCATTAACACATGGTAATCATTCATTTCCATAAAGGTATAATTACTGCATGCCCTAATAAACTCAGCCTCACTTCTTCTAATTTTTATATTACTAGGGATTCAAAAATCCTGTTGAACAGAGGAAGAGAAAGTCACACAAAGTCAAGGAAAAGACTGCTGCTCATGTATTTAAACGTCGATGTGCACCATACTGCCACACATGCATGAGCAGAGAATCCAGCAACAGTGTGCTAAATGTGTAACAGTGTTGGTGTCATGGAGCAGAAAACTAAGGGAATAGGGAGGACATCATTAAAATCCTAAGTTGCTTTGTGTCATCTGAATATTTTTTTAGTGTGCTTACCTCCTCAAGGTGAGTCATCGTTTAAAATGTAAACATTTAGTTTGAGTTTGCACTTTGGGCTGTACTTCCTGACTACATCCTACCTGCTGTCTCTGTCCCTTCATGCTTTCCTCTGTTTGTATTTAAGTCTCTGATGTGTATTTTTGCTTTTCTTGTCTAGTCATCACTTGTTTTAAATTCATTTCACATTATTTGAATATTTGAGATGAGAGAGACAGGCAGGGAGAAAGAGAGAGAGAGAGAGAGAGAGAGAGAGAGAGAGAGAGAGAGAGAGAGAGAGAGAGAGAGAGAGAGAGAGAGAGAGAGATACTTTTATCCTTTCGCTTGTCCTTCCAAGGACTTTCCCCGTAGTTGCCAGAAGGAAAAGAAAACCGTCACACAAAACACAGGAAAATGAAGGGTAAAGCCCTGTCTTTTGAACTTCTGGGGTCCCATGTTGTGGTGATTTAAGGTTGATTTTTTTTCCCCTCTACTCTTTGAATGACTTACTTCTCTTTCAAGCTTTTGTAGTTAATATCAGTATCAGAGGCTATTGTTTTGTGCCAAATTCCTCAGAAGACATAGAAAAAGTTGTATTTTCTTCCCCTCATTTTTGGAGCCCAGACTGGAGTGCAATCTATATTGACTCCCACAGGGGGTGCATAGAAAGGGTGCAGTGCTGAGCTCAAGGGCACAGCAGGCCTCTGTTGGTTACCAGAACCTCCCCATCAGAAAGATGCTCTGATTCAGGGCAAAGATAAGCAACCCTTGCATAAAATCCCCAGCACATCCCTGAAAACAGGAACTGAGCTAACCTCTGCTACAGCAGCATCTCCTCACATTTCCAGTCTAGCCTGAAGACACTGGTCCTTACAAAGATTTGTGCCTGTCTTTATAAGGAGAGAGGGGCCATTTTATGCCATCTCTTCAGTGTTCCTTCAGTTCCAAAACAGTGCCTTGAGTATCTCAGGCTCAGAATAAAGCTTTCAGAGTCGTGGTGTGACTTCTGAATATATGAGTAGGGAAGTCAATGATGGGAGGGAACCACCCTCTTGCTCCTCAGGTCTAGAATGCAAATGATCTTCACATTCTGGCACCTGGACAGCAGGTCATGTCTTCCAGTCACGGGGTCCCAAAGCTGGTTCAGAAGCTCCTTATTCTTAGTGACTCATAGAGAGTGATGATGTGACTTGTACTTAAAGGCATCTTGGAGTGAATGAAGTATACATCTTGGAGTTCAGCCATTGGTCCTTCTTGGTAAATATGATTGACGTTGATGAGGAACTCACAGTATTCTCAGGTAAAAAGCTAACTGAAAGCATATCCCTTCTGTAAGGTATTAATCTTTCCATTGGATATTTAGTTTTGAAAATTTTAGCCTTTGGCTTATATGGGTTTACTGTGTTGCCTGTCTGTGTTTTACGATTTATTGTTATTTATGTGCAAGTCAGTTTGTCTATGTGAGAACATGCTATGTGTGCTCAGGTGATGTCAGATCCTCCAGAACTGGAGTTATAGGTGGTCAAAATTGGTCTAACATAGATGATGAGAACTGAGCACAGGTCCTCTGGAAAAGCAGCAAGTGATCTTAACTGCTGAGCAATCTTTCTAGCCTCTACAATGTTATTGCTTTTTTAATGAAAAAAATAATTTTTAGAAAGTTCATAGGCACTTATTGCCTTAAACAAAACAAACAGGAAAACCAAAACCAATACAAAAGGGAGTGACTCAGGCTCCATTGTTTGGTATATTCCTTCCAGGAATCCTGGTGTAGATACATTTATCCACTATCCCTAATGTCCTAAAAACAATACAATACTGAAACTACTAGTGCATTGTAGGAATGAATATGACATGTTGGGTTTTTTCTGTTTTAAAATAAAATTGACAATGAACTAATACCCATCAACAAAGAGTGAGTAATTCAGTGAGGCACAATGGAAAAACTGAACTCATTTTTTAAGGATGAAAAAATTTAGCCTAACTCTCCACTGACCCCAGGAAGCTAGAAGTTTAAATCCCAGACCCTGTCCCCTGGCAATGAGTAGGCAAAAGGTCAAATTCTTTGCTGTTTATGACAGCACCTGTGAGTGAGTGAACATAGGAAAAGGAAATGAGCTTTGTCACCCCACCCAGGAGCCTGCACAAATGCAGACTTCCGGGGCTAAGCTCGGGCTTGGATAGTTTAAATTGATTGGTCCACACTGGATGCTATGAGATGATTGGTTTATGATGTGGGCTTTGTTGTAACCCTATAAAAGCTGTCTCAATTCTGTACCCAGGATCCCCAGTTTTCTACCGCTGCGTAGCGTATGGCTGCGGACCCCAGTGCACTTGGAGTATAAAAGACCTCATGCTTTTGCATCAAGATAGCTTCTTGTGAGCGATTTGGTGGGGGGCGCCTTCCCTGAGTGGGAGCATGAGGGTCCATGCTCTCCAGGTCTTTCAATTTATGGGGACACACTTAAGCGCAGTGAGAAGTGATGACCCGGAGTCCCCCTGGTCTGAAATGGAAAGACCCTTCTGTTGCATCACCTTGTGTTCTCACGTGCACTTGCTCATGCAGCACTGCTTAAAGAAGGCTGGGTTGAAAAATGGAGACTAATGCCCAATCTGGTGATGGCTTTTAGTCACTTGGAAGCAAGCAAGAAGTGGCAAGGAAAAAAGGAAGGCATCCATTAAAGATGCATAGTGAAGACAGAGAACCAGCTTGTGTTGAATGGCAAGAATGCATCAGCAGAGCATTTGAGTTCACCTCTCAGAGCTCTGAGGGCAGGGAGCACTTCCGAGTTTCAGCCCTACCCCTCCCTTGCTCATGTTCTTCTAGCTTGTGTCTCCAAGCAAGGCCAGCTCACCCTTCACGTGGGGCACTGCGTTAGCTCAAGAAGGCGAAAACCAACAGAGTGGTTTTTCTTTCTTCATTCATCTCAGAATTTTTAATTGAACATATTAGATTTTTTAAAAAATTTATTTATTTTTATTACCCATGTATATGTGTGTATTTATACCACATGTGTGTTTGTGTCCAAAGAATCCAGAAGATGATGTGACATGCCCTGGAGCTGGAGTTACAGGTGCTTGTGAGCCACCAGATGTGGGTACTGAGAACTGAACTCAGGTTTGCTAAACTCTGAGTCATCACACTGTCCTGATTCTATCTTTTGAAACTTATACATACAGCTAAAAACTTGTGCTCACGAATGAGGCATCATGATATGCTTCAGTACCTGTCTACAGGGAAGTCTAAATTGAGTCTGGCAGACCTATTTTCCCAAACACCCACCTTAAAATAAAATAAAGACAACAACAAAAAACAAACAAACAAACAAGAATACTACAAAACCATTCAAAGCCCTCTCTTATAGCTTTTATCTCTGGTCAACCTCAGGTGCCTCAGCCCACCAGAACTTCTTGCACTGTCTAATTGGAACAGGGTTCCTGTCACCCTGGTCTTCGCCACCTCTGTATATCACTGCATATCCTTAAATTCCTCAGCACTTTCCCCGAATCTGTATTTTCTAGCTGACATCCAGACACTTCCCTATGCATCTTACTTGCACTACTTTCGGTCAGCCTGGGGAACAGTAGCCAGGGTGTGAAGTGTTTATTAGAGCTTAGGCTGACAGTCAGGAAGCAAGAGGAAGCTTCCTGGAAGAGGACAGAGGCTGTTTATCCCCAATGCAGAGGGTTGAGCACCACGTTCCAGATCACCACCAGCAAAAGGGGATAAACTAATTCTGCATTTCATTCGTACTGCAGGCAACAGCTGATGTCTCTTCTGGGCTTTTATTGGTGAGCTGACTGTTTTAATTTGAAAATGAAGGCAGAAAATCTCGAGTTCCAACCTGAGTTTTTCTGGCTGCTCTTCTCCATGAGACCCTGGCAAAATCACACAGATATTATCAACTTTGTATTAATGAAGTGAAGATCTGTCTCCTGGGAGAACTAAAAAGATTTAAAATGATTCAGCCCTTTCAGTACTTGCTCCAAAATGGTTCCTCTAAAATAGATTTTTCAATTAAATGTGTCACAAAGTTTATACATTACACACACACACAGACACAGACACAGACACACACATACACACACATACATACACATACACATACACACACACACACACACACACACAGAAAGAGAGAGAGAGAGAGAGAGAGAGAGAGAGAGAGAGAGAGAGAGAGAGAGAGAGAGAGATGTCTAAATGTCCACTCACAGATGAATAGACAAGCAAATGTGGTCCATATACATGGTGGGATAATATTTAGCCCTGAAAAGGAAGGGACTTCAGATTCATGTTACAGTGGGTTGATATAGAGGTTAAGTCAGATAAGGCTGGTATAAGAGAGCAAGTAGGGTATGAAGGATCTAAAGCAGACAAATCCATAAAAATAGAATATCTGCGGTTTCCAGGGCATGGAACGAAGGTAGATTAGGTAGGTGTTTGATGAATGTAGAGTTTCAGTTTTATAAGGCACAGAGTTTTGGGGGCTGATTGTTTGCAGCATGAATATACTATGTGCTGGGAATCTATACCTATAAATGCTTAAGGTGTGTTAGGTTTGTGTATCATTTCCCAAAGCTGTGTTTTAAGGCCTTGCACACCCCTTAACGCATTATTAGGAAATGATGCAGCTATTGGGACACAGGACCTGTAGGAAGGAAGTGAGGTCATTGGGGATATCTTTGGAGCAGATACCTGGTCGTCTGTCTATTTGCCTCCATGAGGTGAGCAGCTTTGCCCCACCACATGCTCCATGCCCTGATGCTATTCCTCATTAGAGGCTCAAATCTTCATAGTGACCACCAACTGAATTCTGTAACATGGATCAAACAATCTTTCCTCCTAAACAGCTTACCCCATTTATTTATCCCACTGACTAATACAGAGAATAACCTTTTATGTGTATTTTACCATCATTAAAAAGTTCCAAAGTTTAATTGAAACATTTCATATTTTTAAACATGAAGCTGGTGAGATGGCTCAGTTGGGAAAGTACTTGCAGAGAAAGCTTGAGGATCGGAGATTGGAGTTCCATAACCCACCTTAAAGAACTGGGTGTAATGGGACATGATTGTAATTCCAGTGCTGGGAAGGTGGAGACAGGAAGTCCTGGGGAATCTCTGGGCAGCAGCCTAGATGAATTAGCGAACCAGTGAGAGACTTTCAAAATACAAGGCCCCCACATGAATGCACACATGCATGCAAATGTACCTGCACACCCCAGAACATGCATACACACATATGCACACACAAAGGTTCAGTGGGCTAATTAGTGCATCTACCCTGACACTGTGTCTGACTTGGCCACCGGACAACTCTCTTCGTGCAGACCCTTCCTCAATGTGTGGTTGTGCTTCATTTCCTTTCATCTCTTCTGTGTAGGATTGGTGCTGGTTATTGAGGGCTGAGTTAGTTAAGACTCAGTAATGATTAGTAAAAGACTTTTCAACTGAAGTGAACTCTTCCAGGAAGTATTTGCCCATGGGCAGCACACAGAAACTGTGGTCCAGAGAGGTCCGAGGCCACACCTCAAGCTGGCAGTTGAACTTTGCAATGTGCAAATCTCCCAATTAGTACTGGTTTTGGCAGAATGGATGAAGGCTGCAGGGCTGAGGGGTCATGGAGAAAGGCTGAGGCCTGGTGCTATGAGAAGCCAAGAAAGGGCATTGATGATGATTCATTCTCTGTTGGAGTGGAGAGTCCAGCGCATGAAACACATTTGCCTGCCATACAGAGAAGTGGTGGGTGTTTGATGACTAATCTTGGTTGTAAAATTTACACACCTCAGAAAAGGGGACAGCAACTGAGGAAATGTCTTTATCAGTGGGATCTGTGGGCATGGCTGTGGAGAACTTCCTCAATTTATGTTTGGTGTGGGAAGGCCCATCTAATTTGACTGTATAGTTTTTTTTTTTTTTTTTTTTTTGTGGGTTTTTTTCTCTTTGAGGGCCCTCTACTCAGCTCCCAAATAAATACTCAGAGACTTATTCTTACTTATGAATGCCTAGCCTTAGCTTGGCTTGTTTTTAGCTAGCTTTTCTAACTTAAATTTTCTCTTTAACTATGCTTTGTCTCTGGGATTTTTATGTTTCTTTATTCTATATATCTTTTTTCCTTTTTACTCCATGGTTGTCTATGTGGCTGTCCCCTGGTATCCTCTTCTCCTTTTCTAGATTCTTACTCTCTTTCTCAAGCCTACATTTCTCCTCCTATTTATTCTCTCTGCCTGGCAGCCCCACCTATTTCTCCCTCCTGCCTAGCTATTAGCTGTTCAGCTCTTTATTGGACCAATCAGGTGTTTTATAGACAGGCAAAGTAACACAGCTTTACAGAGTTAAACAAATGCAACATAAAAGAATGCAATACATATTGGCATCATTAAACAAATATCCCACAGCATAAATGATTGTTACACATCTTACACTAGCATTCCACAACACGACCGGGTGTTCACAGGTCATTAAAAAGTACCAGCAGGAAGAAAAGGCAGTACACAGCATTCCCATGGTCTCTTCTCTCTGCTTTGGTGTCTATTGAGGGCAGACTAGAATACACCACTCCCCTTGTTAAAAAAAAAAAAAAGTTATATCTCGTATATATTAAGTGTCCCCCACAGGCTTAGGTGTTGAATACTTGGTCTGCAGTTGGTAGTGCTATTTCTAGAAGTGTGGGAAACTTCAGGAGGTGAATCTTAACTGGAAAAAGTGTGTTATGGACAGAGTTCTCTGGAGGCTGTACCTGAGCTCCATACCCTTCCTCTTTCTCTGTTTCCTGTTCACCAAGAGATGGACAGTCTCTGTCATACACTGTCCCATCATTCATCTTACTACCTGTCCAGAAGCATGGAGACAAGTTGCCATGTATTGAACCCTCGTAACATTAAGATGGATGGTTTTTGTTTTTTCTCAGGATTGGCTATACGTTATTATAGGGTTGGGGGAATAATAATAACAATTAGACTCTGGAATCTTGTTTTATATGGAAAAAAGGGGAAGATTCAGGATAGGATGATGAGGTAGATTAGTGTATCTATTTGTAAGCTATTTTAGCAACTATTAATTATAGGCAAATTGCATTGACATAGATTCTTGTATATTGATTATAAGTAAAATTATTTTTGTAATGTTTTTGTACACGTATGTAAAATTACATTTGTCATACTGTATGTTTCTATATCTGCTTACGATATTTTGTATATTGGTACAATTTAAGGATATTTTTGTCATAATGCATTATACACTTCTATCTTTGATCAAGATATTTTTATATATATTGTTACAATTTCCAGGTCATTGTCCTCATGATGCACATATGTTTAAAGATTATTTATTTTACTGTGAAGCTTTAGTTTTTAAACGGTATAGGTTATTGAGAATTACAGGTATAGTCACCTGTATGTAATGTTAGTTACATTAGATAAGTTCTCTAGGTACACAGAAATGTACTCCACACATATAGGTACTCTTCAAACACTTCAAAAACCTACAAAATATGGCATTTAAATGTTTTAATAATTTAGAGCTCTGCTGACATGAGACATGACTGCTCCTGGCAGTGCTGAGCTATTCCTGAGAGAATGTTGGGCACTGGAGACATTCTATATGGACCTTGTTTTCTTCTTGGCTCAGGCAACTGCCTTTGCCTCAGCTGCTGACAGTCAGTATGCTGTCCAAACTGGACAAGCAAGATTCAAGGAAAGGTGACTGCTGAACCTTACCAAGATAGAATAGGACAGTCTTTTGGATTTTCCTGCTTCTAATATTGATCTGTCTGATGTTCTAGGGCTATAGACAAAGTTGGTCACCCTAATGCTGCAGAGAGATTTTGGGTGACTGTCCAAGGTAGCTACCCATTTCTGTCATTTCTTGCACCTTTTGGAAGTCTCTTGTTTTCACTCCCTTCTTACTTAGGTAATATTATTTTTCTTCTCAGGTCTTTGATGGGGTTGAAGACTGGATAGTCACAGTCACTATCCTGCCATATGTTAGCTAAACACATTTTAGGTACAAGATTTAGACTCCTCAGGATAGGACAGATGTTGAAATAATCTCCGTTATTTGCCAATTACCCAGATCCTGGACATTTAGCATATGTTTCTCGCTTGATGTTGTTTCTTGTTGGTTGTAGTTCTATTTGTGTGTGTGTGTGTGTGTGTGTGTATGTGTGTGTGTGTGTGTTATTACCTTTTGTTTTTCATGGACAATATTTGATGTTTGTTTTTATTGTGTACACGTTTGTATTAGGTTTAGAACACTTTTGTTTAGACAAATGAGGGATGTGTTGTGGGAATTAATTCCATCTATAACTTTGGAGCACTGGCCTCAGGGTGCTACATGAGGGGCTAATAAATTAGAGGAAAGCATGCTCACTTGCTCTCTCTTGCTCTGCCTTAGCTTGGCATGGTCGGAGACCCAAAGGGGCAGAGAGTCAGCATGGGATCAGCAACAGCTTCAGCATTACTCTATGTCTGTGAGTTTGTCCTTTTAATTGCATCTGTTAATAAATCAGTTTTTTGTAAGTTGACAAATCACTATTCAAATGTTTTCAGTTGTCTCGTCTCTTTAACTAGATGTAGTTTGTTTGATCTACCAAATCTGAGTACAAGCACAGCTTACAAACATCTGTTTGAAGCATCACTTGATTGCCTTTGATCTACAGCTCTCTACCCTCTGTGCTTATTTTCTCTTGACATTTATTGGAGGAGCTAGGGATTTTACCCTTCAGAGTTTTCCACATTCTGAACTGTCCCCTTCCGAACTCTCCTTCTGTAGATTTCCTAAGCTTTGCAGTTAGAGCTCAGGCTCAACGAGACTCAGGTGTGAGTATTTTTTTAGCAAGAATTCCTTCTACTGATGTCATTGCCTAGATGTGTTACATTTTTAACATAGGAAGCAAACTGGTGATTTTTGAAATTTATTATTTGAAATAATGCTGTCAAAAGTAAAACTTTTACCCTTCCTGAGGTGAAGTTTGTAGGGTGAAGACAAGATAACTGCTAATGGGATAGTTGTGTGTGCCTCCTTCTGACTTATCCTCTTTTCTAGGCCATTCTAGTTTCATTTTGTTGCTGTGATAAAACACCATGGTCAAAAACAACTTGGGGAGGAAAGGGTTTATTTACCTTATACTTCCATCATTGAGGGAAGTTAGGGCAGGAACTCAATGCAGGAGCTTGAAGCAGAAAGAATAGTATGTATTGGCTTGGTTACTGTCTCATGGTCACCTAGCTTTCTTATATGACCAGGCCTACCTGCCTAAGAGTGGTGGCATCTACAGTGAGCTGGGTGTTCTCATCAATCATCAATCAAGAGAGACTTTCACAGACATTGTCACTGGCCAATCTGATCTGGGCAATTTTCACCTGAAGTTTCCTATTTCCAGATTACTCTAGAATGTATTAAGCTGACATTAAAAACTAACCAACACCAATTTCAGAAAAAAAATTACTTCCCTAGAGTTTTCCAAACATGAACAACACATTTCAGAAGCATTCCTGTGAACAAAAAGATGTAAGTTCATATGTGGCACATTTTAATATACTGTAGAATTTTTATCTGTTGTCAATTAAACTTTTCCATGTTTTCCTGATAAAAGCCACATGAACATGGTTATCTGAGTTTTTCAGACATGAACTCAGTTTCTGGGAGTGTTAGGAGAGAGAAGGAAAGGGGGCTGATGGGATGCCAATTTGGCCTCATCCTACAGGTGATTGTAGCTGCACACAGGGTTTAGGCAAGAATGACTTGAAGAAGATTCCAAGTGCAATTGCAGACAGATTTGGCAGGACTCAGCAGGTAGGACTTATGATGGTAGGGAGGGATGCATGTGATTGATGTTCTCCTGATTTTCCTATAGACACTGCCATGAATTTCCTTGCATTAACACTCTTGAACAGAGTCTTAAAGAGATTCACTTATATCTTCAAGGTTGCTAACCCAACAGGATCCAGGAACAAATTCTAGACTCACAGACCCCCTGGTCTCAGCAAGCTCCTCAGATCTACAGGATTTAGGGTACACAATAAGCCCCCACAAGATAAAGACAAAGTGTGCTTGTCCTTACCCTCTAAGCATCCTGCAAGGAAACAGAAGCTGGCAGTCTACACAGGCTCCTTCATCTCTCAGTATCTAGGGCAGGGCTACTCAAACCGCTGTTTGTGATCCAAGTGTCTATATCAAGTATCTGTCACTATTGGCTGCTGTAATAAATACAGGAATTGAATAACAGAAAACACAGGCGTGCTCACCCATGGCTGCCAAATGTGTGCTTCATGGCAGAAATATATTTTATATTTTTAAAATTTCATTTTTATATGATTTTTATGTGATTTACTTTTGTTAAATTTTTCAAAAAAAAATTATGTCATGTATTGGAGGAGAGACCTTGTTCCCCCACCCCCACTGAAACACACTCACACCACGTTTGAGAAGTTTTGCAGTGGAAAAGCATTCAAGTATCTTCTAGTTGCACTGAATTAAGTAGGAGTCCCTTGTCGATTGCATGCAGTGACTTTAAATACTCACTTGGAAATCATTTTGTGAGAAATCTACTTATAAAGGAGACCATGATAGAAAATGACAGATGAAATGTAAAAGTAATATATTTCTGCCACGAAGCACACATTTGGCAGCCATTGGTGAGCAGCCTGTGTTTTCTGTTACAACCTTGACATTTCAGCAGAGGAAGACTCCACCCCTGCACCCCTGTAACCTGAGGCCTGCTTGTATCCATCCCACAAACACAATCCTACCTACTTGTGCTCAGAAAATGTGTGTCATTAGCATAAATTATGGATGCAGATGAAAACATGTGCTCACTCTTCTTAATGGCCCTTATAAATCTGACACACCCTTGCCTGAGTTTCCAAGGAGTACACATGGCAGGAACATTACCATTTTTGGTTAATCTTTTTTTTTTTTTTTTTTTTTTTTTGTCAGACTTCAAGAGTCAGAGGGAAGAAAGACTTTTGATTTTGCTGGCTTTGGAAGGCCATTGTTTGGTCTGTTATCCTTGTTAATGAAGTTGAAATTACATCTGAATGGAGTGGAGGCTTGGCTGGCCTTGGGAAAAACCTTTGATGGAGAAATTCACTGAGGTCCATCCCAGCTCCTCCTATTAGACCATGCTCTGCAATGCATTGATGGCAAGGGCTCAGGAGAGTATGTACCCAAGCCGTATTCTGACCCCCTTATCCAACGCAGGCTGAAAATGCATTGGGAGAATTCACTCTGAAAATCTTAAATTTCTTACAACTCTGTGAAGACTAATATATTAAGGGAATTAAAAATGGTAAGTTTCCCTAAATTTTTACAGGGTCTAAGAAGGTGTGGTTTCTCATCCTCACAGGCTTTGAGCACCTCCATGGATACACTGGATCCCTTGGTCTATGTAAGCTTCTTCCCTGCTCGGGACAGTTGGTGTGCTACCATATCTATTTATATATTTGTTATATCAAGATAAAATCTCTGAGGGGTGGTTTCATTGTGTATAAGCCAAACATTCAATGAGATACTTATTTTCTCTGTCTGTAGCAATCTTTATTACATGATGTGGCATTGGCTGTGGTGGACCTAAGGGAGTGGGAATGAGGTGATGAGGACACTTTCCCATGCATCATGTCATTGGAATTGGATAACTTTCTGTAGCAAAGGTCAGATATACAATTGATCCAAAGAATTTGGAATTTGATTAGTTTATATATAGGTAGTCTCTAGGCTCATCTCTGATTATGTTAACATTCCTCTCTTTGTTCACAAAGCAGACGGTTTCTTGCTTTTTCAAATCATCAGAAGCAGAGAGGTGAGCCTCATACCCACCTCCAGAATAATCTCCCTTCCCAGAATATTTCTGGCTAAAATGGGGACCACTCAATACATTATTGAAGACATTGTTAAAGGGCTGGTGAGATGGTTCAGTATGTCAAGGTGCCAACCACTGCCTGATGATCTGGGCTTGTTCCCTGGAACTCACACAGTAGAAGGAGAGAACTGACTAGCACAAAGTTATCCTCTACCTCCACATGTGTGCATATGCACACACACACACACACACACACACACACACACACACAGTGTGATTAAAATAAAAAAAAAAATGGATACTCAGAAAGAATAGAGTTACTGCAAGGCCTCTGATAACATCATCTTTACAATATTTTTTAGTTGTTCAAATGCTACAAGAACTAACTGTGGTTTATGAAGAATCAAAGAAACACAATCAGAAATATTTTGGTTAAATAATCCCCATTTTAAATGCAGATTTTTCTGTTTTAACATAAGATACTGAAAACTTCCGAGTTGGCTAATCTTCTAAAGACAGCTGCATATTTGTGAGTACAGCCTAATAGTAATAAAGCTGAAAGAGTATAGTATAGATGTGTAATATAGAATCAGTATATATATACTTATCAAAACACAAAATATTATATAAGTTTTAAAAATTATTTGAATATACTACATGTAACTTTAAGCTAGTTAAAAAATGGAAACTTCCCCCCCCCAAAAGAATCATAGTTAATAACCTAAAACATAAAACAACAAGCCCCAATGGAGTCACTGGTGAATTCTGTCATACATCTAAGGAAAAATTTAGATCAATTTTGCACAGTCTCTTTCAGAGGATGGAAGAGGAACAGTTTATACGTCATCTATGCTGACAGGGTTACTCCAGTAGCAAGCCTGGAGACAGTAGAGGCAAAGAAATCTATAAGCCAGCATCTCTTGTAAACACAGACACAAAAAATTTCTAGCAGTGTGTTAGAAGTTGAATCCAACAGCAATACGAATAATTATGCAACATAAACAAGTGGGATTTTTGCAAGGATACAGAACGGGTCCAATTGTAAGAAAATAAGTTTGTGTAATCTACCACATCAACAAGATAAAAAGAAAGCCACATGATTGTATTAATAGATGTGGTAAAGACATTAGATGAAATTTAATGCTCATTCATGATGAAAAAAAAATTTAGGAAAATTAGGACTTGGGGGAAACTTCCTCAACTGGATAAAGAATGTCTAAAAATACCTATAACTAACAGCCTGCTCAATGACAAAGATCTCAGAGATTAACAAAGACCACGAAGATGGCAAAGACAGCTTCCCTCTAGTCCTTTCCTTCAAGAACATACTGGAAGTAATAACTACAATAAGACAAGGAAAGGAAATAAAAGGCATAAAGACCAGTAGGAATGAAATAAAAATATCTTTGTTAAAAGCTGACATATCACTTATGCAGGAAATGGGATGGAATTGACCAATCAGCCTTGGAACCTGAATGAGTGATAATCCCAAAACTGAAAAACACAAGGATTATCAGCCATAGTCAATTGATTTCCTAAATATCAGTGACTAACAGTAATGAATTTGAAATGTAAGCTATACAATACCAACTATTAATAAAACCCTCAATAAAATTTAGGCATAATTATAAAAAATAGAAATAGCATATAGATTAGAAATATTATAAAACTCATTAAAGAATAAATAAATGAAGAGACCGTCTATATTCACAGGCAAGAAGATAATATCGTCAGTATGTCAGTTCCTTCTAGTGTGATGCAATCTCAAGCTCAATCTTAACAAGTTACCTTGTGACTATGGACACATTGATTGTAAAATGAAGAAGTTTCATGTTAGTCAACACAACAATAATGGAGGACAATGCTAGAGGATTTATACTACCCAAGTTTAAGACCAATGGATACAGTAATTATATTTTTCACCATATGTATGCCAAATGACCTTTCACACAAGACCACTGATATAGACATGTATGCTTTGCATTGGTATAAGTTTTGGTTTATTGATGCAAGGTCAGTTTTGTTATAGATATATTTATACTCTTGTTTAGATACTGTGAATACACAGCTCTTTAAAAAATGTAATGTATAATTAAATAGATTATAGTTACCTATAATAGTCAAAATTTATAGTCATGTTAGTTTTCTAGACATAGAGATATATTTAAGATGCATAGACATTCTTCAAACCTTTCAAAGACCTACAGAATATGGCATTTAAAATAGTGTATTAGGGTTTTTCATAACAAAGAGACAGAAGTGCTCCTGGTAACACTAATTGCATCAGAGAGGAAGATGGGCATCAAAGACATTCAGTATGGAGGTTGCCTTTGACATGGCAAGACTAGCTGTTTGGGCAAGAAACTGTTCTTTCCTGAACTGTTTGACTGTATGCTATATAAACTGGACATGTAGGACCCACAGGAAAGTGACTGCTGAACCTGCCCAAATAAGATGGGATAGCCCTTCAGGGTTCCTGCTTCATGGAAGAGTCTGCCAGACATTGGGCAGGACACAGAAAAAAGTGACTAACAAACTACCAACACAAGCAGACTGTTTCAAATTTCCTGCTTCATTGAGAAGTCTGCCAGACATGCTATGGCCTGTGGGCTGAAGACGAAATGCCCCAATGTTACAGAGTAACTTTGGGTGGCTGTCCAAGCAGCGAGATGTCTCTTTCAATTCTAGAGTTTATATATTATCCTTCTGAGGTCTTTGATGGAGTTGAAGACCGAATAGTTATGGTTAAGGTTTCATTAGTTACGTTAACAAATAAGTTACATATAAAGCTTTAGACTCACAAAGATAGAATAGATGACAGAATATTTTCTTTAAATTGTGTGAAATGTTAATAGAATAAATATATAACTGTTTCATTACACATGATTTTACTATGTAAAAGTTAAAACTTTCCTTTTAATTTAAACTGAAAAGAAGAGATGATGGAGGATGTCTTTCTGAATATATGTTTCTCTTATTGGTTGATGAATAAAACACTGATTGGCCAGTAACCAGGCAGGAAGTAAAGGTGGGGCTATCAGACAAGGAGAATTCCGGAAGAAGACAGAGAGAGGAGCCACCAGAGAGTCGCCATGTAGCCATGGTGAAGGTAGGATGCCTAGGCATTCTCAAGTAAGCCAAGACCACGTGGAAGTACTTAGATTAATAGAAATGGATTAATAATTAGGAGAGAGCTAGCCAATAAGAAGCCTGAGCCGTCGGCCAAATAGTGTTAATTAATATAAGCCTCTGTGTGTTTATTTGGGGCTAAACTGCTGTGGGACCAGGTGGGACAGAAACTCCCTCTACAGACCACAGACAGAATACTTGAGCAAGTGTGTCTGTTAACAAACAAGGAACAAACAGACAGGCTTGTTGCCCATAGCAAACAATGCTGATAATGGTAGGGCTGTGTAACAGGGGGATGACAGGGTTCCTCTGTATCATCCCCTTCATTTTTCAGTGAATTTTTGGATATCCTAAAAAATTCTTCAGAGAGAAAAAGGATGAGGCAGAGGACAGGAACAGAAGACTTCAAAAGAAGTGGCACATTTTAAAAAAGCAACAAGAAGCCAACAGAAGTTGACTTTCAGCTATTATATCTGATTGCCAAGCAAGTTGCTTTAATACATTTGAACCACACACATGCCCTAAATAACAGCCATTTGTGACAAGCCCTTAGCCAACACCATCCTTTGTGAAAACTGGGAACTTTTCCTCTAAGACTAGGACCAATAAAACATTGTCTCCTCTTGATACTTCTATTCAACACAATACAGGAAGCCTTAGCTGGGGAGATTGGGCATGGAAAGGAAAAGTTCTCAAGCAAAAAGACCTCATCATAAATGAGCTGTCTTATCCACAGAAACTCTGAAGGCAAAAATACAAATTCTATTTCCTCATTTGAACCAGGAATACCTCAAAAGGAAATCAAGGAAACATTCCCACGAAGACACTGTCTTCCCTATGGCTATGCATGCAAGTGGTTAATTTTCCCCAGGGTGGGGATTCATCACCAGAGATGCCACAGTTGTGCATTGTGCAGAAGATATGACCTTCATTGGCTCCTGTAAGAACCCTAATTGAACTTACTGGTTCATCAAGGTAGACTTGGGTGGAATCATTTATTTGTTCTGTTATTCATATCTTACCTGGGATGAACAGACATGTTCACATCTCCCCAGGAGTGTAAAACACCACAGTCCCTGTGTTGGTTGTTTTTGTTCACTTGGCACATATATGTCCACTAGACACATATGGGAAGAGGGGATCTTAATTGAGAAAATGCCTCTATAAGACTGGCCTGTAGACTAGTCTGCTGGGCATTTTCTTAATTAGTAATTGATGTGGGAGGGGTCAGCCCATTGTGGGTGGTGCCCACCCCTTAGTCAGGTGGTCATTGGTGCTATAAGAAAGCAGGTTGAGCGAGCCACAGAGAGTAAGGCAGTAAGCATGACTCCTTTTTGATGTCTTCTTTAATTTCTGTGCCCCCATCTCTGCCTCGAGTTCCTTTTTGATTATGGACTGTCACGTAGAAGTTTCTTTAGGTCACGGTGTTTTAATTATACCAATATAAACCTAAATAAGGTTTAAATCCCCAGTTTCTCAACCCCTAGGGATCAGGCTCAGGTCATAGAGGCATGGCAGTCATTCACACTCATGTCAGAAACTGCTTCTCAGAACCCTGCCCCCCAGAAGCAGTTTCTGACATGAGTGTGAATGACTGCCATGGGTTGGGTGAAGTGGGGTCTTGGTCCTGCTCGGGGTGAGCCTGGGAATTTCACTGTGCAGTTAGGGTGGCTTGTGGATGGATGAACAGGCTACACTACAAAACCCACAGTGTGTGATACAAAATCATTTCAGACCAATGAAAAATAATCTGGGGCTTTTCCCCAGTTACAATTACTTCCAGCTTTACAATTATACTAGAAAAAAATAGGCTCTCTTAGGATGCAGAAAACTGGGTGATTTGCAGCCTGGCATTTGCATGTCACATGGAAATGTATTGGAAGCAAAAAGATAGGGAGAAGCAAACTGTCCAAGGTCCAGGTGAGAGCTAGCAAGAGCCAGAAGCAAGCAACTATCAGGGACTTCGAGCATGCAAAGTCCATCTCACAGTCAGGAAAG
Organism: Cricetiscus sungorus; assembly: GCA_030556225.1. Classification (NCBI taxonomy): domain Eukaryota; kingdom Metazoa; phylum Chordata; class Mammalia; order Rodentia; family Cricetidae; genus Cricetiscus; species Cricetiscus sungorus. The sequence continues at coordinate 48,456,126 of JANBXA010000007.1, read as the reverse complement.
TGGCACCTTCATTTAACTCTACAGTGGGAACAGAATTTGCAAGCAAGTAAGACCCTAAAGTGTGTTCTTCTCTGCAACTGCTTTCCTTTGATGCTCCAGGGAAGGACTAAAGGAGCTGCAAACACTGAATGAATCCAGCTCTGCCCGCTGGCTGTGTGCTCAAAGTCCTGCAGAAAGCAAAGGCAGCGCTGGGCCATCCAAGGGTCGCTTGGCTTGTGTCTGAACCTACCCTCACTCCACCCTCTGCCCTGTTTTGGTCAAGCCCAAAATTCTCTAGAGAGCATCTCCGAGCCACACCTGCAACAGCAGCGATCCTCAACTCTGTCAACTTGGCACTAGAAATTGAAAGACATCCAGTCAGTTGGCTGCAAACACGGAGCCTGTGCAGGAAGGGGTGGGAGAGCGAAGGAAGGCAGCGAATACAGCAAATACCTCCTAAAAGGCACAGAAGGAGAAGGAGGGCGTGTCTGTTTTCTAGAGTGGAAACAGTGTTAGAGGACATCAGTCTCGGGAAAGGCAACACGTTTCCTTCAGCACTCTTCACCTATCCAGCTCAGTCATACCGACATGACAGTCAACCTGGTTAGTCTAGATAAAAACGAGCCACAGTGGCTGCCCAGTGATGTCAGGAATTTTAAATGTTCGCTGTCCAATGCAGCAGCTACCAGCCTTACCTGCTTGTTGGGTATTCAAAGTGTGATTAGTGAGAAGGAGAAAATAAATTTCAGATTTTTACTTCAATTTAAGTAACTGCCTGTGTCCGAGAGCTTTATACTATAGTCTTTATGCCCACATTTAAAATTCGTTAATGATGTGTGTGTGTGTGTGTGGTCGCACACATGCTTTGGCACACATTTGACAGTCAGAGGCCATGGAGAGAGTCTGTTCCTTCCTTGTGGGTTCAGGGGATCAAACTCAGCTCATTGCTCTTGACAGCAGGAACATTTGCCCACTGAGCCGTCTTGCCAGCCCTCATGTCTGAAAATTATTCTGATATAGATGTATTTCCTTCTTCGTTCATTTTTCAAACAACAATATATATTATAATGCTAAATGCTCAATGTTACTCTTTGTGGCTTTCATAATAACTTTAAAATGCAGTAGAATGATGACATCGGATTGATTTTAAGAGTAAAAGGCCTAGTTGACACTGGCTGTTCTTCCACAGCACCTGGGATCAGGGTTCAAGTTCCAGTACCCACATGGAGGCTTCCACCCATCTGTAACTACAGGTCTAAAACTGGAGTTCTAAACATGCACATATGCACACACCTTTTTGTTTTTGTTGTTGTTGTTGTTTGCTTGTTTTTTGTTTTTTGAAACAGGGTTTCTCTGTATTGCTTTAGAGCCTGTCCTGGAACTTGCTATGCAGACCTCAAACTCACAGAGATCTGCCTGCCCCTGCCCCTGTCCCTGCCTCCTGGGTGCTTGAATTAAAGGCATGCTGCACCACCACCTGGCTCACCTTTTACTTATTTATATTTTTATGTAAGGAACTTGGAACTGGTGTGGTGGCTACCCCAGTAAAGGTCACTTCCTCACAATCCTGACAATCAAAATTTGAGCCAGGATCTCACTGTGGAAGGAAAGAACCGACTCCTGAAAGTTGTTCTCTGACTTTTACTAGTGGGCCATGGCACAGGCTCACCTACATTCATAATACATGCACCATATGCATGTGCATGCACAGAAATAATAATAAATTAAATAGAGTCTATACCCTGATGTTGCTTATGTCAATTACCAATAGCACCTCTGTATGCAATTACTCTAGCTTTTGTGAGCATGTACATACTGTTTTTATCTTTATTGTCTGATTATAGAAGCCCTAAACTCTGAACCAATGTTAAAAAGCCATAGTGATATTAAATAATTGTATTTTCCAAAAACATAATTCCAAGTAAATAACTCGGCACATCAGCTGGCATGTCTATCAGATGAGGAGCTGGCGTGGAACCTAAAAGGGAAGGAGAATCAGGGGCTCTTCGTGCAGGCCACACTTGTCAGGATCTCCTTACCTCTTCTGTGTAGCTTGGATCCACACGTTGTTGTAGGTGGAATGGTGTCTTCCCAAACAAATCCTTTCCTGAAACATTAGATCTTTAGGCGGCTCTTACAAGTTAATGCCATTCCCGAAGGTGGAGAAAGCACACTCCACCTGCACTCATCAGGGAGGCCCTGTGAGCATGGGGAGGTGGTGTCTGACTGCAAGCCTGGAAAGGAGTCCTCACCAGACCCCAACTGTGCTGGTACCAGAGACTATGTCTCCAGCCTCAGGGTGCTGAGAAGTGAGTTTCTGTTGTTTAGGTTATCTGTTTGCTATTATGGTGATCCAAGCTGCCCCTCAATGCATGCTATTCCCCAATAATGAGTCCTTTTCAAAAGTTGGGTTATGTATCTTGGATACATAATGAACAATGAGCTAAATATTTTCACTAAAAGTTAAAGTTTGCTTCCTCTTAGGATAGCAAATTCTAGATGGGCTAAATATTTAAATGACAGAAAAACAAATTTAGCAACATCCTAAAAAGAAAACGCCATGCAGAATCTTCAGTTCTCTGGAAGCCAAGAAATCAAGCTGATGAGGTCAGGATTTGTTTTTATGAGATCAGCATGAAACACCTGCATGTATGGGCCAAATGGAAAAGTCTCACATGAATAGCAATAGTTAGCTGCCCCTCCACCCCAGGAGAATCAATAAACTCAGTGTTCCTTTTGGCTAAAAGCTCTTGGTAAAATAAGAATGGAAGTGATAATTCCTTAAGCAGTAATTGATGTCTACCTCAGAGTCAATCAGCCCCACACTGGATGGTGAAATACGGGAATATATGAACAAAAGTAAACAAATTTACCAAGGAGGTATGGTTGTCTTCCTTCCTTCCTTCCTTCCTTCCTTTCTTTCTTTCTTTCTTTCTTTCTTTCTTTCTTTCTTTCTTTCTTTCTTTGTGAGAGTTTTCCTCAGTCAAGGACTATATGAAAACACAAGAGATAAACATCTAAGCATTTGATATAAATGTTTCTTTAGAAGTGAGGTAAAAATTATTATGTTAAACCTGACCCATAGAAAAATCTTGGCCGCTAAAATCTATCATAGCTTTTGTCACATAAATTTGGAAATAATGGGACTGTTTGGGTGGCACTGTGAGAAGCATCCAGCCTTCCCACTGCCCAGGAAAAAGTACAAATGACTACAGTCTCCAGCACTTAATGTCACAGTCCTGCGCCTGAGAAGTTTTCCCGAAGATAGAATTAGATCAAGCATCAACTCAGAGCCCCTTCTGTTGATTTTGCTTTTGTTGCTTTTTTAGATAGCGTCTCACTTGACAGACCCCACTAGTCCAGGATTCACTATGTAGCCGAAGCTTCCCTGGAGCTTGTGACAATTCTCCAGCTTCAGCCTCAGGACATGGCGTATGCCACCATGCCTGGCTCTGAAACTATTCTTTCTTCAGACTTTCCCACACATTGTGAGGGGGCAATGACTGAAAAGAAAAGCATATTATTTAGTCACAGTGTATTTGTTAAACATTTTATAAGCAATCAGTAGGTTTATTATAGAAGTGTGGGTATATATACTAACATCTAACATCTAGTTCTATATAATGTGTTATCTCTCCCTGTTTTCTAGTATTCAATAGATGCATAGAGTTTTGTTCTATAACTCTTGAAGGTTCCAGTGATAATTTCAGTACCTAACTTTAGTTTATGTCAATAACACTGCCTCCATACACCAAAATTTAGTTATAATCTGAGATGAAACCAATCCCAAAACAATGTAGGTATTGCCATCTAAAAACTTTGCGCATGGGACTCATCAGTTCATAAGGTTATATTTGCAAATACATCTATGTTTTCTGCCTCATCCGCTTTCATACTCAGTTCTATGCTGGCAGCAGAATCCAGCTCAGGGTACATATTGTCAATATTGGTAAAACTGAGTTTGCTTTTGTACTGATTCTTTTTTTAATTGATTGGGTGTTTTTCATTTATTTTCTATCCTGATTGCAGCTTCTCCTCTTCCTTCCCATTCCCTCCCTGCACCTCTCTTCCACCCCTCCTCTCCAATCTGACATCCTCTACCTCTGTGGCTGAATTATGTATGTTTTAGACTTTTTGAGCCATGCAGTCTCTGCCTTGGTTGCATAACTCTGGTAGAAAAAATAGAGATGGGACATAAAAGTGGCTTGAGCCATGTTGTAATAAAACTTTATTTAAATGCAGGAGGTGGGCAGGATTTGACTCAGGGCACAAATACGTAGCTTCTATCTTGTATTATATCTTTAAAATTGTTATTTTCTATTTGATTTCTTGTATAGACATTTAATTTTTCTGTAATTACTGCTATTACATGTTTTTTTTAAAAGAATTTTTCTTATAATCTATTTTTTTTTCCTCTGGAGTGTTAAATGGAACTAAATACACTGAAGTCTCATGTTTTGCCTCTTACATTACCTTTCAAGACACAAATTTCATGAGTAAAATGCTATCCTAGGAAAAAAAACAATATCTAACATCTAAAGACCTTCCTGAAAAGTTGCTCACCGGAAGACATCCCATAATACACATGCTTAGTGTATGATAGTTGAGAATCAGATGTATTACCAGTAATAGCAAATGATATAAAGCACAGAAAAATGATCTTAAGTTAGATAATGACTACATAGTAACCAACCAAACAAAACCAAATACAAAGTTTTACAGCAGGACTCTCATGTTCAGACCCCTCTCCCAAAAGCTTTTGGGTTCTCAGTTACTGTTTACTCCATATGCGAATGAGTGAGTGAGTGAGTGAGTGAGTGAGTGAGTGAGTGAGTGAGTGAGAGAGTGAGTGAGTGAGTGAGTGAGTGAGAGAGTGAGTGAGTGAGTGAGAGAGTGAGTGAGTGAGAGAGTGAGTGAGTGAGTGAGAGAGTGAGTGAGTGAGTGAGTGAGAGAGTGAGTGAGTGAGTGAGTGAGAGAGTGAGTGAGTGAGTGAGTGAGAGAGTGAGTGAGTGAGTGAGAGAGTGAGTGAGTGAGAGAGTGAGTGAGTGAGTGAGTGAGTGAGAAAGTGAGTGAGTGAGTGAGTGAGTGAGTGAGAGAGTGAGTGAGAGAGTGAGTATTAGGACCTGCTGAGTTCCTGGGCATGTTCTCTGCCTCTCTAGTGTGCAGAGCACCATTTTCAGGCTACTGGCTCCTTGTCACACAAGCCAGTTCCATAATAAACACTCACCCCAAAGCTCAGTTCCTCTTGAGTTCCCAGCCCAGTGCAGCTGAGAAACAGTTTTTCTTTCTGAAGTCTAACACTGTACCTAAGACACAGGGTTATAAACCAAGGAAAAGAATCAGACATTTCTTCTGGAACTTTCCTGAGTCAGGGATCACTTTGTGCTCCAGTGACCACGTGACAATATGGACCCTGTGGAGCTGACCTCTGCTCCAGCAACACTTGGTCATCTAGAGTTCCCAGGGGAGGGAAGCCATCTGAAGTAGAGTGAATGGAATAATAGTAACAGGGAGGTGAGACAAAGTACACAGCAGAAACGAACAGAAATGGGTTAATGAATGGATAAATGGAATAAATCCACAAGTGACATAAGTAAACCTTGTTAGTTTTAGTATAGTAACAAAAAAATAACAATAGCAAATGTTCCCAGTCTTTAAAAGATATATCCAAGGTACAATAAGTTTTGAAAGATTGAAAATAAATGCTAAATAAAACCAGGTAATTATATTAAATCTGACAAAACAGGCTTCATAGTAGAAAACGAAATTAGACACAGGGAAGAAATTAAAATGGTAATAGACTGTAGACTCTATTTCACTGGGAGTGGGCAGAGGTCACACAGCCCACCTTGGCTCCACTGTCCTAGTCACAAGCCTTCCCGGGTTTAGAATGACTATGGACCAGGCCAAAAGAGGTCTGGAAGTGTAGTTTCCGCTGTAAGAGATTTTCTGGAGCCAAATAAATTCAGAATAAGTCAAGAGGCAGCAGCAGACAGGCTGGGTTTGAATCCTCTGGCTTTGAATTCCCAGCCTCTCTGACCACCCATTTCTAAGTCTAGAGAGGGAAAAGAACAACTTTCTCCTTGCATTAGTCTAGTCTGTATAATTATAATACAATACCAGAGACTGGATAACATCTTAAAGGAAAACGTTTTGTTTACCTCACAGTTATGGAAGAGCAGGGGTCCCTGTCTGGTGATGGTCTTTTTGTTAGCGTTCTCAGTAAGCACGGGGCGTTTCATGATAGGAGACAGAGAACATGTGTGTCCATATCTTCCTTCTCTCCATCTTGTAAAGCCACCCATGTTTGATCATGAGGCTCTATCCCATGACATCATTTAATTGCAATCTCTGCTTAAAGGCCTCATTTCTAAAGCACCATAGTCAGATTAAATTTTCACCCTCTTAACACTTCATAGTGGGCATTAGATTCCTTTCTTGCGAGACATGATCAAAGTCATAGCTCTGTCAGGATTTCCCTAATGTACACACTGACCAGAGATGTGAGGTCAGATGGGCCTGGCTGGAATCTCCAGTCTTCCACTTATTAACGATATCTCAGATATCTCACATATCTGATATTCATTTTGTGCCTTATAAAGTGGAATGAATATCAACCTTGGAGGTAAGTGATGAGACTTAGATAGCCTTGATGATATCACAGTAGAAATACATTACTTGGGTCAGAGTTGTTAGGTGTGAATGTAATCTGCAAACAATCACGCAGTAATCAAACACAGGGAAGGCAATGATACATCAAAGACAACAACTGCTATTTTGACAATGTGCTGGATACTTTTATGTTGATTTGACATAATTTAGAGTCATCTGAAAGGAGGGAACTTCAAATAAGAAAATGCTTCCATAAGAACTGGGGCATTTTCTTAGTTAGTGATTAGCTCTGTCCGTTGTGGGTGGGGCCATCCCTGGACTGGTGGTTATGGGTTCTATAAGAAAGCAGGCTAGCAAGCCATGAGGAGCCAGCCAGTAAGCAACACCCCTCCATGACCTCTGCATCAGCTCCTGCCTTCAGTTCCTGTTCTAATTAAGTTTCTGCCCTGACTTCCTTCAGTGATGGACTATGATATGGAGGTGTAAGCCAAATAAATCTTTTCCTGCCCAATTTGCTTTTGATCATAGTGTTCCATTATAGCAATAGAAACTCTAACCACGACAGACCACAAGCCTTGACTCCTAGGGAAAGCAAGGAGGAGACTAGTCACAGGTCCACTGGGTCAAAGTTCACTGAATCTGAAACCTTCCACTTTCCTACATTTATTTACTCAGTACTTTCTAATGACAAAGTAGGAGGAGGCCTAGTTTGATTTGAGTTCCAAAGAGAAACATCAGGAAAGGATTGTTAATTCCCACATGCCTGAGGAGCTGAGAGACCTCACCTCAGAAGAGCAAGAGGAGCAGGAGTGATCTGGGGATAGACTTCCAGAAGGTTTTACCATTTCCTGCACCATGATGGCAGCCACCACAGTCAAACAAGAGCTGCTTAAGGCACCACAGGCCAGTGGGTGCCCACAATGCCAGATGGAAGAAGACAAGCCAAAAGCAAGGTTTTCTGTGTGATGGCTCGTAGATGTGAGAGCAGACAAATGAAAACGGCAGTAGGAATTATGTAAGATGACAGCAACAGAATCATAGACTCCAAAGAACAGTTTGTGGGGAATTGAGATGACTCAGTGGGTAAAGGCTCTTGCTGCAAAGTCTGAGGACCTGAGTTTGGTGTCTGGGACCTACATGCCACAGGGGGAGAACAAATTCCGGCAAGTTGTTCTCTGACCTCTACACATGAGCTCATCTCTCCATCTCTCTCACTCTCTCTCTCTCTCACACTCACACACATGCATGCACGTACCCAAACTAAACAAATAAGTGTAATTGTAAAAGAACAACTATTTTTATAAATAGAATAGTTTAAGATATATATGTGTATATATATATATATGTGTGTATATATATATATTTATACATATGCCTATGGTTTCTGCAGGACTGGGAAATATTTAAAAATTAACAGCAAATAAAGAGCAAGTTGATGATTTTTTAGAATTATGCTAATGAAAAATTTTTCTATGGTGTTTATCATTAATAAAACACTAAAAGTCAGAATATACTGTATGAAAAAAATCAGTTTTTAATGTAAAAAAAATAAAATGATAAAAAGTCAAAAACTGCCCCAATGACTTAGTTCTGAACCTTTTCTAGTGTTTTGATCTCAGGAAGTGTAGCTTTCCCAGAAGACAGTTCAGTAATTAAGACCAGAGATGCCACACGTGACCAGTTGGTACCTGAGGTTTCTGGGGCACTTCTAAGTTTATCATTCAGTGTATCACTTTCTAACAGTCACATTTGCTACCGGGCCTCAGTTTCCATAGCCATGTCACAAGAGAGAGGTTGGACAAGTCCCTTCCATCTGTGAGCTGAGAAGCCTGAGGTTTGGGGGTGAGTTGTCATCAACTCCCACTAGAGGACAGTATTTACGTAGTCCAGTGTAAGTGCCAGTGTGTATAGATCAGTGTGCAGTCTTACCTTGGGTCTCTCACTCCATCTCTGCTAGAGGACAATAGATACTATCAGCAGATGGAGGCCATAGCCCAGCACAATGTGCCAGCCAGTCTTGTCTAACCAGCAGTTTACAAAAGCCTCCAGAGTCTAGGTCCAGAGGCATTTCTGACGCCATCTGAGACTTCTCCAGAGTCCTCCTGTCACTGCAGACTGGGAAATGACAGGAAGCTTTCCGAGCATAGCCTAATGCCTTCGAGGGAAAATAAAGTATGTTCTGCTTCATTACTGATGGTTTTCTTTTTCCTTTCTGTAGACAAAGACATCTGTATCACATTTCCCTTTGAGTTTGGTGATTGGCCGCATTGGTAGAGGAATCCTAGATGCTAGATGTGACAGTTGGCATCCAGTCGTGGGAAGCCATCACAGGCCCATTGTTGCTAGTAAAAGAGTTCTGGATTCCCCAGGGCATACCAAAGATCAAGTACAGACCAAATTCCAGGGTCTCAGGCTGAAGAAATGTGGAAAACTCATGATTAATGGAGAGTCGAAATAGCTTGGAGATCACATTCACTGTGCTTGCCTCAATCCAGTTTTTTATGCCCTTCCACTAAACATAATTGCAAGATCTGGGAACTATATAATATCATCCCTGGTAAGACTGCTGATGGTTGTGGAATCCTTGAGGGCAATTCATTGAATACATACGTTTTCCCCCAACACTAGAGCAAGCTGCTACAGTGTGTGCACACCCAAGAGACAGGTTTCTGTCCTCAGGGGTTTTTCAGGAAGTGCAGAAAGCCAGAACAGGAACACAGTCACTCCTTGATCTGTGGAGGGTTGGTTTAATAATTTCTCCACACACCATAGGCTGTGTATACCTGAGTCCCTTTGTTAAATGGCACAGAACTTACATTGAACTTATGTATTAGGTTCCCCCATTTACTTCCAGTCATTTCTAAACGACCTATAATATATAATGCAAGTTAGGGTCTGTGCAAACAGTTGTGCTGTGTTGTTTAGGAGATGATGATAAGCAAGTCTTTACATGCTCCATATGGATGTATGGATACGTTCTAGCATTTGAAAGATGGGAACCATAGGAGAGAACAAACCAAGGGCTGTCGGAAGAGATCAGTGGTGACTGCGGTGACATCCCATGATTCTTCTTGTTCTGTGTGACCTACAAGTGGGGAGATGATTTTGACAGCTGAAGACAATAGCAGGTGAGAAGCTCAGAACTGCACAGATTGGGGCAGGACAAGCAGGGTATATTTGGACAAAGGATGATACAGTGAGGGTGAAACATGGGAGGGTAGCAATGAGGGAAAGAGACACCCCTGACCGATGCCAGCAGTGTGGGAGCAATCCACAGGCTGCACTCAGTTCATCAGTGCCTTGGGGTTCCAGTTTTAGAGATAGCATTAGTGGAGGGCATTCTCCTGCAGTACTTAATGGACACAAAAATATTGCATGTCCCATGTTTTCCCAGGTAGGTTGGCACTGAGCAACAAAATGTCTACATCTCTGACCACACATCCTCTCTTCAATGAACTTCTTTGGGAAGAGCCTGCACAGAAGCTTGCCATCATAGAATTGCTGGTGGTACTTAGTTAAACATGACAAATATTTGCATCTGGTGAAACGGCTACGTCAGTAAAGTGCCTGCTGCAGAAGTGTGAGTACCCGAGATCAGATCTCTAGCACCCATATACAAGTTGGGTATAGTCAAAGCATACATGTAACTCTGGTGCTGAGGGGCAGAGGCAGGTGAATCCCCAGAGTTAACTGGCCAGCCAGTCTAGTCAATTGTTGAGTCATGGGTTCAGTGAGAGTTGCTATCTCAAAAGATAAGATGGAAAGTGACAGTGGAAGACACCAGTGTCAACCTCTGTCCTTCACATACACATGTACACACATGGATATATAAATTACACTGTGTATACACACATGCATTCGTGCACATGTGCACATGCATGCGCACACACACATACAGACACACACAATTGGAAATATTCTATGTATATTTCAGAAAGGAAGTTGTCTGTAGAAACCACTTAATACGACAGTAAGAATCATCAGGTGGCCAAATGTTTTGCTCATGTAGTAAAAAGTCATGTTCACTGCAACAGGCAATTTGTGAATAGCAATAAAAGTTGCCTACACATATGCGTGAATGAGACTATGTCCCCACCAAGAGTTGTCTGAAAGGGTGCTCACCAAAATGGTAAAAGATGCATTTGGTGTTCCGAAACCCACAGTGTGTGGTATGCTTGCTTTTGTACATTGTCTTAATCCTTCAAAGCAAAGTGTTATTTTTCCAGAAACTCCTGAGTTAATGATTCAGGCAGAGAATTAGCTTGTAAGGATAGGGAGGTAGAATGTTGCAAAGTGGTTCCAAGGGCTGAGACCTGGGAGAGAGCCATTCCAAATTTGAGGGCTGCCTCCTGGCAGAATCCTTGCTTGGTGTTAAGGTCTTTTGTCTTGATGAGATAAGATCTCCCCACATTCTGGAGTACACCCTAGAAAGTCTACCAAAAAACAAGCAAGCAAACAAATACCAAAATATTCGAAATATTTGGTGAAATCCCCCACGCACTTGGCCCAGTTACAGTGACACAGGAGGAAGCTCCAGGGGGAAGTCAGGATGCCTCATCCTGGACCTGGTTCTTGGTTTCCCATGAGTTCCAGGAAAGACATCTAACGTTGGGTACAGAGGACTTTACTTCATATGTCTAGCTAGGGGAAGTGAGAGTTGTTCATAAAGTCATTGCCTTGGGAAAACAATATCTAGAAAGAAAAATGTGTAGTTAAAAGTTCTTTCCCCCTATATCAGACCAAATTTGGACTTGGTCTGACTAATCTCCCAAACAACCAAACCCACTCTGGTAAGTTTCCAAGTGTGGCCTCTCCATGCTCCCAGTGTGGCATGTTTGTCTTCACAGCCTCTTAGCTCTGAGATTTTTGTTTGTTTGTTTGTTTGTTTGTTTTAACCTGTGGTTCATGCATTCACTTTCTTAGAAACAATTGTGGGCTCTTGGTTCCTAGGTACAATGTCTTGTATTTTCTCCTCTGCACTTGTCTGGCTGGACCAGGGGAAAGTCAGAGTCCCACAGTTGGTTCAGGTAAAATGAGTTAAATGCTGCTCAATCTCCATGTGGAAAAGGCTGTGTAGAAAAGACACTGTCTTTTCCTATGTCATGGCCTCTTCCTTAGGCACCTTTTGGGGAGCAGCAGAGAGGATGGTTGCATAGTGTCTACAGCCCATGCCTGGTTCCTGAGGATGTGAGCCCGGAGGTATCAACAGCCATTAGTGGGTCCATGCATCTTGGCACCACCATGGTTTCTTTTGCTTCAAAGGCCAGGAAAGTACACTTCTGGGGAGCCTTTCCTCCTCTCCCCACTGCCCATCAGACCCCACTGCCTATGCTGGGAGAAGCTGAAACAAGGGTAGATGGAATGCTATCTGCTGGGCTCAGTATAGGCCCTTCCTTCCTATCTCTGCATGAAGCCAGACTCCTTCCCCAGGAGCAATTAGTCTTAATGACAAATGACAGAGGGACTAAAACTTGGAAGTGAGTAAGGCTTGCAGAAGCAATGATAAATAAACCCAGGAGCTAGCCAATGCTAGCAGCAGGGTGATGCCTGCTGCTATCAGAGGCTGTAGCACAATGCAAGTGCTTGTGCTCTCTTGGCTGTCTCTGGCGTAATTATGCCTTCTTCCTGGACACCCTGGGGTTTTCATATGGAGGGTTCAGAAAGAGGAGTCACCCACAGCCTTCCCTCAGGCTTTCTTTCTGCCCCCTTGTGAAGTGTTTAGCCAACTGTCCTTGGGCAGGGAAATTTCAGTCATCACCACTTCTAATGAAGATTTTCTTTCAAAACCGAATTCAGCAAATATAGGTTTGGCCCATTGGTTTGCTTACCCTGGCTCAGCAGCCACGTTCTTTTGTGCCCTTCAAAGTTCAGTGTTTAACTTGAGTGCCTGAAAGAAGTTGAAACTCTCATTTGCCTTGTCCCACCTGAGGCGAGGAGGCTTAAGAAAGGACAGGAACTTGATTTCTGAGTCATGGACTGTCCAAAGTATACAGAATGTCCGAGGGACAACCTCCTGGAAGATCCACCTCAAGGAGTAGACCACTGCTGACCACCCTGCTCTGATTTTGCAGCTTCCTCTTCTTTTAATTTGTTTTTCTTTTTCCCCAGGATTACCTGACACAGTGTGGATGCATTTTGAATTCATCTTGTTCTTTGCTTTCTCCCAACCCTCAGTATATAATATTTTTGCAACAATAGGACCTGTGTTTGTTCTGGCCAGGGTGCTAACACCAGCCCTTAGGACTGTGTCTCTCAATGAACAACTTCTGAATTATAAATGCATGAAAAAAATTTCGGTGCTTACCTCCTCAGTCTACTCTTTGTACCCCATAAAATCAATCTAATCATTGCTAATCAGGATGAATTTTCTAGTTCTCTCTTATGTACAAAGTATTAGAAAACATAAACTTCCATGATCCAGAACAACTCCTCCACTTAAAAGAATGTAGAATTCAGTCAACCAAGGCTAAAAAAAAAATCAGCAGGGAGGGCTCACACTCAGTTCATTGCTTATTATAGCTTATTATTTCTCTTAACAGCAGGGTGAGATAAGTGTGATTGTCATCAGCCATTTTACAGGTGAGGAAGTAAGGTCCTGGGAAGCCAAACAACTTTCTCGGAGGTGCACAGGTGGTGAGTACTAGAGGCAAGGTCCAGATCCAGGAGGTCTGTCTAGAGAATCTACTCACGATTATTGTCTTTTCTTGCTTCATCCAGCAGGAAGGTGGTACTGGGCCTGGTGAAGTAGTGACTATTCACAGAACATTTGATCCCTCCCTCTGCAAGCTCATGTTGTTGGAGAGGAGATCAGTCACCTTTTCCTCAGCCAGGGGTTGTTGTAATTTTAAAAAAGCAGCTCGAGAAAGAACTATGACACAGAGTTCAAGTGGAGGGTTTTGTTTGTTTGTTTTTGTTTTTGTTTTTAATTAAGGGAAAGGGATCATAAAAAGAGGAAAGGGGGTGGGGAGACCAGCCTCCAGGGACAGGAGCAGTGGGTGAGAGGAAACAGAGGTGCAGAGAGAGAGAGAGGGGGGGGGGGGGAGGTGGGTAGTGCTCTTTTTTTAATTAATTCATTTTTATTTTATGTACATAGGTGTTTTGCCTGAATGTATGTCTGTGTGAAGGTGTTGAATCCTGGAGTTACAGGCAGTTGTGAGCTGAGATGTGGGTGCTGGGAGTTGAACCCAGGTCTTCTGGAAGAGCATCCCATGTTCTTAACTGCTGAGCCATCTCTCCAACCCCAGGCAGTGCTCTTTTAAAAGTGTGCAGTTGGTGCTCTTAGTGGCAGCAGCTGAGGGCTTATCCTGTCAGAACTCCAAAGGCAGGCCAATACAAATGCCTAAATACTAACAGGGGTGTCCTGTAAACAGTGTGTCTCCTGCTGAAGGAGGCAAAGGGTAAGATCTTTGTCCCTGGTCAGTTCTCTGGATTCCCAGGACAACCTGTGCAGTGATGTTAGCAAAGTGAACATGGCATCCCAGGTCTCTGGAAACAGCCCACACTGTGTCTAACCCTGTTTGTCAGGGCCATGGAATCATCAGAGTAGAGGAAGGGACCAACTCTGCATTATTTAGCTGAGAAAATCCCTCCTATAGTCTTATGTCTGAACACTTGGTCCCTGGATAGAGACATTGTATTGGAAGCTTGTGGAACCTTTAGGAATTGGAGTTAACCTAGAGTAAATGAATCACTAGGGAGTAGGGGTTGAGGTTCATAGTCCTGCCCTGCTTCCTTCCCTCTCTGTTCCCTGTCCTCTCTGGTTCTTCTCTCTCTGCGTCTACCCTCTTTACTTCCTGCTCTTTCTGCTTCCTGTCCTCTCTGCTTCCTGTCCTGTTTCCTCTCTGCTTTCTCCCTCTCTACTTCTTGTCCTCTCTGTTTCTTCTCTCTCTACTTCCGGTCCTCTTTGCTTTCTGTCCTCTCTGCTTCCTACCGTCTCTGCTTCCTGTTCTCCCATATGTGAGTGAGCAGCTTCACACTCCTGCTGCTGTAGTTGAAAGCTGCTACTGTCACCATGCTTCTCCCACCACAAAGGACTGTCCACTTAAACCATGGGCCAGAGCAAACCCTGCCACTCTTGAGTGCCTTCTCTTCAGATATCTGGTCACAGTAGGAAGAAAAACAATGAATATGGTCAACACAGTGGCTTGATGTAGTTTAAGTGGTTCCCCCAAAGTTTCTCATGTTAAGAGTCTGATCCTTTGAACATAGTTGAGCACATGTATTTGTTGCATGGATGTGGATCATTTGGGTATATACCTAAGAGCAGAATTGCTGGGTACTGTGGTAAACTAATTCCCATTTTCCTGAGGAACTGCCATACTGATCTCCAAAATGGCTGTACAAGTTTGCACTCCCACCAGTAGTGGAGGAGTGTTCCCCTTTCTCCACATCCTCTCCAGCATAAGTTGTCATTGGTGTTTCTAATTTTAGCCATTCTGGCAGGAGTAAGATGGTATCTCAAAGTTGTTTTCATTTGCATTTCCCTGATAGCTAAGGATGTTGAGTACTTTCTTAAGTGCCTTTCAGCCTTTTTGATTTCCTCTATTGAGAATTCTTTCTTCAATTCTGTACCCCATTTTTAAATAAGGTTATTTGGTGTTTTGTTGACTAGTTTCTTGAGTTCTTTGTATATTTTGGAAATCAGCCCTTTGTCAGATGTAGGGTTGGTAAAAATCTCTTCCCAGTCTGTGGGCTTCCATTTGGTCTTGCCCACTGAGTCCTTTGCCTTATAGAAGCTTCTAAGTTTGAGGAGGTCCCATTTATTAATTGTTGATCTCAGTGTCTGTGCTACTGGAATTATGTTCAGGAAGCGGTCTCCTATACCAATTTGTTCAAGGGTACCTCCTACTTTCTCTTCTAATAGGTTCAGTGTGGCTGGATTTATGTTGAGGTCTTTGATCCATTTGGACTTGAGTTGTGTGTGTGTGTAAACATGGGTCTAACAGCAGTCTTCTACACACCATCATCCAATTGTGCCAGCACCATTTGTTGAAGATGATTTCCTCCCCCCCATTATATTCTTTTAGCTGTTTTGTCGAAAATTAGGTGTTCATAGGTGTGTGGGTTAATATCAGGATTTTTGATTCAATTCCATTGGTCTACCTGTCAATTTTTGTGCCAATACCAGGCTGTTTTCAGAACTATAGCTCTGTAGTAGAGCTTAAAGTCAGGGATGGTGATGCCTCCTGAAGTTCTTCTATTGTACAGGGTTGTTTTTGGCTATCCTGGGTCTTTTATTTTTCCATATAAAGTTTATTATTATCCTTTCAAGGTCAGTGAAGAATTGTGCTGGGATTTTAATGGGGATTTCATTGAATCTATAGATTGCTTTTGGCAAGATTGCCATTTTTACTATATTTATCCTTTCTATCCACGAGCATGGGTGATCTTTCCATTTTCTGGCATCTTCTTTAATTTCTTTCTTTAAAGCCACAAAATTCTTATTGTATAGGTCTTTCACATGTTTGGTAAGCATTACTCCAAGATACTTTATGTTGTTTGTGGCTAAAGCAAGAACCTGGAAGCAACCTAGATGCCCCTCAACTGAAGAATGGATAAAGAAGATGTGGCACATCTATGCAATGGAATACTATTCTTCAGAAAAAAATAATGGAATCTTGAAATTCTCAGACAAGTGGATGGAACTTGAAGAAACCATCCTAAATGAGGTAACCCAGTCACAAAAGAGTACATGGTATGTACTCGCTCATACATGGATTTTAGACCTAGAGCAAAGAATCACCAGCTTATAATTCACACTACCAGAGGAACTAAGATACAAGATGCATTCTAAGAGATTCATATATGGTCCCTCACAAAAGGGGGAAGGGACAAGTCCCCCCAGAGCACATGGGAAGTAGGGGGGCAGTGAATGGAGAGAAAACTAGGAGAAAGAGAAGGGGAGGAGAAGAAAGCACGTGCAACTAGGAAGATTGAGTCAGGGTAGGAATAGAAGACAGAAAAGGGAGAGAGAGAGAGAGAGAGAGAGAGAGAGAGAGAGAGAGAGAGAGAGAGAGAACATAAAAGAGGGAGCCATTACTGGTTTGAAGAGAAAACTGAACCTAAAGAAAGGTCTAGAGACCTACAAGACTGACTCCAACTAACAATTTAAGCAACTGTGGAAAGGCTACCATAAATGCCCTTCCCTGATAGTGAGATCATCAACTAAATTATCCACCATCATGGAGCCCTCATCTAGTACGTGTTGGAAACAGAAGCAAACACCCATAACTAAACACTAAGTTGAACTAGAATCCAGATGCAGAGAGAGAGAGGACAAGACCAGCTTACAGAAACACACAGACAGCTGACCTGAACAAGGAGGAGCTAATGGGCCCCCAGACTGATAGCTGGGAATCCAGCATGGGACTGACTCAGACCCCCTGAATATGGGTCTCAGCTAGGAGGACTGAGCAGTGTAAGGGACCTCAGACAGCAGAACCAGGATGTATTCCTGATGCACAAAAGGACCTTGCGGACACATCCCCCATGGAGGGATACTCCCTTAACCTAGAGACAGGAAAGAAGTCCTAGTCCCTACTTCAAATGACTTGACAGATTCACATGACCCCACCTGGATAGTATAGCCCTACATATGAAATGGGGGTGGGGGGATGGGAGGGTAGGGTAGTCAGGGTGCATGTGAGGGGGGAAAGAGGGTAAGAGGGAGGGAGGGAGAGAAAACTGTGATTGACATGTAAAACTTTTAAATTATATTATTAATAATAAAAAAAGAGTCTGGTCCTTGGTAGAGTGATGCTTGGAGGTGGTAGGATTATTAAGAGGTGGGATTTACTGAAAGGAGGCTAGGTGACTGGGGTGCTATCTTCAGAAGGGATTGATATAACTCTCATGGCACTCTGGTTAGTGCTTATGCTTTTTAAATTGAAGTTTAATTGTGTGTGTATGTATTTATGGGAGAGAGAGAGAAAGAGAGAGGGAGAGAGGAAGTGAGGGAGAGAGAGACAGAGAGAGAGGGAGAGAGAGACAGAGAGAGAGAGAGAGAGAGAGAGAGAGAGAGAGAGAGAGAGAGAGAGAGAGAGAGAGAGAGAGAACTGGTATATGGAGGTCAACTTGTAGGAGCTGTTTCTCTTCTTCCACCATGTGAGTCTTGGGAATTGAACTCAGATCATCAAGCTTGGCAGCAGGTGACATTTCTTGTCAGGCCACCTTAGCTGTCCTGGCGAGCTTGTTGAAGGAGATTCGTATAATAGTGCAAGATTATTCCCTTCTCAGTTTCCCTCTGGGTTCCTGTCTCACGGTGCCATCTGTTTTCACTGTGCTTGCTCCCACCATATGCCCTTTCATTGTGATATGAGGTAGCCAAAGAGGCCTTGACTGAACCAGTGCAGCTGCCTGACCTTGTTTCCAGCCTTCCAAACTGAGCTAAGTAGATTTCTTTTCTTTACATGTGCACAGCCTTAGATATTTCATGGAAGTACACCTAACACCATTAATACATGAGCCAATTCTTCCAACTCATACTGTCACCTAGTGTCACCTGTCCAAAGAGGGCAAGCTGGCCTGGAAGATGGGAAGGAATGAGCTGTCCTGTGATGTTCACACTCATTCCACTGGAAAAGCCAAGTGGCCAGGTCCATCCTGCTGCCCTCGGGGTGGGAAGCATACCATTTCCCCCAGGGAATGTGGATGAGAAAGGAACAGTGGAATGTGGAGACTAGGTCATATACTCTGGCACAGGGGAATGGATATAATCAGAACAGGAAACAGTGGTGATGATACATGCGATGGCTTGAAAGGAGGTTCTCATGGTGAACAGTAGTCATTCAGCATCAGGACAGGGATTATGGACTTATGAAATACATATAGGAGGGCCACTAACTAGGGAAATGACATGATTGGAGCTGCTACTCAAGTGATGGTTGGCCCCTTATGAATACTTTATACACAGGCTGCATTCCATAGGGATAATAAAACATAATTGCTTCCACAAAGAATAGTTCACTAAATCAGGATGCCTGGACACTTGTCTACACAGTGGTGCCAGTTTGGCGGCATGAGAATCACAGCAAATCCTGGTGCAGTCCCTTCCAAATACATCTTAATACCACCACCTCTCACCACCCCACACTTCCCATCCCTCCAGTCATCATGCTCCACTCTGCCACCCAACTTCTGCCTAGTCATGTCATGGGCTTGTTAAAGCCTTCCCTAAATAAACATACATTCATAATGCATGCATGCATTCATGCATACATACACACATTAAACAGCCATATGCATGTACACATAAACACACACACAAATACCTGCATGCACCCAAACACATCTACACACATGCATTCATATGCATGCACACACATATAAGCATGTGTGTATACATACACACAAGACAACAGGCAGACGTCAAAGCAATTTTGGAGACAAAATGAATCTACAAGTGGTTACATGTTTGATATTTGTGCTCCCAATCTAAATTAGTCCGCTTGGGGCCTTGGGGACCCATCTTCCACCACTTGCTGATTTTCTCTCATCCTTCCACACTCACTTGCACTCTTCTGGCACGCTCATCATCACTATGCATTTAGAGGGAAGAGGGCAGATAGCCCTCTGACTACTCCTCTGTGCTCTCACTCTAGGAACTAAAATGCCAATCCCAGGAGGAAACCCTAAGCCACTACGAGGTCACGTAGAGTTTTGTCTTCCCTTGGTCTCTCCGATTGATCTCTCTCTCTCTCTCTCTGTCTCTTCCCCATAAGAGTTCTGCAGATAGTTCAGGAGAGGTGCACACACTTCACTTTCCAATTCTGAACTTAAATATTCCAGATTGGGTTCTTCAAGATTGACCATCAGGCTGTTTCTCAACACAGAAAATGACAAAGGCTACATCTAATTATTTCTCCCTAGAGAGCTGGTTGTGAAACATTGGCCAGAACACCTGTGTACCTGCCAATGATTTGTCATGTGTATATGTAGTAATTTCTGATAAAGCAGAATCATAATGTTATATCAAGCCTATTTTCTAAGTATACAATTGTTTATACTATTTAATGTTTCTCCTACTAGCAGGCGCTTTTGTATTGCCAATATTTTATATCACAAACTACAGTTGAGATACTTGTAGGCATCTATTTGTGCATATCTTTAATTATTTACTTGGAACTGATTATGAAAACTGGAGTGACTGAGTCCCAGGGTGTCCATATTTTTAGTTCTTGATGTGCGTTGCCAACTTGCACTTCAGAAAGACTTCAGCTGTTCATATGTTCACAGGGGTACACAGCCACACCCAGTTCTCCTCCAAGCCCCAGCTCAGTTAATAAGCCAACGCCATCTCATTCTGAGTTTTAAGGTATATTGTGGGAGGGACTTCTACTAAATAAGACAAGTTCATCTGCAAAGAAAGGATGGAAGAACATATGTGATCAGGGCCAGCGCACTTTGTTGGAATGTTCAAGTTCATTATCAATCTTCAAACATCTTAATTAGGCACCTGCACCAAAGTTAGCCACTAGGAAGAGCCATAAAGTGTATATCTGCTTATGCCAGGGTGCCACAGATGGAACTCTATGCCTGCAGGGCAAAGATAGACAAGACATCAATGATGAAAGGGGAAGAATTAAAACAAATCTCTCCTCAGTGCTAAGAAAAACAAGTGTAGTTTAAAAGTTAGACAAAGGCATAAAGTATGAGCATATTTATAATTATAAGGCAGAATCCTAGAGCCTTCATCCAGTAGCTGATGGAAGCAGAAGCAGATAAACACTGAGTTGAACTTCTGGAATCCAGTTGCAGAGAGTGAGGAGTGATGAGCAAAAGGGTCAAGACCAGGCTGGAGAAACCCACAGTATCAGCTGACATGAACAAGATGGAGCTCATGGGCTCCAGTCTGACCCCTGGGGAACCAGCATAGGACTGACCCAGACCCCCTGAACATGGGTCTCTGTTAGGAGGCCTGGAAAGTGTATGGGACCTCTGACAGTGGAACCAGGATGTATCCCTGGTGCACAAAAGGACTTTGGGAGCACATCCCTTATGGAGGGATACTCCCTTAACCTAGAGACAGGAGGGAGGGCCTAGGCCCTATTCCAAATGACTTGACAGATTTTGATGACCCCTCATGGATGTCCTCAACTTCCCTGGGGAGTGGATTGGGGATGGGATTGGGGGATCAGTGGGGAGCATGGGGGGATGGGAAGGAGAGGGAACTGTGGTCAATACATAAAATAAGAAAATATATTAAAACAAATTAAAAATCACAACAAAAATAATTATAAGGCAGAAAAGTCATTGAAAACATGGAACAAAAGACAAAATTAAGACAAACTGATTGATAGAAATATTTTACACACAAATAAGGAAGCATAAAGTAATTTTTAATCATTTAAAAGTAAAAAGATAGGAGCTGGAAAGATGACTCAGTGGTTAAGAGTGTATAATGCTGGTGCCAGAAGTCTGTTCCAACACCCATACTAGGGGCTCACAACTGCCGGTAACTCCAGCTCCAGGGCATATGCTGTCCTTTCTGGCTTCTGTTAGAAACTACAGGCATGTGGACATACCCCCACATGAACACACACACACACATGAACACATACACATCTCCCTACATGGACACACACACACACAAACTGGCCACATGGACATACACACATCTCCCCCACATGAACACACACACAACATGATTAAAAATAAAGTAAATTTTAAAAAGTAAAACACACATTTGAAAACTACAGAGCAGAAAAATGCTGACTGTATAAGATAATGATACATTATATATAAGTTAATAAGGAAAATGTTAACTATTAGCAAATAATAATTTATAATTTGTGGAAAAAAGAAAAGACTTCATTATTATATGTTGAGATATGAAAAATTGCCTGGACAATCTCAGCACTCAGGAGGCAGGAGCAAGAATTGCTCTGAGGTTTGAGGCTAGCCTCAACTACATAGAGAATTCCAGGCCAACCAGGGCTACCTATCTCCAAAACAATAAAAGGAAAGAAAAAATTGGATTTGCATCTACAGCTGTTTTCTCTCTGTCATGTTTAGTGCTACAAATGCTTTCATGCTCAATTAACTTAATCTTGCTTAGTTTTGTTTTAGCATGTAAGGCATATTAGTTTTATAGATATAATCCATCAAATTTTAGCCTATGACTGCTATCATTTTTGGAAATAAGGTCATCAATTTGAGTCTTCGAGTTTTTAATTTTTTCACATACTTTGTATAGTTTAGTTTTTTTTTATTATTCTGTTGTTGTTCCTCTTCAAATGTGTTTCTATATTATAACATTGGAGCTAATTTTATTAAAGTTTTATGGTTCTAATCTTTGTTATCTGCTTACTTTTAAAAAAGAGCTTTCAACATTCACTATTAATTCAACTCCATTTATTAAGAGTTTGGGTAGCCATCTATGTTGCAGTTTTATTAGTATGAGAATTTTAATCATTAGTTCCTTAGTTCATATCTTAGTATGTGGTAGTACCACCCATCTCAAATATAACTTTCTTTTAATTTTCTGGTGTATCCATATTTACTTCATTTCCTTAATTAATTTTTAAAATTCTCCCAGAGTACCTGGTACAAGTATGGTAATGAGAGTGACACTGAGAGCAGAGTCACATGCCAATGTACAGCATGTCTCTGAGTTGATGGGACAACTCAGCGGGGTGGAGGAATAATAGGCTAAAGCTCCTGGAGCACTGGGCAATATTTTCTCAGTGAGATCCCGATTGGAATTAAGAGCACAGCAAGACAAATCAGAGAATCAGACTTGGAGAACAAGTGTCAGTCACTTCTGTATCAAGGAAGTGGGGATGGAGGGACACACACACACAGAGTTGCCAACAGAGAGAGTCAAGGGAACTATCCTCACAGGGCCCATCAGAGAGTGTGCCCTTCCAAAGGTATCTCAGAAAGTGGGAGAAACTGCCTGTAGTGGAGGGATTTTCTAGGGAAGTGATGTCACTTAGAGGAAGTTTGCAGAGAAGTAGAAGTTTTGGTAGGATGCAGGGAAGAAACATTACAAGTTCTGTAAAGACCCTGTGTGAAAAGAGTTGGCAAGTGCAGAACAGTGTTAGGGAGAAGTAGAGGCAGCTCTTTGTGGATGGTGTGACCTCAATTTTATAGTTGTGTAAAATTTCAATAAGGCATGTGCTTACTCTAAGTCCATAAAGCCATTGTTTCCAAGGTGGGTGGATCTGCACGCCATTTTCTGGTACAATTTTGACTTATAATGAGCATGGTCCTGTGGAAGAGGAAGAGTAGACGCTGAGAATGCCAGGGGGACTTTATTCTCACCAGGGACGGAATTCTTTAAGTGAAAGTATATAACAGAAAGAAGTCAGAGGAAGGGGTCTGGTGAAGAGGTGGTCACAGGCACCCTCCAAACTTCACTTATAGAATCTGTTTAGAAGCATGCTGTCCTACATTTCCACAGTAGAGCGGGAGTTATCACCTGCACATGCTAGAGAGATGCCATGGGTCCATAATTATCAGAACCCCTCCTAGGAAGTAGTTTCATTACAATGAGCAGGGCTCTATAGCAAGGAGGCTGAGTGTCTTCACAGGTCCACACATCATAAAGAAAGGGTGTGTTAAAACAGACTAGCATCACTGTGACAAGAAAATACGTTTGAACCTAGCCCTCAAGGTGCTAATGCAGGGCATCACCAGTTCAAGGCCAGCCAGGTTGAGATGAGGTCTTAGTCACATCCTTTGTGAGACCTTATTTCAATAAGAACAACAACAAAAACAAAAGACCCTCAGATATTTTAACAATTCAGTTGTTTCTAATGCTTCTAATACTTCTATTGAATTTCATCAGTTTATTTATGTGTGTTAACAGAGACCTTAAAAAGCACCCTGCCATCAGTCAGTGCAGCCATGCCTCCGGATGAAAGACTGGTTTGGCTGATGGCTTTTTGGGTAGCTGGAGAACATGAAGGAGGAAGGTGTGCCTCGGCAGGGGCAGCTGGAGACACTTTGGTTATTCAAAGTTGGCAGGATGAAGGATGGTCTGGCGAAGGGACCAGTTTGCAGATGAAAAGAGCCAGTGGTCAAGTGATTGGAGGTGGGAGATTGTGCCAAACTTTGGGCTGAAGCCCCAGCAGCAGACACCCTGCAGAGGGCTGCCCTGTAGCTCTGTACCCCATCATTTGTAACAACAATGGAAGGCTGCCAGGAACCTTGCAGCCACAGACTGGCTCAGCCAGGCTTGTATGTGCACATTGGGAACATTCTCCCTGATCTCAATGGGGAAGCTTGTGTAGGGGCAGGAAAGGGTGCATTAAATACCTTTATAAGGCTCCATGCACTTCTGTAGCTGAGCAACAAAATCTAACTCGGGCTTCCAAGGTTTGATTTGGCAGTTTAACCTGTGGTGATGGAGGAGCGTGAGAGGGTCTCTTTCACCACCCTAAACCCGAAAGAAGGGCTGCTCACCAGGGTTGGCAGCTTTCCCTGAGCACTGGTATATTTTTCCCCTAAGAAGTGTACAGCTGAGATTTTAACCGTATAATAACCTGCAAGAATTACAGGATGGGCTGGGGAGATGCTTAACAGCCAAGAGCACACACTGCTCTTCCAGAGGACTGCTCCAAGTTCCCACCCCTGGCAGCCACTTCGGGAGATTCACAATTGCCGATAACTCCAGTTCCAGGGAAACCTGACATCTTCTGTGGGGGGGGGGCACAAACTCGTGTGCCTATATCAAATACAGACATACACACATTCACATAATTAAAAAATAAACTCAATATTTAAATACAGTTAAGAGGCTAGGGAGATAGCTGAGGAGGTAAGCACACATGCAGTGCAAGTATCAGGGTCTGAGTTCAGGTCCCCAGCACATTCTTAAAATGCTGAGAGTGGCTGTCAGGACTGTAGCCCTAGAGCTGGAGGTTGGGCAGAACAGGAGAATAGTGAAACTTGTTGACCAGTTGAGAGGAAAAGTGATGGGCTCTGGTTTCAGTGAGAGGCTCTAAGGGGCTAATACAGAGCATGAAGAGCAGGACACTCAATGTTATCCTCTGGCCTCTGCACATACAGAGTACACACAGGCGCACACACACACACACACACACACACACACACACACACACACACACACACACACAAATAAAATGTAATTAAATGTATTAAAGAGAAAGTGTAATCTCTACATGTTACTGTTGTGAATCTTGGTCTTCTTGTGGGAGTGTGGGAGTAACAGTGGGCGCAGGGGCTGTCTCTGACTTTGCTGCCAGCTTTTAGCACCCTGTTCCTCATGCTGGGCTGCCTTGCCCAACCTTAATACGAGGAGAGGTGCCTACTCTTAATGCAAGTTGATATGTCTTCCAAGTTTTGTTGGTATCCATGGGAGGCCGGCCCTTTTTTGGAGAGAAATAGAGGAGGAGTGGATGGGGTGAGGAGCAGAGGGAAGATTTGGGGGGGAGCTGGCAGGAGAGGAGGGAGGGTAAACTGCAGCCAGGTTATATTATAAATACATAAATAAATAATAAAATAACGTGTTCCAAGCTGAAGTCTACATATATTATAATGCATTTTTTAAATACACACACACACACACACACACACACACACACACACACACCATTTCAGTTGTTTCTAATTCTTGATTCAACTATGATAGCATACAATAATCAAGATTTGCTAAAAGTAGTTGCCCAAGACCACTGCTTCTGGATCAAGATTTTTACTTTCTCAACGGCCTTGTGCTTGCAGGAGTGATTCACTCAAGAAATAAGCCAACAATGGATCCATGCTGCTCTGAGTCCATCAGACAAGCGCTGTTCGGAAAGCTGTAAGCCACAGCGCAGCGGCCCTGTGGAGCCCTGTTGGAGCAAAGCCTGTACTGTGCCACCAGTGCCCCGGAGCCTCTCCTAGCACCACCTGCCAGTTGACAACTGGCCTTCATTTTAAAGACTGTTGTCCTCCTAGTGTTTGAGAGGTAGAGGCAGGAGGACCAGGGGTTCTGTGTCATCCTTCGCTGCACAGTAAGTTCAAGGCCAGCATGATTTCTATGAAGCCTGCTGCAAACAAACAAAAAACAAATAAAGAAACAGACAGAATAAGTTGAAAGAAGAGTTCCAGAACAGCTGACTGTCTGAAGATCTTCCCAAGGTCCTGCTTGTATAGGTGTCTGATCATAAGGAGAAGCCCCTGCCCATGCTGGTTTACTACCCTGCCATTCTGTAATACCTTCTGAACAAAGGGCAGTGTACCACCGTAGGGTTCTGCGAATTATCTGACCCAGCCTGTCCACACAAAAGGGAAGAGTAGAGATAAATCCCAGATCTGCTGCCTGATCTGGCCTGCCTGGCCACTTCCCAAATCTGTGCGCCTCATAGTTCTTTAACCCGTAGAGGACTGGACTGAGGTTTTCTCTTCCTCTCCAGGTCTGTCTTCATGCAGATGGATATGTGGAGGAAACAGACATAATCATGTGCAAGGTGCCAACTCCATGTGACCTATGTGAAAGATGCAAGAATTCAATGGGTGAGCTCCCAAGCCCCACCAAAATATAGTCTTTAATCACATGATCTAAACTGAGAAGATGACTTACATCTGGGTAGCATGCTGACTTCTGTTACCCTGCATCTTTCTTGTAGTGTCCCTTTAAGCCAATGCCATAATCTTAAGTTCCGAGTAAAGAAACCAAGGCCCAGAAAGAGTTAAATTATATGCAAAGGGGAGAGACACCAGGCCAAGCTGTAGATCCTATTCCATTCCCTCTCTTTTCAGGTCTCGGAACATTCATGTTTGTAAGCCATCCCAGGAACAGAATATAATCACTTCCAGGTATGCCTTGTCACACAGACATCTGCCAGCAAATGGTTAAAGCAGAAAGTGTGCCATTTCCTCCTCCTCATCCTCTTTGGGGTGGATAATGTGGCTTTGGGTCCCGTGGGTGTCTCTGGGAAAACCTAGACCAGAAAAGCTATATACAGACTCCAGAGGAGAGTTTAAGTAGGGACCTCCATAAAATTTAAGTAGAAGCAGGCATAGTTCCTGGACTCTGATGCAGTTGTGCTTTACAATCCACAGTGCGGTCTTGACAACAGCAAGGACGAGCTGCTAACCCCAGATTCATGCGGGGATTTTAGGGCCATCAATCACCAGGGAAAAATATTTCAATAAAGTCCTTTTCATTAAACTGGAGCAAGGCAAGGCTGCACTTGAGAAGTCTATAATCCAGAAACCACAGCTTGCCAACCTGTGAAAAGCAAATTCTAGGTGCCAGATAGATATGACAGCTGCCTTGTGCCTGAGGTGGTGAGTGGTTCATTCACCAGGAACATTGAGCCTCGGAGAGCAGCCACCATGATGGGCTCTGGCTTTACCTCTTACCTGAAGTAAGCTACTTCCCTCTGGTAGTGTACATTTGTCTTTCAGTAGAACAATGCTGAGAACATTATTCGCCTGCTTTTGCTGCAGGGACAAAGCAACAGCAATAGGATATGAAAGCAAAGCATAAATGCTCAACTCTAAAAGCCCAGAGAGTGAGTTGTAATAACTACATGCAGTAGAACCTCATTTGTGTTTACAGATTCTGAAGATGACCCTATCGATACTTCAGGAAATTACACCACAACCTCAGAGGGAAGGAGATGGTGCAGTTCAGAAGAGGTAGTGGGCAGGGTTTGATGAAAGACCTATTTACAAAGTTGGGAGTGTGAAGTGAAACTTACAAGGGGATGGAAAACTGCCCTTTACTTTTCAGTCATCTGGAAGGTTCTCTGACAGAACATGAAGAAAGCAAGAGCAGTAGCAGAGACATTAGTCAAAATAACACAACTGGTACCAAACTTAGGCATGAGAAAGACCAAGGTCAACTCCTAGACTGGCCTCATTGAATTTTTCCTACCTTCTCCTACCAGAGCCTCCCATGAGTGGAGCCAACCAGAAGCCAGGGCAATAGGCCTGAATGATAATGGTTTTTCTGTAAATGGGGCAGATAGAGGAATAGGAAAATTAGGAATGGTGATACATGGGGAGCGTAGATACATGAGGCCAGTTAGTGATGATGATGGCAGAGGTTCCAAGGCTAGCCGATACTCAACTCACCTGGAGATCAACACCCCCCCCCCACGCACTTACACACACTCATACACTCATGTCCATGCACATGTGAGTGAGATGGAGCTGGAACTCTTGATGTGTTTGTCTGGCTGCCTTTAACCCAGATTAAAGAAGTTAGCAGTGAGGTGATGTCTGTAATGTGAGGGACAAGAAAGTGGTGCCTATGTGTTGTCATAACAACTGATGGGTTGAGTGACTCCTTACCATACCCATTTTGCAGACTGGCAGGATGAGGACAGTGGCAACTGCATTATGGATTTTGTGGGCTCTAGGGAGTTGCTTCATAGACTTCTTCTTCCATTCAATATTAAAAGTCACACCAGTATAAAGGCAAGTGCCATATTCTAATACCAATATCTGAAGCATTTCCTTTTTATCTTTCTGATGCTTAAAGAAAATGTTACAGCTCATTGAACATATCCCAGGTCTTAAGCCTCATGCCTGACCTGCATAATGAAGAGGTTGACACTGTAGAAAGGGTTTTATTTCCAAACACACAGCAACTCAGATTCAGCCGTGAAGGGTTAGAGATGGGAATTTCAACCTCTGATGCAACTTGAGATAAAGAGAGTTGCCCTCAAATTATCATTCATAGTTTTCAAGACTAGAAGTTAATCTAAGAGTCTGGAGATGGGGGCCAGGCAAGAGACACCACCAGTTCCAGGCCAAGATCCAAGGTCAAACCATAAGCTCTTTCCCTGGTCCTTAGCTACTGCTCACTCCAGGGAGCATGGAGACTTATCATGCTGATTCTTTGATGATGTTTCCCCTTTAAACAGATTCAGTGAGGGAGAGAGCCAATGTGCAGAATAGTATTGACCTGTATTTAAGAGGAGAATATAGAAAAATTTCTCTTCAAAAAGATTGTAAACACCAGCTGGGAAACTAGCAGTAAATATTTATATAGTTGTTATACATAAATCTATTCTGCATGTCAGAAAGCCACCAAAGCAGTTTTAGTTATCAATAGATCAACTGTGTTTATGTCTCCAGTAATATTACATGCCACTGCATTTCACTCCATTGTAGTGACATAATCCCTTTTATATGGTTCCCTGACATTTAAAGAAATAATCTTTTTCTAGCCCCCTCCAAAAAAAAAACAAACAAAAATCAAACCCCGAAACCACCACCACCACCACCACCACCACCACCACCACCACCACCACCACCATAACAACAGAATAAAATAAAACCAAATAGAAATCCAAAGAATATTAAAGTTTCAGATTTAGGCTGTGTTCTTGTCCGTGATTCAATGTCTGTCTTATCTCCCTTTCTCCTAGCTGTAGCCTTTGACTTTCTACCTTTTCATGCCAGGCACACCCCTGCTCCAAGGACTTTGCATTTATGGTTCTTTTTATCTAGAATGGATGAGCTTCCTAGAGGTAGCCATGGGGTTCATTCCACCCTTTAGTTTCTCTTGTTCTCACACTTGGAGACATAGCTTCTCTGCTTCTCCCAACACTCCATACAAAACGTTACATGCTCCCACACCCACCTCTATCCATCCTGATTTATTTTTCTTCACAGCCCAATGTTTATAAATGAATTCTTCCCATCTTTATTAAATGTAGTGACTACAATGGTTCACATCAAAGAGAATGAGAGATACCTCTCCATCATCTGGGCATCTTCAGATTTCAAGAAGATCATGGCTCAGCCATACCAAGAATATACAGAGGTGTCAGAGAGATTTTAGAGAAAGACTTCCTCCCTTTAGGAAGGGTGGGAAGTGATGCTCTCAATTTCCCTACCATAGTCTCAGTGTAATGATAAAGGAAGCCATGAGCATCCTGCAGTCTAGAAGATGGGTAAGAGATCTGCCTGGTGAATAGAGAGACCTGTTATGAGCCTGGTCCAAGAGCTGCATTAGCCCCAAATAATACACAGAGACGCTGTATAGATATAAAGCTGTTGGACAGTGGCTAGTGTTTCTTATTGGCTAGCTCTGTCTTAAATATTAACCCATTTCTATTAATTTCTGTTTCCATGTGGTTTTATCTTACCAGAGAGAGGGTCTGGACTTCTTCCTCTGAAGTTCCTACATCTTGAATCTCCTACTATATCTCCCAGAATCTCCCTTGTCTCCTAGTCCCATCTATTTTGCTTTCCTATTGGCCAACAGGGCTTTATTTATTAACCAATAAGAGAAATGTATTTACAGAATGACGTCTCCCATCAGAGACGAACTAAGCCTGGAAAATCCAAGGATGTTTCAAGTCAGCAGGAGACCATCTACCTGAACAACATGTTACAGGGAAAATGGCATAATTGAGGAATAGATGGAGATGGTGAAGAGAGCAGCCACATAGAGCCTTGCTAAAGAGGGATAACTGGGCAGTAATGAGTGTACAGGATAAGTGGGACAAAGAGTGCAGCTGGGGCCACCATGCAGCTGTGCCCAGCATGAGGGTGTGGTTGTTTTCCAAGCTGTGGGGGCCAGTGCCAGAATGTGTGAGGTAGAGAAGGCTTCCAATGTCAGGAAGGAGAAGGGAAGTGACCCACTCCTCCCCCAGTTCATCTATACAAAGCTTGCTGCATCTGAGAAGGGCCTCTGAAAAGGCTAGAGTCTGAACCAACTTCATTCTCATTTTTATGTAAGAGCAGGGGTCCCAGCTACAAAGTTGCTATTGTATTGTGGTCTGAGAAATCACATGACCTTCATTAGTGCCTTTTTTGTTTGTTTGTTTGACAAATGTGATAAAAATGTGAGAAGGTCTAGATCTTTCTAGAATTTGTAAGGGTGGAGCTTTTGTTTTGGTCTCATTACCACAGACATTTTACATGTATGGATTGCTACAATTTGTTTCTCTGGGAGCATCAAATTCCACAGGAGAATTTGCTCACTGCTCTGTATCTATTGCCTGGAAAAGAAGCACCTGGTATCAGAAGGGTACAAATTCATCAAGCTTTTCTGAAAAAAATACATGTCATCATTTTATGTACAGCTTACCCTGGACTAGCTGCAATGCGCATGTCAGCAAATGTGTAGAACCCACGGTTTGTGAAAGAAACTAAATCGGTATAGACAAAAATATCAGCTCAATTTAATAAGTACATATTGAGTATTCATTATGAAGCAAGATTTGATAAGGACAGAAAGACTTTGAGTCACTTCTAGCAAAGGAGAGGAAACTGCGTAAACATAAAATTAGTAGGTTTTGTTTGTTTGGTTTTCTGCAGTGCTGCTGATTAAACCCAGGTCTTCACACATACTCAAGGCTTACTGCCTTCCACTAAGCTGCACCCCATTTCCCCAAGTGTTAAATGTTTTCAATGGATTCTGGTTAAACACAAAGGCCTATACACTTAACTATAACAGTGCTGTTTCAAGACTTTGAGCTGTGGCCTTGGAGGATGCAGAAATACACACGTCACACACACACACACACACACACACACACACACACACACACACACACACACACACACACCAAACACACAAAGGAAGAGAAATGGTAAAATGCAAAAACCATGCTGACTCAGACTCTTTTGTAACTATATTCTCACTCGCATTGCAAAACTGACAAAGAACTAGAGATCTCTGGAGGGACTGAATCAATCAGTATGTTCTGGCACAAAACAGTCACCCTCTTTTTCAGCTATTCCAGGAGCAGCTAAACCAAAATTACACAAAACATTTTTTTTCTTCTCAAATGTCATGTTTGAGTCACTAGAGTCATAATTGAAAAATAAATGGCATAATAAATATATATATATTTTTAACTGTGAAGTTATTTAAACAGGGTAACTTCCAAATCATACAGTTTAAATCACGGTTAGTAATGTAATTGATGAACTGTCTTTAGAAGGCTATGGAATCACTAAGTAATTTGAATGCTTCCATATTGAAACAAAGTTCTGATTGGGTAAGGTGTCTTCATGTAAATAAACATAATAAATAAGCAAAGCTATTAAAGACACATAGATTAGGGTATCATCCAAACTAGTGTCCCTCGTGTGTTGCTGAGAGCGCAGAAATAGGTTCCAAGGCAGTATCTACAACATGGACTAGAACAGTGTTTCCCAATTTATCATCTTCATTCAGAAGCACATCAGTGATACAACACATTGCCCCTAATACACACACACACACACACACACACACACACACACACACACACACACACACACAGAATTTCAAAAAGGTTTTGCAGAACCTCAATGGCTATCTCTCTTTCCTCTTCTTTTATTGTTGTCTGCAATGTTGGAACAGATTTCAGGGTGTGTTAGTGTGAGGAAACAGGCAGTGACCACCTTCTGAGCACCTGCTCCTCTACACTGTGAGCTAAGCAATCTGCATGGTGCAAAATAGCTAAGGAAGCTACAGCCTATGGTGCTGTTTTGGAGTCTGGCCATTTTTATAGATGAAGGCAGTGCAACAGGGAAAGGTGAAAATAATGGGCCACAACTGGAAAGTATTGGTGGCCAATTTTCATTTTCAAGAGAGTCTCTCTCTATAGTAGCCTAGGGTGGCTGAGAACTCACTGTGTAACCAGGATAACCTCAAACTCACTCACAGTGCTCCTCTAGCCTCAATGCCCTGAATGCTGAGATTAAATGCACGAATGGCTATGTCTGATTCTAAGTAAATATATACAATGTTTTATTCTTGTGATGGTGGATTAGTGTGCAAGCTAGGAGTCCAAACTATCTGTTGTTATCAATAGTTTTGAACTTCTTTATATTTTTAGAGAGTATTTATTCATGTATTTATAATTATGTGTGTCTGTATACATGTGTGCATACATGTGTGTGCTGGAACACATGCCTATGTGTATGCATGAGGAGACCAGAGGAGAGTATCAAGCGTCTTGCTCCAACACTCTTTTGCATTATTCTCTTGAGACAGGGTATATTAGTCAGAGATCTTCAAAGGAACAGAACTGAGCAGAGCTGTGGTCTGGGTAGTACAACAATAGCTGTCTCACAATGGGAAGGCTGAGGATCTGCTAGCTGTTCAATCCATTAGACTGTGTGTCTCAGAAGTTCCAAAAGGATTCTGGAGTCCCATAAAATTCATAGAGAGCTGTTGGTCTTCAGGCTACAACAGTGAAGGAATGTGTCAGCAACAGGGTAGACGAACTTGCCATTGAGGCAAGCAGGCAAAAGCAAAATCTTCCTTCTGCCCTGTACTTCAATGTAGGTGGAATTGGAAGCTGTGGTCCAGATTTAGAGTAGGCCTCCTACCTCAATTAATCCAATCAAGGAAGTTCCTCACAGGTGTGCCAGCTGCTTGAATTTTAGTCGATTCCAGACGCAGTCAAATTGACAACCAGAATTAGCCATCACACAGGGTCTCTCAGTGAACCTCAAGCTTACCATTTTGGCTACACTGGCTGGTCAGGGACATTCTGGGGTCTGACTATTTCTGTTCCCCAGCACTGGGGCTGATGATGGTCATGGCTGGCTTTTACATGGGTACTAGGATCTGAATTCAGACCCTCACATTTACACAAGTGCTCTTACCCACTAAGCAATTTCACAGAAGGAGCCAAAGCTATCAATCCCTGCTTCTCTTTTAAGAGATGTGGTCATGCCATTGCATTTAACCTGCCCTTCGCAGACACACACAACCACAACCTGAAGGCCCATACCAGCATGCAAACAGGCATTATCGAGGAGGAGAGATTAGGGGGATTTTAGATTTTTCTTCTTGTTTATCTGTATTTCCATTTTCAAAAATTAAAATGTAATTTTAGTAGTACAAAAAGTCTGCAGTCATTTTGTTCATTTACCTATCTTTGAACTTGATAACAACATTTTGGCAGGATTCTTCTTGTCCAACCAATCCTTCTAAGCTTTCCAAGCACCCCTGGGCAATTTGTGTCATCCAGAGAGGTTTTAGGGAATCCCGTCAATGGTCACTGATAACTTTTCTGACAGAAGCAGATCTTTCATCATAGAAATCAAGGTCAGAGTTCCTGCTCAGTAGCAAGAGGGGAGATTTACATGTCCTCCCTATTTGTAGAGTATTACATATATCACCATGAAATCACAATGGCACTTCGTCAATCTCCAACAACTGTTTTTGCTTGACCCAGTTTTCTAAGAGGAAGGTCTCTCCAAAGGAAGATTTAAGAAAACAGATTTCATGCTGTGCCCTGGAGCTTACATATGGCTTTCTGAACGAGCCTTTCCTCTCTGGACCAGAAAGACCAGCCAGGGCTGTGCGGATTCCAACACTCCCTGCTTCTTCATGCTGTCACCATAGCCACAGCTACTTGTCTAAGAGCTGCATTCCAGAGAGTAGAACCAGTGTCCTTGTGGTTCCCAGCATTCTCCCCAGCCCTGGTTCCTGTCTAACAAACAGTAATGTCACTAAAGAAATGAAATGCAAACAGCAAGTGTGCCTAAAGATGGATGGATATGAAAATGAAGGACGAGGAGTCCTTTGAAAACATTCCTTTTCCCCTCTGGTAAAAATCTTGCTTCCTACTGAATTCTAGAGAAATGGAGCTTTCCAGTTTGCCTCCTGAGGACACAGCAGTGCAGAGAGCCATTTATAAACAGCAGGTCTCTGGCCAATAGGAAAGCGCTCCTGGCACCTGGCAACAGCTGCCTCTGAGAGGTGTGTGGCTTCTCCCACTCACAAGCTTCCTGCTCTGTCAGAGATTTATAGTCCCAGCAAAGACGCGACAACACTTTCATTCAAAATTCAGTGAATGTTTCTATCAATAATTTTCTCAACTAGAGGCCACTGAGGAAAGCTTGCTTTTAAATCTTCATTCTGATTGTCAGTGCAAGCAGTCAGGACCCACACAGGCTTTGGTACTGGTGAACTGTTCCCTTACATTTCTGGAAAATAATAGTATGTAAATAATTGTAGCACTGAATGACAGCAAACCAGAAACAAGACACACACAAAAAAGAAGAAAAAAATCATGTTAATGTACATTTATATTGAAAATATTAATATGCAAAGCCTCAACATTCAAGTGTACACATCACATGCATATGTGTGTGTTGCATGTGTGTTCAAATAAAATAATTCATGTTATGCATTCTCAACAAAGCACAAAATGATTCTATCATCTTTACTGGTATTAAAATTATGAAAATTAATATTACCAAAATTATATTCATATTAATTATTTAAAGACATAATGACCTTTTAAATTACGTGTATGTGCGTGTCTATGCATAGGTGCACATGAGGTCCCTCATGCATACATGAGGGTAGAGACACTGGACTCCCCTGGAGTTATAGGTGGCAGTCCTCCATACTAACTTTTTGAAACTAATGCATTGACTTTTTAGCTAGACAGATGATGTTTTGCTTAGCCACCAGGAAACATGAAATTCGGTCCAATTTCTAAAGCAAGACACTTTAAACTCATGGACAAGAACATGCACTATGAAAATTCTTTGTCATCTCTTGGGGAATGGTGACAGCATGCATTTGAAGAATGTTAAGTTTTACATAGAACTGATGATGTGCCAGGCATGACTCATGACAGTGGCCTGTGTGCATTTCTTCTCAGCAACAGCACCCACATTTACAGGATTTACATCATGGCCCTGGCAGAGTCTACACATCCAGGCATGCTTTTGAAAAGGTTGTTAGTGTGCATGCCAGAAAGGATGTGTGACTGTGATTGAGCCCTGAGTGTGGGACTGCATGCTTTGCAGCAAACC
This sequence comes from Cricetiscus sungorus, assembly GCA_030556225.1. Classification (NCBI taxonomy): domain Eukaryota; kingdom Metazoa; phylum Chordata; class Mammalia; order Rodentia; family Cricetidae; genus Cricetiscus; species Cricetiscus sungorus. The sequence continues at coordinate 48,420,849 of JANBXA010000007.1, read as the reverse complement.
TCATTTCACACGACCTTATCACAGGGGATCTATTCACGGAAACACTCGGTAGGCCACAGCTAAGTGAGTTCTTGGAGTGAACAGACTGTAAGTCTTACTTCCTGCCTGAGTCGGGAAGATCTCAAGAGGCAAAAGGCAAACTGCCATGCTTCTTTTACCAAATGCAATCCTTTTGGCAAAGCTTCTTAGAGTAAATCTTCTCTTTTCATCAAAAGGATCATCCGCAGCCATTTTACATAAAAGTTTAAAAAGCACTGAAAGATTTTTTTCCCCCAAAAATTTCACGTATCTTTGAACTCTGGTAAAATAATCTTGTAACCTGGCATGTGTCACTTTATCCCTGGTAGGTTTCACCTGTGTCCATGTCTACCGTGTCCATGTCTACCCGGGTCATGGAAGTCTCTCAGCTCAATGGACTGATACAAGTGCATGGGATGGGACTGTTAAGATGGGACTATTAAGCAGAGGTGTGCCCCAGCATTGTACACATGCTAATTTTAGAAATCATGAGCACATTTCGATTTGTGGGTCACCATTAATTATTAATGAATCTCAGTGTTCAATGATTGGAATTCAGTTTTTTTCTGTTACGGTGTATTAAATCCACCAACTTCTAGGGCTGGGGAGATGGCTCAGTAGATGAAGTGTAGATAAAGAGCTTGCTGCATCAGTGGCAGGCAGGAGTTTGGATTCCCAGGACCCACATAAAGCCAAGCAAGTGTGTCGTCCACCTTTAATTCCAGAACCCATTAAGCAGAAACATGGGATCCCTGGAAAGATGGACACTAAGTGAGCCCTGGTTTCAGTGAGAGACTCCATATCAAAGAAAGTGGAAGCCAGATGGTGATGGCACATGCCTTTAATCACAACACTCAGGAAGCAGAGGCAGGCAGATCTCTGTGAGTTCTGAGGCCAGCCTGGTCTACAAAGCTACACAGGGAAACCCTGTCTTGAAAAACCAAAAAACAAACAAACAAACAAAAACCAAAAACAAAACAAAAGCAAACAAACAAACAAAAACAAAAAAAGAAAGTGGAGACTGATTGAAGAAGATACCCAAAGCCAACTTCAAGCCTCTATATACATGTGTGTACATGAGCTCATGCGTGCATGCATGTGCACGTGTACACACACACACACACACACACACACACACACACACACACACACAAACTCACACTCACAGAGTCAGCTGTCAGTCAGTCAGTCAGTCAGTCAGGATCAGTGTCTACTCCTATAGAATATTTCTGGGAAAATAAGAGAAAGAGAATCAGACAATCAGAGTGCATTATCATTGAAATGAAGGGAAAAGTCACCGAGTTCATCATCAAGGATCTGTTAATTCAGTAAGCTGTTGTCCAAAGGAAGGTGGGCTAGGGTGGAGAAGCTGTTAGATGGTGGCATGGGAGGTCCTCTCTGCATCAGAACTCTGGAGAAGGTATGGAGAACTAACCTGTTACTTTCACTCTCCTGTGAAAATATTATTCCTTTTAGGATGCTTGGGTCTTAGGATGCTTGGATGCTTAGTCTTCATAGGTATTTGAGCTAGTTACAATTCTTCTTGGAGGGTATATTTTAACAAAAAACAAACAAACAAAAAACTAGGTAGTCACTGTGGGGATTCCCAAACTTACTTTCTCTGAATAGTTTTTAAAAGCATTTTTTTTGCTGATCTCTTTTCTTTCTTGTGCTTTCCTTAACTGTATTTTATTATTCCTAGGTGAATTTCTCAGACAAGATGTGCAATGTACTTTCACAAAATAATATTTATTAGTAAAATGATTTAAAACCATGAATTTCATCTGAAAACAGCTTTGTCTTACCAACTCTTTTTTTGAAGTTGTTTTTTGAGACAAGGTTTCTCTGTGTAACCGCTCTGGCTGTCCTAGAACTCTGTTTATAGACCAGGCTGGCCTTGAACTCACTGAGAGCTACGTATGTCTGCCTCCCAAGTGCTAGGAAAAAAAGGCCTGCACCAACGCTGCCACCACCACCATACAGCCTTATCTTACAGATTCTAGCAAAGTTCTCATGAGCATTGTTTTCTTTCTATATTTTTATCACCCTAAGAAATGCTTTATCACTGGGCTACAATCTTTGGTCCATCATTACTTTCCATATTCTTCAAGTTAGTTTTTTGTATTATTTACACATGTGGCATACAAAAATCAGTTTCCAATAAAAAAAATCATATCTGATAGAAGCCCTCAGGGTAGTGATTCTATGACGGGGATTTGCCTCAGTGAAGGACCCCGAGGGAGACTTTATCTAAAGAACCACATTAGGGGGACCTAAAAACAGTAGAACGTGGTAAGGAAGGTTCAGAAAGAGTTCATAAAACACACAAAATCCCTGTGGTCAGAAGAAGTGAGCTTGTCCAAAGAACTGTTAGAAGATGGTACAGATGCAAAGAATGAGGGCATGATGGCAGGAAACAAGACCAGGAGGGAGGTGGGAGGACCAACTGGGGCACAGAGTGGGCATCTGGAAGGCCAGCTGAGAGGCCACAGCAGCAGAACAGGCTGATGACCACAGGGCCTTGGGTGATAGTGGAGTAACAGAGAGGAGTGGGGAGATTTACTTCTCCAGGGTGGGAATCAGGGCCAAACCAGTGCTGCAGTGCTGGTGGATAGGATGAGGAGAGAGATGGCCACACACAGCTGGATCCTCTCTTCTAGGTTCCCTGCAGTGTTTTTATGCCCAGCTGGATCTCTGTACAGAACTCACAGTGCACACCTGCCGGAAGTCTCTAGTTTTCACCTGTCCTAATGGTCTTTAATCCAACAATTCAGCTCCAGCTCCCGGCCCCCTTTCCTAGGAAGCTGTATCTCCCCCACCCATCCAATATAAGTGAGAGTGACTCTGCAGCCCCATATAACTTCTTTTTGTCCTATGACTCTTTCCCTATTTCTCAGTGTGTTGGTGGCTTTGTGGGAGGGATACTCTGGCTGGGAACAGGTCATTGTCCTTTAAAAGCAGAGATGCTGCGGACACTCAGATAGCAGTGTTCTCTAAAGAAGAGTACACAGGACTCAGTTTTCTTAGGGGCGTGGCCACTGGGAGTTTGGCCATGCTCCAGTGAGTATATGGACAACACAAATTGAATTTTCTTTTTCTTGGAGGTGGTGACAAGGGTGGGGGGGGCAGGTATGGAAGGACTAGGGAGTGAAGGTGCTAGGATGTATGATGTGAAATTCCCAAAGAATAAATGAAAATATTATTTAAAAAAGAAAACTGTGAAGGAGAATGAGAAGAAGCAGGAGCACACAAACCAAACCACCGGGATGTGGGATGTACACTCGAGTTTGCTTCTGTAGAGGAATTGTTGCTGTGGCACTAATCAGAGCTCAGTGAATGAGAAAAATGTGGCTTCTCCTTCCATGAGCGCCAGTCAGCCAAGCTTGTTCCTTATCTGCATGCCTCATAATTTCCACATGACTGGCTTAGCAGTCTCTGTGTTACAATTTAAACTAAACCAACCTCAGAAAAAAACAAATGGACAGGTGGCTTTTAAAGATGCTCAGGCTGGATGGTCATAGTGCACACCTTTAGTCCCAGCACTCAGGAGGCAGAGGCAGATAGATCTCTGTGAGTTTGATATCAGCCTGGTCTATAAGAGCTACTTCCAGGAAACCCTGTCTCAAAAAACAAAAACAAAAAACAAACAAAAAAGGTGCTCAGAAGAGCTGGGTGTTATTATTGTATGCTTTTAATTGGGAAGCAGAGACAGATGGATCTCTGAGTTCCTGAGTTCAAGGTCAGCCTGGTCTACAGAGTGAGTTCCTGGACAGCCAGAGCTATACAGAGAAACCCTGTCTGAAAAAAATTAAAACAAAACAAACATACAAGAAAAGATGCTTGGAAGGACATTTTGGTTCAAAATTATACCAGATTACATACACAAGAGAGAAATAACAATGAAGTTTACTTAGGAACTCACCAGTCCCCAAATGAACTGTGGGCTATCTCACAGGGTTTTTAAAGCAATTGTCTAAACATCTGTGGGGGGCCAGGGTATCAGCTGGACAATTTTGAAATTCTTCAAAATATTTGACTTACAGGTTGAAATCCATTACCATGAACAATAAGCTTAAGAATATAAAATTCCTTCAGATAGCAATGAAACAACAACAGTATATTATAGACACATTTTATTTTGGCAGAGAATGCCAAGATAAATATTGACAAGTGTTGGGATAAAACAAAATTTACAAATTACTAGCATAAAGACTATTTGATAGTTTTAGTATAACTCCCTTCTTATTGAGGCTTAGAAACATTCCCCTACTGTGTGAGAAAGTGGGAGAGAACTGGGAGGTGTGAGAGCCTAGGTTCTGACCTCTTTTGTGAAGAGAGTCTGTGTTCTGACTCTCCCTGGGTTAGTATTTGTGCTGGGGAGAAGACTTGTAACTGAGTGCTGAGACATATGTGTTTGTGGAGATTGTGTAAACTGGTGATAGAATCTCTCCATTGTATGGTTAAAGGGAGGGTTTTTACTGTAGGTATGACAGAGAGAGAGAGACAGACAGACACACACACACACACACACACACACACACACAGAGAGAGAGAGAGAGAGAGAGAGAGAGAGAGAGAGAGAGAGAGAGAGAGAGAGAGAACAGCAGCACTGGAAGAATTCAGAGCAGAAAGAGAAAGAAGTAGACTGAACATAGCCAGCAGCAGACGGGACCTGTCCACGAGAGAAGCAGAAGCAGAGTAAAGGGGAGGGAAGAGGGGTGCTAAATTGCAGGGTTATAAGGAGAATAAGTAGTTGGGAGAATGCTGGGGTGAAGGGAAGCTTCATGAGCTGGAGGAAGTTCAGGGTAGGGGAGGAGGTGAGCTTGCTAGGATGCTAGTAGCATGGACTTTGAAAGTACTTGTGATGTTGAAGGAATCTGGAGGCCTCAAAGCATGTGCTTTGGCCTGGTGATAGGCACTACAGATGGCCATTTATCTCTTCTGCTAGTGATAAGGGAAATGACTTCTTTTGGTAGAGGGGAACTGCTTTCACAAGTTCCTAAGGAATGCTGGCTTTTATCTAACCACCAGAAACACTCCTATAGTCCAAGTTGAGCCCATCTCTGGATATTTGTACTGTCTTTCAGAGTCTTGGGAACTAGAGCTTCCTTTGGAGCTGACAGGGATGAGCCTAGCAGATCTTCAGAGTGATTTCTTCTCAAAGGGTGTAGAAGTACTGGACTGTCCCTGGGTAGTTTGGAGAAGTCATACATATAAGAAGAAGAGTGCTTATCATGGAGGGTGTTCCACAGTCCCTACAGCAGCCTCCTGTGAGGAGAAACATGTGAGAATTGGACAGCCTGTCAAGACTCTTGAACACTCACACCCTGTATATCCCCCTGTTGTTCTGCTGTCCTGGCTACTCAGAATAGAAAGGAGCTTTTCCAAGCATGTAGATGACTGAAAGCTACATCTAGATGCAGTTGAGGGCTTACTGATTTGTTTATTCTTTCTCTTTTAGAAGGAACTACCAAATCTGCCATCTGTCACAATGCCAAAGATAATAATAATTTAGAGAAGAAACTAACCAGCAGCAACCACCAGTTTAGGAGCTGAATCCTTCCTTAATGTATTTATTCCTGGTTTCCAGAGAACACCAGCAGATGGAGCAGTCTTGGGAAGACTTCTTGATCCAGAAGAGTCTTTGTTGACTGGGGCCCCGAGAAGCCCAAGGCCATCAAGGGAAACAGTGACAGAAAAACTAAATTTTAATCTCTGCTATTTCCAGGATGAAATGGGGGTGGTAATAGAATGACTGGGTTTTGCATAGCATGCTGGGTAGTCATTATGATTAGGCTTTAGTAGCTTCTTCAAAATTAAATGAAGTAGTGTTGTCAAGGGAGACCTGGAAACTGTACATTTTGTCCTATTTGTCTCCATTATACTAATGACTGGTCGTTCTACATAATCCAATGAAAGTACTGTTGGCAAATGAGGACCTAGTACATCACCAGTTTAAAACGTGGCTTTCCTTTCATTAAAACAAAATGTGCATGCATGCCAGCTTCAGGAAGAAGATGTTTTAAATTAAAACAGTTCAAATTCCATCACAAAAGGATTCACTATGTACACAAAAAGGAGGTCAATTCTTATTCTCTTCCTCCCTCTCTCTCTCTCTCTCTCTCTCTCTCTCTCCCCCTGAATTAGTCTTGAGTAAGTTGATGGATAATATGTGGAATTTCAGAATGTATATGGTGACTTGGCTAATTACCAAGCCCTAATTAAGGTATTTTCATATAGGTTCACACCATCTATTTTTATCTATTAGTTTAGGCTGGGAAAATACATTAAAAATACATCTTTATGAAAAACGACAAAGCAAGAGTCTAATTTATCAAGGTAGTATCTAGCACTCTTGGGTTGCCTGGGTATATATCTGAACAAGTGATCCTGGCTCTTGAGACTATAAAAGAAGGCATGGCTTAGATCAAAAATGGCAGCAACCTGACTATCATTATCCTGCAGTAGCATGCAACAGACTCCAAATGACACCGTGTTTGGCTTGAAATACTTTGAGTGTATTTGAGTAACTTACTGGGATGACACACACCAGCAATCCTATAGGTTTCATCTTCCACCCTCCGGCTCATATGCATGTTGGTAGAACATCTGACATACTGGCTCATTACACTTCATCAAGTACTATTCAAGCAATGCCACAAAGGGGTGAGCCAGTATGCTGCCTGTTTAATGATAAGACAACCAGGATCTTGGAAAGCCATTTTGTGGCAGATATAGGCCACTGACTGATTTGAAGCAAGGCTATAAATTCAGCCTGTAGTTCCTACCATGTGAATGCAACATTCTTTTAAAAAACTTTACAAATTGGTACTGGAGGTAAAATACATAACAATAGTACTCACAAACAAGAACCCTCTCTCTGAAGGTCTATCTCCCAGTGCTGCTATGACATTAAGATTGCTTAGGGTTTAATCATGAAAATATAAATCACAAGTTATATTCCAACTGAGGTCATTTAATATCAATAATAGAGCTACATAGGAGCTGGAATATTGAAATATAGGAAACAGCAAATGCAGAAACACACATACGTACACACAGTAAGAAGCAGTTACCACTGGGGAAAGAAAGGCTCCTGGGTCATCAGGATGGGAACATGGAGGCAGAGCCACATGTGACTGGACCCCATAGTCCTGAAGGAGCCCCTACTGAGACGACAGTAGCAAGAAGAGCTCACAGAAGAGGGAAAGGTTCTCTTCGTCTTCTTGCCTCCCAAGAGTTTCTGCTGGAAGAACCACATCTGAAGCCATCTGCATAGAACCGTAGAAGGCAGGATTGTAGTGCAGAGCCACAGTTCAAAAATTGCTGGTGTGTTTGTTACTTTTCTCCTGTGACAGACTACCCAACCAAAGCTACTTCAAGAAGGGACAGGTTTGGATGTACGGTTTAAGGGATATCAGACTATTGTGGCAGAGAAAGCGTATTTGTTGAAACACACATATGTGCACACATATGTACACACAGAATCCATGGGGGTTTGAAGCAAGACTGGCTTACTTCCAGTTGGATTAGGAAGCAGACCACTCTGGCTGAAGTGAGGCAGGGCTGTAACTTATACTACTTGCCCCTATAAGCTGCCCACTTTTCCCTGCTAAACTGCACCTCCTAAAGGTCCAGTTACCCCCTCCCAAAACAGCACCAACAGCTGAGACCAAGTGTGAGAATATGAGTCCATGAAGGAGGGGTATGCTTTATGTTCAGACTATAACTCACAGCAAGTCACTGGTTGAAAGAATTTAGTTAGTTAATATATCCAAGAAGGAAGAGAGAAATTTTGAAATCAGTTTACTATAATGAGTTAGCATTTGGATTTTTCTCAATCAGATCTGAGTGAGGATTGTGATCCCAGTGTAGCATTGACTAGGTGCAATTTATTATATTGAATGATTTGTGATTTGAGCTCACAGGCCTGCTGTGAACATTTGCACCATGTTAGATGGAGATTTTCTTTGACCAGGAAGACAGGAAGAGCAAGTGTGCAAAGAGACCCGAGAACAACAACATCAACTGAAGATTAACCAACAGAAAGTCACATTAACTCTAAAGCCAGAGTTCCCCCATATTCATTTCACTCAAGACTCTCCAATTTCCAAATTCACTTTAGAATTATGAGGCTGTCCAGTCATATTTATACTTTTGTTATGTCCTTCCTGGTTCTCAGCCTCTAAAAATGTAGTAATTTGGCCCGTTCTGCTTAGATAAACACCTGGGAGCTCTCCTGGGAAAGATCCCAAGTCTAGACACAGTTAAAAAAAATCCACACATGTGTTTCTTGTTATGGGGAGCTTTAACTCTGCAGACAAGAGAAAATTCCCATGCCTTCAAGGAGTTACCAATTATGTCACATTCTGTGAAGAAGCACTCGTGACTAATATATAAATAATTGTCTCCAAAAAATCATAATAAAAGGAAGATAGAAAAGAAAGGTGGTTGTATTTGAGCTATCTAGAGTCTTATTTTTTTTTTTTAATAAACTCATGGGTAACAGGCAGGAAAGGTGCTGTTCAATTATCTAGCTGGTAAGCTGTGCTGTTCCTTTTATAATTTTGGCAATACCAATGACAAACAACCTGATGATAGCACCGTGGGTTTAAGACAGCAATCTGAGGACATCTAATGAGCTGCTATTGCTTGAAGTTTTCTTTTCCATGTTCTTCCTTCTCCCTCCTTTGCCTTTTCACTTTCTTCTTCATCTATGGGCAAAATAATAGATAAGAGATGTCTTCAGAAAATAGTGTGATTAAGAAAGGACTCGAGGAGAACTCTCTGCTACACTCACAACTGCATGGAGACGTGGCAGTTCCTGGTAGGTGTGCATCATCACTTCTTTCTTAGAGCATCCAGAATTACCTGAGAGAATGATTGTGCATAATGCATTGTGAGTAAGGCCACTCAAATAGTGATAGTGGTCATTTTTGAATAGGAAACATGCTAAGCAGAGCTGGAGTATAATCAAAACTCAAAAAAAAAAAAAAAAAAAAAAAAAAAAGGAGAAAGGGGTCAGGTGACTGGCTGCTGCACTAAACACATTGAAACAAACAACCTGGCAAAACAAAAGCAAATACTTGTGGTGCTAATTCTTTTTGTAATGCTACCAGTTATTGGATCCTAATACTACAAATCTTACATCTAATTGAACTGTCCCTACCATTTCTGTCACTCTTGTCTAAAAGATCAAAATAATAATAGATACATATTGGGGCTGTGAGATGGCTCAACAGTTAAGAGCACTTATGCTATTGTGAAAGATCTGAGTTCAGTTTCCAACGCCCAGTGTGGTGGCTAACAACTGCCATTAATTCCAGCTCTGGGGGACTTGATGTCCTCTTCTGGCTGGTGTGAGTACCTGCACATGCACACCCATATACCCACACACAGATGAACACAAATACATCTTTAAAAAATAAGAGTGTGTGTATAATCTGTCAGGGGGTCTCTAGAAACACCATCATAGGGGAGTTACTGTTTTTGTTTTCGGTGTTTTTTTTTGATAATTTTTTAATTTAAATTTGAAACAAGCTTGTTTTACATGCTTGTCAATCCCAGTTGTTGAACCCTCTCGTCCTCCCGTCCCCCATACCAACACCCATTTCTGGATGATCCCAACTAGCAATACTGGAGTTAGTGATTTTTAAGCCAACTACACTGATGGCTACAAACAACATCCTCAATTGGCACGTAAAGTGATTCAATAATAGAGGGGGAAACTATTGAATATCTTGAAGAAATATTTTGAAGATAATAAGCTGAAAGAAAATGTCTCAAAACCTTTTGTTTCATTCACAAAAGTTCAGTTATGAAGTTGCCACATAGAATCATAGAAAATGAAAAACACAGGATCCGTATTGTCTATGCAGTAGAAATAAAAGCCAAATACCACATAATAGCTGGATGCAACAAGCAGCACTGGCATAATGGATGCCATAATCAGTATTCTTGGCTTCATGGGAAAGAACAGAGCAACCTGAAGAATTACCGGCTCTCGTAACTGGGTATTTCTGAGGAAAGAATTTAGCTTCAGGCATGGCTTGATTCTGGAGCTTAAACGATGCCATCAGCTTTATTGATTCTGTGACTTCATTTATATCTGCTTTGACTTTGATCTTTCTCAGCTTACACAGGCTTTCAAAGAGCACAACAAAACATTCACCAGAAGCTGAGTCCATATGATTTCATAATCTCCAAGGAAAAGGACTACTTCAAATTCTCCCCAAGCCAGGGAAAACTCAATTGGTCTGAAAGAAGTCACATACCTGTATCTGAAAATGTGTCTGTGTCCACTGGGACATATCAGTATAACTGTCAGATGGTTGTGTCTTGCAGTTAGAGTGTGGTTCTATGATTAACAGGCATATCAGGGCTCTGTGGGACTGAGAAGCCCCAAGGGAATCTGAGTAAACACATTACAGTCTAATATTTGCCCTAACCAATATTAACTGTAATCTGCTAGTTTGTGAGCATTCTCAAAAGAGTTTAAAAATATTGCTATTCATTTCTCCAAAAACTCAAGGGAAAATATGAAGAGATGATAATATTCCAATGGGTAAAAATGTAGAGAAAAGAAATGAGAGGTATGGTGGGGAAAGATGGCTCAGTCGGTAGAATGCTTGACATGCAAGCATGAAGACATGAATGTAATCCCCTGCCAGAATCCGTATGTATGTATGTATGTATGTATGTATGTATGTATGTATGTATGTATGTATAATGCCAGGTGTGGTAGCACCTGATTATCATCCCAGCACTGTGGAGACAGAAGCAGATAGATGCCTCAGGTCTGCTGGCCAACCAGCCTACTTAGTAGTCAGTCTATAGACCAGTGAGAGATCTTGTTTCAAAGACATGGTGGTGGGGTGAGGAGCTCACTCAGTGGGTAAGCACTCATCATGTAAGCAAGACCACCTGATCTTGGATCCCAAGGACAAAGTAAAACCCAGCTCCCTCATGTCTGTGTATAATCCCAGGGCTCCTGAAGAATTCCTGGAAGCCTGTGGACCAGCTATCCACGCATGAGCAGCCGTGAGCCAGAGACTGCCTCAACAGGATAGGAAGAGAGGAGGGACACCTAATGTTGTCCTCTAATCTCCCTAAACACGGCTGTGGATAAGCATAGACTGCTTAATTCACTACAATAGGGTAGAAAACAAGTGGAAATAAAGGTGCCATTCTGTTTATTTTTCTTTCTATGTGATAGGAAACAAATAAAAATGGTACAGAAAATATAAAAGAAGACAGCAGCAGAGTCCCTAAAAAACAGTTGTTTTCATAATTGTTTCAAGTAAACATTTTTTTCTCATATCCCCCTATAATTTCCTTTGTACAAAAACAAAACAAAACAAAACAAAAAAACCAAGCAACAACAACAACAACAACAAAACCAAAAAATAAAAACAAAACTGTCCATTCCTTTTGTATAAATGACAAATCATAACTATTTAAGAATTAACTGCAAGGCCTGGGCAAATGCCTCAGGGGGTAAATTCCTTGCCCCACAAGCATGAGGAACAGAGTTTGCATCCACACAAGTCACCTACTGGATGCAGTATCACACATCCGTGATCCCAATACCCATATGACAAGGGAGGAAGCAGAGACAGGAGGACTGACAGCCAGAGGCCCCATTAGCTTGGCTGCACACAGTAGCAAACAACAAGAGACCCTGTCTCAAACAGAAGATGAGGAACGACACTGGAGATTGACAACCAACACCCAAGATTGCCTCTATGCACACACTCACAGGTATGCACACACATACACAAGGCCTACACAAAAGCAATAGAGAGATACCAAAAGTTGAGATAAGATCTGGTACTTATGAGAATTGAGAAAGAGAGTGGAGGCAAAAGCACAGAGAGACAGCAGGTATCCAGGACTCTGAACGAGCTCTGGAAGTGATACCTGATATGACCCTTCATGGCTTTCTGATGAGTGTCAAGGACAACTGCACATGAACAGTAAACCACACAGGACTGGTGAGTGTTTCCTTGATTTTTCTGACATTTTAAAATGTATTTGTGTCTCTTAAAATGGAAACACACACACACACACACACACACACACACACACACACACACACACACACACACACACACACCAGTTTTTAAATAATAGTAGACCGGTTTGCTTTCTAAAGTCAAATGCAAGGTGAGCACATCACTTTTGTACAACACCTGATTTAATAGTTAAAAGATGTGTATTTTCACTGTGTGTACATGTTCACTTTATGAGGGTATGTGTAAGCACATACAGGTTGCCATGCCTGCTATGGGTGCTGGGAATAGAATCCAGGTTCTTTGACAGGGCAGCAAGTGCTCTTAACTAGTGGGCCTGCTTTTACTCCAGGTCCTGCTTCCTTTGGTGTCGGCCTCCAGCATCTCAGAAACCAGTCAGGCATGAGGCCCATCAGCTCTGCATTTGCTGGAAGGACTGCTTCTTTCAAATACAGTGTCCTTGGAGAGATTTGACAATGGGAAATAACCAACAGATGTTCCCATTAGGAATCCTGGCCTTTTGTTCCCATTAGGAATCCTAGCCTTTTATGGTTACAGCGGCTCCTAGCCATCACTCTACCCCATCCCCAGCTGCACAGCCATGGATGGTCTCCTAAAAATTAGAGGTTAGAATGCTTGTAAACCAGAAAGTGTAGTGTGTCCAAGCAGTCGACGTACTAATGGAAACACATTGCAGTCTATGAACAGACTTGGAATCCAAGTCAGAAAACAAAATTATTTTAATTATCCCTGGACAAAAGGGAGGATGAAGGGACTCACCAAGGGACTGGTGAGACCAGACATCAGCAGAGGAACAGGCTCTGCTCCAAGAAGCAGAGGAGCAGGCTGATCTGAAAACACCCAGGCTTTCTAGAAACTGTGGTGTGTACAAAGTAAACAGACAGATTCTCAAGAACGCTACAGTTGAAATGAAAAGGTAGAAGTATGCAAAAGAGAGAATGAATGGATACCCATATGGGTGGAAGGGGAGGGACACATAAAGATGTAATAGAGAAACATATTTCAAATGAAACAAAGCCAGGAAGAATCCAACTCACATAACAGTAGGAAAGATAATAGAACAATACCCAAGAAAAGCAGAAAACAAATAGGTAGGTGGAAATAAAGCAAACCGTCACTCAAGTGACACATAAGTCAGGTGGCCCACCACTTAGATGGTGTAATGATAACTCCAGAAAACAATGGAGCACTTGCAAGTGTTTGGGAGGGAAAAGAAGAACGTGGTATTTCAACCTTTACATCCAGCATCCTCCACATGTCTGTTTCTTGTGAGAATAACAGATATTCCAATTATACAAAGGATGGTCACATACTGTCTGTTTCTGTAACTTAAAAGTATTTGTTGGAAGCAATAGAAGATCAAGAAAATACAGGAGGCAATTAAGTGAACCAAATAGAAGAAAAAACTTGGCACTCTCTGATTTCAGAGCACTCAGTTAAAATGGGAATCTATGAGAAGGAGCTAGAAGGTAAATTCTAAATGAGATGGGGAGGGTGGTAGAGATGGAACACACAACGTTCTAACAGGAAGGGAAAGTTTTCCAATCCAAATCTAAGCTGTGGAAACAGAAAAAGGTTAAGGGAAGTAACTGGTGAAAACAGAAAACAAGAAATAACCAATATAAAAAGACAGTTGGGTTGGTGAGACGAGGACTCTGTGGGCGGAAGCGTCTGCCATGCAGACTGACAAGTGGAGTTCAGTCCCTAGGTTCTACAGTAGAAGGACAGGACAAACTCTCAGAGAGTTGTCTTCTGACCTCACTGTGTATACGATGGTGTGTACTAACACACACACACACATACATACACACATACACACACACACTAATAATAATTTAAAAAATTTTATACTTGCTGTTATGAGAAGAGTAACTGGGCTGGAGACATGACTCAGCAGTTAAGAATATTGACTGTTCTTCCAGAGGATGTGGGTTCAATTCCCAGCACCTACATGGCAGCTCACAACTGTCTGTCACCCCAAGATCTGACACCCTGACACAGATACACATGCAGGCAATGCATCAATGCACTAAAAACAAATATTGTTTAAAGAAAGAGAAGCATAATTAAAATGTTAACATTGTGGTTTAGAATGAAAATTGCACAATTAGTGATTTATGAGCAAGAACAGGGACATACAAAATACACAAGAAATTTTGGGAAGAAAATGCATTTAAAAAAATCACACCTATTTATTTATTGGGGTGTGTGTGTGCTTACACTCACCATAGCATACATGTGAGGGTCAGAAGACAAATAAGAGAGTCATTTCTCTCCATTTGTGTCCTCAGGATCCAACCCAAACTATCAGGCTTGGCAGCAGGTACCTTTGCCATTGAGCGATCTTGCTGCTACTTCTTCCTTTAAAAGATTTATTTTGCTCATTTATGTGGGGGGTTCTCATGCCTTTGGATAAAGATGCTACAAGAGAGGGTCAGCTCCCTCAGAGCTATAGTTATGAGTGCTTAGATGGATGCCCGGCATGTTAGGTAGATGCTGGGATCCAGACGTTGATCCTCATGATTGAGCAGCCAGTGCTCTTAACCTCTGAGTCAACGCTCCAGCAACCCCCACCTCCCACTTTTTATACAGTTTGATGGAAGGCAGGTCTCTCTTGAGCCCAGGTGAGATGGAAACTTTAAAGTGCAAAATATTTGAAAGTGCTAGTAAAAGTCTAACAACTGTGCAAGCAGAATAACAAAAACAAATCACCACTTATGCGGTCACACAAGTTGGGTCGCCCCACACCTTCTGCAGTGAGTTCATATTTAGAGAGAAAATGAATCTGTTACCCATGTCCTGGAGGGAAAGAAAGGGTCCTGATATTTCAACCTTTCCATCTAACAGCCTTTGGATGTTTGTTATTGGTGAAAGTAGAGAGCTACCTCATCTGTATATAATGGTCAAAGTACTGGTTGTGCCTTTCAGCTGAAAAAATATTTCAAGACATAATGCTTTTAAAAGTAGGAACGGGTTCATGAATTTAGAATCAATCTACCACGTTATGAAAGTCTAGTATTCAAATGAACCATGAAGCCAAGAAGCAACAATTGAACTTTCTCCTCCCATCAGTAATGGAGATCAGCTCTTTATGCTTCTCTGCCACTCATTCAGCCTTTAAACTATGTCTGTTAATCTCACATCTATTTGTCAATCATCTATCTATCCATTTATCTTTTGTCACTCCATCTCCATATACTATTTTCTTTTAAGTTGTCTCTTATGTTACAAAGCTCCCTATGAAGTCCTAATAGACATCCAGGTGAAAGTATTGTTTCTCTAGAAGAGGGAACAAAATGAGAACAACCGGTGGGCAGGAGAAAGCTGAACAAAGATGTGGCCTGCTCGGTAGAGTAGGTGGTAAGAGGCAGGAGCCTAAAGCAACAGAGTAGGCTTGAACTGTTGCTGAAGGATTAGAGGTGGGTGAGAGGGAGTTCATCAAGGAAGAGCAAAGCTTAGACATTCAAAGATTTGTGCATGGAAGATGTGAAGTCAGAGCCAGGGCTGACATGGCCCATACAGGATTACAGGAACTGTAGTGCAGTGCAGTAGAGACTATGCCAGATCTGAACTGGAAGTGGGAACCAGAGTGAACACTCCAGAGCGTGAGCAAGGGACAGAGTATATGGTTGATTTGATGATCTCTAGTTTATTCTACCCCCTCTTTAATCATTTATACCCTCTGCAGATTTTCAGTGTAGAGGGGAAGGTGGAGTATCGGTGCAAGATTCTTAACTTAGACCTTGAAGATAAGCCCAATGTTTATCTCCAGCATTTCTATGGACAGCTTTCAAGAACTGGATGGAGAAAATATTTATTTGTATCAGTGAAGGACTAAAAACAGCTGACTAATCTGAACTTGAACAAAATCAGCAGTCCATGGGGACATGAAACATTATGAAGGGCAGAATCAGAGTGAGCAATTATGACTATCAGGAAAAGAAAAATGGTCCAAATATCAGTGAGAATGAAATTTTCTTTGGATGGAAAACTAAAGAAGTTGATGGCAGAAATGAGTTCACTGCCTAAGAGGAGTCTAGCATAACAAGACCCAGGGAAGTTTCTTGAAGGTCCATCATTATAAGAGAAGCTGGAGGCTTCTTGGAGATTGTGTATGCCACTAATGATGCTATGACTCATGCATGTCTAAGAATTCTGATAAACAGTATGTTTGTAGAAAGATAAGCTCCAGAATTTGAGACAGCTTGGTAAAAAGTTACAGAGGAGCACCTAGAGTTCAAACAGCAGAAGTTGGCCATCTGTGAGATTTATGACACGTTCTTGGAGACAAGAGAGGTCCTGCAGGGTTCAGGAATGCTGGAAGGTCTTAGGAAAGCTGACACAGGTTTAGCTAACTAAGAATAGAAGGACTTACATGAAAGGAAACATTTATCCTATTTGGGGAAAAGTTACAAGCTTGCAGTGGAACGAGCTAATAAGCCAGATGTAGAACTATGAATGAGAGAGATCCAAAGAGCCCCGCTTGTGTAATGTTCAATACGCAAAAAAGGTTGATTTTGTTTCCAAGGCTACACATTTGAAAAGTGAAGAGGGGCATAGAAGACTTCATTGTGTTTCAGGAGCAGCCTGTCTCACCTGATGTGTCTCATCAGAAGCATTGCGGTGTGAAGAACTCAGCTTTATTTAGTAACCACTCACTAATGGCATTCCAAGTGTCTTTATTTTGGAATAAAGGAAATGTAATTTCAGTGGTCTGAATAGGAATGGCCCCCATAGGTTTGAATGCATGGCACATAGGGAGTGGAACTACTAGGATTTGTGGCCTTGTTGGAGTGGGTGTGGCCTTGTTGGAAGAAGCGTGTCACTGTAGAGGTGGGCTTTGAGGTCTTATATGCTCAAGATGATAGGCTTCATGTGACAGTCTCTTTCTGCTGCCTGTGGATCAAGATGTAGAACTCCTAGCTCCTTCTCCAGCACTATGTCTGCCTGGGTGCCATCATGTTTTCTGTCGTGATGATAATGGACTAAATCTCTGAAACTGTAAGGCAGCCCAAATTAAATGTTTTTTGTAACATGAATTCTAAATGTTTTTAATAATAAAAACTCGAAGTCAGATATTGGGGTTAAAGCTGAAGATCAGAGAAGTAAAGCAGACAGCCACTAGAGACTTCTCACTTCTACCAGTGCTCAGACTAAAGGGGCAATCGTGTCCTCGACTGTATCCTTAGACTAACTGACTGCATTGTTCTTCAGACTGCACTGCTCCTCAATTTGCACTGAGCTTCTGTCTTCTCCTGCCTTAAATTCTTTTCTCTCCCCAGACATATCACCCCTGTCTCTACCTCCCTAGAGCTGGGATTAAAGGTGTGGGATCCCAAGTGCTAGGATCACCTTTGTGTGAGCTCTGTTTCTCTTTTAGACTGGATCAATTTCATGCAGTTCAGGGTGACCTTAAACTAACAGATCGGTCTGCCTCTGTCTCCAAAGTGCTAGGATTAAAGATGTGTGCCATCACTGCCTGGCCTCTATGGCTAACTAGTATGACTAGCTTTGTACTCTGATCTTCATTCAGGCAAGCTTTATTTGTTAGATCATAAATAAAATATCACCACAGTTTTCCTTTTATAAGAGTTGTTGTGGCCATGGTGTCTCTTCACAGCAATAAAACCCCAACTAAGATAGTTATTTAATGTTAGATCTCCTGGAGCTGGAGTTACAGGCAGTTGTGAGCTGCCTGACATGGGTGCTGGGAACCAAACTCAGATTCTCTGCAAGAGCAGTCCATGCTTTTGACCACTGAGCCATCTCTCCAGCCTGGCTATATAACATTCTTAAGAAGGAAATTAACTAAGCTGACCACACTTGTGAGTGTGAAAACATGGTTTCTACACCCAAATGAGTGATATCAGACATGCAACTAAATATTGGATACAGATCAAGGGTAATCTGTAGAGCCAAGCCTACCAAGGCTGCAGCACAAATGAATGAGGCAGTGAAGGGACTCCTGTGGGGCAAATCACACTGGGTGTGGAATGAAGGCTCAAGAGAGCTGATATGCTGACAAGTGGTGATTTAAGGTAGGATATCGCAGTGTGAGACTTTAAAAATGGGCCAGATTTGAGTATAGAGCACTAAAATGACTGTGTTCATGAGCTTTCTATCCCTATGCAAATCCCTGAGACAATCAGCTTATGAATCAGCAAAAGTTTATACTTTGGGTCATAATTTCAGAGCCTTAAGTCTATCATCACAGAATGGAATGGACAAGCAAAGCAGAGTAAAACTGCTTACCTAATGGCCAGGGTGTCACAGAGACAGGAAGAGACCAAGTCACATTGTTCCCGTCAAGAGAACATCCCCAGTGAGTCCTTCCATGAAGTCTTAGAAGTTTCCAGCACTTCTTCATAGTGTCACACTGCAGACTAAACCTTTATGCCACAAGTATCTGAAGACATTAAAGATCCAAATCACAGTGACAGCTAAATCTGTTCTTAAATGTGGATAGTTGGGAAGCACATAATGAAAAATGTGAGGGTTTTCTAAATGTTAATAAAAACGGGAAAAGATGTTGGACCACTTGGTGGGAAATAAGGTTGCAAACTCAGGCAGCAATCTACAAATATCAGGAAGTTCTGAAGGCTGTTTCTATGACTCCCCCAAGGTGGATAGTTATAAAGAGAAGAGGGAAAGTCAAGCTTCAGAATGAATGCAGAGTTTCCCACAAACTACTGCTAAGGGTTGTGCATCCTTAGCAAAGAGCTGTGTATCTAGAAACCTGAAGACAGGTACAAGGTTTGGGTCTCTCTGGTCTGCATTTTTGTGGAATCTATGAAATGAATTACATAATTTCATGTCTCTAACTAGTAGCTCATGCCAGGAATATTGATTTACATTAAACTCCATTGCAAGCCTTTATTGGTCTAGGTGAGTGTAGGGGAGAAAAGGCAAAATATAATAGTTCCTCCTCATGGGATAGACTTGGGGACTTCCCTTGTAAGCTTCATGTCACTCACAGAAAGGAGCTTGGAAACATCCTGGGCTTGGTAAAGAACAAGGCTGTGAGAATTTGCATATCTTTTCTTTTCAGATAATACACTGATATAAAAACCAGGCTCTTCATCTTCGCCTGGCTGGCTTTGGCACCAAGCAACAGAGTCATTATCAATGGGCTCCTTTCCCGATGGCGCCTGTCCCAAGGCTGAAGGCACCCATTAAACAAGGAGAGCTGCCTTCCCTTCTCTCTGGAGTAGCAGAAGATGGAAAGTGTGAGGTTCTTTATTGTGTTAATTCCATCTAGTGAATAATATATTTTTGTTTATTTGTTTGAGTGTATCTGGCAGACACAAAGCTCAATTTTGCCAGAACCTTCCATCAGGTTTATAAGAGATAGATTGGGTAATTACATTGCCATTTTTGTTATTATTGTTTGTTTGTTTTCTGAAACAGTCTTATTTTGTAGCCCAAGCTGACTTGGAACTCACTATGTAGCCCAAGCTTGGCTCAAGCTCACAATTCTCTTGCCTCAGTGTTCTGAGTATTGAGATTACAGGTGTGAGCCACCATACCTGGCTTTTTTCCTTTACACACACACACACACACACACACACACACACACACACACACACACTGATTGGTTAATTTATCTTTTGGTTTTTGGAGTCAATTATGTAGCCCATGTTTATTTTCCTGCTTCAGCTTTCTTCATGATGTAATTATAGACATGAGCCACTATACCAAGCTAAGCCATTGTCTAACTGCAACAGTCACCACCTTTAGATGAAAAAAATATGTAAATAACCAAAACTGTATTCTGAAGCAATGAGTTTAGGGTTTAGGTAAGAGTCAGGGAATGTTTAATTTCTGATAAATTTGTTTAATTTCTTTCTTTCTCTCATTTATTTATTTATTTATTTATTTATTTATTTATTTATTTATTATTTATTGAGACAGGATTTCTCTGTATTGCTTTGGAGCCTCCAGAACTAGCTCAGTAGACCTGGATGTCCTTGAACTCACAGAGATCTGTCTCCCAAGTGCCTGGGATTAAAGGCATGTGCCACCAACGCCCGGCTGTTTAATTTCTGATGTAAAAAATGTGTATTTATCATCAATATGAGAAAGTCTACCAGCTGGCATAAAATGGCAAATGTTTTAACCAATTTTTCCATTTTTTTCTTTTTGAAATTCATTAATTTCTTATTAGAAATGGAGTGAAGATTCCCTTTCGCCTTTGTTTAGCTTCTTATGTTGTCCTTCCTCACAACTTTTTATTCTATTTAACTTCCTGTCAGATTCCTAAATATGTTATTTTAAACTACTTGATATTAAAATGATCTGAAATATGAGCTTCCCCTCATGGGTAACTCAGCTTTTACTGCTTGGTTCAAGCTATCATCTATGATGTTTCCATTAATATCCAAATTCTGCTTGTTTTTTTTTTCCACACAATTGGGGAAATGATGTTGATTTATTCTTTGAGGAGGGATTTGGAGTTGTGAACTTCACATTTAATTTTCAGGCAGTTTAATTGTATACTATTATCTTGCTCACTCTCTTCATTAAATATATCACTAAATGTATTTCCTTGTCATACTGTTATTGTAGACTGTGGTCACTACAATTTCTAATATTGCAGTTTTCCTTCTGCCCTAACAAGTAATTGGTTGTGTATCTATTTCACAGAGATTTTAAGACTATGTATTTAGTTGTGTGCAAGAATTAAATCCTATATGAGTGCAGTAATTGTAGATATGTAGAAGTAGTAAACGTAGAATGTAGCCTATATGAATTTACTAATTACATTTTGAAATTCTTATATTCTCTACTAAAGAGATTTTTTTCATCAATTACTGATTTTCCTACTGTCACTGTGACAGAACATCCCTACTTTAAAAAATTCAGATATTTCTAACAGATGAGAAAATACATTGATTGTAAATGTTCAGTTGGATAGATTTTGATAAATGTATGTATCTGCCAACCATCTGAAAACCCATTGCCCCCAAAACTGTGTTTTCAAGTCTCATACATCCACTAGAGACAAGAAATGTAATTCAATCAGGCTCCAACCAGTTCAATCTGGTACAGACCAGTTCAGATCAGCTCAATCTGGTTCAAACTTGTTCTGGCCCATTAAAACCAATTCAGACCAGCTCGATCCGATTCAAACCAGTTCTGACAGGTTTAGACTGAAACTGTGACTACTTACCTACAATTATGACTATTGTATTTTTAAAGCAGAAACTCATCCTTGTGTTCTGTTTCCTTTCTTTTGTCTCAGCTGCCAATGCAACAGCATGGATTCATTTGGATTAACCTATCATCTTTCACTGTCCATCATTTAAACTCATAGCTCTTCTTGACCACTGTATTTGAGGTCATAGTGGTAAACACAAAGATGATGCCCAAGAAGTACTTTTGAAATCGTGGTATCTAGTTTGCTTTCTGTTGCTGTGATAAACACCATGGGCAAAACTAATTTGCCAAGGAAAGGGTTACTTTTACATTATGGTTTGAAGTCCATCAGTGAAAGTAGCCAGGGCTGGCACTCAAGGCAGGGCTGGAACTTGGAAGCAGGAACTGAATCAGTGACCCCAGAGAAATTTTGCTTACTGGCTTGTTCAACCTGTCTTCCTGCTCTTCCTGCCCAGGGGAAGCACCACCCACAGTGAGCTGGGCCCTTCATACCAAGCATTAATCAAGAAAATGCCCCCAAATATTTGCTTACAGGCCCGTCTGATGGAGGCAATCCACCAATTGAGGTTCCCTTTTCCTAAGTTACTCTAGTTTGTGTCAGGTTGACAAAAACTAACCAGTCACATTGCATATATTTTGTTTGTGTGTTTCAAAAGACAAATGTGGGATAGAATAATGTTCTACCTGTAATATTTCTGAGTAGTGCCTTTGTTTTTCCTGATTCATTTTTCATTCTCCCTTTCTTAATATATTTTTGTATTTCTAGTCACTTATTTTTTGTCATTATTTGGAAGTTATCAGCAAAAGCAGCATTGCATTATTAATCTTTAATTTTTCATTACTTTATTTTATTTTGTATTCTTTGACAGTTTCACACATGTGTACACTGAATTTTGATTATTTTTATGTCCTTTCTCCTCTTACCCTCTTCTCTTTCCCATGGGAATGCTTCTTTTTCCTAGCAAGCCTCCTCTTAAATAAAACAAACTAAACTAAAAACAAACAAACAAACAAAAAACCCACCTCATTGAGAGCTTAATTAGGGTTGCTTGCATGAGCATAAGTGGGGAGTTATTTATAGGAATATAGTCCACTGATCAGTGGCTATGTCACCTAAGAAAGTGATACTCCTTCCCTGAGCACTGATTAACTGCTTCACAAGCCCCTCCCCCATGCTTCCTACTCCAGCAATAGTGCCAATCCCTAGGGCTAAGCATAGCTAATCAAACCATCACAGGCGTGAACCTTAAATTTTCTCAGAAAGCTGTTGACAATATTGCATTCATGAGCATACCTCACCAGACAGGTTGCTATTGAAGACTGTAGTGTCCTCAGCTTGTGGGACCTTTGATGACTTCTCTCCCAGAATCCTGAATATCACCCTCTGGAACTATGAAAGCTAGCCAGCCGCTTCCAGTTCAGACTCTGATTGACAGGTGTGTGGCATCTTCAGTGATAAAGTCTTACCCTCTAATTTTGGGTGGGAAACCAGGGACATTGACAATAGTCTGTAATGTTTTGGGGTCTCTAACAAATAACTCACAGGCTGGGATTTTCTTTTTATAACCTTTGACTACTATGAACAGCTTTATACACCATGCAGGTAGCCTCTATTTCAACTTTTAAAAGTTGTGTTTTAAAGTTTTATTTGTGTGTGTGTGTGTGTGTGTGTGTGTGTGTGTGTGTGTGTGTGTGTGTCTAGGTCTATGTATGTGCATCACATGAATGCAGGAGCCTACAGAGATCAGAAAGGCATCAGTTCTCCTGGAACTGAAGTTAAAGATGACTATGAGCTACCATGTAGGTACTAAGAACTGAACATGGGTCCTTTGCAAGAGCAGTAAGTGCTCTTAACCACTGAGCAATCTCTCTGGCCCTCTAAAATTATGTTTTCAATGGGCTTTCAAAACAGGTTTTCATGAGACTTTTCATAAATACACAATTTGGTTAACTCTTACCCCAACTCTCCCCTTTCTTATCCCCTCATCCCTGCTTAAGCCCTCCCACCTCAATATTCCTCCCCTCTACTTTTATATCACATGTATCCTGATATCCACCTCCCTTAAGACCTCTTCTCACCCTTCCCCTCCAGGGAACCCATTATCTCTTTCTAGCCTTTATTGACACTTCTACTTGAACATACTACCTTGAGAATTCCAAGATGTCTGGGTCACCCCACTCAATACAATTTTCAGTGCCATTTTGTTGCAGATTTCAATTTTATTTACAGTTAAATAAAATTTTATCCCACTTATGTGAGTGACCTGATTCCATCATCTAGTCATCTGCTGGTGCACATCTAGGCTGGTTCCTTCTCCTTACCTTTGTGAACAGAGCGGCAATGAACATGGCTAAACAAGCATCACTGTAGGAGGCTATGGAATGCTTTTGGCATAGCATATGCCCAGGAGTCATGAAGCTGGGTTGCATGGAAGATTTATTTTTAGCATTATAAGAAACCCCACACAGATTTCCATCATGATTGTGCCAGTCCACACTTCAAACAACAATAAATAACTATTCTTCCCTCTCATATCCTCACCTGTATTTGTTGTCATTTATTTTCTTTATAGCCATGCTAAATGGGATGAGATGAAATCTCAAAGTAGTTTTAATTTACATTTATTTGAAGGCTAAGTATGTTGGACACATTTTAAATATATTTACTAGCCATGAGTATTTCTTCTTTTGAAAGAAAGACTGTCAGTTCTATATATTATTTTTGACTGAGTTTTGTTTTCTTGATATTCAATTTTTAAAAATTCCTTTTACACTCTGAATATCTTCTGTCTCACTTATGAATTTGTTGGTCTTATTTCTTGAGCAACTAGGGTCCTGTTCAGAAAGTCTAATCCTTTGCTTATGTCTTCAAGGGTATTCAATGGCCATATTTTACTTTCTTTCTGTCAACACTATAATGTATCAAAGAACAGATTTCATTCATTTTGTTTTTATGTATCAAAAATATTTGGGGAAATGATATAGGCTTAAAAATCTTATCACAGAAAATGCTTTTAAATATGGTTTGGCATATTACTCTAACAACTAATTAATTTGGTTGCATATTCTGACATGTTCGGGAGGGAGTCTTGGAGGTGGTACAGTCTTGAGATTATAAGTGTGTGTAGGAATTCAGTTACTTCTAAAAAGATGAAATTTAGTCCTAAAGCTAATTCCAATACAGAAATTGACAATGTTATTTTTGAAAATGAAGTTGAAAATAGATTCAAATGGTGGGGCTCAAATGGGGAAAGAAAACTTATTTATTTATTTAATAAAAAATGGGGACTGTTTTAGGAAAATCTCAAACAACAGTCTGTACCTCCTAGAGCCCTCTCTTTGGTTTTTATTTTCCACAAGGCATCCAATTTTTAATATTTTGACACCAGAATTCAAATTTTTGGGTTTTCCTCCTTCCTTACAGACAGCCGATGTTGTACTGATTGACAGGGAATTTCATTTTGTTTTTTAATCACACACATGGAACCAAGTCTAGGATACTTACATTAAGAATTGAAGGTAAAAACAGAGCAAAACCCTACAGAAATAAAACTGAGAGAAAGTAGCTCACATGATCGAGGTTCTGTGCAGAGGAACTGTGTGACCACCTGAGCATTCTAAATAGAGAAGAGGATACTCTTTCTCCAAAGCCAAGCACATGGATGGTTGAAGGGTGGCTAATGGCTGTGAATAGGTGATCTGGCACAACACACCTCTGTTATGCCAGTCTGTCTATGCATCTGCTGCTGTGAAAGAAGATACCTATCTCCAAACTTTCAAACTGACCTCCTCAAGAAGTGATAACAATGCATGGAGGGTGGAGCACCCTTATTCTCTTTCCTGGTGATGAGGAGCCAATGGACTGCACCCCTAAGTTCTGGAATCATGATAGAATTCTCAACATTCATTCAAAGTTAAAAGACCTACAGTTTCATTTGTTCTCAGAGATGATGATATATTTCTTTCAATGTATTACAATTCCTAAAATTATCTTGGATGTAACTTCTTTTCAAACAACTTTATAATTTTGTTTTGTACTCAACAACACACAAATATTGCATATCACCCCAAAATTTAAGTAATATAAAGTACATGGAATAAAAATAGAGTTCTATAATCACTTTCCTATTTTCCCCAACAACTGAGTGGGTACTATGTGAACCCCTTTTATTACTTACTGGTCATGTGACCTTGACTATATTACTTCTGTTTCTGCTACATTTTGCTCTCCTATAAAGCAAGAATAGGGCTGTGTGGAAGACTCAGTGGGAAAAGCACTTGCTTCCCAAGCTTAAGGACTGGGGTTCAAATCAGAACATCCAATGCTAATTATGGCAGCCTGCCTATAAGCATAGCACTCTGAAAAAAAAGGCAAGAAGAGGGTATTGGATATTCTGCAGCTGGAGTTACAGGTAATTTTGAGCTGACCAACATGGGTACTGGGAACCAAGTTCTGGTCTTCTGCAAGAGTAGCAAATGTTCTTAATGTGGAGCCATCTCTCAGGACCCTTGTTATGTCTTGAAAATCTCTGGTCATTGGCAATAACACAGCACAGGATTTAGAAATGGAATGCTGGGATTAAAACCAGACTTGCTCTAAACATTCATGATAAGGAATGCTTCATCAACAGGTGTACATTTTTTAGTTCAATTATTAGCTTCCCATGAAAGTAGAATATAAGATGCAGAAGTGTGACATGCCTGAGGTAGCTCATTTATGTCTGTTTACCTGAAATATATTGGGTTACATTCTGCCATTTCATGAGACTCTTCCCTGGAAGGTTGGCTTCCTCCAATGACCCCAGGCTGTAGTAGAAACAGTGTGAATTAACGACCATAGCTCAAGTGACATTATCAATGCATGGGGTGGGAGATTACTTCCTTATGTGTGATTAAAAATACAGTTAAATATACAACATGTTAAAAAGAAACCAGAGGCCGCCGAGTCCCAAATTAGCACAATACAACAAATTGAGATAAAGAAAATAATTCTTAGAACATGTAATGATTTGATAAAGCAACATTTTAAAAATATTCACCAAGAACATTGAATTGAGAAAAGCTGAGGAGAAGGTGGGTGAATCTGGTGCCCTACCCTTGTTGAAATGGTGCTCAAATAAAGAAACAAAAGATTCTTTTTTTTAAAATTGGGGGTTGCTCTATAGTGTCCCCTAATCTATTCTCAGCCATAGGACAACTGGGGTGGAATCAATTTTTTAGAAGCACACATTGTAATTCTAGAGGTTGACTGACTCCCATTAATATATTTAATATATTAAATATATTGGAAGCATTGAGACATAAGGAGGGGATGGCAATTCAGTGTTTTCTTTTATGTGCTTATAGTGTGTGTGTGTTTTTTTACACAAAGTGACAGGTTTCCCATGACATTTTGTTCAAATATACTGTGAACTGTGTGACTGTACTCACTGTCTATCAGCCTCTTATGACCTTCATTGCCATTTTTTCTTTACCCATGTGCTTGCATAGGCATAGATAATAATGAAATAATGATTTAAAAGTAGGAAATGCTTTTCTAAAATATGCACAGGAGGGCCATGGTTCTTGAGGGATATTCCGGGGTTTGTGGACCATGTCTTTCTCATTCCCACAGTGCTTGTGAGCTATCTCCAGAGCCCCCAACACATGGATTCTGGCTTATATTTTTTTCCTCTCATTGACTTAAGGCCTCAGAGCATTTCTAGAAAAGGGCTTTGCATCATCAGGTGAGTTACCCAAGGAGCTCAGGTGAGAATGAGGGCAGCCTCACTATAGCTAAACTGGAAGATGATTTGTTTGAAGCATTAATAACAGTACACACTTACAACAAACCACAGATGCCATTCAATCAACTCCAAAAACTCCCGAGCCATTCTTCAGTAGAACTGGCAAAGTTCCCATCCAGATGTGGTCAAGAGAATTTTTCCTCTGGCTCAGACTGAGTTCGATCTTCTCAGGGTCCCCCTCCAACACTCTGAATAATCTGTGGAATGTTATTTTGTTTCTCTACTAGTTTATATGCCTATAGCTGTTGGAAAGAATGCTTCCTGGTATTCACAAACAAACAAACAAACAAACAGAAAAGTCTCAGTTCCCTTGTGGTCAGTAGCACCTAATGTATTTTGCAAACTCTTCAAGCATCCTGTGTTATTGCCAGACCCTCGAAAGGTCTTTGCATAGTTTATGATATGCCATGTGTACAATCCACGATAAAGGCCAGGAACTCATTTAGTCCCTACTTTAGAACCTCCTGCTTCTGCCTGCATGTTTTGTCTCCATCTGTCTTGTGCTCTGGTGACAGCAAGGATTTAATGTGGCAATGAAACCACTCTGTCTTTTGTGAGAAGACAACAGTTCAATGTGAAACCCATGCTCTCAGCAGAATCTATTCATTCATGATGCTTCCTATCTTCCCTCTTCCTTCTCCCCCCCTGCTCTGTCTCTCTTGATCATTTTTCTAGTGTTAACACATCACCATTCTACCCTGGCTTTTCTGAGTTTGTCTTCCCTCTCAATCTGCAGGCAAGCTTAAGGAACCTAAAATGAAGACAGCTTGAGATTTATCAGATGGCTTACTGGTGATGTTTTCCAAAACTTGATTCTGCAAGGAATGTTTTTGACCATAGTTTCAGAGCGTTGTTTATGATCCCAAAATGATGACTCCATCACCTTCAAATCTTAGCAGATATACTGAATATTCAAGTTCAATGCAGGTCAGATTCTGTGTGGGAGGAGAGAAGAGAGCATGTGCCAGGCACTCATTCGAGTTTCTTATGAAAATGTGTCTTAATAAGAATATGCATTTTTCATAAAGAAGCAGAGGCCAGAACAGTTTATATAACTTGTCTCAAGTCTTCATTCAATAATGGGGTGGGGAGATGGTCTACAACAACCTGAGCCCACAGCTTGTACTTTTTTACTCTTAGTCTAATGCCCTTACCAGAACTGGGAGGTGTGATGGAGGCTGGGACCAGCTCGGAAAAGACTTCCAAATGTTTAGAACAGTTTTTATTGCAGACAGCCCAAGGTTGTTTTTCAAGGCTGGTGGAACTGCTTTACAGCTAGGGTTAGTTAAGATGAATCCAGGTCCAAGCACCACAAGGAAATTCTTAGGACGATCTCTGGGGTATCCAGGACCCACGTGGTTTGCGCTAATGAATCGCTTTGAGGATTTCAGCTGAGGAAGTCAGTCTCAGAGACCCTCCTGCCCATATGGGCTGCCTTTCACTCAATGGAGTCTTTGTTGCAGCCCAGCTCTGACGAGAGGTCAGCTGGTGGTCAGCAGAGGAAACCACCGCTGTGAAGGCTGGCCCTGAGCTGTCATTCCTCCACTTGCCTTTGGACAAGGTACAAGAAATCTTTTATGGGCTGGTGTGGGGAAAACCGATGGGAGCCAGCTTTGTTCTATTTTTGTAATGTATTTCTGGTGGAGTTAATTCTATGGAAAAAAAGTCGTCAGTGGGGTTGTGTGTTTATGTAGGCCCCTTCGTCTTGCTGCGCAGTGCCAAGTTCCCTGAGTCTGCTAGGAAGCACAGCCAGACATGTTCAGCGTCCAGGGTCCTCACCCGGGTGACCCCTTAATCTTTCCAAGTTTACCCAGCTCTCTCACAGCAGCGTCTGCGTGGAAACTGATCCCTCAGCCCTTGGCTTTTGGCAGGAGGACACTTCCTTCATATGGAAAAGTGTTTAATACCAATTTAATGGTCTGTCTAGCCACTGTATGCCCCGAGCCCGCCTGCCCTTCTTAATGCTCATTGGCTCAGAGCGTGGAAAGCTAACTTTTAATCACCCGTTTCAAATGCCCCCAACTTACTTTTCAGTGTGTCCACTGCTTTTCTAATGAGGGGTCCCCTAAAATTCATTTTTAATCTTGAGAGGCCCTGCTGCTGCTCTGAGTTAAAATGGTGTCCTTAAATTTATTTTCTTTAAACAGAATTTAAACAGGGAAGGCAAATTTTTGTTTTCATTTATCTTGTTTGTTCCTTTTTTCCCCTTTTGTTTATTTTTGTCCCCTCTCCTGTTCCTTTTTTTTAACATTAGAAATAATTTCATTTTTGACTCATGAAATGAGGGTTAGTGTTTTCATTTAAGAAGTAAAACTAGGTTTGAGATGTAGCCCAATGGGAGGGCTCTTGCTTAGCATGCACAAATGCCAAGTTCATTCTCATGATAAAAATTAATAAATAATAAAACTAATAAAAGCCAACAGGAGGAAAAAAGACTATGCAAGGAAGCACTGTTTTGAAGTTGAATTAGTACAAACTGGAGCAAACCTAGCATTATTTTTATCAAAGGTCCTTAAACAATATGCAAGCTGTATACATAGTGGTAAGTTATTGAAAATGCCAAGAACACAGGAAGTCCTAATATAAACACAGTACAGTCAGTCATAAAATAGATGTGCAATGGTATGCATTACTCACTTGCTTTATTGAAAGATGAATTTTCAAGGTCATAGGATTCTTGGTCAAGATTTTCTTTTGTTGATAGTTTTTGCCTTGTTTTTGTTGTTAAATATTAATATCATCTAAACATCTAATTAATTTTTTTAAAACTTTATTCATTATTTTTATCTTTTTTTGTGACAGGGTTTCTCTGTGTAACAGTCCTGGCTGTCCTGGAACTCACTCTGTAGACCAGCCTGGCCTCGAACTCAGATACCTGCCTGCCTCTGCCTCTGGAGTGCTGGGATTAAAGGTATGAACCACCACCACCACCCAGCAACTTTTTAGAAGCCTTATTTATGGAGATGGGAGCATGTGTACAGAGGTCTGGAGATAACTTCATGCAGTTGGTTGTCTCCTTCCGTCTTCACATAGGTTCCAGGGCCTTACTGTGTCTCTCAGTTTACACAGGAGGCATCTTGTTGATCCATAAACTCTTCATTTTTCAAGTCCATTTAATTGAAGTCAATATAGCAGTGTGCCTTCGTGAACCACCAGTCACCCACTACATAGTCCTGAGAGAAAGAGCCCCTTAGTCTCCCTGTTTTTCCACTGATTCTTTCATTTTCTAGGACATTTATAAATCCCTCATCTTTTATATGCCACCATTAGTCTAAAAGGCCTGAAAAAGAGTGTCTTACCCCTGGTGACATGAGGTGACTTTCTTGCTTGCCACTCATGTTCTTCTTTTTATATTTTAATAAACTGCACAAATACCACTTTATAGCAATAGCTGACAAAGGAAAAAAACATGGAGGAAATTTCCCATCAATCCTGTCTCCTCTTTTGCCCTGACAACGCCTTTCTTCATGCGTAGGAATTTCTGTACTATATTTCATAAATCCACATATTACTTTTAAATAGTTACAGTCTTAGGAATTTTGTTTTTGTTTTTGAGACAAAGCCTGACTGTGTAGTCTTGGCTGGCCTGGAACTGCTAGATAGACTAGGGTGACCTCAAATTCACACCTGTTTCTGCCTCCTGAGTGCTGGAATTTAAAGGTGTCCAGCACCGCAGCTGGGCTATAGTCTCAGGAAATCCTGTCATTCACTTAATATTATATTCTTAGCATATATTCTGTTGCTGGAAAAGTCACCCATCCAACAATATTCTCTTCTATGGGCTTGCATGAGCCAACTAGTATACAACATTCAATTGTCTTTTTAAAAAGCTACATTATATCTGAATAATATAGCATTAAAACAACCATTTGTTAAAATATATGCTATTTGGGGTGGGGGTGTAAAGTTTTTGCATTAGAAATAATGCAATAGCATACATCTGGTACCCAGATCCTTTTTCATAGCAACAGTGCCCACTCCCACATTTTCCTGGGTGAGTGTCATCATCTACTCCATCTTCTTCTTCTTCTTCTTCAGGATCAGCAGTCAAGGATGAGGATTCCAGATCTTACTTGCTGCTCCCATAGCCTTTGAACTTTTGCGGTTGATTCCAGTATCTGCCTTCTAACTGGTAGGTATATGAAATATGAATGCATACAACTAAATAATTGGGTACAGTGGAATTTGTGTCTTTACTATAAAATTGAATTTCAAATATCATAGAAAAATACACCGCTGTTAGTAGTAATTGAGATTATCAATGCCACATACATCTCACAAATAGCATTCATATCTCTTACATTTTGACATTTTGATTAGGCTTCAACTGGTACCTAGTACTGTGAGTTTTTTCCTAATGCTACTGAATTATACCGTACACACAGATGTACAAAAATCAAAATGCAGTCCAGTATTTCTATTGTGACTATACCATGAAACACAATAGGGCTCCTTTCCTACTGTTACTGCCTCACTTGGTTCATTTCTTTTTCCTTCTTTCGGTTCTTTTGAGACAGTGTTTGTAGCTTTGGAGGCTGTCTTAAAACTCACTCTATAGACCAGGCTGGCTTTGAACTCACAGAGATCCACCCGACTCTGACTCCCAAGTGCTGGGATTAAAGGCATGCACCACCACCGCTCAGCATGAGTTGGTTAATTTCATCAACTTGATACAAACTAGTCACTTGGGAAGAGGGAACCTCAATTAAGCAATTGTCTCTGTCTTTTTGGCCTGTGATCATGTCTGTGGGCATTTTGTTGATTAATGATTAGAGTTGAAGGGTCTATCTCACTGTGGGTTGTGTCACCCTTAAGCAGGTGGCCCTGGATTTTATAAGAAAGCAGACAGCAAGCCATGAGGAGAAGCCAGTAAGCAGAGTTCCTCCATGGTTTCTGTATCTGCTCCTGTTTGAGTTCCTGCCCTGACTCCCTCCAGATGGGTGAGCCAAAAGAACCCTTTTCTCCCCAAGTTGCTTTTGGTCGTGGTGGTTATCATAGCAACAGAAGGCAACACTTCCTAGAGACCCCCTTATGTCTATTCCCATTTTCTTCATGCCCCAAGGTAACTAACATTTTAATTTATATCATTGTGGATTCAATTGTGAGCATTTTTATGAGTGGCTTGAACAGTAGGTCCTTTATTTTAAAAGCACTCACTGTGTTTACAAAGCCATATTCCTACAACAAAACCCATTTATCCAGCAGCAAATACATACTCCATCTTATCTATTCTGCCTCTCCAGAGCACTGACTTCTACAGCTCTTTGCCTCTAAACAATGCCTCTGTGAACATTCTCATACATGGCTTTAGGTTGACCGGAGGTGTGAGTTTCTGTCAGGTTAGCTCCTAGGAGGGAGATTTCTGGGTCAGAATTTCTCAGCCTCTCTAGCCCTTGTCAAATGGCTGGGTTTTATGTTCCTGCTGGAGGCACAAGAACTCCAGTTATCCCAGCTCATCACCAGCTGAGGGTTCCACCCTCCCCATAACAGCTCCTAAGAGGTGGGGTTCTGTCTTGCAGTGATTTGCATTCAGCTTTCCTTGATGCCTGCCTGATGGGGTTTAGTTTCCCAAGTGTTAGTTACCCCTTCCCTGAAAGAATTTATTCAAACATTTACCCACTGACTTCCCACCCCACAGCAATGTGTGTTTTCTACCTTTGCTATTCTGTCTGAACTATCATTGTCATTTGCTATTTTTATACACTCTAATAAGACATTTCCACTATTTTCTATTTTTTGATTGGTACTGTCTTAAATCTAATCAAATGGTATGGCTAACATGTTTCTAATATTGACTCTTTTAATCAATGGTATATTATAGTTTTTAATGTACACATTTTGTCCATTTTATATATTTGATTAGTGTTTACATTTTGCTTATTTTTATTGCTTGATACTTTTGTACATTTATATAATAAATTTTAGTCATTTTTCACATACAATTTCTCACTTTTGGCTTCTTTTCTCTCCTGTTGGGAACTTTCTTAATAGTCCACATTCTCTTTCCTCTTTTCAAATCTTCCTCTTGTATATAACTGACTGAGTATGGGTGGGAAGTCCCTTATAGGAGAAAGCACAACTCCCTTCTTCATTGACTGTAAATGCAGAGGTCAAGCCATCCTGTGTTTTTGGAATTATATTCATTTGGTTATGATGTAGTATATGTTCATTAAAATGTGGATGTAATTTGCTACTATTTTTTATATATACATGAAATCTATTGGCCTGTAATTTTGGATTACATACTGATTTTTATGACAGATTATATTAACCATGATGAAAACAAATCACACACGCACACAATTCTTTCCATGCTCATATTTCCTTATTGAGACTGGAGATGCTAAAAATCATATTATATTAAGGCCATAATTTAAATCCATAATAGAAAGAAAAGCCCTAGCAAATACAAAATGAAAAAGAAATTCCTTTATATGATAAAGGGTGTATATCAGAAGATTCCCCCAGCATCCTACTTAAGGGTCAAATATGAAATTGAGAAAGAAAGAGGGATATTCCCAGGTCAACCTTTCTTAATACTTTACCATTGCAAAAGGCAAGAAACACAGACAGCATGGGTATATTGAAGAAAATCCACAATAAAGCCCCCTAGAATTAATAATTTAACAAGGTCAAAATAAAATCACTAATACTTATTAGTGATTAAGTATTAGTGCTTAAAAGGATTACTGGCTTCACTACAATTTATTTGAATTTGGTTATTGGAGAGGAAAGCAGGGTCAAGTTTCAATATAAATAATTGGAAAATTAAATGCAGAGTGATATGTTTTGCAATCATATAAAACATACAAAATTTACAACACAAAAGGCATGCTTCCATATTCAGATGTTCAGCAATGAAAGAATAACCACTGTAGATATTAAGCTGTTGTATGCCCACCACTTCTTTGGATTTATTTTTGTTTATCTGTGGATACATCACATGTGTTCAGGTACCAATAGGGGAAAAAAGAGTTATTTGGACTCCCTGGAGCTAGATTTCTGGGAAGTGTCATAGGAGTGGTGTGCTGGGTCTGGGCCCTCTCCAAGAGCAATCAGCCATCCATCTAAACCATCAACCAGCTCCTCAGCCTCTACCTTCCCTTTCTTAAGACCCTTTGAAAGCCAATTGGTGGCTCAAATGAAAAGCTAACTTGTAGATATTTTTTGAAGTTCTTTAAGTGTGTATTTAATGGCTATGTCTTTCAGTTTATATCATTGACACTTCAATGCAGTTAACTTTTAGAATGTACAAAGTGAAATAGTAAAGGCCCCGACCACCTCGATCCCACAAACTGCAGCATTTGGTTGTTTTCCAATGCCTTTGATGAGTTTCTGAAACTTAATTCCTTTTCCAGTTTAATGCCCTTCAAACCATAAATTCTGTAGTTAACTGCTTTCAGAAAAATGGCACTCTTCATGTTTGGAGAATGAGGTAAGGGGGAAGATAAGTGACTTATCCCAAGGTCACACTGGTTTTTTGTTTTGTTTTGGTTTTTGGTTTTTTGTTTGTTTGTTTTTGTTTTTTTCCAAAATAGCTTTTGATTTATTGAAGAAAATTCAAATCTTTGTCTTAAATTTGTTCAGTTAAGGGAGATGATCAGAGGAACAAATGCATAGAACATATTTGAGCAAAAACAACCAGTGCACCTGGGTTTAAGCTATGTTAAGTTATATCATGGCTTCTTGTCTCCCACCTCACTTATTTCCTCTCCCCCAGCTTATCTCTCCCCCCTTCCTCCTGCTCTCTTCCCTTTCTTTCTTTTATTTTCTTATTTTACATATCGATCCCAGTTCCCTCTTCCTTCCTCCCTCCCTCCCTCTCTCCCACCCTCCCATTTCCCCCAACCACCCTCCCCCCCCACACACACACACACTCCATAGATAGGGTAATGCCTTCCAGGAAGGGTCAACAAAATCTGTTGAGTCATTTGGAGTAGGAGCTAGGCCCTCCCTCCTGCCTTTAGACCAAGAGAGTATCCCACAATGGGGAATGTGCTCCTAAAATCCTTTTGTGCACCAGGAATACATCCTGTTCCACTGTCAGAGGGTCACACTGTTTTTAAGCCCAGTATTGAGAGCAGCACTCACTGGTCTTTAGTTGAGCCCAAGGTTGTGCTGATTTTGTTGGGGAGCAGGTCTGATGGATTAATTCAAACACGGACTGTCCATTTCCAGATGTTTTCTCTGTTGTGTCAGTCACAGGAGGGGAAGAAGCCAGTGTTTTCAGAAGAGGTGATCATTTCTGCTGCTGCTGTGCTTGAGGAATGTTCTGTTTTGCAGTGGCCTCACAGTACTCTTGAAGGAAAGGGTATCGGAGAATGCCACTGTCTTCTGCTGGGAGCGAATGGAAACCCTATGCCAAGCCAAGCAGAAGTACGGAGAAAAATCTGCTGCCCCATATGGAAAATGCATTCCAGATAAAAGATACTGGGGTTATCTGCAAAGAGATAATGGAGTGCTGATTGTATTATGTCATTTTGTTCTAAAATTTGATTCAGTTTTGTGAACTTAACCTTAAAAATAACTGCCAGACACTTTTCTATTGCTTAAAGAATGCTACAGTTAAACAAGAAGCCAGATGCCCTCTACCAGGAAGCTTTCCCTCTTAGCTCTGGAGCATCTGAGATAATCCCTTCCCCTGTCTGAGTCTTCAGTGAACTGTTAGCTTTATTTTCCTGTACTGATGTAGCTCCTGAAGATTATGTCAGGGAAACTCTGCTTGCCAAAGTAATAGACTATTATAAAACTATAAAGACACTGTAGCACAGATCAAGGACATCCCCATCCAAGACTGAGAGCTGTCTGCTCAGTTTCCTCTGCTGTTGGCATTGTACACTAACATAGTGCATCTGTGATCAAATCAACCAGTTAGTTAGCCCGACTAAAGCCCATGTTTTGGATGCCCTCCCTTTTTCATCTAACCTCTGTCTTTCCTAGGATCGCACCCAGGAAACCAAGTTACATCTAGTCATTGTGTCTCTTTAGACTCTAGGGATTTGGCAGCTTCTTGCCTTCCTTGTTTTGGTGACCTTCCTTATTTGGAGGAGCAGTATCCTGAGATTTGAAGACATCCCTTCCTTCCATTGGACTGTAGTTTACATTATTTGAAGAAATATTGCAGAGGTAACTGCTTCTCACCTCAGGTTAATGGTAGCTCCTATCAATAGAACTTGCCAAGGATGCTGCTGACCTTGGTCTCCCCTGCCTGGGTTACTGTTTGTTCATTATCTCCTGCTACATTGCTCCTTTATCTCTTTCCACATTGTGCTTTCAGATGAAGTTTCTGTGTGTGGCTCAGGCTAGGAGACTTTGGGGTCCATATCTTTTGAGGGTAGACTGTCTACCTACAGTACTTGAACTCATCTGTATGGGGGCTTTGTCCATTGCTTCCAATTTGTTATATTTGCTCAGTCATTTAGTTATATCAGTGCAGACTCATGCATGTCTATTTGCTGTGGATTTTGTGGCATGTTGCTTATATTGTTACTTGGACAGGTTGTTACATCTTCAGTAGTTTTCTTGAAAGTAAACATTTACAATTTTGAACCATTTTCTAATTTTTTCTTTTTTAAATCACTGTTCTGATTTCTCTGGATATACATGTTACAATCCACTATCTGAGCTATCTCCTCACTCCCTTTATTGTATAGCTTCTGCTGTGTGAAGTCCCTCTTGACTGGTTCACTATATCCTCTTTAAGATTCATTATAATACCTGATACGTGTAGGTGACAAAGACAGGGAATATCGTGTAGACCCCTGAAAACTGCTAACTCACAAGTGGGCCCCTTTCGGGCTTGCTTTTATTTGTGATCTCACCAAACTAGAAAATGAGTGAGTCTTCCCCATCTCCCATAGGAAATCAACATCTGAACTGGTCAGTTTTAATGTCAATATGACATATCCCACAGTCACCTGGGAAGAAAGAATCTCAGTTGAAGAATTCCTGCCATTAGATTGGCCTCAGGGCCTATCTGTGGGACATTCTCCTGGTTGCTAACAGATACAGGATTGTTCAGCTGGCTTCAGGTGGTGCCATCCCTGGGCAGGTGATCTTGGGCTGTATAAGAAAGGAACCTAAACAAGCCATAGAGAGGCATGTAAGCAGCATTTCTCTCTGGTTCCTGCCAGATGTCCCTCAGGGATGGACTATGACCTGAAAGCATAAGCTGAAATAAACCATTTCTTCCTCAGATTGTTTTTGGTCAATATTGATCACAGCAACAGAAAGAAAACTAGGACAGCATCCAAAGCCCTATCTCATCATGAATATCTGATGAATGACTCCCTTATCCTGCCCCAGCTCTTAACCTGTGGTGCCTCTGCTGGAGTCTTGGTTCTCACATTTCTCGGCCAACGATGAGTTTTCTCATTGCCTCTAGTATTCACACTCTAGTGCTTCTAACCCTTGATTCTGGATTTATTA
This sequence comes from Cricetiscus sungorus, assembly GCA_030556225.1. Taxonomy (NCBI): domain Eukaryota; kingdom Metazoa; phylum Chordata; class Mammalia; order Rodentia; family Cricetidae; genus Cricetiscus; species Cricetiscus sungorus. The sequence goes on along the minus strand of JANBXA010000007.1, from coordinate 48,383,429 downwards.
CCCTGGAAAGCAGCCTTGGCAACACCCGTGCTGTGCTTACAGATCTCTGTTGGCTTCAGTTACTGTGGACCAAGTCCAAATTCTTCGCATGGAATTCTTCGCATTGAAGCCATTCAGAATTTAGACCCTCTTGTCTCCCTAGTCCCGTTCTCTGTCATGTCCTGAAGGCCCCATCTAGCATTTAAATCTCAAATATTCTATACTCTCTCCAAATCCAAGAGCATTTTCTTCTTGTCTTTGTAAGAGGTACCATCTCAGCAGAGGTACCACTAAGGACATCAAAGCACACAAACTCACTTGGGATCCAGAGCCATCTCTCTGATATTATAGGAAGCACTCAGGTGGTCTCATGTGGAAGTGAGGCAGGGTGTCATGTAGCTATTCATGTTGATGAATTGAGATCTTGGACTCTTCCTACCTAGTCCAGTGTTGCTTGGAGTACTACGAACAGATTTGGGGGGTAAATACTAAGATTCAGTCAAAAACATGAAACTTTTTAGGAAACCAAGATGGAAATTATAAATGAAGCCAATTGTATAACCTCTGAATTCTACAAGCTGGAGTTATAAAGATAAATAACTAAACTACATGATGAGACTGGGTTCTTTTTTAAGGGATGGGAAGTAGATGGTGATTTGGATGGGAGAGAAGGAACAGGCAGGTGAGTTCTCCTTGCAGGAAGGACAACAAGTAGTGTAGGATCAGGTGCTGCTCTGGCTGAGGACAACACCCTTTGCTGAACTGTGCCTTTGAAGACACATCAGTTAACACCTGAAAACAAGTCCAAAGTCTCACAACAGCAGATGGGAAACTCAGAAGATCTGTGCAGAAGTCATGATCATGGAGAAAGTTCAATGGAATCAGAAAGAACAAAACAGTTGGATGCTGGGGCAACAGAAAACATGTGTAAACATTTGGGAAAGATTTATGTGCTTAGGTAAAGTGGGTGTTATCATTTCTTTTCTTCCTTCCTTCCTTCCTTCCTTCCTTCCTTTCTTTCTTTCTTTCTTTCTTTTTAAGATTTTTTTTGAGACAGGATTTCTCTGTGTAACAGCTCTAGCTGTCCTGGAACTAGCTCTGTAGACCAGGCTGGCCTTGAACTCACAAAGATCTACCTGCCTCTGCCTCTGCCTCCCAAGTGCATGCACCACTACCACCAGGCACCATTTCTTACTAAATGATCCTGAAGCCAAAGCCATATGGAAAACTCACAAAAGGCCAGGCAGTAGGAAGCTGGTAAAACTGTGCCCTTGCTTACAGCTTACATCCTCCTGTAGGGATGGCTGTCACAGAAGAGTGGCCAGGAAGGATGGGTGTGATTTCAATAACCTGACCCCATGCCAAACACCAGCTACTCCCAAAGTTCTTGTTTTCTGCTTCCACAGTGTCTGGGCTATCCAGTAGGTGGTTACTCACCCAAGTCTGACAGGAGTTAAGTTAGGTAAGGCAGATCAAGAAGGGAGAGAGGACTGAAGTGGTAAAAGGCTAAAAACCTCAGCTCAGCCTCCATTAGTAATCAGGACAATGCAATGGAAAGCATTAATGCAATACTTGTGTTTTAAAAAGACTTATTTGTTATTATTTATATGTAAGGGTACCGAACCTCCAGAGGCCGGAACAAAGGTTCCAGATCCCCTAAGTGGCAGGTCCAAGCCTGGCATAGGTGCTGGGAATCAAACTTGGGTTCTCTGGAGGAGCAGTAAGTGCTCTTAACTGTCAGGCATCTTTCCCGTCCCATTAACGCAGTAGTTTTTCATCTGATAGAATGAGGTTGATAACATCTAGTGATTTTGAGGGCTCTTCCACGACTGCTGCTGATGAGACTTCCTGGGAGGGTGATATCATTTGAATTAAAAATACATATACCTTATGCTCCATTAGTCCTCAGTCTCTCCACTAAGAACATGTGAAATATGCATGGGAAACACCCTCATTGCCAATTTCTTTACAGCAAGGAAAGCAGGCAGGTGTTGTAGAATGCCTAAATAAAAAAGCCATTATTGCCCCCCTCAGGACATTCACATCTCTGTGCAAATACCAAACAAAAATATAGCATTAAATGATGGTTAATGAAAGATCCCATGAGATGGCATTAACTGGAAAATGGTAGAGTTTGAAATTCCATTAGGAACATAAACATTAATAAAATAAACAAACATGTAATAAAATTATAAAAATCTATAAGAACATTTATAATTGTAGAAAAATCTGAGTGAGTTGGGATTTCACCATGAGCTACAATAAGAGCAAATTCAAATCTATCGCATATAAGTAATCAAGATTGAAAACTAGGATTAGAGGCTAGGCAGAGGTGGTGCTTGCCTTTAATCCCAGTACTCAGGAGGTAGAGGCAACAGTCAGGAGTTAGACGCCAGCATGGTCTACAGAGTGAGTTCCAGGACAGCCAGGGGCTACACAGAGAAATTCTGAGGATAGAAAATTTTGAGGTAGGGACAGAAATCAAAATGAAAAAAACAAAAACAAAAACAAATCACCCAGGTTCCTATCACCATGGAAAACATTTCCAAATGTTGCTTCTGTTCATTTTTAATATGTTTATAGAGTTGAAAACAAAACACATGCTCTTCATTGCACACACTAACTAGATGGTAAGATCCTATTGGTAAACACACCATGTACTTTGTTTGCAGGGCAGAGAGAAAGAGTAAGCTGGAACTGACCTAAAAATTTTCTCCGTGCTGACTTGCCTTCATAGTACTAGAAGGTGGTAAGAAAACTGCTGAAGAAGAAAATATGTCAGTGATTATAACTAAGCAGTGAACTTTTTGAATGCTTCTGTTCTTATCTGGTAGGCAAGATGTGCCCATGGGTACAACAGTGGCACGAACTTTTGGTCTGCTCTACAGGAAGGAATTCTTGCTGGGTATTGTAAACCTGGGCAGATATCATGACTCAGGAGGTCATGACTCAGGAGGTCATAGACCCTAGTGGGGAACCTACTATTGTTTGGTTAAATGGACATATTGTCAAACTTTTCTAAGTATGTATGTTTATGCCCATAGATTAGTGCTGTCCTCAGCCCTGGCTAGGGAAGCCTTTTTTTTTTTTTTTTTTTTTTTTACATGGACCATCTATATCAACCCTATCAAGGCTTGGGAAACATTGTGGAAGCAGTGAAAGAAATAATGTAAGAGCCAAAGGGTAGCAAAGGGTAGTGGGGAGTGCAGTGAAAAGCTGTCTTCCCAATGTGACATGACCATTGCACTCATGAAGTACAGCTGTGGTTACCTGCACAAGGCCTGAATAAGATCAAGACAGCAGATTCAGTCAGCCTTCCAGTAGTGAACACTGATTGGATTCAGTGGATTATAAACAAAGGTAACAGGAAGGTGGGAAGGAGATGTGTTGAGGAGTAGAAAAGGGGGAACAGAGGAAGTTTGGAGTGGATTTGATCAAGACACATTGTATACATTGTCATTGCCAAAGAAGAAATAAGATGTATTTAAAAGAAAAAAAAATGCACACACTGTTTGAAGTATAATCACAAGGAACATTATGAAAGCATTAGATTAATGAGGAGAGAGAGGCTTATTTAAAGTGGGTCTTCCATATCCAGGATGTGAGGATTCCAGTGGTTCTGTAGACTATTGCTTTTTGTTATTATAAAGCAATTTTCTTTGAATGGCATTTTACTAATATTTGCTGCATGGACTACTGATTTTTAGGAAAATTGAATGACTCAAAACAATAAGCAAGAAAACCTGGTGTCCTATAACAAAGGAGACCTGCAGGTCAGTGCAGCCTGCCCTGCTCCTGCCTTGGGTTTTATCTGAGTATCATTTTGTCTGTGTATCATTTCAAGGAAAATGTCTCACTAAGGGAATGAGTACAATGGACGTTCTAAGCTTCTGTTGATGTGTGAATAGTGCTTCTCTGGACTAGTGGACAACACAGAGCGCTGCTTTGTTTCTTCTCCAGTAAGATCTCACCTCAATGTTCTCTGGCACCAACCTCACCTGATGCTGAAACCAACTATTTTGTTTTTTTCATTGCGACAATTTTGTCTTCCCTTATAGGAAGCTGGCCAAATGTTCTGATAACTATTTTTTCTTTTTCTTTTTTAATCTGAGACAAGGTCTTGTGTAGCCCAGGCTGGCCTTGGACTACTGGTCTTCCTGTCATCATATTACAAGTGCCAGATTTACAGGAATGTGCCACTTTGCACTGCTTCTATGGCAGCAAGCAAATACTCTACACATTGGGCTACACCCCCCACCCAAATTTCTTCAGCCATCTGCTCAGGCTGGTCTTTGTGAGACTATCTAGAATTTTTTCCTGGCACTGTTTTGTTACGGCAGGTTTTTCCTGCCAGCCCGCCGCCTGCGTGCCGCCGGTCTGGGCCCATAGCCGCACCAGCCCCAAGTAACTGTTGGCCAGTTACCATTATTGTTTATGGGCTAGCTCTGTCTTAATTATTAACCCATTTCTACTTATCTAAGTATTTCCACGTGGTTATCTTATCCGGGAGCCGCAGCCAGCATCTTCTTTCTCTCAGGTCTCCATCTTGACTCCTCCTTCCCACTTCCTCTTTCCTCCTCCTAGTCTCCTAGCCCCGCCTATCTAGTTTTCTATTGGCCACAGGCTTTATTAATTAACCAGTATGAGAAACATATTTACAGAATAACATCTCCCATCACTGTTTTAGTCATCTCAACGCTGCAAAGAGGGCTTTTCCTTCAATTTCAAGGTCATGCATTCTATTTAATGTACTCTATGTTCTCTTAGTTCCATGTTGAAGGCCATGGCCCTCCATTGTTTCTAACCATTGTGTGCATGAGGGCTCTCTCATCCCAGTATGGCTTCCATTTTTCTTTTCTAGTATTGGTGCACATTACTCTGAGCAGTCCTGGCCTGTGTCCTGTAGCCAGTTAATCCAGCCTTCCTGGATGCTTCCAGCCCACAAAGGGCTCCTCTGCCAGTTCTAATAATTTTCATTTAATTTCCTAAAAAAACTTTATCATGCAGACAGATAGTTATATGGTTAGGAGCATGGGAAAACAGTGGCAAAATGAGAATGATCAGGGGAATGAAAAGACAGCTGGACACTGTCAAAGCAGAAGGTGGAGGGCAGTAATTGAAAGTGCTGGACATGAGTGGGGTGTCCTCCCTCTCTTTTCCCTCAACTTTAATGACAGCTGCCAGGCACCTAACCCTCAGAACTGAACCTTTAGATGGAGAGACTCACTCAGATTCCACATGATCCTGCTGGAAAGACACATCATAAGTAACCCCCATTTTACAGGGGAAGAGAGTATATTTTGTTCAAGCTAATTAAGACAGGCACAGAATAAGGATTTGAGAGAAGGTGCTCATGTTTGATGGTAAACTCTGATCCCCTACCCTAGTCTATCTTTACAAAACAAACCCAGAAAAGACTGACACTCCTGGTCAACTGAGGCCATTGATGTTGAGTGACATAAAGACAGGTGTGTGTGTGTGTGTGTGTGTGTGTGTGTGTGTGTGTGTGTGTGTGTGTGTTTGAGAAAGAACACCTGCTAATCCTTACTATGCTTCTTGCTTAGGAGTTTCCTAGAACACACCGTCTTGGGGTAGTAGATACAGAAGAAGAAGTGGGATGGTAAAAATGAAGGACAATGGGACTGCTGGGATAGCTGAGCTGATAGATACCTGCTATGCAAGCATAGAGCCCCAGATTCAGATCCCCGGCACTCTTGTGAACAGCCAAGCACGGCAGAGTACCTGTAACTCTAGTGGTAGGGGCTAAGGATGAGTCCCTGGTACTTGCAGGCAAACAAGAGCAAGGAAGGGCTTATTTTACCCCACACTCTGAGGGAATAGTCCTTCAAAAGCGTGGTGTGAAAGGCATGGTGGCATGTTGGGAGCCGGCCTTGAGTCACATCCTCTTGCAGAGTTGCTTACACCTTAAACTCTAATTGAGACTTATCTTGGTAAAACAGAAAACTGCTTAATAGGCAGTCTCTTCCACTCACCCTAGGTACTGAGATAAACCGGGTGCCTGAAACTGAGATGGGCCTGGAGCCAGGAACTGAGATAAGCAGACGTTTATGGTCTGGGACAATTACCAGAGCCCCAGAGTCGGCAGAGATACCTCTCCCCATTTCCTCCCCGCTTTGCTTTAAAAACTCCTTTTTTGCCTAATAAAGTTAAACCTTGACAAACCATTGCTTGGTCTCGTTCCTTCTTTCTCTCCCATTATTTTCAGGTTCTAGCCCACCTCGACCTACGAATAACTAGGTCCCGCTGGTCTGGGCAAGTGGCACCCAACGTGGCCATTGAGGGAGGGCTTTTACCAACGTAGTCCCCAACCCTGAAGAAAAACATTGGAGAATAGTGCTGGACCTGCAGACCTGCGAGCTACAGCCAGGCGAGTTGGAATCTGTCCTCACCGCTCATGAGCACACCGATTCCTGGTGAGTTCCCCCCACTTTCCATTCAATAATAATGGGTCAATCCTTGTCCAAGGAGGTGAAGTTCATTAGGGACTTCAAATACTCCTTTTGAGAAAGAGGAATTAGAGTTTCATGTAAAGAATTAGTAGATGGCAGCCACCTCCTTCTTGTGCTGCTGGTGCTGCCTGTGTGCTCCTCAGGCGCAGACCCGGTGCCTCTTTTGTGAAGAGGCGGCTCAGGCGACCCCAGCGCTCACTATGGCCAGCGAGAAACCCGAGGAAGGAGTCAAGACCGAGAACAACGATCATATTAATTTAAAGGTGGCGGGGCAGGATGGTTCTGTGGTGCAGTTTAAGATTAAGAGGCATACACCACTTAGTAAACTAATGAAAGCCTATTGTGAATGACAGGGATTGTCAATGAAGCAGATCAGATTCCAGTTTGATGGACAACCAATCAATGAAACAGACACACCTGCACAGTTGGAAATGGAGGATGAAGATACGATCGATGCGTTCCAGCAGCAAACAGGAGATGTCTACTAAAAAGGGAACCTGCTACTTTACTCCAGAATTTTGTTATAAACCAAGAATACATTAGCAATTAGAAAGCCGCAATTTGGTTCCACCACGTCCTGACTACTACAGTATAGTTTTCTCTATTCTTTCATCTCCCTGTCCCCATTTCTTTATTGAACATAAAGTAACTGGTGTATGTGCACAAGCATATTGCACTTTTTTTTCTTTTTTAAACTAAATGGCCAATGTTGTGTTTTAATTGACATCAGATGGAGATGATCGGGGGGGGGGGTACTGGTTCTGTGAAAATATCCCCCTTTCTCCGTTAGTGGCATGCTCATTCAGCTCTTATCTTTATATTCCAGTAAGTCATTTAGCTCTCAATGTTTTAACAAAAAACTCAACAACAAAATTCTTGCATACCTTGTTCGATTGGAGAATTTTAATGTTTTTCATTTATCATTGTAAAACCAAGGACAATTTTATAACATTTTTGTACGTAGCTGTTACATGTAGGGCAATCTGTCTTTAAATAGGGGTAAATTACTCTTGAACAAAATGATCCTAGATAGTTTTCCCTTCAAGTCAAGCGTCTTGTTGTTTAAATAAACTTCTTCTTAAAAAAAAAAAAAAAGAATTAGTAGGTTTCTTTGCTTTCGTTTCTAAAAGTTGTCCTTGGGTTATTCTCGAAGGACCAGATATTCACCCCCTAACATGGCAAAAGATGGGTAAAGATCTTAATAGAATACTTAAAGAACAGGGACCTGAGTCTATTCCATTACAGTTTTTACTATTGGAATATTGTTAACAACTCCTTACTGAGTCTCCTGGGTCAGCTCATTTAACTTCTGCCATTGAGGAATTCTTAAAACCCCTGCCCCACTCACAAACTCCTAATCAAATAGAGCCCCTTAAAAAGGCTCCCTCTCTGTGCCTCTCCATGTGAATCTCTACGCCTTTAGAAGAGCCCAAACCTTGTAAATATTCTACATTTAAGACCCCAAATGATCCCCCTAAACCGCCCAGCCGTATTCGGTGTCCTCATGTTATTCCCAATACAATCAGAGGGAAGGTCCAAGCATAAGTTTAAGACTTCAAAACCTCTTAAAATAAACAGTTTAGATAGCAGCCGCATTACAAGAGATTTCAGGTAAGGATGTTTTATTTTAACAAACTAATCTTGGCCTAGAAAAAGGAGGGTTAAAAGATGTATGTATGTATGTATGTATGTTTGTATGTATGTATGTTCTGTAGGTATGGTGTGGCCACACAAATGCAAGTATGGAGTGTGAGTATGAATGTGTAAATCCTAACAAAAAATACTATTTAAATTGCTTGAGATATGGTAAAAAGAGACATCAGATTCAAAGCAGTCCACAGGAAATGGCCAAAGTCAACATGGCCTGAGAGCCATAGGAGCATCTATGGATGGTTCAATAGAGTTTAACAAAGGAGAAAAAACAGAAATTCTCTTATTTTTGTGGTTAAAAAATAAATTTAAGAAATGGAGGTTAATGTAAGATTTGCGAAAAGCTATTGAGAAAAAGCCTCAAGGAACTGCAACCATGTCAGGTCCCCCACCTAGAAAGGTGTCAGTGAAAATGCAAATGAGACCTTGTCAGCTCATGAAAGCTTTACAGGTCAGAGTAGAAAAACTTTTCAAAAGTATTTGGGACTTATGTTACATCCTAAAGAAATTAGGCCTCAAATATTAAAAATTAAAGATAGCTTGTGATCATTAAATGATTTTCAGAAATTATTGGGAAATATTCAATGGTTACGTCCTTTTTAAAAGCATCTACTGGCAATTTAAAACCTTTAAGTGATATCCTTAAAGGAGATAGTGATCCCAAGTCACCCAGACAGGTAACTAAAAAGGGTAGACAAGTTCTTCTACAATTGGAGAATACAATCCAACATCAACAGATATGCTATATTGAGCATGCAAAACCATGGGAGGCTTATGTGCTTTTCACAAAACATAGTCTGACTTCTTTCTTATGGCTAGGGGACTATTGTTATGGTTACATTTGCATTACTTTGGTTTCCTCAACCAAAGTGATAAATCATTATTTTAAAATAGTAGCTTGTATGGTACAAAATGCTGTATGGAGTCTAAGAGATATTTTGCCAGAGAACCAAGCATAATGGTTATTTCAAAACCTTTACAACCAGCATTTAACAGGGAAAGGAATGTTTACTTAGATGGTGAGGGGGTTACCTCCCCTTATCTGAGAGTGGGCTCAGGCCCCAGCCATGGCACTCCTGACTTAAGGAGTTAACTTTCTTTTATTATTAAAAGTTCCCTTTCTCTGTATAGATTTAGGACCTAAGTTTCCAAGCTTTTATTAATTATAATTTTTGGGCCATCAGCTTTTGCTAAGTTTTTGGAAAAAATTAATAATAAGTTCATAGACTGTTACAATTTATGCTAATACATCCTTTTGTATTCCCTAAAATTGTAAGGGGTAATCCTGTAAAAAATGCTGTTAGTTTCTCCTGAAAGTTTTTCTAACAGAAAAGCAGCTTATGTTATTGATAGAAAAGAATATGTAGTAGAGACAGATTCATCTTCAGCTCAGATAGTTGAATTACAAACTGTTGCAATAGTTTTTCAACTTCTAATGATTCACTTAACTTATATACTGGTAGTCATTATGTTTTCAGAGCTCTTCAAGTTTTAGAGATAGTTCCATACATTGGAGCTAGTAATAATCAGGTTAAAATGCTGTTTGAGCAAATTCAAAGTGCCATTCATTATAAAGAGAGCCACTGTGCTTTGTGGGTCATTCAAAGTTTCCCAACCCACTGGCTAAAGGTAATGAGTCAGCTGATAGGAAAATAAGCTCATCTTACATCATCAAAATAGTAATAATCTAAGAAAACAGTTTGGTTTAACTACTGAGACTGATCAACAAATTGTCAAACAATGTGATGTGTGCCTACAATATTTACCTGTAACTAATATAGGAGTTACAGGTAACTCAGGCCAGCTTCCTAATATTTTATGGCAAATGGATGTTACTCATATTGCAAAAGTTGGCAGATTAAAGTATGTGCATGTAACAGGCGATATGTATTCAGGCTTCTTAACGGCCACTGCACAAACTGGAAAAGCTACTAAGTATGTGATAAGTCACTGTTTAAAGTGTTTTGCTTACATGGGAGCTCCAAAAAATATTATAAAGACAGACAATGGATCTGGATATTACTAGTAAAGCATTTCAACATTTTGTGCACAATAAAAAATTAAACACATAACAGGCATTCCGAATAATCTTCAAGGGCAAGGAATTGTGTAGCATGCTCATAGCTCCTTAAAAATGCAACTTATAAGGAGAAGGGAGTTGTGCCCCCATTCTCCACATGATGCATTAAATCAAGCACTCTTCATTTTAAATTTTTAAATGTGGATGCCCATGAGCAATCTGTGGGGGACAAATTCTGATATGATGGAACTCAAGAGACTTTTACTCAAGTCAAATGAAAAGATTCATGCATGAGACTATGGAAAGGGCCCAACCCTGTCCTAATATGGGATTGAGGGGGGTCGAGGGCATGTTTGTGTTTTCTTGCAGGAAGAAAATGAGGCCAGGTGGCTGCCAGACCATTTGGTGAGGTGAGATGTGTGGAACAGAGGAAAACCGGACCTGAGACCTCAGGAGCATAATTACCTTCTCTCTCTCTCTCTCTCTCTCTCTCTCTCTCTCTCTCTCTCTCTCTCTCTCTCTCTCTCTCTCTCTCTCCCTCCCTCCCTCCCTCTCTCTCTCTCTCTCTCTCTCTCTCTCTCTCTCTCTCTCTCTCTCTCTCTCAGGGGTCATTCTTTAGAACAGGCAAGGCTTAAACCTATTGTTTTTACAACAAGGAGAAATTTGTGCAACACTCTAAAAGGAATGTTGCTTCTACACAGATCACAAAGGAGTGAAAAGAGACAGTATGGCCTAGGTCAGAGAATGGCTAGAAAAAAAAGAAGGAAGCAAGGAGAATAGGAACCAGGCTGGTTATCACCCTACTCCCTTATCCCTTGCTGGCTTCTTAAGTCTGCTTGCCTTAGGCCCTTAGGCCATTAAGAGGTTAACTGGCATTATCTGCCAACAGATTGACTCCCTGATGACAAAGCCTATCCAAGTACACATCACAGGCTTGACCTCAAGGTATGTAGTCATGGTGAGCCTTTAGAAGGTGACAACCCATGACCAAGGGGGCCACTTCCCAGGGAAGCCTCCTTCTGCTATTGACAAAATAAAGTATCTCCCACATAGGTGCACCTATGAGTGCAATAAAGAGGCCATCAAAGGCGCCTACCCTGCCTGGACTTCATGGAAGTATACCTGGTTGCATGAAGGTGGGCCTGAGCAATCTCACCTGTGAAGGCTGGTTTAGCTTGCTTCAGAACACATGTCACATAACTACCTAGGGGGACCAGGGTCCCTGCTCCCACTCGTGGTGACATAGTGTCAATAGCCCACCTTCTTACTTAAAAAAACAAAAAAACAAACAAACAAAAAATTGGAGGAATTGCCAGAAGCAATTGTGGCATAAGCCTTAGAGATTGCCAGTTATTTATGGAATAGCCCACAGAGTTAAAAGATAGCTACTTTCAGTCCTGATCTACCTTCTCCCCAACTTCCTGGGAAGTAGAATTTAGGGCTTACAAGATTGCAGTCAGTTTACTTAGTAACATTCCTTATACAGTTATTTAGCAACTCCTGAGACCTCTTCCCCTGCTAATAACCTGCTTATCTCTACCTGCATTTCCCCTTAGCAGATATCCTGCTCACCTTCAGTGACCTAAAATGTAGAACACCAGGAGGTCCAGATACCAGACAACTGCCTCCCCAGAGTTTATGGAGGATTTTTGGCTATGCTATTATTCTTGGCCTCCCTTATATGATGGGATAGCCATTTTGGGAGACTCAGCTTATTCCAACAATTCCCGTCATTGCAGATGGTATACAGATTCCACTCATGGAATCTCTGCTACTCAGGTGTCTGGCCTAGGGCTATGAATCTCTACTTCTGAAGCCTCTCCTCAACATAGCCATCTTTGTAACACAACCATTTCTCCCGACTTACCTCACACTTACATTGTCCCTCCCAACAATGCTTGGCAGGCAGGTACTCATGGCCTCACCCCCCCTGCTTGGCCACAGCTGCCTTTTGTATTTTAATCAAGCTTTTGCCTTGCCTGTTTTACTATAGCCCTAATGACTTCCTTCCCTTATGGGAGGAAAGGGACTGCTCTCCCCTCCCTAGGCAGTACAAAGAGCCCATTTCTGCCCTCACCATCTCTCTCCTTCTCAGTCTTGGTGCTGCTGGAGTGGGGACAGGCATTTCCTCCCTTGTTCTATCCAGCAACAGGTAATCTGAACTATGCTCAACTATCGATGAAGATATCCAGTGACTTCAGAAGGGGATAGACAACCTCACAGACTTTCTTGATTCCCTGGCAGAAGTCGTCCTCCAGAAGAGGAGGGGACTTGATCTCCTATTCTTGCAGCAGGAAGGTCTCTGTGCTGCCCTTAAGAAGAAATGCTGCTTTTATACTAGCAAGACAGGAGTAGTAAAGGGCAGTATGAAAAAAATTAGAGGATTAGAAAAAAGAAAAAGAGAGAGGGAACAACAAGAAAGATGGTACAAAAATTGGTTTTCCACCTCCCCTTGGCTTTCTATCCTCCTTCCTTCCCTCCTGGGGCCATTTGTGGGATTATTGCTGCTGCTGACTTTTGGGCCTTGGGCATTCCAGAAATTAACTCGATTGACCAAAACTCAAATTGATTCCATGCTCGAAAGACTTATTTCTGTACATTACCATCAGCTTTTAGAAAAGGAACAGGGCTCCTCTGAGGAACCTGTTGAGGATAGTGACAATGCCAATTCTGATCCCCCTAGGCAAGTACTTGATTTCACAGAACTTGGGCAACGGAGGACCTGGTTCTCTCAAACATGGAGACGTCAATGACAGAAATATCGTGGTGCCACAAATCGGATGCAGGCCCTCCTATTTGGCTGTAGGCTCCTCAATGACGGGAGTAGCATAGGGCTGTCTCTTAGAAGCCCACTCTTCTTGCCCGAGTTTTTGCCCGATTTTTTTGACCCTGTCCTTGAGTGCTGAGGGCGGATGCACCTTATGTAGCCTAAGCAGAGGCCCTGCCCATTCGTCACATAGTGACAAGCCCATCTCCAGGGTCCCGATTGTGGGAGCCCACTGCGTAGCCTAAGACAGACACTCCACAAAAATAATAAAATAGGAGGAGATGTTGGGAGCCACATCCTCTTGCAGAGTTGCTTACACCTTAAAATTCTAATTGAGCCTTATCTTGGTAAAACAGAAAACTGCTTAATAGGCAGTCTCTTCCACTCACCCCAGGTACTGAGATAAACCGGGTGCCTGAAACTGAGATGGGCCTGGAGCCAGGAACTGAGATAAGCAGACGTTTATGGTCTGGGACAATTACCAGAGCCCCAGAGTCGGCAGAGATACCCCTCCCCATTTCCTCCCCACTTTGCTTTAAAAACTCCTTTTTTTTTTTTTTTTTTTTTTTTGCCTAATAAAGTTAGACCTTGACAAACCATTGCTTGGTCTCGTTCCTTCTTTCTCTCCCATTATTTTCAGGTTCTAGCCCACCTTGACCCACTGGTCGGGGCAGTAGCAGGAGTATGAGGTAGCATTACATTGCATCTGTAAGCAGGAAGCAGGGAAAGGGAAATGCTGGTTCCTAGTTTGTTTTCTCTTTTTTATTGACCAGAACCCTAACTCGTGGAATGGTGCTACCCACACTCAGAGTTGTTTTCTTCACTTCAACCAACCCCATCTCGGTGGGTCTAAAGGGTTGTGTGAGATAACTCCTGTCAGTTGGAACACAATCCAGGAATGGAGTCATGTGAGGAGAACTCTGCATGCTTGTGAGAAAACCCTAAGACAGGACAAGAGTCTTGTGACCTCAGTTTCTTCAAAACACAGAATGGTTCTTACAATGTATTGTTATGCTCATCCAGGTGTAAAAATACAGGAATGGGTTTACTGCAGATTATCTGTTATCATTTGGCTTTGATATTTAGTTAATATTTAAACTGTCTTTTGTAGGGTTTCCCCCCCAGTTCTTTACTCTTTGGTGGGCCCACCACCCAGCTCCCCAATAAATACATGGCGTCTTATTCTTGCCCAGTCTTAGCTTGCCTTGTTGCTAGCCAGCTTTTCTTGATTTAAATTACCCCATCTACTTTTTCCTCTGTGCTTTTACCTTTCTATATACCTTTCTTTACTTCTTACTGCATGGCTTGCTGTTGTAGCTGGCCGCTGGAGTCCTTTCCTCCTTTTCCTCAATTTTTGATTTTTCTCTTTTCAGATTTCTCCTGCTTATTCTCTCTGCCTGTCACTCCCACCTATCATTTCTCCTGCCTAGTTATTGGCTATTCAGCTATTTATTAGACCAATCAGGTATTTCAGACAGGCAAAGTAACACAGCTTCACAGAGTTAAACAAATGCAACATAAAAGAATGCAACACATTTTTGCATCATTAAACAAATGTTCCACAGCATAAACAAGTGTAACAAATCTTCAAATAATATTCCACATTACTCCTCTGTGTGCTTCTATGGGAAACAAACCCAGAACATGTTTATGCCACGCACAGCTTGTCTCTGTGATTGTATACAGTGGGAACTAATGTGAACTTTACTCATATGACCTCTCAAATTGTCTGATGCTGGGAACAAAGTTGGCTATTGCATGAGACTTTAGTCTGCCTCATCTTTTTGGCTCCATTCTCCCAGGACCTACAGCCTTTGAATGCAGTGACACAATCAAGCTGAAAATTAATATTAACCACATCTATATTTCTCTTGTTTGCTTTGCTGTGGTAGGATTCTTCTTGAATGAAAGCGGTGATAGATGCTTGACTTTCCTCTGATTAAAAAATAAAATGTTCTCCAGCTTCTCTGCTAATGCTCTATTACACTCACTATTGATTTTTATTGTTTTTGTTGTTGATGTTACCTGCTTTTTGTCATGGCAAAGAGATTTCCTTCCATTCCTAATTTGCTAAGAGTAGTTTTGTTTTTCACTAAAGTCTGTAAATCAGAATTTGATGTTTAATTTCCGTGTTAGTTACGTTTCTAATTGCTGTGATCAAAACAAAGGGAACATATATTGTATCTTACAGGATGGAAGAACGGACAGCAGGAGCAAGAGGCAACTGGTGACATTGCTTCCCCAGCCATGAGCGGGGAGCAGCCATGAAGTGGCCCAGGCTATGAAACCTCCCAGTTCACACCTCTTCCCCAGTGACTCACTTCCTGCAAGAAAGTTCCTTCTCCTCAAGGTTCCACAACCTTACACCACAGAGCCATCAGTAGGGGACCAAGTGTTCAAACATGTGAGTCTGTAGGGAGCATTACACATCGAAAGCACAACAATATCCTTGATTCCTCTCTTTAGACTATTCATATGGGTTTTCTTCTTTCCTATAAGGAGTGGATTATATTTTAGAAAATAGTGAATCACATCACTTCCTTAAAATAGATCATTTTTATGACAATTCAACATTTTCTTTCTGAAGTAAATGGAAAGTGTCAGTGTTCTATTTATTTTAGCACATGGGTGGATGGAGTTTGCTAATATGTAACTTAGGTGTGTGTGTGCGTATGTGTGTGATATGGGATACTGGCTTGTAATTTCCCATTGCTGTTTCATTTTTCTCAGCTTTGGTTATTCTAGCTTCTCAAACGATTGAGAAAATTCCTATCTATCTCCTGGAATAGTTTATGTAAGCTGTTGAAAACAAATTCTCTTAACCAGGCCTGGAGTGGTGAGCCCTGTGCGGGAAAGCAATGCAGCAAGGTGGTGACAAGGTGTCAGCCAGAAGAAGATACTGGGGAGTCTTACACTCAAAGTGAAAGGCCTCTCCAGGAGGATGGTTCAGCTGTGAAGAGGTCTGAGGAAAAGGCAGTGTTACCTGTCTGTGTCTGTCTCTTCCTGAGCCAGTGCACCGACCTCTGCGGCTTCATCCTCTGCTGCCTTCGACTCCAGCTTCTTCGGCTTTCCGACATGGACCAAACACCAGAACCTCTCGCAGGATCTTCCAGAACACCAGTGCTGGATTGCGGCTGCTGAAGTATCGGGCATCATAGATTGAGCACCTTCTCGACCTCTCCAGCATGCCCACTGTTGAACCCTATCATGACATCAGAATCTTTACTTGAGCTGAATCATGTTGTAAGTCAAAGGAACGTCCATCATCTTTACTTTTTTCTGAATGTTTCAATAAGCCACGTCATGTGATAGAATCATTTGAGCCAAAGAGCAAGAGTGGTACATGCATACCAGATGAACAGTTGGATATAATCCCTTCAAAAGTCCAAGGTTCTGAAACACCACCAGTAGATCTCTTTGGTAGTGAAGGCAAGTATCACACATTTCAACTAAATCATAGGTCAGCCTCTTTTTGTTGTTGTTGTTGTTGTTGTTTGTATCATCTTTTTTGTATGTTTTTTTTTCTTTTTATTTATTTTTCTTATTTTTACATATCAATCCCAGTTACCCCCTCCTCTCTCTACCCCCTCCCATGCCCCCCCCACTCCCATACTATCTCCTCCCAACTCCACAGGTAGAGTGATGCCTTCCAGGAGGGATCAACAAAATTTGTCAAGTCATTTGGAGTAGGGACTAGGCCCTCCTTCCTGCCTCTAGGTTAAGGGAGCATCCCTCCATGGGGAATGTGCTCCCAAAGTTCTTTTGTGCACCAGAGATAGATACATCCTGGTTCCACTGTCAGAGGTCCCTTAGACTGCCCAGGCTTTCTAACTGAGACCCATGTTCAGGGGGGTCTGAGTTGGTCCAATGCTGGTTTCCCAGCTATCAGTCTGGGGGTCCATTAGCTTCCTCTTGTTCAGGTCAGCTGTCTCTGTGGGTTTCTGTAGCCTGGTCTTGTCCTCCCTGTCTGCAACTGGATTCCAGTTCAGCTCAGTGTTTAGCTGTGGGTGTCTGCTTCTGTTTCCATCAGCTACTAGATGAGGGCTCTATGACGGTGGATACGTTTATATTTGAGAAAATATGCACCACATCTCAAAGTGTTACTTCAACTCTTCATTAGATAAACTAGCCCAGAAAGATAAATGGTTCAGTAGCATCTCAGCCTGTGAACTCAGAAATTACATCTTCCAGATTATGTGCCTAAACTAATCCCATCATGCTTGAGATGAAAGCAGGAGTCTGGGATGCTGTGTGAAGCCTCTGTATATTCCAAAGCAGCTTTCCAACAAAAACAGACAAAACAGTGTTGAACTATTTCTACTTCTTCTCCCCTAAAATAATTTTTTTCTCAAAAAAAATTCTCTTTGCATATAGGTATGAGGTCCTCTCTCTCTCTCTCTCTCTCTCTCTCTCTCTCTCTCTCTCTCTCTCTCTCTCTCTCTCTAATGTATGTGTACATGTAGTTCAGTAGATTATTAAAGTTTTAAGTGATATGCTTCATAAATACAGGGCACTGGCACTTTTATCTTTGCTGGTTGTAAAAAGACCTGAAAACTTGGAAATATTAACTGCTCTGAAATGTTCCACTCATCTGATAGATTCCCCCTCCCCCACAGGACTGTATCTCAAAGCTTGTTAAATCATAGGAAGTTGGAAATGGTTTTTTATTTACCCCAAAATGATAACCAAATATCCTGAAAACAACAGCAAGGCATCACACTGTGGGTGTCAACAGGGGGGCATAGATACTCTTAGGAAGGAAGGCAAGGAAGTAGACAAGGTCAGTTCATTGCTTCTCATTCTGACTTAATTGAAGAAAAGATCCCTACAGGCCTTTAAAAGTTTTGTTTTAGGTAATTACACAAATGGTGTGTGTGTGTGTGTGTGTGTGTGTGTGTGTGTGTGTGTGTGTGAGAGAGAGAGAGAGAGAGAGAGAGAGAGAGAGAGAGAGAGAGAGAGAGAGAGAGAGAGAGAGAGAGCAATGGAGAGAGAGAGCAATGGAGAGAGAGAGCAATGGAGAGAGAGTTTCCCACATAATGTAAGACTTTTCATCAGGAATGAATTAGAAGCTCCACAACACAAACCAGTGCTGAGTGAACAGCAATAATGTCCCCAACCTGTTCAGGTCACCTATTTCTCTCTCAACAACTGGATGACTTATGGATTATTCTTTCCAATTTACAGATCAGGAAAGTAAAATCATGTATCTGTAAGACCAAATCTGGATTCAAAGCTCTGAGAAAAAAATCCTTGTTTGCTTATTATTTTCTTTGCTTTAGCAAAACTTAATTCTAACTAAAGCAAACCCTTACAAATGTATTTCTTTCTGAAAGTGAAAAAACCCAAACATTTTCTATTTCTTCATTATTGTTTTTCCTTGGAAGCGGGGGAGTTGGAGTGGGGCCTAGAAATGATGTCTTGGGATTTTAAATTTTTTTTGATGGTTTATGTAATGAAAAGTGGAGCTCCTGGAGAGCTTTTTAGAAGACCAGGATGGATGGACTAAAAACCAAAGCATGATGCAGTATCCTAAGCCCAAATGGCCTGTCCTTGGTCCTCTTCCTGCAGCAGGATAGTGAAGCATTTATCCTCTTTCAAATCTACTTCCCAGCTCTGTACTGCGTTGCAGCAGTCGAAATGACAAGTAGCTCATGCTCCTGCACAGTGATAACCAAAAAGGCTTTTAAAAACCATGTCTGCCTCTTCTCCTGTCACCATGAAAGCTTGTTGGATGCAACCATCCATGTTTAGCTGAGCAATAAATATATACACACTGCTGACAGAAGGGTGAATTCTCTAACATATTTCATGGAGATTTGGTAAGCTCAGTCTCATGCCAAAGATTTCATGGACTATACAATTAACTATTTTTGGCAACTTTTCTGCAGAGATAATGCATCTAGGATAATCCATCATTGTTTCAAATGGATCACACAGCAGTTTCAACCCCCAAATGACAGCATCTTTTAAGAATAACATTGGAGGTGGGGAGATGATGGTATCAGCATTTGTGCAAAAGATCCAGGGATATTGCTTACACATGCACCTGTAACCTCACTGTATTGGCAGGGGTGGGGGTAGAAGATAGGAGGTTCCCTAGGACTTGCTGGCTAATGGCTTAGCTCCAGGCTCAGTGAGAGACTCTGTCAAGGGAATAAAGCAAAAAGTGGTAGAAGATGTAACCCTGTATCTTCCATAAGTCCTAATGAAAGGGCCTTTTCTTTTTGCAACTTCCAATCAGAGGTGGGCAGAACGAGTCATTCTTGGTTCTGAAGCTCTACCATCACACTGATTTTGGAGTTCTAACTCATTTGCTGTGTGTTCTGGCTCCAGCTGAGATCTTTGGATCTCACTCATAGTTTTGAATCAGGGAATAAGGATGTACAACCCTGTGCAGGAGGAGGAAACTTGTGTTCTCACCAATGGATGGAGTGTACTGGGCAATACCATTCTATGTGAGCTTCACTGTCTTACAATGGAGATGAAAGTGACACTTCCCTCGAATGGTTGCATGAAATACCAATTTACCCGAAAGGGATTTGGCATGCATGACATAACTTCTTAGTGTACTAAAGCCTGTTGGGGCAGGTGAGGTGGGACAGTGGGTAAAGATAATTTCCACCAAGCATAGCAAGGTAAGTTTTGTCTCTAAGACCCAATGGTAGAAGAAGAGAGCAGATATCACAGTACACACACACACACAGAATATACAATCTCCTTTTTTGTTTTTTGTATTTCATTGTTTATGGTTTTCTGTTGTTGAAATGGGGTCTTGTATAGCCCAGGATGGCCTTATAAAACTTGCTAGTAGCCCTTGAGCTCTGATCATCTTGACTCCCCTCCCAGTGCTGGGATTGTAGGCATTATAACCATGTCAAGCTCTCCTTCTTCTGTCTCCTTTCTCAGTCTACATATTTTCATTTATGTGGCCCTCACTGGGCCTTCCCCTTAAAAAAATTACAGCCTGTGTTAGCTCTGTGTTGATCTAGGACATGATTCACAGATGAATACATCATTTTCACAAAAACTTAGGCTGTCACTCAGAGTAAAGCTTCAGCTTTGACAACATGCAAAATTCTAGTCTGACAGGTTCTGAATGATTCAGTGTGTTCAGATTGTGGTTCAAATTAGTTCAGACTAGCTCATCAGTTCAGACCAGCTCAGACTGGTTCAATCCAGTTCAGTCCAGTTCAAACTGGTTACATCTGGTTCAATCCAGTTTAGACTGGTTCAATCCAGTTCAGACCAGTTCTGACCAGTTCAGAGGGTTCTGTCAGTTTCAGATAATTTAAACTAGTTCTGACAGGCTAGAACAAGTTTAATCCATTTCAGACCAGTTCAATCCAGGCTAGTCCAGTTCAGATCTTCTAAATCTGGTTTAAACCAGTTCAATTCCCTGACACGTTCAATCTGGTTCAATCCAATTCAATCCCTTTCCAACCAGTTGAATTCAGTTCAATGCAATTAAGACTGGTTCTGACCAGCTCAAACAGGTTCAATCCACTTCAGACCAGTTTCAGACAGGTTCAGACCGACTCAGTCCAGTTCAGACCAGTTCAAAGAGATTTGATCTGGTTCAGACCAGTTCAGTCTGGTTAGACCAGTTTTGTTTAGATCAGACTGGTTCAATCTGCTTCATCCAGATCAGCCTGGTTCAAACCAGTTTTATCTGGTTCAGACCCAGTCCAGTTCTGATTGGCTCAATGTTGTTAAGGCTGGTTTAGATTGGTTCAGACTAGTTCCAGCATGTTCAATCTGGTTCTATCCTGTTCCAACCAGTTTAATCCAGTTCATACCAGTTCAGACCATTTGTATCCAGTTTAGAGAGGTTTGATCTGGTTCATAATTTACAATTTGTGTGCCATACACCATCTTTAAGTTCTACATGGATGGAGACTGTGTTTTGATGACCATTGTATCTCCCAAATGACATTTATTTAAACTGAGCAAGTGAGTAAAATACATCTTAAATATTAATTAAACATAACCATACTCTTCAGTATGAACTGACTTATGTGTGCTAACAAGTCCACTGGCCATCAGCTGAAGAGCTTCTTTTGAATGTGTTTTCATGAGAATGATGAGACTGGGGGGACAGTGGCGACACCTTCTTCACATCACTTCTGTGAAGATATGCAGGGCTATCTTCTGTGGAAAACAAAGGTCTTTGCCCCCTCCCCCAAACAAGGAGTGCTAGTGACATAGACTTACAAAATATGGGGCAATTCAGAGCATTTGTATGGGATTTCCTAAGCATGCAATTCCTGTCAGAGAATTTCAAAGTAATTCTCAATGGACACTGGGATTTTAGAGAAAATCATTGTGTTTTCCAGTTTTTATAATGATAATGCTATTGTTTTACTGACTATAAATAAGGTGTTAATCAGAATAGGATGGCTTTTCAAGCCATCACTGTAGCATCCAGATTGAAGATAGGTTCTTTGACTGTAATTCTCACTCTAAGGCAGTAGTTTTCAAACCTGTGGGTCAAATTTACAGAAATTTTATAAGCCACGTGTGAAACCCTCAGTAGCTTGGAATCAGCCACAGTAGGTCTAGGCCTACAGAGAGGAATTTGACCATAGGTGTACTGAAATATCTGCACAGCTCAGATCTGCCCAAACCTTAGTTTCAGATGTAGCTGGGTGTGGAGCCCATGCTGGCTGCTAACATTGCTTTCATCTGATTGCTGCTCAATTCTCCTGTGGACTTCCAGAGCACAGACCCCCAAATTCTGCCATTATTAAATGTCACAAATCAAATCTCCTTTCTTTTTACATAGAGTTCATCTTGTTCTTCATTATTTAAATATCCCATCCTAGCTAGTGTAGGATCACTTACTCATCATAAATTCCCCACTGTGCTCCAGAGCTATCTTTGGCTTGCATGTGACCCTTCATATATAACATGCCTGACAGGAACTCTCTCATTTGTGGTCAGCATCTTCACCAGCTCATCATTTTCCTTCCTCCTTGTTTGCTCCATTTTGATGTGTGCCATCTTTATCGCTCAGGGAACTCAAGCCATCTGGTAGCCATTCTCCTTCCTCACTATGTTATGAAATTCTCTTCATTCCATTTCTTCAAACTGTCCAAAATCATCCTCTTTTTTCTACACCAGTATGAGCCCTCATGGTCTATCAACTTATCTGCCACAAGAGTACCCTAAAGGGTTTCCCTTTCTGTGTTCATATCCCTCTGAAATCTCACACAACCCGAGACATCTTCCTAACAGAAGATCGCTCTTGTCAATATGCAGATAACCTACTTAAGATTGGAAGTCTGAGTTTAGAACCACATGGCCATTGCTGTCATTGTACCTTGGGCTTTCTCTTCACATGCATCGGTTCTAGGACTATTACCTTCATCTTCATGAATGTGTTGATTGCCCTTCCACTTTAGCACAGTAGAGTCTGTGGGAGTTGCACATATTTAGTCCACAGTATTGACAGCACTTGGTCAGTAATTGCTGAGATCATGAGTCCTCATCATCTCACACACTTTCTTCAGTTTCACAGAACTAGGTTTGCCTTACCTTTCCTAGACCAGTTCTTCAGTCTGTGTTCTGGACATACTTTCTGAGAAATTTGCAAGAATCTGGTTCCCTTAGTGGCCCTCTGTTGTGGAATATTAATTTAAGATGTGTTACATTCATTTACACTATGGAATATTTATTTAATGATGCAAAGATGTTTTACATTTGTTTGATAAATAAAATTAACCTGGGGTCAGGAGGCTGAGTCAATAAGTAGCTGACAGGAAATGGTAGGGAGGAATCATGTGTAGCTAGGGTTCTTAAGTGGGGGCTGAGTAGAAGGACAGATGGTTTTTTGGGGGGGAAATGCGAGCTAGCAGAGGCTAGCTACTAGCTATTCAGCCTGTCAGAGTGAGCAAAATTTCACCTCAACCTTTGAATCCTGAGTTCTATAGGGGGATAGAGACCTAGTGAATGAGGAAACAGAATTCCTGCCTGTCTATGACCAGTGCTGTTGAACCACTCTTGTGGACTTGCAACTGCCAATTAGGACAGCAGTTGCTTGTGGGGCAGCTACTGAAGTTAATGGAAAACAACAGCCCTCACTAATGCAGATAGTGGTTCACATCCCCTGACTTCTGCATGCTTTGCTTAGAAATCTCTTTTTGGCTTGTTCATTCAACTCTGCTGCCACCTGTTACCAAGATTCATTCCCATAAACCATACCCATAAACTCACTAATTCAGCTAGGCCAGCAAACCCCAGGAATTCTGCTTCTATCTCCCCAACACTAGGATTACAGATGTACACTGCCACACCTGGCTTTTTACATGGGTGCTAGGGATCTGAACTCCGGACACTGTGTTTATGGAGCAAGTACTTGGGAGTGCAATTCCTCTCTCCAGCTCTTTCTTTTCATTTTTCCCCTAATACAATAAACCTCACTCAACTGAATACAGCTGGATAGACTACCCAATTGCTCTACTTAATTGCACAGTCTGACCAATGAAATGGCAAAACAACCTCACACTGCATCAAAGAACAGCATCAATGCTGTCTGAATGTTGGGTGGCTTTTGCTAAGGCCTTGCAGAATAATGCTCCATCCCTCTATTGGGTAGCTATCTTCTGTGGATTGAGACACTGGCACACTGGCTCCTGTGGATAAGAGGGAAACTCTGGGCTCAGAAAGCACTGAAAACTCTCAATACCTCTTCCAGGTAATGTTAGCAATAAACTATCACTGTGAGTTGGGGAGAGAGATTATTCCATGGAGGTGACTTAAAACTGTATAGCACACCTTAGGGAAGTGGTCACCTGATGGGGGATGTCCTACTGCATGCTATGAATGGATTTTTTTCTTATTGGTTGATTAATAAAACGGTTTCAGCCAATAGACAGGTAGGATGTATCCAGGCAGGAAATACAGGTGGGGCTACCAGACTAGGAGAATTCTGGGAAGAAGAACGCAGAAAGTGAATCTGGAGAGAGATGCCATGTATCTACTAGGGAAGCAAGAAGTCCAGGCATCAATTGTAAGCCACATGGAGAAATACAGATTAATAGAAATAGATTAATAATTAAGCGCGAGAGCTAGCCAGTAAGAAGCCTGAGCCATGGATCAAACATTTTATAATTAGTATGAGTCTCCATGTGATTATTTGGGACTAAAGGGATGTAGGATGTAGACAGAAACTTACGTCTACAGTCACCCATCCTTGAGTGGGCTTTTCAGAGATGGAGCTATCAAGTAACTGCTTCCCCCAAACCACATGGTTTCTATAGAGACATGACAGAATCTGCAACTTACAATGACTGCCGGAACTGCTGGGTAAGTAGCATGACTAGCCTGCATTCCTCTGGGTCCTGCTTGCAGCTGGCATCCCTCCTCTGTAGCCCAGCAAGGAGACAGACACACTGTTCAGCATTTGGAGCGTCTGAAAAGGTGTGGTGAGGTCTGCACTTCACCTGCTCTGAGCATGGAGTAAGGGAGGAAATGACAGCATGGTCAAATTCTCACCATGTGACACTTGCTACACTTAACCAAACCCTTCAAATCCTTCACTCACAGGACAGCTCCAGCTATGGAGGGAACTTCCTCTCCCTCTGGATCACAGGTCTCTACTCAAGTGTCAGAGAGTTTTCTCCTCTGCTACAGTTCCTATTAGCACAGTAGTAGACTATTGTGAAATGTCTCCAGATAGTCCAGGTGCCTTCAAACCTTGTTCTGACAGAGATCAGGTGATTAAATAGCCATGAGGCAAGGGTATCAGAGAGAATTGTTTCTGAGAGGCGGCCATGAATGATTCTTATCTTTCTCTCTGGAAAGGGATTGCAAGATTCCCCCCCCCCCACCGGGAAGACATGAACAAAATCTGGTTCAACCCAATAGGGCACTAATGACAGATCAAAAAAGTGATTCCACCCATTTCTAGGGTGTGTGTGTGTGTGTGTGTGTGTGTGTGTGTGTGTGTGTGTGTGTGCACACGCATGCGTGCATGTGTGTGCATGTGTGTGTGTGTGTGAGTGTGTGTGCTTGTGTGTGCATTCATGTGTGCATGTATGTATGTGCTTGTGTGTGTGTGTGTTTGCTCGTGTGTGTGTGTGTGTGTGTGTATGTGTGTATGTGTGTGTGCATTCGTGTGTGTGCTTTCGTGTGTGTGCATGTATGTGTGTGCTTGTGTGTCTGTGTGTGTATGTGTGTGTGTGTGTTTTGAAGGCACAGCTGTTTATGATATTACACACATGTGAAAGTCAGAGAACAAATTTTCAGGAGTCAATTCTCTCCTTCCACCATGTTTTAAGGTAGGAGCTATGTTATTTCTGCTGCTGTGTAGCATAATCCAGGTGGGTACTCCTCTGTACCCACCTCCATCCCATCTCACTGTAAGAACTTTGAAACTATAGTAGGCTTGGGGTTCGAACTCAGGCTGTTTGTTAGGCGTTTGTGACAAATATCCTTATTTGAAAGCCATCTCTCCCAATTCTGAACTTTGGAAAATCAGCTTCACTGATGGATATTTTCTGAGTAACTGTTTGGAGAAATGTTTGCCAGATGACTATTGACACAGATATGATAGGGAAGACTCTCATTGCCAAAACCCCTCTCCTTAGGTTCTGGTGCTATAGCCAGGTTCTCAGCACCGGACACAAAGGGGACAAACAAACAAACAAACAAACAAACAAGCAAGCAAGCAAGCAAACAAACAAACAGGAACTGAATCTTTATACAGTTCTTTACTAAGAGAGGTGGCAATCTGAGAAGACAGTTGACTAGCATCCTAAAATTCCGTCTCTTGCCTTCTCTCCAGCTGGCAGATGATAGAATGGAAGGGTGGGGGTTTGAAACTTGCTCCTCTGGTAAAGGGTCAGCCATGTTTTGAGACCTGTGATGTCTCTATGTCTCTCATTATCATCAGTTGTGCTCTTCTCTTTCTGAAGATGTCTAGGATCAGGCACTTACTGAAAAGTTCAGTCAAGTTAGTCACTGCTGATGCCAACCTTGTTCTTTTCTTTACACTATGGAGTACAAATGTGTCTTTGTAATACACAGTATGAGTGTGACCCTCTCATGACCACAAGTCCTGTCCCCACCCTTGGCCAACTCTCTGTAGTTCCTCTCCTAGATTATCACTTACTCAGAATTTTTGTAAATATGAAACCAAACACTTAGGAAACCAGTCTTTTGTGACTGTTTCTCCCCTTTAGCACAATGCTGTTGGAATCTACCCCTGTCGTTCCACACACAGCATCTGTGTGTGTGGTTGTTTTCATTGCTGAATATGAATTCATCACAACTCATGCAGGGAGCTTTTGTTGTTTTCTTTCCCTCAAAAGAGCAATGATCCATCTAGACTCACAATAGTCTTCTCTAGTCTCAAATGTCAATCTCCTGGTCTTTCATGTTGAACTTTCCAGTTCAGTCTTCAATAGGCCTCCACTGAGACTGTGGAAGTTCCTGAAGCCATCCTTCCCTTAATTTATACTGAAATAGTAAGAGCATGCTGAATTTAGGAATTCAGTTGTACCTAGGCAGAGCTCAGGTACAGCACCTGCCTCATCTGAGGCTAATTTTTCAACTATACCATCACTCAGTTCTCTGGGGGTATGAAGACTAATAAAGGAGGTTCCAGTGTTGGTGCACATTAGCTGTTATTATACAAGCTGAAGAAGTTATATAAAGTGAAAACCAGAAAATAAGACATAAGAATGAAAAGGAAAAGGATTTCTTCCTTAGGAAAGTGTAAGAACAAGACTAAATTGTAAGTACTGATATCAAGACCACAGTGATGGGTTTTATATAATACACTGGCTATGTGTTTCTCTTTCACATTATTTGAAAATTTTTATGTAATTGGCCAGTGGTAACTCTAAGATGACTGACCTTTAGAACACATTAATGACAGAGCTTTATCATTTGGCTTGGTTTCAGTGAGATTAAGGGCAAGATAGAGCTTCATTTGTAAGACCCTCAATGTCAATGTGTGTGCTGCATGATCCGTGGAAAAGGAGCCTCACATCCATTTACCGTGTGATGTGCCTGTCTGACACAGTCTGTCTCCATACAAAGATCGTGTCATTGTTCTTCCCTGGACCCCATTCCAGTGTACTTTCTGTATTGGCTTCCAGCCAATCCACAGTATCTCCAAGGAAACCCAGGGCTGGTTGCCATGGACACTCCTTTGCTGTTAAGTCACAGAGCACCTCTCCACTTCTCAACGTGCTTAGGAAGCAAGTCCTTTGGGCAGACAGACAATTGTATTCATTGACATTTCCAAGCCCCACTAGCTTGCATCCCTTCCACGTATACAAAATAGACATACAAAGGGGCCTTTCAAATATTTGTACCTGTCCAAACTAGCATGGAGAGAAGCTCTCCTTTCCTTCTGTAATTTGGTTTCAAGCCATGGGGAATAAGTAAGCTTCAGCAAATATCAAGCCTGAATTGGAGTCATCAGAGCAGCAGGAGGGAAGAGTGCTGGGGGAAATTGGTTTGAAATATTCTTCTTGGTTCTGCAGGACTCAAGGCCAAGCCAGTCTGCATTTGGGAGACCTCAGAGAGCCAAGAATTCTCTACACCACCTCTTCCTAAGTGTTGATACAGTGGCCCCTCTTTTTTTGGCCACATGAATATATTGTTTAGGATTTAATATTATCTAGAAACCATATATTAACTTATTAAAAGCCCATGGTCAGTTTTTTTTTCTGTTATTATCTTTGCTATTATAGCATTTTCTTTTTTTTTTTTTCTCTTGGATTCTGTCAGTGGTCAAAAAAACAGATTGTACCCTGAATCTTCTAGAATGATCTGCCTCTAGCTGTTATAATTTAAACCTGTCAAGTCTTCAACAGGCTTAAATTTTCAGTTTTGTTCCCAAGCTGTAGAGCCAAGCTGCAGGGCCCCACTGGTATGAAATGGTTGGTCACTTGGGGTCACCTTTGAAGGTGACACCTGCCTCTGCTGCTGACTCATGTGCTCTGCTTCTTGGCTGGTGCTGTGGTTTGAATGAGAAATGTCCCTCCTTCACTCAGGCTTTTGAACACTTGGTCCCCAGTCAGTGCTCTTCCAGGAGGTTACCTGGATGGAGAAAGCCCATCCTTGGGGATCGGCTTTGAGAGGTTGTAGCCTCTGCCCACTTCCAGCTTGCTCTCTCTGCTTGCTGTTTTAGGTTGAAGATGTGATCTCTCAGACTTTTACTCCAGCACTCACTATTGTGTCTCCCCACAACGTGGGTTCTTCCTCTGAAACCGTAAGCCCAAATAAATAATTTCTTCCTTAATTTGCCATCAGTCATGGTGCTTAATCACAGCAACAGAAAGGTAGCTAATACAGCTGGCATCATGCAAATAAGCCACAACCTCATTTCCTAACTCTATACACAACACATTCTCATCTCTGCTGTCACTGCCATAATGAACTAAAATTCCACCCTTGCCCCCACTTCTGACTATGAACTAGAGAAAACTTTTCTTCCTTCCAGATGTTTCTATCAGATGCCTTGAACACAACAGCACAGAAACAACAAATACACTAGCAACGACTATTTTGTCAGTCTGGAGATTAAAAGCT